>JAGPOW010000261.1:260680334-260720923 GCA_030014935.1 Caiman crocodilus | reverse complement strand
CTTTTTAATGAGGATGGGGTGAAAGACCGTGTCAAACGCCTTCCTGAAGTCTAAAAAGACTACGTCAACAGGGACACCCGCATCCATGGATTTGGTCACTTGGTCATAGAAGCCAACCAGTTTGGTCTGACAGGACCTGCCCTTAACAAACCCGTGCTGATTTCCCTTCATCATATAGTCCCCTGCCGGTCCTATCTCCTGATCATGTTAGGTAACGTGCGTTTCCTTAACATGGGACTGCTGCTGCAGCTGAGATCCACAATCCACTCTGTTTCCCATGAGGTCTCAGGGCTGAGACCTGAAAATCAGCTGATGTGGGTGGGGTGGGGGGTGGGGGTGCATGCGTAGGTGGCACGCATACCCCAGAAGTTGTGGCAAGGGAGCCCATGGGCTATCATGAGGCAGTTCATGTTCACTCATCTGAGGTAGGCAGTGGGGGCTCAGCATGGGGTGGCAGGGAGGCAGTAAGCAGCTGGGCAGCAGACAGGGCTGCCTGCAAAGGGAACCCAGACCCAGTAGCTGGTGGCGAGGGGAGGGTTGCAGCTTGGCCTCCAGGCCCAGCAGGTAGGTGATAGTGAAGCCCTTGGAGCACGAGCCAGGGCCACCCAGATGTGCCATCTCACTGAGCACCATGACTTTACCCTTGGCTTGGTCCTCAGCACCTTCCTCCCAACCTGTCATGATGCCTGAGAGCACCCGCCTCCACCTGCTTGGGACTTTGAGTTGCTATGGGTGAGGCCAGGTGAGGGGCGAGCCTTGCTGCCCAGCCCCTGGGATTAGTTGCCGCTGAACTTCCCTGACGGCTCCCGCTCCCACCTGGCACGTGTGATGGGAGAGTGCAGGGTTTTGGCAGCAAAGGTGACATCTTTGCCAGAAGCAGCAAACTTCAGCTGCTGCCCAACAGAATGACATGTCCCATAATACCCTTCACTCACTGACACACACCCTTGCACGGCTGCTGCTTGCTCCCAGGTCTGGATCTGGATAGTGCCCAGGATGTGGGGAACAGGGGGGTGAGCCCCCCCCCGCTCCCTTCTGCCCCTCCTTTCACTTGAGGCAGCACCCCAGACTCATATCCCACTACCCCTCCTATCCTTACTCTACTGCTCCTCTATAGCAATCAACGCCACCTCATTCATTCACTTATTTATAGTTTTACAGTAGTTTTTGGGCATCCCAGTCTTGAACCAGGACCCTGCTCTGCTAGGTGCTGTACCATAGAACAAGTTTATTCATCCTCCAAATCCATATTTCCACTTCATATATTCGCTTGCTCTTTCCCTCAAGCCTGTTCCCACATCTTGCTTAATGTTAGGCACTAGTTATGCACAGCATGTGTGTCCTGTTGATAAGTGGCTTGGCACCTTTTGATGGTGTCACAAACAGAAGCAGAGATTTTCCTTGCAAATTGATAGCTTCTTGGTCATTGCTTGCAGTCCACTTGCAGCTCAGGATCTTGGTGTTTGGGCACCCTGTGTGTACCGAAGGCTTATCAGGTTTAGTTGTGTTCTTAAGAAATCCCTAGCAACTTGAAATCCTGAAGATACAGAGAGAAACAGAACCAGAGGGGGTCCTCCTTTCTGCTTAGCAGCCAGCATTAGACTCTGCTCTCTGACAACAGTTTGCACATACACAAATAGGGGAAGCATTCGTTCTCTCTTTAAATGGGCACTATCCAGCTGTTTCGTTGGGATGGGTCCCAGCCTTCAAGAAAGTTACTACTACTAACTGGTTTTGCATGTGATTGCCTTTCAAAACAGTATTGGCCCATACATTGTGGCTAGTGCATTGTAGGGTGTGAATCCTTTGTGCTGTTTTAACGGTGCATTTCTGGTTGTTTCAGCTGCCAGAGAATAACGCTTGCTAATACACACAGTGGCTCATGGGTGACTTCCTGGTAGGTCTTCATTAGTTGTCATCAGTATATCATACCAATAGGAGTGCGTCACTTAAATAGAGAGGCAGACTCAAATTCTCAAAAGTATTTTCACTCGAGACACTATTAATGGGCCAATCAGAGGTGTGTTGGGGGCCATGGTGAAAATGGTACCTGGTGCTATGCTTGCATCCTGAAATCATGAGCAGCCCCCTTGAATTCATTAGGTCCCTAAACATGATCCACTGGGGATCTCAGCTGTGGAATAAGGAACCTCTTAGGGTGGAGTTATGCATTTATGCGTAGGCCAGACTAAGGTCGCTTAGAACATGAGCGTCCACACATAAAAGATCTTACTCATGCTAAGTGCCCTCTGAGCATCCCATAGCCACTCATTGGAGGGCTACAAGCTGGGCTACCTAGCTCATGGTAGGCTAACTTCAGTCTGCTTTACAGAGATAAAGCGAGCAATTTGTAGTCCTGCAGCGTCCCAGAATACACTGCTTCCAGCCCCGTCTCGCTCTCCACCCAGAGCCACAATAGAGCCCAGGTGTCCTCACTCCTTGCCATGCCTGGCTTGCCAATCCTGTAGGGACAAGTCAGAGCTGCGTAGGCAAGAAACCGTATTAACCCTTAACATGCAGCTGCTCACTGCACATCCCAACTTAACACCACTTAACGGTCCACGGATCTAATATGGTCTGAGCGTAGCATGTGACTTCTCCTGTTAGCTTGAAAGAGCACTAGGGTTTTGAATTTCCAAATACCTCTCCATTTCTCTGTGCTGCTGCAGGAAATGGAGAGGGATAGCCCTGTCTGTGGAGAGCTTTGTGTCCAGGTTGCCCCATAGGCGGTTCTGCTCTTTTGTCCGCTGAGTTGGTTAGAATTCTTTTTTTTTCCCTAAAAAAGCACAATGATTTCAGCAGAGCGTGCTCGGGAAATTGATCTCCTTTTTTTTGTCCCAGTCCTCTCTGCCATTTTAATTCTGAGGCTTTCATTTTATTTTGGAGAAGCGTCATGAGACCACTGGATTCTTGGATAGCATCGCTTCCCCTTACAGCGAAACAAAATGGGCACTTTTAGGTCTTAAGGAAGAAAGGAGGGAAAGCCAGACAAGAGCAGGAAATTCAGTTAAGCAGCAGTTGAAGGGCTTTGATATGCCTGTAATAAAATGCAACCGCGTGGTGAGAAAACAATCAGTTAGAATATTGGTTACCATATTCTGTTAATGCTGTGAATTGGGGACATTACTTTGTGATCTCATCAGGCATATTAGTTTTTGTTTTTCAGAAAAAGGCTTTGTGCATTACAGATGCTGCAAGAGGGTAATTAACCCATCTGTGAGGATCAAAGGAAAGAGCTCCTACTATTTTTACTTGGCCTAATAATGCTCCTTAAATGTAGTTTATAAATATTTCCTCTCACAATTGCCTATTCATGAGCTTTAGTTAAGAAAGTCGTACCATCCCAGTGGATTGGAGTGCTTTGAGGGAGATGATTAACATCTGGACATAAAAGAGAACGGGTGGGTGGCATAGTAAGGAAGAATAATCCCCATTGCGGCAAGAATTCCCAGGTGAATCCTGTGCCCTATATTATGCAGGAAGTCAGACTAGACCAGTGTTTCCCAAAGTGTGCCTGGTATAGATAGGCCTTTGAATTTTTTTCCAGTCTCAGCTTTCATAAATCTCCAGTTTGAAAAACAGACCTGCTTATAACAGATATATAAATATCTGCCTGAGTTTGTAGACAGCCTGATACAATAGACTGGATATATATGAACTCATGTATTAACTCAGCTGTCACAGATCACACCTTCCATGTCAGTATTTTACTGCTCTTCTACTGGTGTCACTCATATCCTGGTTTGGTCAGGACTGATTTTGTTTTCCTAAAGGAAGATAAAATTTCAGGCCAGCTGGGTAGTGCTGGACTAAATGGCCACAAATGTCCATATTTTTCTTTCAAACTTGTGAGATTTGGACTTTCAAAAGTTTTTTGCGAAAAAGCCCGCCAAAACTTCTTGAGAGAGGATTCCTTACTCAAGGGAACGAGTCATGAGATGAGAGGTGAAGCTTGCTGCATGTTAGGAAACTCTCTTGGGAGGAAAAAAGGTAGCAGGGATGTATAATCTGTGGTCAGCATGGCATCAGGTGCACAGCAAATGTTCAAAGGAGCCCTGATAAGCTGATATCATTTTAGTCCTATTGAAGATCTGGAAGGGTTGTTGTATAGTTAGGCAGTAAAATTTGTAGATGATTACAAATTGAACCCCAGTCTACAAATCTGTGCGGTCCCCTTGAAGTTAGGAGAGCAATGTTCAGTTCGAAATCTGATGCTTTGAAAGTACTGTCTCAAGAGGATTTCTTGGAACATCAGGACAGTCCGATACAGCTGGGAGACTAGGAAACACAATGGCTGATGCACTGTACAAAAGTGCTGTGAAATGTGTGTTGTTAGGAACAATACGTCTACACCTTGGGTGCATCTATATGAGACGTCTACTGCGCAGTTAATGAGCAACTACATGCATGCCCCAATTAGGGTGCACAAAAGTAATAAACTCCGCAGTAAGGTAGGACTTGTAAAATGTAGGGGAGTACTAAAATACAAGTACTACCTTGCCATGGAGGTTTTTTTGTGCACAGCAGCACATGTGTAGATGCTGCCCAGTTGGCTGAGGCACAGGGTGTTGCAGTGCAGGACTAGCCAGCAAGTAGCTCCCATGCTGAAGCACCCTCATGCCCTTGATAGCCCCTCCTTAGCACATGGAGCCTAGTCGGAGCAGCCCTGGGCTGGCAGGCTGACCCCCTAGGTCCCCGGCCACCATATACTGGTCCAGACCAGTACAGGCTCCACATGCTATGCACGAATAAACTCCAGAACAATATGCTCTGGAGTTTTTTGAACCTGGTGCACCATTTGAACGTGCACATGGGAGCAAAATACTCCGGAGCAATATGCCCAGAGTTTATTTGTGCACATTAATCATATATGTAGCTGTGCCCTTGAGGGGTTCCCGTTTAACTGAATCCACTCAAGAAAAGACCTCCAGGAAGCATAATTGCAAGCAGCTGAGTAACACATGCACAGTAGTTATTAGGCAGTATGAAGAAAGGAATGGAGATAATGATGAAAATACAGCCCTTCAAACCCAGTGCTTCTGTTGCTAACAATAGCTTTTGCAATTGGAAAATTAGATTCCAGAGGCCTTTTCACTTAGGTGTAGGAGGAGAAACATGTGAATAAACACAGTTATGTAACCATATTAAAAAATAGTAAAGCCAGATCCCCAGCTGTTGTGAATATACTGAGCGCCGTTGACTTCAGTCAGACTAGGAGGAGTTAAATCATTTGAAAACACTGCAGGTGATATCAGTGCAGGTGATGGAGATGGAGAAGACCCTGGTGTTGTCCTTCCTGGCTGCTTTTATGGGATTGGACGCTATTGTATATTTTGTAGTGCCCGGTAGAGGTTGCTAAGCATCCATCAATCCCCCTTTGGAGACTTTCACACAATCTAAAGAATTGACCATCAGGAAAGACTGCCTATTTTCTGTGGCTCCATAGACCATCTTAAATACCTTAAGGTATCACCTAAGGTCTCCTTGACTGATTTTAGTTTCACCCAAATGGGTAGCTAGGTAGCTAGTTTCCATATATTTTGTGTTCCTTAGTTAAACCGATAGTACTGTACTATTTAGAGATAGTCTAACTTCCCACTGCGTGCTGTTCTCTGGGCTTGAGAGGAAGCCTAGAGGGAAAAAACTGGATGACATGATTTAAATTTCCTTGCTTATCTTGACCATTCTTGACATTCTGATTTCGAGAATTATGGACACCGCATCTTTGATTTCAAAATATAGGGTGTGTTGGTAGAGAAGTAATCAAATGCTCTCTAGGTAGCATGTGCACTAGAAAAGACAAACAGTTGAAATCCAGTCTGCAATGATCATACTACAGATTATCTCTAAGCACTTAAGTCATAACAGAGCAGGTCAGATTTGTTATACTTTATTTGGGAATCACAGTTTTGCTCCTCAGCTTTATTTTTCTGCATTACTGTATTCCAGATATGCTCCTTTTATTGTATCGATACGTTGGGGCATAATTGCATGTGATTACCTGCAGCAGTAGGAGACTGGTTTTGATTGCTCAGAAGTCTATTCTTGTCCTAAATTCCTATGTATTCGTCTCCCATTATTTCATTGGAATTGCTTTCTCAATACCAGATGTGTCTACACAAGACATGGTAGTAGTTTGTTGCTACCATGCAGTAGCACTGGTGGATACGAACTGTGATGTGATGTGATGTTACTGCACAGTAGCTTGTTGTTACTTTGTGATGGGTGCTGCAAAAACAATGTGTGGAGACACTACTGTGCAGTAATGCGGGTTATTGTACAGTCATTTAGTACTTACGTAAGCTTATGCAAGTACTAGATAACTGTGCAGTGACAACTGTGCAGTCTCCTGCTTGTGTAGATGTGGCCACTGTGACTACCGTGAAAAAGTTCATGTTATTTCATCACTTCATCATGCATGTATGGGATTGCAACTGTAAAGATTAACTGCAGCATGTGCTGTGGTCCTGCTTTCCTTCCCAGGGTTAGTTCCCTCTGGAAGCCTTTAGGGCAGAGGTCAGGTTAAGCTCATTAACTGGGCTTTCAAATGAGCAGCCGTGAGGCAGACTGGAGGCTTTGCAGCTCTTGCTGCATGAACACAAATATATAAGCCCACACACCTAGACAGGGCAGAGGAACTCATTTTAAAAAGTCCATTATATATGTCTGGATAATGGCAATATGTGGGTATGCCTGGACAGGATTTCAAAAGGGGGGTGATGTAATTTTGAATAATTTCTGAGTTTTTATTATTATTATTTTTTAGCATGGGTTTTGCACAGTGGCAATGGTGATGGCTTAACTTCCTTAGTGACCGGGGTTTTTTTGTATGTTGGGTAAAGACGCTGGTTTAGCATCCTGGTAGCCAAGGAAAGGGGATTGTGGGATAGGCCGCCATTCTTGTGAGGTTGCTGTTCAGCTAGGGTCTTAATCCTGACAGTGGCCACAACCGGACTTTGGTACTCTTATGGAGCATCACTGAAATCAGCAGGTGCAAGAATCCCCATACATCGATCTGCGTGCTAGATTCAGACTTTGGACACAAGAGGCTGGAAGTCACTCTTGTCTAATCACTATTGGGTCCTTGTAGAAAAGGAGGTTTCCATGACTCCCTCACACAACAAACCAGCAGCCCTATTGACTTTCTCTGCAAGGAGGGAAGAGGAGTGAGAAACGCAGGCGACTTCAATCTCCAGAGATGCTTCCTTCAACATAAGTTTATAGGGAAACCACCTGCTGTCTGCTCCGAAACTGTGATGGGATCTCACCGGGCACGTCTGCACATGCAAATGTTCTGGGGGGGTTTACTCCGGAGTAATTTATAACTGGCAACCATGAAGCCAGAGCTGGGAGATTCTTGTCCCCAGCCTCAGCTCTGAAATTGCAGAGCCGGGCCTGGGGAGTCTTATCTCCCAGCTCCGGCTCTGTGACCTCAGAGATGCTTATCATGACCAATTAAAAAAAATCTCCCAGCCCCTGCTCCTAGGTCATAATCATGAAGCCAGGACTGGGAGATCTTTGCCGCCAAGGCAGAGGGACGTTGTTCCCACCAGGGCTTCAGTGGCAGAGCTTGCCCCTGCAGCAGCTACCTTCCAAGGCCAGGCTGACCAAGAGCACGTTTGCTCCCATTTGGCCATCTACACGTGCCATACTGTGCTGTAATTACTCCCGAGAAAATTTGCTACTTGTATTTAAAAGTAGCAAATTTACTCAGGATTAGAGCACATTACTGCGCAGTTAGCATCTGCGTGTGTAAACAGCGATGCCCACTGTGCAGTGGTTTGCTGTAATCTTGAGTAAAGCATCTCATGTGGATGGACCCACTGTTGAGGCTCCAACAGTGCTGGTTTATCCTAGAGACGTAACATTATTCAAATAAAACAGTGGTGCTCTGACATCTACTATTTTCCTATCTATCCATTCATCCTGACGCTACACTGCGTCTAACACAAGAGTTACCACAGTTGCTACACCCCATGCAGGATGGTATTGTACAGTCAGCAGCAGCTCTACAGTCTTTTCCCACATTTCCCTTCCAGCACCCTTCCCTTTTTGGAGCAAATTCCCATACTGCTACTTTAGCAAAGTTTTATTTTTTCCCCACAATGCCACTAACAATTTTCAATCTAGACTCAGCTGTTGCTCCTGCCTGGCCCTGACTATACATAGACTCCAGTTAATGGAGTCATTATTTTTTACCCTCTTATTGCTGAATGTCAGAACGGACACTTTTTGTCCTCAGCTGGGATCTTATCACTCTCTCGTTATTTGATAAAACATCAGAAATACAGTTAGGAAGTAATTAGATTCAGTACCCGAGCAGAAAGTGACTGAATAAGTTGCAGGAAGGAAGAAAAAAGAGAGCGAGGGTGAATATGAAGATTTTTTTGTGAATCACTGTCCTCCTCCATTCGGTTGGGGCCGGGACTGAGATGACTAATGCAGGAGAAAGTGTGTTTGTATTTATTTTTTTTAAAATGAAAGGCTTTCCGCTTCCCGAATGCTGATGTCCTGCCAGCGAGCTGCGGTCAAGGTTGAAACGGGAAGGAATATTGGATGTTCCTTGATTGGAAAGTTCTTTCACATTTATCCATGTCATTTATGTATTTATCTGGTTGCCTGAAATCTGTTTTCCTTCCCAGGCCTCCTTCTTTTATTAGACTTCCCTTATGCTCCTCCCAGCAGGTTTTTTTTAGACATGCTTTTTTTTTTCTGAGAAAGATACTGTGCCGCTATTCCTTTGCTGATTTTCTTGCACTCTGCTCTCAATGTACTTTGAGTCTGCTGCTGTTATGTTTGACCCTGTGCCAGCTTTTATTCTTTTTTTTCCCCTGCATGCTTTTGTAATTGCTTTTAATGCTAATGAGAAACCTATCCTCCTGACAGTCCCATTTGTTACGTTGCAGTAGCATCAGGTATTCATATCCAGAGTAACGAGGGTCTGATATTCAGCTCCTGTAAACTGGTGCGATAGGATGTCACAATGAAGCAGAAAGGGGGTACCGTAGGCCACCCCACTATACCTGTGCTAGGCTTTGGGCTTAGGGGCTGGAGACAGAGGGAGAGTCAAGTTCATTTGGTGGTCGATTGAGTAAGGGGAGTCTTTAGATCTTCCTCAGTCCGAGGAACTTGGTTATATTTTGATTGTGATTTTATATTGTGATTCTTTGAGTTGGTTACATCTGGTTTGGCAACCGTGATATCCCAGAAGGGCCACGCATTTGAAAATACTGGGCCAGAGCAGTGGGGAGCACCCTACTCCTATGTGGAGGACCTGTACTGGAGACCTTGCCAATTAAGAGGCTAGTTCAGCCCAAACGCTGAAAATAAAAGCGAATCATGACCTCGCCACTGATATGACTCAGTCTCATCCTAAGATGCAGATAAGGAAGCAATATTTGTGCCCATTCAGTTCTTCGCCTCTGCGTTGTTGGGTGCTCATACGTTTGCTGAGCTATTAGACTCATAGAAAAACAGAATCGGGAGGAGGTCACCTAATCTCATCCCCGGCTCAAGGCGGGTTTGTCCCTGTCAATAGCATTTTATCCACACGTCTGTGTAACCTGCTCTGAAAAACTTCCGCTGATGGAGACTTGGAGCTAGCAGTGGGGTTTGCAATCTGGACACTTGTCTCCTGAAAGCACCAGCTCGTTTTTCTCTGGGTTATAGAACAACACAGGGGTGCTTGCGGCTTTGGGTTGACACTGAAAGTAAAAGAGGTTCCTGAAATCAGTTACTTATAGTTGAAAATATGAGTCCCTTTCCCAGTTGCGACCTGTGTTCCTTCTTCATTGGATCCATTTTAGGACTTATCCGTGACGCTGTTGGTTTTAATTGAGCCCTTGATACAAATTATTGATGACACCTTTGTTTATGGGCAAGTCAAGGCTCAGGACCCACGGCTCTGCGGATGAGAAACAAGATGGTAGTCCACACCTGGGAAAGTTTGCAAATTAAGAGTGCTGCTGCTTCTCTCTGTGCCCGTTCCTCTCCCATCCTCTTCTACGTGTATAATTCTTGCACTGTTTCGTTGCAGAGATCTGAGTGAGACTTGAAGATATTGATACCAGGAATTGTGCGCTTCAGCCGTAACACCAACAGAAATTGCTACAGGTTGGCTGTAGAGCTAGTGAGAGAAGATGGCCATCCAGTGGAAGACCTGCTTCCTTGCCCTTACACTGCTTCCTCTGGTAAGGAATCCCACTAATGGCATGTGCGACTTAATTGCATGTTCTCACACTGAGCTTGAAATCGGTATTGGCGTCTTGTTCCCAGTGGCTGTAAATCAGGTTCCCTTTATGGCTGCTGTTGAACAATATTCATCTTCTCGGGCGGATGGCAAGAAACCATTTGCCACCATTTGCATTAATGTAAACTGAGCAAGCAGCACATTAAAGGGACACCGTCGGGGTTAAAATAGCAGCCAAGATTTGCAAGGGATGTGCATTTTCAGACGCATAAGCTGAGGCACCTTTAACAAGGAGACTAGTTTTCGAGAAAGCGCTTAACATCTGCCCTCTGAAAACTGGCTCTGAAATATCTCAGCCCAAACGACTCGAAGCCACGAGTCACACTTTTGAGGGTTGTGCGGCGTATAACAAAACTCATCGTGTCAGCTCAGCTCGTCAATGGGTAGCTTGAGAGGTGATTTGTCAACACTTCTCAGAAAGCATTACATTGAGGCAAACCATGGGAAATGAGAAGTGTTTTTATTAATAGCTTCTGGTAACTGGAGTAGAGAGTGATTATACAATTGCATGTTGATACACACAAGTAAACCAAACACTTTAAAAAGATAGCTGAAATAAGCCAGCAGAAATTTTTAAACAGGAGCTACTTGAAACAGCTGCGGCTCTATCAGCGTACTTTTATGCAGACTTTTGCCGAGGTGTTTCCTTCTCTACGTTGTGGTGGTAAATCTGTTTATGTTGGAAGGAGGTCAGCTCCGTAGTTGTATAAAATAGTATCTTAACACGCAATGTGCATTCTTTCCTCCTTGACGTTCTCAGATTGCCTCTCAGTTAATAGCCTGGGCAAATGTAGCATTTATTTGCTAAGTTTTCCATAACTGGAATGAAAACCGTAGCATGCCTCACTCCATAGCTGAACAGTTTTGTTTAGCCTGCAAATGCAAATGTTTGCTCCTTGATTTTTTTTTTCCCCCTTTAACTTGCTGTGCCGTTGTCTTCGTTGCCAGTTAGCTTGCTTGATCAGATGGAAATATTACTTTTACGGACAAAGAGCCAGATTCTTTTCTACCTGCGAGGGGCACATCCAAATGAGCACGCACGTGCGGTTTGTGGCACCGCAGGCCTGTCTGTGGCACTGCAGAGTGAGTGTGCCGCATGCACACACGGGCCAGGCTGCTAATGTGCGGTGGCAAATGTTGACGCTGGAAGATCCTGGTGTAAAAAAATACTTCAGTAGAAAAATGGGGCAGCACATGTGGTGGCAGCATGCGCTGCCTGACACCAGAGCCTGGCCAGCCAAAGCATGGAGCATGAGCTCTGCCTGGCTAGACTGCTGCTGCTAGAGCCCCAGGAGGTCCCAAGGACCCCAGGTAAGGTAGCTGGGGGCAGCCCAGGTGCTGGCCCCAGCCTCCTCTCCCTTACCTGGGGCAACTTGCCATGCGCAGGTTCACATGCAGGGGTGTTCCCCAGAGACAACTAGCAGCTGCATAAATATATGCCACTGCTATTTGTCCCCGGGGAAGCACACATGTGTGCTCATCTGGATGTGTCCAGGGTGTCTAAGTGGACTTAAGTACTTAAATGTGAGTTTATTCCACCCCATTTGAGTTAAAGGAAGAGGCGGGTGGGTCATCTCTGTCCTCGATGCTTTTATGTGACTGCATCTTAAGGGTAGGATGGTGATTTGTTATCAAGCTAGATTCATGGACTTCCAGGGGCTTTAACACACTCCAGCTATTACTATATCATCATACTATTGTAGGGGTCTCAGCCTTGTTGGCGTCCTCCTCTCTTGCTCTCACCGGGCTCTTTTAGCACAGGCCCATGGTATTGGATCTTGCACCTAGGCTCCAGCCTCCGTGGCTGCAGGTCCCAGCAGTGGGCCCTGAGTCCAGTCGTGGGCCAGTCAAAATCACGAGGCTCACTGGCTCTTGCAGTCCCCAGCTACAGTTCCTCCTGGACCTTGATCAGCTCCTGGGCCCTTGGGGCCATCCCAAGCAGCTCCTGGGATATTGGTTCTCTGAGTCTGCCTTGAGGTGCCCTCAGTAGGGCTCAAGGCTAAACCACCGGTGCACCCCTAGTACAAGGCATCTCCGCCCTCTCTCAGGCATACCCCCTCCCAATTCTGTCTGGGTTAAACACAAAACAAGGCCACTTCCTTGCATCAAAAGCGCTCTCTGCCTCAGATAACTTCCCCCATTCCCAGGACAGCAGAGTTTCTCACCCAGTTTCACTGTCTGTTCAGGGGCCTTGCAACTCTGCTGCCAGATGCTCCTAACTCCCCTCCCCAACCGAGATGACTATTTACAACTGGGTCAGCTAAGGGTGACCTTTAGTCCAAGCTCAGAGAGGGGTTCAAACTCATGCCTCTGAAGCTGTAGGAAGATACCTTAATTCTCCTGTTTCTATACACCTGCAAAATGGAGTTGCATGGCATCGTGTTATATATAGCACTGCATCCTCAACTGTTATCGCTGGAGAATTCCTTACTTGAATCTGAATATCAGATTGGCTGCTAACCAAACAGAAGTGTCGACAGTACGCATTATTTTTCTTATACCAGCAATAATATAGGGTTCCTAAAGCTAAGAAGCTCTAAATATAAGTAGAGAAGGGCCTCAGTTACAACATTGGTGTGCTGGGTTGCAACCTCCCCTTTTTACCTGCTAAAAGTAGGTGGCTGTATGTGGATTTAAGTGCAGACCCTTGGAGGTGGGTTCATTTGTGAGAAATCCTGAATTTAGAGCTAGTAAATGAGAAAGCCTTGCTAGTGGAATTGGTCATATGTTGGATCAGAGTCCTTAATGTCTACAGTTTTCAGCTCCAACACAAATTTAGTTAGCTTCTAAAAAAAAGTCCAACAGATATGTGCTACTATAGGGACTGGTTAAATGAGAGAAAACTAGCGCATCACTTTGCATGGATATGGAAAGTGTATTGTTATAGTTATGAAGATGATTTGGAAGTCCATCCCAGCCTGTAGGAAAGGTGGTAAAAGGGTAAAACAACCTCCTTGGCCCAACAGGGAACTCATGGACTTCCTACATCTAAAAAGAAAGGCTTACAAAGGATGGTAGATGAGAAACACCACTAAAGAGGAGTATTCTGCATTGGTCTGCACCTGTAGGGAGTGGATTAGGAAAGCCAAGGCTGCAACCAAACTCAAACTGACTACATGCATCAAGGACAATACAAAGTCCTTCTTCAGATACATGGGGAGTCAGAAGAAAAACAAGGCCAACATTGGATCCCTGCTAACCTAACTGGGGCAGCTGACAACAAACACCCAAGAAAAAAGCCAATCTGCTTACTGATTACTTTGTGTCGGTTTTTCAGCAGCTGAAAGGGACTACCCTGCCGAACATGATGTGGGATGACCAGGGTAAGGGTCAACATATGCCTACTGTTGACGTAGATCTTGTGAGGGAGCATCTTGAGAGGCTGGACTCCCACAAATCAGCTAGTCTGGATAGATTGCACCCAAGAGTGCTAAAGGAACGGGCAGACATCATAGCACAGCCACTGGTGAGGATATCTGAGAACTTGTGGCACATGGGAGAAGCATCTGGAGATTGGAAGAGGGCCAGCGTGGTGCCTATCTTCAAGAAAGGGAGGAAAAAAGACCCGGGAAACTACAGGCCAATCAGTTTGACCTCAATCCCTGAAAAGATCTTGGAAAAAATGATCAAAGAAACCATTCTTGACTGGCTAAAAGAAAGGAACATCCTGAGGGACAGCCAGCATGGGTTTGCTGCGGGTAGGTCTTTCCTGACCAATCTCATTTCCTTCTATGACCAGGTGATGTATCACCTGGACAAAAGGAAAGAGGTTGATATATATTTGGACTTTAAAAAAGCCTTTGACCTGGTGTCCCATGATGACCTCATGGAGCAATTGGGCAACTGTGTTCTTGACTACTCACAGTCGGATGGCTGGGGAACTGGCTCCGAGGCTGGACCCAGAGCATGGTAGTTGACAGAACTGAATCAACATGGTGCTCGGTGATGAGTGGTGCCCCTCAAGGCTCTGTTCTCAGGTCTGTACCCTTTAATGTCTTCATAAATGATCGGGATACTGGTGTCAGAAGCGGACTGGCTATGTTTGCTGACGATACCAGACTTTGGGGAGAGTGTCCACACTTGAGGATAGTCTGGTGATCCAGGCCAACCTCAATAGGCTTGCAAGGTGGACCTGATGGCATTCAATGTGGAAAAATGTAAGATGTTCCACCTCGGGTGGGGAAAAAAATCCCACATCACACTTATAGGCTCGGCAGTGCTACACTCATTAGCACCATGACCGAAAGAGACTTGAGGGTCATAACTGACCACAAGATGAACATGAGCTATCAATGTGATACCACCGCCAGCAAAGTGAACAAAATTTTGGCTTGTATCTACTGATGCATCTTGAGCAAGACCCAGGATGTCATCCTCCCACTGTACTCAGCTTTGGTGAGGCCGCAGCTGGAGTACTGCATCCAATTCTGGGCTCCACAATTCAGGAAGGACGTGGAGAAACTTGAAAGAGTCTGGAGAAGAGCCATGTGCGTGATCAGAGGGTAAGGGAACAGGCCTTATGAAGAGAGGCTGTGAACTATTCAGCCTGGGGAAGCACAGGCTCAGAGGTGACTTGGTGGCAGCCTCTGAGTACATCAGGGGTGTGCATCAGGATCTGGGAGAATGCCTGTTCACCAGACCACCCCAAGGGATGACAAGAATGGTCACAAACTCCTGAAGACCACTTTAGGCTGGACATAAGGAAAAACTTCTTTACTGTCTGAACCCCCAAAGCCTGGAACAGACTCCCCCCAGAGGTGGTGCAAGCACCTACTATGGACCCTCTAAGAAACATCTGGATCACCATATCCATCTAGCTCATCTAGCCATGTAAGTGGACCAGAGCTTCTATTATGACATCAGCTCTTGCTGTGAAGACTCTCAAGTGATGGAGACCTGTCTCCATGTTCACTCCAACTCCTTGAAGTTTTAGGAAGGAACTATGCAGGGCCTCCAAGAGGGGATCTTTCCCTAATGATTTACAAAAGTTACTATAGATTTTCCCTCCACAGTGCCAAACAAGAGACACCATTAAAGGGGCCTGTTTTTTTCAACGAGTGAATGCTCGGCACTTTTTGGAATTACAACACTTGCTGAGAGTCTTGAATTGGACATCCATGTATTAAAGGGCACAGAATCACCATTCTGTGATTGAAAAATTGAAAAATTCTGCCAGGGCCTTCTACTAGTTAATGCTGAATGCTTTTGATTAAAGAAGAATGTGACTTTAATAGCTCCCTTGAGCTTACAGGTGAGCAGACTTCCTGGCAATTGTTAAAGGTCAGCAAGCTACTGCTTCAACCCTCTCACACCTCAACAGGTTGCCTGGGTTGGCATTAAAGCAGCTCTGGAATGAAGACTAGAAGGCAAAATAAGATTTGATAGTGATGAAACACTCTTCTTTTATTCAGGTACTTGCTTGATTGTTTCTATTTTTATATGCAAGGCAAGCTTTTACCATAGTCTTCCATAGGGCCCTGGACAATAAATACACTGATTCCTCCCCTTGTCTTGTTACTAAAGAAATTTATGCCCAAGGGGGAGTCTTACTGTAATTTCCTTGTGTTCAGTAATTATTTGTTCTCCTCCCCCTTCTCTCCCTTGAGTTTCCTCTTGCAATCTGGAGCTTATGCATATTGTACTCGTATTTATACCACATTCCTTGTTGTGGTCACAGACTGTTTTACAATGTCTGTGTTATTGGGTTACATTTCTGCTTTGACTCTGATGAAACATGGCACAGACCTCCTGGATCTCCTAGATACAGTACTGCTGTCTGGAGACAAACTGCATTCTGGTACTGTGTTTTTGGAGGGTCCATTCTTAGGTCAATGGAAAACTCTAAAAGTCTTAGAGCCAATATTAATTACTCCGTATGGGCTGCAGATGGAAAATCCTCAGGAAACATCCTCGTTCCCACTCCCTTCTCCTACAACGACTGCTGGTACAACTGTATTTCCGCATCTCTTCCTATGCCGTGCAGGATCTTTTGAGGTTATATGTGTCATTTTTTTTCCTTTTAAAGTTATTTAGTTTGTTATAGGGCTCCGGGGGCTGCTTTGTGTCTGTGGCATGTGAGAGGAGTGGGCATGGATGTTCTTCGGACATGACTGTTTCAGACGGGTGCCTGAAATGGCAGAGGATTTGACTTGATGGCGCCATTCTTCCATTCCAGTCCTCTACTGTCATGAGTTCCCTTTCGAACCACATAGCTGGAACTATCTCTATCTGCAGTGTTTCCATTACCCCTAGGACTGTTGTATCTGAACACCTCATGATATCTAATGTGTTTATCCATTTGTGATAAGGAAGTCTTACTGAGCCTCGTTATTAAGAGAAAGCTACTTGGTACCTCATAGGGCATCAAAGAGCTAAGGCCCTGATTCTCAAAGGAATGAAATTCATGGAAATTAGGTGCCTAAATACATTTGATTATCTTAGTCCGAGTGATTTGCTTACATGAAGTCTGAAGCAGTGTAGGAAATCGAGTCTAAATCTCCTTTGGTCTCAGGGTAAGCCATCCTCCTCCTTGGTATGATTGTAAGGGAGTCTCACTAAATGAGAAAAATAGGTGTCATCAACACTTGGTATAGAATATCAGTGGTGAGTGGGTGTAGGAGCACCCGTTGCAAACCTCAGTGGGTAGACAAGCACAGCCATGACTTGCATCAGGTCAGCTTATATGTCATAAACTGGAGTGGAACTCTGCCTGTGTGATTTTTTTCCCTTTTCTTCTCCGCATTTGGGATTGGCACTGGGGCGCCCACACCAGTTTTCGGGCCCCAGGTTCCTGTGTGAGGGGGGTACGTCTCCAGTATAGACAAGACCTTGCGGTCCCCTTCTGCTGAAGAGGAGGAAGAAGGGAGAAACCTCCTGGAATACATCTGCTATGGAGCTGGAGAAGACTAAAGCTGGTTTGTACAGGAGGTGGAATTTGGGGCTGATTTCAAGATTGTGGAACAAATGTGCACAGATACTGGATGGTTATAAACCTCTCCTCTTCCTTCTCCAAGTGCAAAGGCACTTGCTCCTTGATCTGTCTTCCCTGAATGATACACAGCTTCACTGCCCCAAACCTTCACGTCACAAAGCATTTCACTACACGAAAACTTTCCCCATTGGAGAAGATGAGAGAGAGAATAAACAATACATAACAAAAGTTACCAGTTGATCTGGTAACCATAATCCATACTATAGATTATTTAGGAATAGTTTTATCCAGAATAGCTGTTGCCATGTGAACACTGGGTCTGTGCGAAGCAGCTAGTATTTGCTTTGGATTCGGCGGATTCAGGGGACAGTGATACGATTCGGTGATTCGAATCACTGTCCTGATTTGATTCAGCTGAATCTGATTTGGAGATTGCCGGTGGGGGGCAATCCCAGCTGCCCTGCACCATGTGGGGGGCTCTACACAAGCCCCCCCATCCCCCAAGCTCCAAGGGTGCTGCAGGAGGAGTGAGTCCTGGGACTTTTCTCCCTTTTGTTCCTTAAAGAGCCGGAGCTGGCCCAGGCAGGGCACCTGTATGCATGTGGTGGGGGGGAGCAGAGGGGTGGCCGGGGGTCCCTGCAGCATGGGGCAGTAGGGATTGCCCCCCTGCCTGGCAGCACCTCGTGAGCACTGGAGCTTTATTTTAAAAGTGCCAAGCTGGGGTGAGGTGTGGGGGGCAGCCATGGGGGAGCTGGGGGAGTGGGAAAGGGTAGGGGGGCTGGGGGAGCAGGGGGGTCACAGTCCCCCGGCCCCTCCTCTCCCACCCCTAGTACTTACCAGCTCAGAGTCAGCTGCTGCTCCCTGCTGAAGCCGCCGGGGACTGCCCGAATCATCAAAGCTCTCTGAATCTTTTCTGAAGATTTGCAGAGCTTTGAATAGATCTGGACCTTTAAGTTGGTCCCCTGACCCAATTCAGAGATTCGTCCACCAAATCGAGCCGAATCTCCTCCTGAATCAAATCACCACCCGAAGCTTTGCACAGCCCTGGTGGACGCTTTTATTCCAGAATAAAGGGTTTCATTAAATGAACTGGGTGTTAAATACTCTACTGTGCAATAATGCTGCTCATACACAAAGTTATGCAGGAATAGCTACTGCACTTTACATTCACTCCCTGGGCAGATAAATCTGGACGTGAAAACAACTTATTGCAGGGTAGAGGAGGAGGAGGTTTTACTGTTCTTCTGTTGCTCATGTGTATCACCCTGCCCCAGGATAAGTGGAAGCTAACCTGTGTTAGCTTAGAGGGTTAAGTTACTGCATTTTTGCTTTACATGCATATGAGCAGTTAGGACGAAATAGTCGGAGTGTAGTTAAACCCAACTCCCTTTCCCCCTGCCCTAAGCTGTTCCTGTGTCCGTGTCCTTCGTTATGTCACTTCATGCCTCACAGGGAAGTGTGCAGATGTTATGGGACATAAAACTAGAAGAGCCAAAATTCAGCTCCTGCAATTGCAAGCAGGTAGAGGAGTCAGGCTGCATCCCTTCTCCATTTGGGGATGGATCAGATGTGGCAGAGGATGCAAAGGCCATGTCACATGAAGTGTGAAGATCTGTGAACTCTGCTCGCAAAGCCATGACCCTCATAACAGCTGAGTGGATAACTACCTTTTCTAGTCCTTTCCTGTCACTGCTGGATTTTGGTTGTTGCCGCTCCTGCCTCATTAGGGATTCATCTGGTCTCAGAAGCCTTTTATTTCCTGTGTGGAGTCTGCACCTGATTCAGGCCATGGGGGTTTAAAAGGCATTGGGCCTCTCTCATAGGTTCGGGGCCATCTCTAACGTACTCAGATAGCATAGCACAACAATGGATCAGTCTACGGTTTGGGATGGGTAATGGGGATATTCAGGGATACCCCAATTCATGTTAATAAAAATTCTGCAAGGGATATTAACTAGTAAGCCAATTTTTAACAATGAAGGTACAGACAGATGAGCTAGTTACTATGAGGGGCAAACCGGGTGGGGATTTCTTGTATGTCAGCCTTGGTAACATGCACTTACCCTACAGTAAGTGGAAGGCAGAGCTTATATATTAATGAAAGGCTATTGTGTGCTCAAACCTGCCTGTTCAATCACAAAAACGTGTTTATTTGCCCATAGCTTAAGAGATCAGGATTTCACCTCTAGCAGGCCAGGCGATCCTATCTTTGTCGATGGGGTAGTTCCACATACCTTCCACTGAAATGTCTGGTATTGCCTGGTCAGAGGCAAGAGTATAGATAGACTTTAGCAGGGAAAACATTTATTTTTTTCTTCTGCAGAAAAATTTGCAATGTAAAATATGGTGTAGCAGAATGGAAACGAAACTTCCCGAAGATTTTCGTGAAAGCTGAAGCAAGCAACCATGGTGGAGCCAATTGTCTGGAGCATCAGGCACACACCTGGGAAGAGGGAGATGCCGCTTGAAAGCTTTTCTCTCTTTGCTTCCTTCACCTGCTACATTTCTTTCTCCCTCTTTTCTACATGTCCCTTGTCTTTGCTTGTCCACCTGTTCTCTCCGCCGATTACTCGCTTTCTCTCTGCTGTCACTTTTCCCCATCGCTTGACTAGATTTCTTTTACCGTACAGCCGCAATTAGAGAAGAGTTGTTTTTACTAGTAACATTAAAAAAAAGTCTCCATAGAATTATTGGGAAAGTAGGATCCTAAAACACGGCTCTTTTGTCTAGTTACAGAAAACACTTGAGAAACAATGAGAGCCGTGAGTCACAACATTGGCTTAGTATTCGACCTGAATTTTAAACGTGACTGCACTGCAGGTGTGTTAACTGCCTGTAATAATTCAGTCGGATGTATTTCTTGAACTAACACTTGAAAATGTCCCAGGGATGCGTTTTTAAAGCTGCAAGGTTTGAATATGCACACGTGAGATAAATATGCCAGCTGAGATTTGATTAGTCAGAGAACTGAGGTGCACATTGCCATCCCCGAAAAAAGATAACCGCAGACGATGCTTCTTGTATATTAATAAGGACGTTGGAGTCTTGTTCGTACGTCAGAAAGGTAAATGTGAATATAGACACACCTCAAACCCTCAACACCTTGGAGGTCTAGACTTGTCTGTGACAATTTTTGAGGCTCTGTTTATTAAGAGATGATTCAGGGGAACAGATCTATTCTCTTGGATCATTTCTGCTGCTAAATGATGGCCTTCTAAATCTTCTCCGGGTGCATTACCTATTGAGAGTCTAATTACCTACTATTCTATAATCTACCCACAGCTGTCCTTGTCCTTGTCCTTTTCCACCACACCGATCCATGGATCATTTAAATTCAGGCTTCTTTCACTTCTACAGGTGAGACAGAAGTTTCCTGAGATGTTTTTGGCTGCTCCATTTGGATAGGCCCTCCCCCGTGAGGATGTTCAGCTCAACGGGGAGCTCCTCTGCTTCCCGTCAGTCTGGTTTCTTCTCCCCCCAAATCAAGAAGCCTGTCCTATTCCCTTGGTTTCCAACAACCTTATTCTCCTAGTTTGGACAAGTTCTCAGCTGGCCTTGTCTCGGTTCCTCTGCCACTGTGCATTTTGCCTTACTATTTTATAAACCTATGAAAAGGTTTTTGCGGGCCAGCTGCACAGCTGGGATAAACTAATAGACTTTTATGGGACCACAGAGTTGGTCCAATAAAATGTCAACCAAAAAAACCCTTGCCTCTCGTATGTCCTGAACCATCATGGCAACTGCACTCCGGCACTTTAGAAGTCAGATATTCTGGATACGGATGGGAAACTGTCGGCCACAACAGCCCCTCACCAACACCTGGATTTTTAGTACCCATCCTTATCACACGTACATGTTTAGGGGTTTGATATCACAGTTATGTGGGGTTTACAATACATGGTTGTAAGGAGGTGCTCAGCATGCAGACGGCTGGGACCCAGCTGCAGGTAGTCAGCAGTTCAGAGTCTGCCTGCCTGGGAGCCTGGGGGATGCTATAGCTAATGACCAGTAAATGAAGATGGAGCTACAGAGAGAGTTAAGAGATCCAGTAACAGATCCTGGGGGAGAGAAGAGAGGAGGCTGATGTGCTGACAGCATGGGTTGCCTCTCTCTACGTCTGGAAAAAGACCACAGGTTTTGGCTTGTTCATGGTTTGTACATTTGCTTATTTTGTTGTTTGCTCTGGGGTCAGGATTGCCCCAGGTGGTGTAAAGTGACTGGAAACCTGAGCTCAGAGCTGACCGGCCTCAAGAAGGAAGCTTGGTGAGTGACCTGCTTATACCGGTATAAGATGTTCCAGTGTAAGTGTAATGTCTGTCTGCTCCTCTACTGGTATAATTGGAGTAAAATCATTGCAACTAAACCTGTTTCATTCAAGATTAAAGTTACCATGATTTAGCTCTTGTATATGTCTATAAGAGAAGGCATATATAACAGGTAAATGGGGACAGCTAGCGTGCATTCCTGAGAAGCAGCCCCCCTGCTTTAAAATGTTTCCAAGAGATGTTTTTCTACAGTCTTAGGAATCCCGAGGATCATCTGACTAAATAGGATTAGAGAAATGCCTTTTAGCAATGGACTGCAGGGCAGAAAACCTCAGCAAGCTACTATATTTACCCAAATATAAGAGGGCTTCAATTTTAAGATGCTCCAAAGACTGGATTCTAGACATGGGAAGTTTGTAAATTGGTTATAACTTCCCATGTCTAGAATTTAATTATTGGGGGGTTGTCTTAAATTCAGCCTCCCCCCTGCCCACTGCACATGGTGGGAGAGGGTGGCAGGCGGCGAGGAGTAAAGTATTCTGACCTCTTGCCACCTTCTGTCTGTCCTCCCTCTCATACCATTCATCCTCCCAGTACCTGCCCCCATGTCACCACCGTTACCTCCCTGCCACTTCACCCCACCCACTCCTCCTTTTACCCTGCCTGCTTCCACCCCCATGCTGTTTCTTACCCACTGCTGCTTCAGCTCCAGACCCTCTATGGCCAGGGTCACAGAGTGTATGTTCACTCTGCCCAGCACTGAGGAGCTGCCATCACCACAACTCTAGCTGTGTGGCTGTGTGAAGGGCAGAGTACCATGTGCTCTGGGTGACAGCAGGGCTGCGGCTGGAGCTGTGGAAGGTAAGCAATGTTGGGGGAGAGGAGGTAGGAGGAAGCAGAGGCAGTGGCAGGGCTGACAGATGTCAGGGAATGCAGAGGCTGTGAGGGGCAAATTGTGCAGGGGTGCAAGAGGGTGCTGTGGCACCATATCCCTACGTTAAATCAGGAGAGAACCTTGTCTCTATTCTAGTAATTATGGTAAATAATATTGTCAGTCGTTCTTATTAATAGCATCCTTGTTTAATGCTTGTGGAAAGCAACAGGAATAATCAATGCGCAATCAGCTGCCCCCAAAGTCCTATTTCATTGTTAGGGAACAACCATGGGAGCATAATTCAAGTTGGAATGTCCCAGGAGGAAAGATGCGATGGAAACTGGAGTTTCGGAGTGTACGGTATTTTCATGTAGAACTCCAGGAGAGGTCCATCTGAACCTCGGCTCATGAGTGATTATTAGGAAATGGTATTTAGATGGTGTTTTTTGGGAATTGGCTAGTAGGTAAAGTTGATATGCATTAGAACAGTGGTCCAGGGCAAGAGCAAGGGTTAATTGATTTCTAAAAGCCTGTTTCTGAAAGTTTCCTCAAGGCTCACTGTGTCTGACAGGGAAGCAGTAAGCAGACACACAGGCTGGGAAATTTAAAGACATATTCCATACCATGAGATAATGTGGCATTAGGTCACAGTGCCCAACTGCAGAGCCCTTGGGGTTTCCGATTTTGGGGAACAGACCGGATTTGGAGAAGACCAGTAAAGCCCAAATTAAGATGTGTGCATATGATGGGTTTGTAAAACAACGAAATATGCTGACAGGACAACACGTGGGCTATATGACACCTACAGAAAGACCAATCAGCGATGGCCAGAGATGAAGAGTCATCACAGAGGGAAAAGGACACAAAAGGAAGGATTTCAAAGCAGGAAAGGGTTCCTGAGGGGGGAACCTGAGGCCACCACGGACACAGGGGACACCACCAGGCCACCTCATCCACCCCTTGGTGAGGAGGCCTCTGACCTCCAGGCTGCTGCTATCTGACATTCGAGAGAGAACCTCGGGGTGAAGCTCGTGCACTGGCCAGACGTACCTTCCCTCTGATGGCAGCTCTAGGGCTGGTAGATATAGAATTGTTTGCATTATTCCTTCCTGCTGTCACTGTGCAACACTAAAATTTGCCTATTTTAGACGCGGGCTTTGGGACCACCCAGGACAAGGTATCTGGGTCATAAATCCAGTGCCAACAATAAACACAGAGAAAACAAGCAGATTGCTGGGGAAAGGCAACTTTAAAAGCAAGTTGAGACAATGCCCTGCTAAAAACCACAGGGGGATACTTTGCAGAGATTTCCTGAGCAAACACTTCATTCGTTTCACTGACTTGGTGCTTTGATGAACGAATCTCAAGACTTTCTTAGTGGAACAAGAAACGAGGTGAAAAAGCTGGGTAGGTGACCCAGCATCCGTCTTCAGCTCTGAGCTCTGCCACAGACTCCTCGGCAGGGCCTTGGACAATTCACTCCAATTCCTCATCTTTGGTTTCCTATGCCCAACATGACTTAAATAAACCACAGCGTGTGTTTGTACAGCACCGAGCACCACAGTGCCCTAATCTCAACAGGGTCCTTTGTTTAGATACAGCGATGACGGAAGCCACAGAAAAACAGATAGTGTCTCGCTCGTCAGACTTTAAGATTCATATTCACATTCATATAGACAAATCATCCAGAAATGAGCACCGTGAACATCCTCTGGTTAGCAGCCAGGCCCCCATGGTTACTTGAATATTGAAACACTTTTTTTTAATTTGCATTTGATGAATATCTGCGTATTTAAAAATCTGCAACAGCAGATTACACAGCACGAAATGGTTCCGCTATATTAAAACTTTCCTTTTTTTGCCCTGTGGTATTAATAATAATGTCTGTGACAAGCAAATAATATGGGGATGACACTGATGTAGGGTCTCTAATGAGAGTTCCCCTCCTCACCCCCTGGTTTTGAATGTCTAAATTTGAATGGACAATTAAATAAACATGAGGGAGCAAATAAGAGCCGCTGGAAAAGAGCATGGAGACTAAAAATTCCCGACTCAATAATGGGCCCTTTCCCCATCACGTTGCTCAGCTATTAATATCCTGCACCTAGAGGGAAATTATTCAGATCTGTAATAAGTGTGTTTCTGTCCTTCTCTTCCTTTTTATTGCTGAGTCAGCAGCATGCATGTCTTTACTGCAGAGTCAGCTCCAGGGAAGACAGCTTGCAAGCTGCAGGAGAAAGAAGGCAAGGGAAGGAGGAAGCAGAAGGGTAGGAAAGGAGGATGTGGGCAAGGAAAGAGACTGACTTGCTTTGCCCTACTTAGCTTTCCTTTACTGCATCGCTGGGTGTTGCCAGGCCCTTTGTATTCCAAGCCTGCCTCTGCCATTGGCTCCCTCTACTGATTTCACTAGACAACCAGTCTTGCCTCAGTTTCTCCATCTGCAAAGTAAGGCTAATAGCACTTGCCTACCGCGTAGGGGTGTTGGAAGGGATGAATCATTACAATGCCTTTCAAGGGCCATCGAAGAAAGAAATCACTACCATGCTTAAGTCCTTGAAAGGGTATGCCACAGGAAAGATCTTAGCAGAAGGTAAAATCACATGGGTAAAAGAAGGAAGGGTGCTACTATGTATTGCAGCACTGTGCTACTGTGCGTTCGCTGCTGTGCCCTAACAGTTGATGTAACACGCTTATGGGGGATGAATAGAAGCTAAGCCACGGTACCTGAGCCTGTTCTCAGTGGTGGCACACACCAGAACAAGACGCAATGTGCTTATGCTGCAGCAAGGAAGGTTTAAGTTGGATATTAGGAAAAACTTTTTCTAGGAGGGTGGTGAAGCACTGAACAGGCTACCCAGAGAGGTGGTGGGCTTTTCATTCTTGGAGGTTTTTAAGCACCTGGGTAGACAAAGCCTCGGCTGGGATGATGCAGTTGGGCTAGTTCTGCTTTGAGCAGGGGGTTGGACTAGATGTGACCTCCTGAGGTCCCTTCTAGCCCTCATTTTCTATGATTTTATGATTTGATATCATGAAGGAGGGGTGATTTACTGTGGTTTAGCTTCTGCTTAGCACAGGGTAAGAGTGTGCATTCGGGCAGGTAGCCCAGAGTAGCTCTTGTACAGTCAAGCCCTCGACCCCTTTTACCCCTGTTTAGCTTGTTTAGTCCGAGGTAGGAGCACGCACATGAGCAGAGCTGCATGCGCAAAGCAAAGCCCCTGTCCCTTTTACCCCATGTTACATTGTTTGTATTTCTGTACCCTAAGTGGTGTTCTCATTGCAGTGAACAGAAAGCTTAGTCAAATTGATTGCTATTAATTTAGATAAAAATTTTAGATAGCTACTCTTCCAAGGCTACTCTTGCACCAAGAATTAGGCATGTTAGGATCCGATGATCAATCCCAAAACCATATTTGGCATGGCAGGAGGCGTGGTGGTGTGAACTGCACATAAGATCCTATCACGCCCGTACCTGAATGTTTAAAAAGGCCCTTAAAGTATAATGGCCACAAGCTGAGTTATCAGCCATCACAATGAATGCGGACAGTCTTGCATCTCAGAGATAAAGTTTCAGGCTTTCAGCAGACTCTGGCAGACACCTACATCTGGTCCATCGTGGTTAGGATTATGAAGGGTTCTTTCCGTTTTCTCTTCTTTTTTCCCTTTTTCTTTTTGTTTTTGTTTTCACAGGTTGTTACAGATAAGATTTGCTTAAAGAGAAACAAGCTGAGACTCTGGCGAATCATTAAAATGTATGTCCACGAGTCTCTGGCTAGCTGGCTTTTCACATAGATGTGTTGCCTGCACGTGATTTGTCAGGCATTATATGGAACTTATAACTAGCCGAGCCCAAAGACACAACAGAAATTTACGTTAGTCCTTCATTTTCCAGCATGCAGGTGCGATCTTTTTAATTTTTTTCTCATCCTTTATTTTCTTTGTTTCTCTTTCGTATCCTTCCTTCCTATCCTTCCATCCCTGAGGAGGTTGGGTACACTTCATGCCCTTCAATCAGAAAGACAAATGAAGAACGTCTTGCATTCAAAAGCTTGTCTAACTGTTTTGCACCTATACAGCGGGTGCATCTACATGTTCATTAATGCACCACAGATGCTGCACATTTTGTTTAGTACTTGCTTAATAAAGTACTAACTAGATGCACTGTACCTAGAGTCACTGTGAAGTAGCGCCAGTGCAGTTATTTACTGATGCTTAGTGAGCACTAATTAGCCTAATAGCACTGATCAGTCGGCTACTAGCACAGTTTGAGCTGCGCTGTGGTATTAGGGTAATGCACAGTAAGTGCCTCGTGTAGACGTGCCCAGTTAGTCCAATAAAAGATATTGCCCCCCCAAACCCTTGCTTCTTGTAGGACTTCTGGCATTTCAGGATAATTCATCTCTTACCTCTGTTTAAAGAGTTTTTTTTTTTTTCTGTTGAGGACTGATGCTTTAACCCTTCCAACAGATGGCCAATGGAAGAAGGCTGGACTACCAGAGCATTCCTCGAATCTGGGGTAAAAGCATACCCACAGGCGGTTGCCAAGCTGAATCATAGTAAATCCCCATCCCTTTTACCCTGTGGTAACTGTGCCCATACCATAGCTTAATAGCCAGTATTTCGGAAGAAGATGCCAATGGAAACATACGTTTTCCATCTGTCTGGCCACCATGTTTTAATCAGCGAATTCAAAGCCATGTACTTTGTGTCTCTTTCCAAGCCAGCTGCATATGTTGTAAATATACCCAGAAGCTGAGGGTACTTATTGGGAATAACCTCATTCATAGAAACACTGGCTGCTAGAGTCAATTCTTGTTACTTTAAAATGGAGTTTGCAGAATATATATATATATATATATATATATATATTTTCTTACTCACGTGTAAGTGGTTGTGCCCCGGTCAATGGACTAAATTCTCTTCTCAAAGATGCAGAAGTTGGGTGATGTAATTCCATCATACTTATGTTGATGGAAGAACAAATTTACCCCCGTGTCTTCATTTCTTGTTGCTGACTTTTGAATGCGGTTGTGGCTGGTGTCTGTCCACAGTAAACAGCTCCCCTTGTATTGTTTCCCTGGCTCTGCCCAAGGGAAAGGAAATGCAGGAGTCAGAGAGCCTGACAGTAAAGAACAACTCTTGAAAGACTCAAAAATAGCCACTTGGGTGGCAATGTTTAACATGCTTATGGCAAATTTTAGTTTAGTGAGTCCAAATTTTAGTTTAGTGAGCAGGGTGTTGCTTTCAGCAAATGTGCTATTCAGAACAATGGTGAGAGAAAGGTAAAGACATGAGGAAGCTCTAACATGACCCTGATGTTGCTTCACTTGAGATAACCATCCATCAGTAACACACGTCTGAGAGACAGCACGTGGGACTGACACACATCTTGTCTATCACTTCCTCTAGAATAAGTTTTATAAATCAAGTGCGAGCTTGTATAGATCATATGTCTGGGGATGGAGGCTTGTGAATTTTATGTCACTTCTAGACTGAAAAATAATTTTCCCATCCTGCAAAATAATTGATTTTTTTTTTTTAAATCCCTTTTTGGGAATAAAGTTTAAAGCTTTGGAATACTTTGAAAAATAGTATTCCAAAAAGCTTTCACTTGGGGCCCATGAAAATATTTTCACTTCATTTAAAACATTTCATTTCAACTTTGACCACTTTTGTATATATACAAAATAGAGTACATCTCCAAATGAAGCCATTCCAGAACCCAAAGTCGTATTTCCTTTGGGGTATCTCAAACATTTCTAACAGTTATTCAGGGTTTTCTCCTCTAAATAAAATGTTCTTAATAAAATGTTATCAAAATTAGTTGTATTGAAATGGTAGTGTTAGAGCAGGGGCAGGCAAAAGATGGCCCGCGGGGCACCTACAAAGTTTAGAAGATTAATAACACAGTGTGTGTGTGTGTGTGCAATGAAGAATAAAGGAAGGAGGAAGAGGGAGAATGTGTGTATTAGTGTTTGTGTTCATAGGGAGAGTCCCACAAGCACACTCCACCATACACTTGCACCCCATACCACCCTCACACTGCCATACAGGTAGACCTGAATACCCACACCCCCACATACTCCAGCCACCCTCCCCCTACACAACCCTCCACCAACCCCATACCCACCCACTTCCCACGTATCCAGCCACATGCTCCCTCACCCCACCCCCACACCTATTCACCCTCCCTCACATACCCATATACCCACAGCCCCCCACAAATCTATACCTACCCCCCATGCCCCCACCCCCTCACAGTATACAAGAGTAAGACTTCATATTAAGCTGTTGTGCAATCAGCTCTGTGTACACTACACAAATGCATGTAAATCAGGACAATTTTTTTTTTTAAATCAAAATAAATGCTGTAGATGTTCACTTTTTAGAATTAAATTTGGTATTTTTCTGGTTCTGAGATGTCAAAACTCCTTGCTGAAAGGAGTATTGCTGGGGGCTAGGGGAGGGGCTTCTGGTGACAAAAGGCAGTAGATAGAGGGTGGGATTTCTGGTCCCAGGATGGCAATCAGGAGCCAGGGCACTTGTCAAGGGGCAGAGCTACCCATGTGGCCCTCAAGAGGTTGCCAAAACTTGGTAGCGACCCCCAAAATAATTGCTCACCCCTTTGTTAGAGTTATATTGTAGCCCTGATGGTCGAAGACCTATGTGAGAGGCAGGGATTTTGGGGGGGTGATACCTTTTATTGGATCAACTCAGTGGTTGGGATAAAGTAGGAGTAAAGTTAGATAACTTTAAAATGCAAGGCAGTCTTCAACAGTTCAGAGGAGGGAAACAAGAACACGGACTGATGACAGTCAAGATCAGAAAACAAATCTGTCAGTCTGGCTGGGAGACGGGGGACAGGTGGGGACAGGAAAGAGAAAAATTCCCAGGGACAGCAGACAACAGTTAACAGAAGAAAGGAAGCTTGATTACTGGGAGACCAAGACCTATCGAAAGGTCGGAGGGTCATTATTATCAGTTGCGTGTAGAAAGAGTTTAGGAATCCTGTAGCTCACAGTGCACCATAAAATCAATATCAGTGTTTAGATGTTGCTTCCTCGTGTCCAGAAAGCTTATGAATTTTTGTTCCAAACCCATCTTGTACAGATATTTGGTAGATTTCCCTTGAGCATGAGGATTGTGAGGTCAGAGTGGTTGTTCTGTAGGAAAAAAAAAAGTGCTTTTATTGATGTATGCGTGTTGTCTCTGTCCTTTATATTTTTTCTGAGAGAGTTAATTCTGGCACAGGTTACTGTGGGGTCTAATTTCCCCCATGTAGTTCCCATGAAGGTATTTGGTGCAACGGATCAGATGTATCACATTTTGGGAACATGTGTGGGATTCATGGCTTGTGATGCATTCGTTGTTGGGGGTGTTGACTGTAGTTGCACTGGAGATGTGTTGACAGGTTAAGCATTGCTTGCCAAAGCAAGGCTATGTCCCACTTGATGTCTGTTGAGCAGCGTGGTGTTTGCTTCTGATGATGAGTTGGGCAAAGTTAGATGGTTGTTTGAAAGCCAAGAGTGGAGGGCCTGGGAATATTTCTGTCAACGACTGTTCTTCATGAAGTATGAGACATAGTTGTATGATGATTCTTGTAGTGTCATAGTTGTTCAGGGCTGGAAGGGACCTTACCAGATCATCAGGTCTAGCCCCCATCCACTTGCGCAGGAAAGACTGCTGGGTTCAGATGCTGGTGGGCATCAAGACATTTTTTTGTTCCAGTGCAGGGTGGTAAGTGACTACCATGAGTTGTTGGTCACGGGGGGGTTCTTTTTACATTGTAGCAGGTTACTCCGTGGTATTTGGGTGGCTCTTTCAAAGTTACAGTCTATTTCTCAACTGGAGTGTCCTTGTAAAAAGGCATCTTTAGGCTGGCTGGCTGGGCATGAAGAGTGGTCTCCTCAGAGCAGACGTGGTGGTATCTGACTGATATACCACCTGACTGTACCACCAGGCCTGACTGTAGATTACGGTGTTGTTAGCATGCTTGGAGTGATTGCTGGCCTTGTGGTCTGCTGCTTTTTTTTGTGGTTGTAGGGTGCCATCCCAAATGTGGATCATCATCTATAGAAAGTTGATGTTGGTATAGGAGTACAAGTAGATTAGAGACAGTTTGATGGAGAGTTGATAGTTGTTAAACCTGTGATGAAAGTCAATAAGTAAATCCAGGTTTCGGTCTAGTTAATGAAAATGTCATTTATGTAACACAGGTAAAGTTAAGGTTTGATGGCACAGCTCTGTAGAAATTCCTTCTCCAGTGGCCCATAATGAGATTGGCATACTGAGGGCACTATCTTTGTGCCTTTAGCTGTGCATATGGTTTGGAGGAAGTGTTGATTGTTGAAAATGAAGTTGTTATAGGACAAAGTGGATGATTTGTGCAATGTGTTGTTGTAAATCTGTGTGCACACCATACTCTTGTAGGTAGGCAGGCAGCTGTGCATTCATGGTGTGGGATGTTAGCGTATGGGCTGGTGACATCCATGGTTGGAAGTGTAGCCTTGGATGATGTGTCTTATAGAAAACTTGCTTGTTGAGTGATAAGTCACTTCAGGATAGTTTAATGAATCCTGCTAGCTCATCAGTGAGGGGACCACAGTTGGCTGATGGGTCTACCAGGGTACCTTGTTTGTGAATCTTTGCGAGCACATAAAATGTGCTTCAAGTAGGACGGTTGAGGATTAGTAGAATAGTTGTAAAAAGGTTTGGATAATACTTTCCAGTTGTAGAGTGAAGACTGGTTGTTAGTCCTCGCCAAGTTCTGTATAGTATTTGTTGTTGGAGAGTTGGGTTGACCTCACTTACGTAGTCTTGACGGTTGAGGATGACTATAGCTCCATCTATAGCTCCATCTTTGTCCACTGGTTTGATTACCTTTCCTGGTTGGCTCTTAGGAACTGTACGGCTTTCCCAAGGCTGTTGTTGGCTTTTGTTGATAATTTCACTGTTAGCTTTCTTTCTGAAGCAGTCAATGCAGTCCTCCAGTGTGTGTTTACATCCAGTGGGAGATGTCCAGTCAAATGTTTTATTATTGCTGGCTTTCTCAGTTGTAGCGAGGGGGTTGTCAGGATGCTTCTGTCCTGGTGGAAATGGCCTGCAGAAGAATTCCTCTATTTTTCTACATAGTACCTTGTTGCAATATTTCTCTGGGCAGAATTTTAGGCCTTTGGAGCGCACAGCTATTTCAGAATGGGATAAGGGGGAGTTATGATAAGTTAATGAGGTTGGTGTTCTGGGTACTGCTGTCTATTGAAATGGCTTTTTCTGATGGAAGTGTGTGTCGACACATTTTTTTCAGCCAGCTGGAGTTTGTGTGTTTATCTGTGTTGAACATTTTATATTTGTATTTGTGTAAAACCTGCTGCGGTGGCACTTGATATTCTTAGTCCGTTGGCGGTTGCGTGTGCTGATTCTAAAGTACCGAAACATTATGTTGAGCACTGCAAAATGCCGTGAAGCTATTATAATGTCTGGCCTTTTAGGTAAAAGATTTATCTGAGTAAACTTGTTCCCCAAACACTGCTCTGCATGGCTGAGAGTCCTTTATTTATTCCCTCGGAGTCTGACACACCAGAAAAAAAGAGCTCTAAAACACCTCTGTGCCTTGTTTGCAGACCTGGGGTCTAAAAATGTCTCTCTGATTCAGCATTTCAGGACAAAATGGATTATCTGAGCAATGAACTGCCCAGATGTTGTGTCTTCTGACTGCTCCTAAGAGTGGACTTGGTGAGCAATTTGACCTACTGGTATCTGCAGGTTGTGTTTTTAATTCTTACTGTCAGCCATACCTGAGAACCTCATACATATTGTAAATATGGGAGCACTGTGATCTATAATCTGGCTTTGTACTATATGAAATGCTTGTCAGATGCATCTCTAATGGGGAGATATTTATTGGAAGCTCATTGGAGCCAGGTTGAATCTTAAGGAGAGAAGTGGTTTGTACTCGCTTCCTTACAGGTATTAGCATGCGGCTTGCCCTAACGCTCCGTGGCTTTTTCCTTCAATTGGTTCCGTCTCTGTTACCATTAAGACAACTACGTCCCATTGTGGAAGAACACAATTAAATAAGTAATCTGCTTGTACAGCTTTCTGAATGACTTACAGGCTATACTACTCTACCTCTTTATCTCATATACTACTACTAAATGTGTAAAAGATTTGCAAACAAACATCAAAGTCCTGCCCTGTATCACCTAGGTTAACGACTTCATATTTCTATACCCTATGGGCAGAAGAGTTGTTAGGCTGCAGCATTTTGAATAGCTTGTGTTGAATATTGAGGATCATAGGAAAGGGACAATGCACGGGCCTCACGAGGTCATCCAGTCCAGCCCCTAGCTCAAGACTGGGTCATCCCTGATTAGCATGTAATCTTGAAAGTGTCAGCTCAGAGTGGATCCGCAAAGGCAGAGATCCAGCGATGCAGGCGACATCCAAGGAAATGGACAGGAAGCTGATGGTATGGAGGGAGGTAGGGCTTATAGTCTTCCAGTTTATGAAGGTAGAGGTGATTGGAAAGGTGGCAGAACAACTCTCCACCTCAGAGTTGGAAGATGTAGGTTCAAATCCCTTGTGTGCCACAAATTTCTTGCATGACCTGGACAAGTGCTTGGCTTCGTATTCCTCAGTGTCCTTTCTCTGAAGCAAGGTCCATAGCTTTTCCCTTTCTTCCAGCGGTCTCGGATAAAGCCAATAAGGTAAGCGGCCTTCAGATGCTTTGCTAATGGTATCCGTGGTAAATGTACAGAAAAAAATAATTAATGTCTCATTACCCTCTATACTGCCAGCAGCATCTAATGTGATGCCTTAAACTTTGCAGCTGGTTACATACTTAGGCCCCTGAATAAATGACTTGGGTGCAGAGACTCAGAGCTCCCACCGCCTTGAGGATGCGCTGAATTCTTTAGTTGGCCAACACATGAGAACACATGCCAGCTTGGAGTTAATCATGTTATTGTGATCTCATAAAACCAGTGCATTTCCCCGTGCTTTCATTGCCAAACATGTCCATTCTTCATCTTTATCTACTCTGTTATCCAATGTAATTGCAGTCTTAAGATTTATCCAAGTGACTCCTGGTCACTCTTACGGGGTATGCTATAAATGCTGAAGGTTTCCTTGGCAGACAAGTTTCTTTGGGTAAATCTGATGTCTCTTATTAGACCAACTCAAATAGTTGGAAAATGTCTTCTTTGCAAGCTTTTGGGTATAAATACTCTTTGGAGCCTCCCATACAGAAAGCCTGTGTAATATAGTGCACTGCACAGGGAATAACATAGTGTTACAGATGTTTTCAAATGTGACTATGAAAGCCCAGAGCATCTGATCTCATCTTTATGTTGACCTGCTTCTTACTCCCTTCCCAGTCTGTAACAGTGCACTTTTTTGGTTCATCCAATGTCATCTGCAACTGCACAGGACTTTTTTTTTTTCAGAATAAAATGAGTAGATCTTGGCCAATAATATTTCTCCCAATGAAGTGAATGTTGCTTTTGTTTCCCAACTGCTGGCTATTAATTAGGTTTCATTGTTATTTCTGCAGCTGCATCCTACCATCTGCTCCTTCAGTTGCTGGATGACAATATTGTTGGCGCGCGGATAAAAACTGTACCTTAACATCTGTTTCCATTAATATGTGCAATTAGAGGGAGCAAAGACCTGCCTCTTCCTCTGGGTCTATGAATTCCCCTTACATCTATTTACAACTGGGGTCATTTTGCAACTGCAGGTTGGACACCATGGTGATGAATGCTATAGCGACTGGTCAGGCCAAGCTGCACTGGTGCTTGCTACCATAGTAGCAGTAAATATAATGTATGCAACTATAGTCAACTGGCAGGAGAAAGACTTTGAGCAGGGGTTATGGAGGCATCTGCATAGATGCCTGCTGAGTTAAAGCTGATAAGAAATGGATACTACATCATATGTATACAAAACTTCAGGATTTTGCATTTGGTGTATTTGGCTATAGGAATTTAATTGGCAAGTCAATTTGAACTATTATTACAATAAATAAAAAATAAAAAAAAGAACCCCTGATACTGAGTTACTCAGGTGAGCCTCAGAAAGTACCATTAGCTTCTAGGTGGGTGAAGGGTAGGCTCTGCAATGCAAAAAAACTTCACTGAAAGGTAGAAGAGAAATCATGGATTTAACTAATGGCAGCTGCAAAATGGAGGTAAGGCAACAAGGATATCTGTGCAAAACTATTAATATAATTTCATTTCTACATTGAGTATTTATTTTCACTTACATTGGATTTTTCTTACAGTGCTTCCCCTCACCCCTAGTTCCTTTTTCCTATATATGTAAAACTGCACTGGCAGAAGCTTACTGTAAATGATTGCAAAGCAATAACCTTGCAAATCTGTTAAGCAGCAATTAAAATGCATTAAAGTTCACAGAATAAGCGGTCTGAAATGAAGTCAATTGTTTTACGCCTGCAACCCATGCTTCCAATTCTTTCCCATTGAAAAGCTGAAGAACGATTGCAGCGTGGTCCCATGGCAGAGGAATCCAAGAGGGTTTTTTTTCTCTCCTTAATTTAGCTGTACTACAGATGTGTAAGTAGGGGATAAGCTAAATACATAGACCCTACTTTCACTTCCCTCTACCCATGGACCATCCTTCCTCATCCGGCGTGTGAATCTGAGGCAAATCTGCTTTGCATGATGTGTGTGTGCAGCATGGAACGGTGTATTTGCAATCTCCATTTTGGGTTACAAAATTAACAACAAATTAAATTTAGAAACAAATTACCTATGGGGTGAAATTAGTATTCTGGATAAACTCTGGAGCAGTTTGCACCAGCGTTTATTGCTTCTGGGTCTAGCATTTACACATGCATCTGGGACCTCAGCACACTGAACCAGGGTGGGGTGGCTGGGGCTGGCAGGGATGCCAGGGGGCCAGCCTGCCAGCCTGGAGATGCTCTGCTCCATCTTAACATGCTACAGGGGGGCATTGGCCTGCAAACTGACCCCACACCACTCACCTGGCTTGTGGGGCTGAAAGGTGGTCTCCACTGGGCTTGAGGGTCTGGCTCTTCTTCCCAGAGTTAGGCTGATTGCTGAACGTAGGGTCAGGAAGGATTTTTTTCCTTTAGGACACAGTGTCATGGCCTTTGGGGGCTTTGTCTTCTATAGCAAAGGCTTAGTCCTTTCCCTAGTATTTTCTCAAAGGATATTAGCTAATTACTTCCCTAGTCTTTATATTTAAAGAAGTTTATTCCTTTGTACTTAGTACCCCTGCTCTCTGCAAGTCCATTGATAGCATCTGATGAGGCAGGCTGTAGCCTATGGAAACTCATGTCTTTCTGAACAAGTTAGTCTCCCTGCCCTGCCTTCTGCCTGACTTCAGACTAACACAGCTAACCCCCCTGTAATTAATGCCCTGCTTTTCTAAGTGGCTTTGACTCTGTCCTCATTGCTCCCGCTTGTACTTATGGCCTGCAAGGGGGGGTGCTGGCCTTTTCCATATTATGCCTTGTAGGATTGCGGGAGCTTTGAAACAGAGATTTGGGGAATTCCTTGGCTAAATGCCTGCAGATGGAGCAGATTAGACTCGAGGACCTAGGAGACACCTTTGAATCATTCATTCCTAAATCCAGGAGAACTGAGGTTAACCCCCCACCGAATGGTAATGCGCTGCTTTTCCGCCATAACCAAGATGACAGCGGGCGCTTGTACACAAGATGGTAACAGCAGAGTTGCCTAATTAGCTCTGCAGTAAATGTCTCAGTGTCTACACATGTGGCCCTATTAGGCCCAGGAAGCTAATAAACTCTGCAGCAGATTAGTACTTACAAGTACTATTTTGCAGCAGAGTTTTTTTTCCGTGCAGTAATGCACATGTATATGTGACCTGGCTGGCCAGGGCACAAGGGTGCTTCAGTGTGGGGGCTGCCTGCTGGCTAGACCTGCACTGAGGCACCCTCGTGCCCCAGCCAGCCCCACTGCAGCACGCTGAGCTAGGATGGAGCAGCCCCAGGCTGGCAAGCCGACCCCAGGGCCCTTGCCATCCAGGGTTGCTCTGCCCGGCTCATGGTGCTGTGTTCCCGGGTGCACGTTTAAATGTAGTGCCAGGGAGCAATGCATTCCAATACAGTATGCTCCAGAGTGTCTTACTGTGCATTAATATGCATGTGTAGATGTGCCCAGGATGACCCAAGAAGAAGGGCAGTTATTTCTACAAAGCTGGAGCTGGAGCTGGTAAGGGTGGTATCATGTTCCTCTTGGATATTTGGAGTTCTAGTGAACTCCAAGAGAAAAAGATATGCATGAATTGCTAGTTTCTGGGCCAAGCCAGGTCTACCCCTCCCGAGGTCTCACTGCTCATACTGTGTGACACTAATGCAGCAATGGCCAAAGTTAAATATAGAGACAAAATTTGGCTCATGTCACTGGGATTTGAAATAGAGCAGGACTACAGGGAGCTTGGACTGCAGGAGATGTCAGAAAGTGAGCATTAGTGAGGCTGTAATGTCCCTATGACTTTATTGGAAGCCAGACCCAAATCTTCAAAACTGAAGACACAACATTAGGGTCTATGCTTATGTGCTTAAATAAATGTGTCCTGACTAGTAGTGCCCTGCTTTCTCCAAGGTGCCGAGAACTGCAGCTTCCTTTGATTTAGGAGGCTAAATTTAGGAAGCCTGGCTTGAAAATCTTAGTCAAAGTTTATTACGTTTAGTGTGGATTAATAGCCTTGCATCCTTGGGCATTTTTTTCCTCTAACACACACACACACAAAATGCGTCTAGTTTAAATATGCAAAAAACCCATCAGCCCTAAGTTTCTGCGCATTGCAGTCGGCCACACAGCTGCTTGGGAAACAGCATCAGCTGAAGTCTGTGTTATCCTTGGAGCAAAGCTCTTTGCCACTGCGTTCTACCTTGACAAAGTCCTCGGACCTGCCAGGCGTGATGCCAGGTTTAAAACTGGGGCTGTCTATTATATTTCACCGAGTCTCAAACCAGAATATGGATGTGGTGTGGAAGACATGGGATTTCTCCTGAATCTTCCACTCCGGCATAAAATCTTCTTTGGTTTGAGTGATTTGTGGGGGGCGGGGGGTAAATCTGTGATTATATGGAATAGAGTGAACGTACAAAATGTGGGCCATGCGGGGTTCATAAAGTGACAATTGGGGCTTGGCTTTCCAGATCTGGAACTTCTTCAGCCCCTTTGGGCTTTTTCGGAGTTTTGTGGTAAATTCTCCCGTTCATGAGTAATATTCTAGTTCTCATCCTTTGAAGCAGAGTTTCTGTGTGTGTGCAAGTGGCCCCTCACAACAGCCAGGTCCATCATACAGCAATGGAAAGATAACATTAATAGGAAGATCCCAGAGCCTGGTCATAGGAGGCAGGCTGGAAGTCTGTAATCTTATGGCTGTGCTAGTGTATTTTGAACCCTACCTGAGTCCCCACTTTGAGGTTCAATTGGCTAGATTGAAAAAGGTGTTTGAAATGTTCATAAATCACCGCAGTGACTTGGAACTATAGTCCCCACTGCAAGTCTATGGGATTTGTGCTCCTAAGTCTCTCAGGCGCTTCTGGCAATCCTACTGCTGCAGTGACCCATCACATTTGTTGCATCTTACATTTGGGGTTTTGCTGAATGCTAGGCTATGTATGCCTGGTCATTTATGATGTACATGGAGGCAGCATTGACTTGTGTGTAGGAAATGAGATTGGGAGTCAACATTTGAGTCCTATATATAGCATCATTCAGTCATTGCAAGTGTCTATACACATGCTCCGGGCTGGGGGTGGCAGGACATGTTTTAATTAAAGCTGCTCCTGGCTGGCTGCTTTAATTTAAATGCTCCAGTGTCACATGTATTCAATGTCTCATATTTCCAAACGGCCACAGAGGTGCTTTCACTAAAGTTCATTAAAGTGCACCCGGTGCCTTTTTGAAACGAGGGACCCTGAATACACATGACGCTGCAGAATGCTGGAGTGTTCTAATTAGAATTAATTAATTAATTAATTGAGTCTGTTCTGATGCGTTCTAATTAGAAGTCATTGAAGCACGTGTATAAGCACCATATATGCAAATCTAATTCCCTCGCTGTAACTTGGGGTAACGATGCCTAACTTGCAAATTTTCGTTTCAAGCATCATTTATTCTTGATATTTTTTCCCCTTTATTTGCAAGGTTGCAAAAAGGTTGAAATCTTTGTTAAGAACCTCTTACACCAGCAGGATCTTGTAGACTAAAAAAAAGTAGATACGTATCAATGTAGCACAAGTTTTTGTGCGTTGAAGCATACTTCATCTGATACATCTGATGAATTGAGCTTCAGCTCAGGCAAGCGTGTGCTATGTAGGTATATATCTATTTTGGTTAGTCAATATGGTGTAAATTTACCTTGCCTTCTACCTCACTTCAGACTAACATGACTAAATATGTCTACCTACAATACTTTCACAATGTGGGTTTGTACCTGCTTCCAGACCAGTATTAAAAAGAAAGAACCCTGAAAAATCCCTTAAGGCCCAGCTCCAAAGAGCAAGACATGATTAAGTGTTTATGTGCCCTAAAAATTAGATGTCTAACTCTGGGCGTGGGATCCATAAAGCCAGATTAGATGCCTGAGTTCTGTGGATTTTAAAAAGGAAGATTTAGGCACCTGGATTTGGCACGTGGAGCAGGGAATATGAGAGGGAGGCAAGTGCATCAGCCAGCAAACATGAAATGCAGAAGAGGGATGTGTATCTGGAATCCTGCCACTCTCCCAGTCTTACGTGACAGTTAGATGTCCTGAATTAAGTGCCTGCGTGGGACTGGCATAGTGTGAAAGCCCCACATGGGTTACTTGCATAAGTCATCCCTTCCTGTGCAGGCAACTGGCTTGTGCTTCTCTTTTGGAACAGCAGTACCCAAGTCATATCAAGTCAGTCCCAAGGCCACTGCAACCATTGAGGCACCTAAGATGCTGTAACAACCCTCCTAAGATAGTTGAGTTGCTTTGTGTCACTGGTGATTCTTTGAGCAGAGTGGCCTGGTGACACTTATCTTCTCTCCAGGTGTAGATGGCCGTTGGCTCACAGGAACTCATCCACCCTTTTTTAGGTCTTGTTTTTAGCCCTGCATGGTGTCCATTCACCCTCCTCACCCAGGCATGCCTAGGTTGGGGCACCATCAAGAACCCAACCATAGAACAGCTGTACTGGTTTACATGGTACTAGATAACCGACCAAGAGAGGCCTGACCTGACAAACATGGATTATTTGTGTAAGTCATCCCTTCCTGTGCAGGCAGCTGGCTTATGTTTCTCTTTTGTAACAGCAGTGCCTAACTCTTCTGTAACAGTCTAGTGGTTAAACAGTTCACCCAGGAAGAGTGAGAGCTGTTTAAGACCACCTTCCTCTTGAGTGACTTCAAGCCCATGGCTCCCACTTCACAAGCTATGGAATGGGCTGGCCTCGAGGCGGGAGGATGGGACTCTCCACCTTTCTTAAAGCTGGCCTATTAGGCAGCTGCAAATGAAAGAATTGTGGGGACAGCGACTGAAACCAAGAGGAAGTGTGACTTAATAGTTCAGCAAAGATGGCGCTCATCTGGGAGAAGGGAAAGGTGGGTTCCAGTCCCTCCTGCCAGTATTAATTCTAATATTATATTAACACCATTTCTACGTGTTGAACCAATTTTGAGAGGAGGGAGCAGAACTCAGGGTTTTTATTCCTTCTCCTACAAAGGATGGCCCATCACTGGGCTACACTGTGTTTTTATCTCTGACCCTGTGACTCCTATATTCTTGGATGCCCATTTGGTTCAGGTTCAGAAGGAAAGAGGGAGGGAGCCTCTGTTTGGCCTTTTATATAGCCTGGTAGTGAAAGCATTCTCCTAGGAAGTGGGAAATTATAGATTTCCCTCCCATTTCCTGGATACCTACCCCAATCATTAGGGCATTCACTTTTATTCTTGAATGAAGGGGTGCTAAACTCAATGCTGTCAGTGTTAGACATCCTCTGTGGACAACTACTAGACTAGACAGGACATGTCATGAAGATGAGCTGGCAGGAGGAGCTGGCTCTCCTGGTGGCTGTGGAAGACCCAGATTTGGTTGGACTCACGGAAACCTGGTGGGACCAGAATTTGCTGTCTGGCGCAGTGTAGCTAGGGCCCACACTATGACTAGGGTCCCAGACTTCAAAAAGGCCAATTTCAGAGAGCTCAGGAGGCTAGTTGAGGAGGCACTGCAGGACTGTAGGGTTGAGGACATGGGCGTCCATGAAGGGTGGGCGTTCCTTAAGGA
>JAGPOW010000261.1:260635727-260676553 GCA_030014935.1 Caiman crocodilus | reverse complement strand
TATCAGTCTAGTGGCCCTCCTCTGGACCCTCTCGAGGCCGTCCACGTCCCTCTTGAAGTGCGGCGCCCAGAACTGGACACAGTACTCCATCTGCGGCCTCATCAATTGGCTGATGGGGCGCAGCCAGAGAGTAGCGGTGGACGGGTTGTACTCAACCTGGCGAGGTGTGAGCAGGGGGGTCCACCAGGCCTCGGTCCTCGGGCCCGCACTGTTTAACATCTTCATCAGCAACTTGGACGAGGGGGTGGAAAGCACGCTGTTCATGTTTGCTGATGACACTAAGATGTGGGACGGGGTGGACACACTTGAAGGGAGAGAGAGACTACAACTAGATTTAGACAGACTACAAAATTGAGCAGACAAGAATAGGGTGGGGTTCAACATAGACAAATGCAGGGTGCTGCACCTGGGGAGAAGGAACCCACAGCATACATACAGGCTGGGGAGTTCGGAGTCGTTATTGACTCCAAGATGAACATGAGCCGCCAATGCCAGACCGCAGCCAGCAAGGCCAGCCAGACCTTGTCATGCATCCAAAGGTGCATCTCAAGCCGGTGAGACTGAGGGACCTGAACCTGTTCAGTGTCAGCAAGAGGAGGCTGGGGGGGACCTGGTGGCTGCCTACAAACTCATCAGGGGGATCAACAGCAAATAGGCAGAGCCCTTTTCTCCCCAGCACCACCTGGGGTGACAAGGAACAATGGTCATAAGCTGATGAAGAATAGGTTTAGGTTGGAGATCAGAAGGCAATATTTTACAGTTGGGGTGGCCAAAATCTGGAACCAACTTCCCAGGGAAGTGGTCCTTGCCCCTACCTTGACCAAATTCAAGAGGAGGTTGGACGATCACCTGTTTGGGGTCTTGTGAACCCAGCATTCATTCCTGCCTGTGGCAGGGGGTCAGGCTAGAGGATCTGATCAGGTCCCTCCTGGCCCTAGCTACTATGAAACTATGATCCATACAAATTCCAAGTGGCCCTTCGCCAGGAAATCAGGTTTTGCACTAGAGCAGATTGGCCCAGTGTTGGAAAGCTAAAATTCTCCCATATTCTTCACCTGCCCTGTGCCCCTAATCCTGGATCACATTAAGAAACAGAATTCAAAGCCACCAGTGAAAAAGGCCACTTGGCAGGCTTTCAGGGGAACTCCAGTAGAGTAGGTCCAGTAAAATAGCCCTATAAGGCCCCTGCCATTAAGTGTTCAGAGTAAGAGATGCCTGGAGGGGGCAGGGGGCATGGAAAGTTCTTGGAAAGGCAATAACACAGACTCTGCAGACTGCAAGGAGTGGAGATTACAGAGGATATGAAGGGCATTTGTATACATCACGTATTATGTTCTTCCTTGTGCTCCGGTGGCATGACTGAGCGCATGAGTAGGTTTTTTTGGACGCTTTAAAAGTACTTGTGGTGCATTAAAGTAAAACTGCTGAGACATAGTTTAGTTTATCTTACCACCGATTAACGTGGTGTGTCTATGGATTTGTTATGTGCAAATACAAAGGCTAAGTCATCTTTGCACCTTCCTGATCATGAGCTTCTCTAAGAGCTAAAGGAGCACCCAGCCTACTTGAAAGAGACCTGCAATCTTTCCAGGTTTCAGCAGCCTCCTCAGATCGCTGCTCATCATCCAACACTGACCTGAATCTCTGGATAATGATAACCCATGTATGATACACCCTGAGCCCTCACACCAGAGCTTTCCCACGGTCCTTGGAAGGTAGCCTGCGGCTGTCTCCACAGGCCCTGTGCCTAAGCCGGAGGAGTCTTCAAAGTATTTAAGGCCATTTTATGCCAGCAAAAGTGCTTAAGAGAGGGCTGTGCATCTCACCAGCAGAGGTCAACCAGATGAAAAAAGGTTTAAACATATATGTGGAGAAATACATTCAAATGTATGTTCAGTAAGGGGAAAGAGAAGAGTTGACATCTCTAAACTTCAGGATCTACAACAGCCTCTTAGAGGTGGACTAGGAAGCCACTTTCCCTACAATATTGGGAAATGTTCCTTTAAGTGGCTTGACTTCAGAGAGAGGAAATTAAAGGAGCTGACTGCAGGCACTCATGTTATATGGTTGCATTTATAGGTCACTGAATAAGGATGATCTGCTTCAGGCAATCTGGGCCTAAATGCCACATCCTAAAAGACAGACAAGGTCCTTTGGGTAAACTGATATACTTTTTTAGACCAGCTCAAATAGTTGGAAAAAAGTCTTCTTTGCAAGCTTTCAGGTACAAATTCCCTCCATCAGCCTGACGAAAGGTACTTGTACCCGAAAGCTTGCAGAGAAGAATTTTCCCAACTATTTAGGTTGGTCTAATAAGATATATCAAATCTACTCAAATAACCGTATCTGCCTATATGTATAGACCAACACAGCTACAACCTCCAGCCCTATAATAGCCTCAAAGATTGGTGTTATTGCAGTTACCTAATACCAGGAGTACTCCTGGTATTAGATATCCTTATATAGCCTTATTAGATTCCTGGTATCTTCCTCTGGCATTGGCTGTAATTAGAGACAGGATGTTAGACTAGATGCACCACCGGGCAGTTCGTAAGTGCTCTGAGGATCGTATTGAGAATACCTAACTCGTGTCAGTGGTGACCAAAAATGGGTTTTATAACTGGTCCCTGGAATGAAAGCTTACATGTGGCTAATCAGGAAATAGCATACACTACAGGCAAGCTAATAAACCCCCTATGCAGAATTACCCCTATGGATGACAGCCATTAAGTGAAGTGAATTTTAGATCGAGCTGCAGGAATTTTCTAATCTGCAGTTAGACACACAGTTCCCAAGGTGTAATGCAGTTTAAGAACCTAACCGGTTTTCATGTAAACCAGTTTGAAAGGTATCGATGGTCCATTGAGCCAGCAGGTCCTGTCATTTTACATGCAATTTGCTTCAAATGTAAGTGTCAGAAGCATTCTGGGTATGGCGCTATTGTGACTTGGTTTGAATAGGTTTCTAATGGCTTCACCCTTTCACTTTGGCTGAAGTGTTTAGAAATTGCAGTAGTTAGGTTTCCATTCAGGCTCCCAGACAAAAGCAGAATCAGGTGACACTGCAAGGGCCTTTATGGAGAAAACTGTTTTTTTGACTGCCAGGCCAGTGTTTTTGGAATCACTAATGGTGTGAAATCAGGATCAAGAAAAAACAGAGAATCAGCAATCCCTCCTGAACATCTCAGCTTTTAACACAATGATTTTTGCTAGGCTTGTCCCCATTTGTGACCGGTAGAATTGCTTTGCATGGAAAATGGAGATTAAAGTTAATAACATTGTTTCCTTCCAAAAAGAAGCCTCTTTTCTGTAATCCCTTCATTTTTTTTTTCATATTTTGGCACGTTAGCTTTAAAAAAGAATGAAAATTGCAAGAGAAATTGTAATGCAAGGAGTTCAGTATGAAGTAAACAAGCAAATGTACACAATGAACTAAATTAAGCCGTGGCATGATTTTGCTAAAGACAGTCGCTGCAAGGATAAATCTGAATTCATTTCATTAAAGCCATGCGGATGCTTTTATCATCTTAGCGCCTGATCTAAATCCCGCTAATGTAGGACAAAGATATACCTTTTCATCACCGAGCTTTGGATCGAGCCCATGCAGATAGAAAATGCCAAGATCAAACAAGAAAGGGAGGCTAATATTATTGTACAATTATTTTAATCACTTCTTTGAGTAAAAAATTGTACAGATCCCTATTAAATCAGGACTTTGTTTAGATGAACATACCACCTGACTCCATAAATACTTAAAGGGTGCTGAGGGAGTTGGCTGATGTGACTGCAGAGCGATGGCCATTATCTTTGAAAACTTGTGGCTATCAGTAGAGGTGCCAGATGATTGCAAAAGGGCAAGCAGGGCCCATCTTTAAGAAAGAGAAGAAAGAGGATCCAGGGAACTACAGACCAGTCAGTCTCACCTCAGTCCCTGGAAAAACCATGGGGCAGGTCCTCAAGGAATCTACTTCTAAGCACTTGGAGGAGAAGGAGGTGATTAGGTACAGTCAGCATGGATTCACCGGGGCAAGTCATGCCTGACCAAACTGATTGCCTTCTGTGATGAGATGACTGGCTCTGTGGATGCAGGGAAAGCCATGGATGTGACATATCTTGACTGTAGCAAGGCTTTTGATACCATCTCCCACCGCATTCTTGCAAGCAAGCTGAGGAAGTATGAGTTGGATGAATGGACTGTAAGGTGGATAGAAAGCTGGCTGGATTCCCAGGACCAATAGGTAGTAATTAATGGATCAGTGACTAATTGGGAGCCGGTATCAGTGGAGCGCCCCAGGGATCATTCCTGTCGCCAGTTTTGTTCAATATTTTAATCAATGACCTGGAAGATGGGATGGAGTGCACCTTCAGTAGGTTTTCAGATGACACCAAGCTGTGGGGAGTAGTAAATACACTGAAGGATAGGGCTAGGGTTCAGAGAGACCTAGACAAATTGGAGGATCGGACCAAAAGAAATCTCATGAGGTTCAGTAAGGACAAGTGCAAAGTCCTGCACATAGGACAGAACAACCCCATGCACCGGGACAGGCTGTAGCTGATGGGCTGGGCAGCTGCTCTGCAGAAAAGGACTTGGGGATTACAGTGAACGGTAAGCTGAATATGAGCCAGCAGCGTGCCCTTGTTGGGACAAAGGCTAACAGCATAACAGGCTGCATTAGCAGGAGCATTGCCAGCAGATCAAGGGAAGTGATTCTTCTCCTCTACTTGGCATTGGGGAGGACATATCTGGAGTCCTGTGTCCAGTTTTGGACCCCCCACTATAGAAAGCAGGTGAACCAGTTGGAGAGAGTTCAGCAGAGGGCAGTGGAAATGGTTTGTGGGCTGGGACACCTGACTTGTGAAGAGAGACTAAGGGAACTGGGCTTGTGTAGTCTGGAGAAGAGAAGACTGAGAGGGGATTTAATAGCAGCCTTCAACAGCCTAAAGCAGGGCTCCGATGAGGATGGAGCTGGACTGTTCTCACTGAGGACAGAAGACAGGACAAGAAGCAATAGGCTCAAGTTGCAGCAAGGGAAGTTTAGGTCAGTTATTAGGAAAAACTTTCTCGCTAGGAGGGTAGTAAAGCACTGGAACAGGCAACCCAGAGAGGTGGTGGACTCTCCATCCTTGGAAGTTTTTAAGACCCGAGTAGACCAATCCTTGGCTGGGATGATGTAGTTGGGGCTGGTCCTGCTTTAAGCAGGAGGTTGGGCTACATGGCCTCCTGAGGTCCCTTCCCACCCACATTTTCTATGATTTTTTGATTCTGTGATACTATTTGAGTTAATTGTGCAATGTCCAAACAAATGCCTGCCGTTCCACAAGTTCTGTGAAACAAGCCCTTTTTGTTCCCAAAGGTAGTATGGGTCTTGGGTTTAAAATTCATTTTAATTTCATGTTTCCTCTGCCTGGCTGTTTTGATTTTTTGTGATATGTATCCATGCGCTTTATTATTGCACATATTGTTGGTATTTCTGAGTATCTACCTCATATGAACTTTGGAAACTGAAGTTATCCTTCAGGCATAAGAGAGCTAATTGGCAGGCTGTGACCCGTGGAAATGTCTGTTTAAGCTACTATTTAGGTTTTTCATTGCTCTTCAATTGCTCTCCGAGGGCTGGAGACTTAATATCGCTGTGCATGAGTGCTGTACTATAAATGAGAAACACTGAACTTATTGGGTTTAATCTGTCGTTTCTTGAGCCCTCCTGGAAAATCTCAGCGTGGAAAAAAAGGTTAAGGTGCTGCTGACCACTTTATTCTAATTCCCAATCAAGCACAGAAATGCCCGGCCAGCCAAATTGTGTTTTACTTCTGGGAAGTCGGCATGTTTTTAGAAGCAATGGGCAGACACAGCATTGACCTGCGGCTCCAGAGAGCTGGGTTCTAGTTTTGGCTTTACCACTGTCTTGCTAACCCATTTTGTGCCTTGTGCCGGGCTGGGAAAATGTCATTTATCCCTTTCTCAAAGTGGTCTATGATCTACTGCTGAACTAGGTAGTGGTATGATGAAACGTGCTATTAAACCTTATTACTAAGCCAACGATAGCGTTTAATAAACACAGTATTAAACACTATTAATAATAACGGTATTGTGCCAGCGCTGAAGGAAACTGAAGCCCTTTATTTCTCCAAAGAATGAGTTCAGCGTAAGCGGGGAAGCCTTCCACCAGTATAGCTCTGCCCCAGCGAGATACAAATCCCTTTCTTTGCTTGCTTAGGCAGGTCTGACCAGTACAGAATGACAGAGCTGGGTTTTGTGATCTGAATCCTTTCCCACTACAAACTGGACGTGGCCCATGACATTCAGTTCACACATGCCACCAAGCGGTCACTGGACGGGAATACCTTTCAGGTCCCGTCGAGCTGAATGTGAGCCAGGAACCTAGCAACAAACCCCTTTATTGTGCAAAACTTGGGTTTATTTATTTACCGACATTTGGACCGGGAGTATTGGCCAACCCTGTTTTTTCCAGGTCGTAATCAGTTCTACCTTGTAGCATAGCAACAGCTGTTAAGTCCTTGGGAGGTCCCATGGAGTTGTTGCAGCGTATCTTTTCTTGGCCAGTCTAGTTTAGAGAAACAAAGCCCTGAATGTAGTTAGGTCTGGTTTGCGCTGCCGGGAAAATGGTGTTGACATTTCCTTCTGGGAAGGAAAGTGTGTAAAAACAAATAGTCTGGTTAACAGAAGAGCGTCGTAACGGAGATGGAGCTGTATTGTCCCGTATCGTTATCCGCCCCCACCCATTGATGATGAGGCTTTCCCATAAAGGTGTAGGGAGGTAAGTAGCAAAAGAGATGAGAAATTCTTCCCAAATGAAATTCATGATAGAGAGAAGTGTGTATGTGTGCGCGTGCACATGTGTGCATGTGTGTGTGTAGGGGGGGCGGGGAGGGAAGGGGATGGAGGCACACACCCTCATAAATGCTTTTATATTTCTCTCGCTCTTTCTGTCTACTGGTTGGTCTACATAGGTTTGTGATCTTAGGTGTTCTTCCAGCTAGATAACGGTAGTCCTTTGATTCAAGTGTTGCAGGGACATATTGCTGACACTCCAGGTTCAAACTTTCCTTCTAGCCAGAGCCAACTAATTTATCCCAGCACTTGTGTACTGGTGAGTAAAAGATACCAAGGCTCACACTTGCAGTCTGTATGAAGTACAAAATGGAAAGATATTGCATAGACGGCAAAAAAGTGGATCTTAAATATGCTTTCCTTGTGCTTACAAAGTCTCAAGCTGAGGCCCCTGTAGGATCAGAGGGACAGGGCAGGAGACTCATTAATTGTGAACTGCATGGTTTGTAGTTTGGGAAAGAGCCTGGGTGGAGCAGCACAGCATGCTTGAAATTGCTGCTCCCAGGCATGCTCCGTTTATGGTTGTAAACACAACCAAGGTTGAACAAAGAAATATTAGACACAGCTAGCAGGAAAACTCACATACACAGCTTGCATGCAATGTTTAATCCCCATTGTGACCCCAGTTCTTGTCCTTCTGTCTTATGCATTGAGCAACGAATCCATGTCACGCATACATTTTAACTTCCCACAATGTTTTTCTCCCCAAGAAGAGGTCTGCAAGGTTTTTCTGGGTCATTCATGAGTGTGGCTCCCTATCTACTTAGCGGACTTAATTGTTCTTTCTTTCTGTTTTCCAGGTTGTGGCAATGCACTCAGACTGCGTCTTCAAAAAAGAGCAAGAAGCGTGTCTGGAGAAAATCAGAAGAGCGACTGTGCTGAATCCCATGAATGATTCCTCCCCAGGTGAGTTCCAGTCTGGGGTGGAGATATGCATCTTGAATGAATGCTGTCCAGAGCTTTCCTTTTATTGTGTGTGGGAGGGATACACAACACATTGCAAACAAGTTGGTACATGAAGGTTAGCAACTGAGGTGAAATTAAGGAGAATAGACATTAAAAGGGAATATGCTTTCTTCCATTAGCTAGGTGCTTTTAGGAACCTGATCCAAACCTTACTGAGGACACTTGAAAGGTATTACATCAATCCCTGTGTTCTTTAGGAGCATCTCGCACCAACCACTATTGGGCACCGACTAGTCTATTAAACCTGTGGACAGATATAAATTGCATCAGCTTCACTTTATGTTGGCGTAAGATATTCTGATGTAACTGTTACGTCTGTCTGCTCCTAAAGCAGCATAAGTAGAGTGAAACCCTTGCACTAGCAACACTGTTTCAAACAGATTTGAATGTAGGGACATTTATCTCATTTATATTGCTAGGGAAGCAAGCAGCTTTAAATTAGAAGAGCTGATATGCCCTCCCAAGTACCGAATCCCTACCTATCACCTTTTACAGTAGTTTAAAGGAGGTGTATAGTGAAACCCCTAATGCCCCCTTTGTTGACCATGTTTCCACCCCAAAAGTTTCAAGGCAGGGTTTGGGAGGCGGTCCATTAGCTCTTTGCCACCAGGTCATCTTTTGCTGTAGGTTAAGTTTCCTGGGGCCAATTTAGCTGGCTTTTATGGGCAGGATCGGGTCGTGGCACAGTGCGGAGCAGTCCCGTTGGAATCGTGCTGTTGTGCAGCTGTGTGCTAGCAAACCGAATGCTTGAGGAACCCAGAGCAGAACAGGGGACGCCTTTCATTTTACCCACAGGCTTGCCCTGTTCTTTTTGAGATCCACCCCAGTCTTCTCCGGTGCCATAAATGTGGGCAAGCGAGAGAAATCTTTGCTCCCCTGCAGACCTCTGTGTGTAATTACTTGCGGTACTACCAAATGATCAATCAGCAGTTGCTTAGATGTGGAAATCTCTGGGATGGAAGGAACCCTTAGATCACCTACTCCTTCTTCTTGCATAACGCAACCCGGAGTGTTACACAGTTATTCCTCAGCCATTATCTTTGAGAACAGAGTGCATTTATCAGCCTGTGCACTGATTTTTTTTTCCTCTTACATGCCTAAGGAACTCAACTCTGGACAGAGTTAGGACTGGAGCTACCACCACTGCTACAGGGCCATTGTGTCTACAGAGTCCTTCCTCACACGGGAAGGAAGTGATCTCTAAAGACCCCATAAGCCCTTGTACTCCCCTTGGGATTGCAGGGAGTGGTAGGGGCTGCTTACTCAATGCCCCCTTCCTCTCCTTGAGTAACTGGGTGGGAAGGATGTCAAGTGGGAACAAGCCATGGGTACTTTTGGGGGAGAAAGCTGCATGCATAAAGGTAATAATATGTATTCATCCCCTAGCCAAGACTCTAAATGCATTTGTTGTCAGCATCTGGGAGGGTAGTAAAGCACTGCAACAGGCTACCTAGAGAGGTGGTGGGTGCTCCATCCTTGGAGGTTTTTAAGACCCGGGTAGACAAAGCCTTGGCTGGGGTGATCTAGTTGAGGGTGATCTTGCTTTGAGCACAGGGTTGGACTAGGTGTGACCTCCGGAGGTCCCTTCCAGCCTCATTTGCTATGACTCTGTGATTCGATGTCCAACAGGAATTTCTACACCTAATCAGACTCCTGGCCAGTTTCCTGATTCCAGTGCTAGCTAGTACCGGATGATTCACAAGAAGGTGCAAGAATCATTGTAATGGAGATTTACGGTATTGTCTGCCCACGGGTCTTGTCCTGCTCCATCGAGATAGGGTGCATTGTGTTGGCACTCCAGCAGCCTTGTCAAGGTTCAAATGATCCTCTTCCTCAGCCTTGAACTGCAAATAAATCTAAGTGCTGCTATTCTTCGGACGCTTGCTGGGGTTTCATTTAGGCAAGCCAGGGTTCGTCTACGTGTTCATGAATGCACTTTAAATACGGTACATTTACTTCAGTACTTCCTTAATAAAGTACTAACTAAATGTGCTGTACCTAGACTTACTGCACAGTAGCATCGGCGCATGGTAATTCAGTGATGCTTACTGGGCATTAGCCTAATAACACTGTGCAGTAGGCTATGAGCACAGTTTTTGCCATGACATGCTATTGAGCAGTGTTATTAGGCCAATGTGTAGTAAACATCTTGTAGACGTGCCCCCAGTGAAGGAAGCAGAAGTTGCTGTATTTCACTGCCTTAAGGTCTCAATGCCCCCTTCCTCTCCTTGAGTAACTGGGTGGGAAGGATGTCAGACTGTGAAACACAGGTGTTAAGTCGACTGTTCCTAACACAATAGTGTATTTGCTCTGACGGTACTTATGCAGTGCTTTCACATGTAAACTAATTAGTTCCCAGATTCTCTTGGGAGATGCAGTATTATAATCCTTTTCACAGGGCTGGGGGAAAAGGAGATAAAACATTCAAGTGATTTAGTGAAGGTCACACAGTAAGATATTAGCAACGTCAAGCTTAGAGCTGCAAAAAAAAGTATGTGAAAAGAGGTTATTCGCTGAAAAATAGAGTTTCAGGGTAGCTGGACTGATATCCCAAATTTGAATTTGGTGAAGAGTTTGGGGGGGAGGGAATAGAAATGAAGTGTTTGACTTGTTTTGTAACCTCAGGAGTTTGGCTGATTTTTCAGGTTAATCTGAAATGAAGCTTTGGCTTGTTTTTCTTTAAGCTTGATTTAACCACAGAAGCAAAAAAAAAATCAATTTTTCACACAGCTTGGCTAGGTATGGCTAGGTGGTTGATGCCTTAAATCAAGCCATGCCTGTGTCCTTTACATTATACTTTTTGGAGTAACTTTAAACAACAACAAGGGGTTCAGACATACCTTATGCTAAACAGCATATGCTGTACAAGACCTCATTCTTCACTGGCGTAGTTTGGCCTTGCTCCATTATTGAAACTGTTAGTTTACAAGGGTTGAGGATTGGATGCTCTGCAGTATCTAGAAAAGGCTATCTGGGAGTTCATATGCAATACTGGTCCTGCACTGACACTGATACTGGAGGACTGATACTGATACTGATACTGGAGGACTTCAACTTGACAGCACGTTTGTGGGGAGTGGCCGCATCTTAAAGGAACAGGAGTTGGGTGGTAGGGATCACAGATAATTCTGCCCTGGAGTGGCATATTAACAAGTGCTTAAAACCACTTTAAGGTGTTAATGTGTAGACTACCCAAGGGTTAAGTGCTTCAGGACCTGCCTCAAATTACCTTGTAACAAGGCCCTCGGGAGTCATATTTCTACCAAAAGTGTTTTTAGATCCAGTTGTAAGTGGGAGTTTTGTTTTGGGAGAGAAAGAGAGTTAATGCCAGTATTATATCTAAATCCTACAGTAGTCACATTAGGCCAGATTTTGTTCTACCTCCTAGGGCTGCGTGTAGATGAAACGAGGGGCATGTGTGCACGGAAATATAAAAGCAGGCTAAATGCTTTTGCACCGCTTTAATGGTGTCAGTGTTTGCACACCTTAGTGGTATATGGTACAGTAATTCCAGCTGCTCTAGGAAATTCAGCAGCACAATGCACCCTAAATGCCTTGGGGCGCAGCAAACTAAAACTCTGAGGAGGAGTTTTAGTTTACTGCCCCTACAGTCGTGGAGCGAAGTGCAGCTCAGGGCCTCTGCAGGAAGCCCTGCAGACAGCCTAGCAGCAGCCTGGGAAAGCAGCTTCACCCACGAAAAGCGGGGAGCCTGATTTTCACCCCCCACCACTACACACTATGTCTGTAGTGTATAAGACAGTGCCTAAGCTGCACGGAGGTCCAGTGCTTCTCTCCACAGCTGCAGTACCCCCCGGGACTGCCCAAGCCGGGTGCCTTCAGTGAGTGCTGCCTGGGGAGGGGAGGGAAGCACCAGTCTCCCTTCCCTCCGTAGCCCAGGGACTGCTCTGCCTGCTGGCAACTCACCCTCCCCTCCCCGCCAGAGAGGCAGGTAAGTCAGCAGGGTATGTGCATGACACATAGATTTAATCAGCCGTAAATTGAAGCAATGTTTTTTAAAAGCCACCACTTTAATTTAGGGCCCCTGTTTCGTCTGCACGTGCCCTAGGTGACAAAATGATGCTTAAATGTGAGTCTGTTTGACCATACTCCAGAGTCCCTGAAAAATAGTCAATGCAAAATCCTCCTTCTCCTTGCTGCTTTTTTTTGTGACTGTGCGTAAAGGGGAAGATGAAGGTATGTTACAAAAGTAGAGACATTAATGGCTTTTCATGGACCTGAACGGGGTGGGATAGACTCTCCCTTAGGTAGCTAAGTCCATTTAGACTCCATCCATCCATAGGTGGAGTCTGTCCTACCTAGTCTGAAACTCACAGCATGTGCGATTAGTGTTCTTCATCCCCTATCCTAAAATATGTAGTTGTGCCATCTGCTTTAAAAAAGGCAGTTTTAGAGGCTGGAAACAAGCTTTTCTCTGGGACTATAGAGGATAGGATTAGGAGTAATGATCGTAGGCTGAAAGGAGGGAAGTTTAGGTGGGAGATTTCTGACCATGAGGCTGGTCAAGCGTTGGAATAGGCTACCTAGGGAATTTGTGGACTCTCCATCCTTGGAGGTTTTTTAAGAACAGGTTAGACAGACGCGTGACTGGGACGGTTTAGTCGGGGATGATCCTGCTGTGAGTGGGGGGGGGTAGACTAGATGACCTTGTGAGATCCCTTCCAGCCCTACTTTCCCAGGACCCTAAGATACTGGACTCTAATCTAGAAGGGAGCATACGTCAATGGTGAGCAAAGTGATCCCCATTGCAAATACACGCTGGTTTTCTGGAGGGTCCCAAGAGATGGCTCCAGCTTTCGGAAGTGAGTGCAGGAAGAATCGAAAGAAGGTTAAACTATCAAAAAAAAGGGTAAACTCTTTCATAAAGCAGTGTCATAAAATGTTCCTAGCTTGCTCCAATCCCTCATGGTGTTGTCAGCCTGCTTCATTTCTCTTTCAGAAGAGCAGCTTTTTAGCCCTGCCAGCCCTGCAGAGCCAACCACAGCTGTGGAAGAGTGAGCTGGGGTCTACTGTGACTCATGCTGTAATCAAGGGACTTGTTAACTAATTGCCACGTGCAGGAACTTTATTAGTGTTGATGGTGTACAAGCCAGAAAAGAAGTACTGATTGACTTTACCTTCCTGATTACATTAGCAGCAATTGTCCTTCAAAGGAAAGCTAAATAACCCTAGCTTTTTCATGCAGGCGAGGCACTTCTACATGTTCATTAAGGCTCTGTGGTTACCGTGCATTTAATTTAGCACTTGTATAACCAGGTCCTAAATAAGTGCGCAGTAATCAGAGTTACTGCGCAGTAGCAGCAGCGAATGCCTTTTTAGCGACGCTACTGCTCAGGAACGTAATAACGCCGCACAGCCGCGTATTAGCACTGTTCGTGCCGTGACGGTCTGCTGCACCGCGTTGTCCTGGGATCTCTGGAGCACAGCTTTGTCTCTGCAAGTGGAAAACTCACTTTCTCTGCTTCCAGAGATGCACCATGGAGATTGGCAAGACCATGTCTCTGCAAGCAGGAAGCTCCTGGTGTGGGGGGGAGCTGATCCTGCCTAGGAACTCCCAGGGCACCCAAGACCAAGCTCTTCAAGACCGAGGATTGCCTGTCTGGGGTGGTGGGAGCATGGGAGCAGCTCCAGCTGCCTGTGTTCGCATCTCAAATAGATGTCCACTACAATAAAGCACCACAATTTATTGCTCCCGTTTATGGCACAAAAGCAATGAAAGCAGATGTCTGTTTCCCCCACTAGAGACAGGGTATGTCTGCTTGTTTTCTGGTGGTACAGCACCGGACACAGCGGGGTCCTCATCCGTTTTGGGGCTCGGAGGTGCTGCTACTGCAGCTAAGATGTAATCATTAAAGATGGAGCCCGCACAATGTTATTATGCAGGACTGCTTTTTAGACTATCACGTCAGTCAAAGAGGCACGAGGCATGCATAACACAGGCATTATTTAGTTGTTTTTAGCAGGGAAGGTGCGCATTTATCCCATGCTGAACTATATTATTAGTGAGTTTGGTTCTGTCAGAAAGGCTTGCACAAAACCGGAGAGCAGACTGTACAGGTGGTGTTTATCCTTTCTGAGTCTGTAAGAGCAAAAGAGGCCAAGAGGAAATGGGAGACAGCAAAATATATGCTCGCGATTCTGGAGGACAATACGTAGGTTGGCTTTTTTCTGGAGTCGATTGTTTTTGTGAATGTGCAATGTGATCCTGGTGATTGTAAGGGGGGTGTAGCAGTGCAGATAGAAAAATACTGAGCAGGTCATTGTAATCAGGGAGGAAGTGTTTTTAAATGCTTTGCCTTTTCTGCAAATTGATGTATTTGGCCAGATTCTCGCCTGGTAGTGGTCTTTTTACATTGCTCAGGTAGAGTCACGTGTTGACTTACACTGAGTCGTTGTAACCCCCTTGGAGGATTATGCAGAACCACTGCCCATCTTTACATAACCTGGAAGTGAAAAACAATTATATGACAAAGCTGGCGGGGGACTGGTCTCAGTGCCTCAGGCTGTCCTTTCCAACCCCATGCTTCTCTCTTGTCCATTTGAAGTGATACATCCATTTCCATTAATTCTCATCAGTTCAGTGCCCTTGCTTCAATTGGCAAGCATATATGGCCCCAATTTCACAAGGCGCTTAATCACATTGCTTGCATTAAGCATCTGGCTAAGTCTGGTTGGCTTCAACAGAATTTATGCAGGTGTTTTTAAGTTTCTTTGAAGTCATTAAGACTTGAGCAAGTTCTTAAATTTAAACGGTGTGATTAGCAGCTTTTCTGAATAGAAGCCTTAAATATTTCCCATTATCTCCCTATAGAGTAAGACAAGCATACAGCTCACAGACGATTTGAAAACTCTCATTCCTTGTGCTTTGACTACCTTAGCAGTAGTTTCTGTCAGAGAGTTGCTAGACCTGGAAAGAAATGTTGTACTAGGCCACGCAGAGTGCCTTCCTTGTTAGTATTACTTCTGGAGAACCTTGGAATAATGAAAAAAAAAGAATAAAACACATGAGTAAATGTCTTTTTTTGTAAGCATCCATTACATGCAGAATAAGTAAGGACAGTACGAGTGAAGTAGGCATGGAGTGGTGTGCGATTACATAAATTAGAGTGATATAATCCTTAAGAAAGAAAACTCTGTTGGAAGCCTGATTGGGTTTTGCTATGAAACGTGTAGTTGGTATCATTTTTAATTATCCTTTTATGGAAAGTGCTGGTTTGTCATCTTTGGAGATTGACGTGCTCCACAGATCATTTGAGTAGACATAATGTATTCGACAAGCAGCACCAATACCCAAAACAGTGGTTTCCAGTCTGTGGTATGGGTTCCACCAGTGGTACACATTAACAAATTTATTATAATTACTTTATAGGACACAAACTTGCTGGTATTACTTAAGGTTGCATCATTTAAAATTGGTGGTGCACAATCTGTCAGTTTGGGAACCGCTGCGTGACACTTAGATTCATAGATATTAGACTTAGTCTCACCTGTGCCCCATCTCCACGACGAATCAGTCCTTTAGCTGATACGGCCAGATCTGATAAAAGTCTGGTTTTCAGTGCCCACAAGAAAATGAATTTGCTGGATACCAAACTGAGTAGACTGCAGCTTTTCTTCAGAGGCTAATGACAAAATGGGCAGTTATTGCTAGCTCTGGTATTGGTTTTATAGTAGAAACAATTGTCTACTGTGCTGCAGACTTAGATGACCCAATCTATTTCATATAATTCACTGAACAGTGTAGTAAAATTGTGTTTTTAGTGTTAACTCCAGTTGGGTTATAGCTGCTGATCTCAAGTGATAAGGTTCCTATCTGTTGTTGCTAATCCCTTCCCTTCTTCAGTGGATCAGCTGCTTTTCCAAACTCAGAAGCATTACGACTGCCTGTCACCAGGGCTAACCTGCGAAGAATGCCTGGCTTGCAACACCAGCGGCCATACGGGACAGATGAAGGCATTGGAGATGCGTAGCAGATACACACGGGTGCAAGCGCACCCCTTGAGATTGGCCATGCACCCCACTGGAAGCACCAGCCGCAAAACTGGAAGTGCATTTCTAGTTTCGCTGCTGGTTTGGCAATTGGCCGCTGGGGGTCCATCCAGCCCCCCAGTAGCGATCAGCCATGGGGACCTCCCCCACCATCGGCAATCTGGTGCCCCCCAAGACTCGGGAGGAACCAGGCAACCATGGATGAAAGTCCTGACATTGAAGACTGTTTAGTATAGACAGCACCTACTACCTGGAGTCTGGAGTTGTGTTGGCTTGCTTCCATAAATTAGGGGGTTTGGTCTGACCCTACCACAGATTGAATCTCCACATTGAAACCTGAGATTTATCTAAGTAACCCACCTTTTGACATGAGCTGCCACGTTACCTGAGTGCCGACACAGGTTGGAAGGAGCATGTGCTGCACTTTCTCCTTTTTTTGAAGCAGACAGTTCTCAGGACAGCACAGAATTGATAGAGGTGACTTTTTTAAATGCCAGTTTATGAGAAGGAGAAACCAAAATTGCACTACATTTGATTCTGGCCAGCTGGAGAACCTGCTGGGTGCACCTACATGTGCAGTTAGCACCTAGTAATAAACTCCAGCATGGTTTGCACCGGAGTTTCTTGCTCCCAGGTGCAGCATTTACATGTGCACCCAGGACTGCAGCACATTGAGCTGGAGCAGAGCTGGCAGAGGGTTTCGGGGGTTAGCCTGCCAACCTGGAGCTGCTCCACCCCAGCTTAGTGTGCTGCAGAGGGGCTGGCTGGGGCACAAGCATGTTATAGTGTGGGGCTAGCCAGCAGGCAGCCCCCTCATGCCCTAGCCAGCCCCAGTCACTATTTACACGTGAATTTTGCACATAACTACTCCATTGTAGGATAATACTTGTCCTTGACAGTACTATCCCACAGTGGAGCGAATTCATTTAGTGCACTCTAATATGGGCGTCCCTGATTTGATTCGGCCAAATCTGAATCTGACGATTCGATGCTGATTTGGAGGCTCAGCGATGCAGCCATAGACACAGCTTTAAATATTTTTTCGACGTACCTCGAGGTGCCAGCATAGCTCATGAATGCTGTGATGCTGGGCCAGATGGAGCTGTGTCTATGTCCGAATCTCCTATTCTTTCCAGATGTCTCTGAGTCAATTCAGAGGGCTCCAATTCGTTTTGGAGAGATTAAAAGGTCCTCTGATTCAATTTGAATTTGGAGATTTGGCAACCAAATTGGGCCAAATTTCTTCCAAATCAAAGCAGGGACTGAAGCTTCGCATAGCCCTAATGGGCACATATGTAGATGATGACACTTTACTGCAGAGTTGATTAGTCAGCTCCATAGTAAAGCATATGGGTAGGTGCCCCCACTGTTAGTTAACTTGACACTTAGGCAAAGGGGTATTATAATGCATCTATGACATCCCGGCTCTATTTTGGAAGTGTAAAGTGGAATATACTTAATGCATGGACCTTGCGCTGCTTCTTTGCTGATGAGTGAATTTTAAAAGTACACGGTTAAAAAAGGATACAGAACATCACCAAATGTACTCCCTCGATTTAGATAACTGTAGTTAATCTCGATGTCATGACAATCATAGTCATAAAGGGCTGTGGTGGCAGAGCAGGCATTGCTTTCTTTGCTCCAGCTCTAGAAATACGGGTTTAGAGCTCATTCTAGACTAGTGCTGATAGCCGCCTCGGTGTCTTTGCTGTAAATAGGAACCTGCCTATTCAGCCTGGAGTGTCCAAGGTTGCCAATTGTGATGTGAAGCACACTTCTTTTTTGCCTGCCATTGATTATTGAAAGTAGTAGGCCTGCATCATGTTAAGCGTGGGGCAGTAGGTTAGTAAACATTTGCCTGGAAACATTCAGCTGTAGCATTAGGAAACAGAGCTTACTTACTGGTGTTGCAGTAGCACCCAGTGCCCCAAATTCTGGATTAGGCTCTTGCATTAGGCATTAAACAAAGACAGAGCCAAGATGGTTCTTGCCCTAAAGAATCCCCAATCTAAAGCTTGTCTAGACTTTAAGAAGATTTACTGGTATAAATTTACTAGCAATACTCTCAGAGGGTAGGTAGTCTATGAATAAAACAGCTCTGTGTTTTGTTGCAGCATGTTGTTCAGCGCTGCAGCTCATGGTTCCTAATACATCTCCCTTAAAAGTAAAACATTCTATATTTTATTCTTAGATAGATCTAGATGATCTTGTGATGTCCCTTCCAGTCCTAATGTCTATGAAATCTATGTAGGTAGATATATAGGAAGATATCACACACATATGCCCCCCTTAAAAATTTAAACCAAGAACTTCATTATATTAAATTGCACAACCAATCATACATAATATTGAGAAAGTATAATACTTTGGACTCAGCACAGATTTTTCATATCGAGTTTTCCTTAGCAACACTAAGCCTGATTACAGTGGGAATTGCATTTAATCATCTTGTTTCTACCTTTTTTGTTCATTGGAGCTTTAAGGTATCATTTTCTTTGTTGAAAGGAACAAACAATGGGTCAATCTGTGGTCTGGTCGGGAAGGGTTATACAAGGATGCAAGAGGTAGAGAGATCCATCCCCATCCTTGCACAGTTTCCTTGAATTTCCATGGTAACCAAAGGGCAGGAAGGTCAAGGGAAGTGAGGCTGCATGATCAATACTCATGACACTTTCCCCTTCAGTTTGTAGGCAAAGAAGAAGGAGAAAAAGACAGGTCCATGGCTGTGCCTATGGATTGCTGACATGTTAATTTATCAATGATAACAATAAAATGACTTGTGTGGGTATGAAGCACAATCCCTTCTCCAGGCTAGAGTTTAAAGACAGAATCTCTAGAACTAAGGAAATTAAAATGGAAAGGACTTGCTCTCACTTACTTGTTCACTGGAATAGTTTATAATCTATTCTGAAGTGTCTTGTCCTGTCCACTCTCATTCTCTGTAACACATTACAGAAAAGTGGGTGAGATGCTTGGGTCTCTGCTGTTTATATCCTCTATGGGTCTAGTGTGTCACCTGGCACTTGATATGAATTCTGCCACTTTGAATATTGGTGTTTGAAGTTTAAAGTGTTCAGTGATGCTGTTAACAAGTCTTTTTGCCCCCATCTTTCATACTGCTGATGCAGTTTGTCTTATGTTCTTTAAAAAGGACAATTTCCTTGACACATGTGTGAAGCTGCCACAGGCATGCTTTCCCCAGAAGCTGTTAGACAATGGCCACATACAGACATTCAGTGTCTACCAGGAAAATCACTGTTCTTATGGGAGAAAACAAAAATGTTGCAGATGTTCAGTAGATGCCCAGGCAAAAGTGATTGTTCCAGGAGAAAAATAATCTGGGAACAGGGATAAATTACTCCCAGGAGAGTTTCCCCTGGGAGACTGAATATCTGTATGTTTTCTCTGGCTTATCTAATGGAAAGGCTCCTGTGCCAGGGCCACCCCAATCCAGAAACGGTGTGGGGAAGAAGCTGATCCCTTCCTCTCATAGACCAGAAAGAAGGGTAGGAATTCCCAGTGTGAGAAGGAGGCAGGTTCTTAGCCACGTTGCACCCACTGCTCAGCTGCTAAAGGCTTCTTCTTGCTGCCCAGGTGGCCCGGTACAGAGCAGGGCAAGACAGGCCTTTTTCTTGCTGCAGCAAAATGCCTGCAACATCATCCTGCATTGCTCTGGGTCATTTTGGAGCAGTATGGGGTAAGGCAGGCGGCCACGAAACCTTGCCACAGTGGTTGAGTGTTCCCCCCACTCTCCCTGCACAAGGAGTACAAGGATCAGGGCTATTCTTCTGCAGCAGGAACACCCCCCTCCTGCCAGTCAGCTTCCCAGCAGCTGCCACTTGGCAGCCTGCCCCTTTCCCAGGCAGGAGGAGAGGACAGGCTGTTAAGTCATGGCCTTCCCTCAGGGTAGGGTGGCTCATGGAGCAGCCTTCTAGTGTCTAATGGCTGGAGACCTAGCCTGAGAAGCTCGTCAACCATGAGGCTGGAAGAACATCTGTGCGGTCCAGCTCCTGGGCTATTTTTCTGCCAGAAGAAATTTCTTGCGGTGGGAACTAATGTCTGTATGCAGCCCAGGACAAATGAGAGAACTCTTTCCACTCTCCTGTTAATGAGAAATTTCTGGTCTGCTCCCCCCTCCCCCTTCCCTCCCCCCAACATCTTATCTAGCATGCAGGTTAAAAGTAAGCCATTTTTAAAGCTCTATGCATTCCTGTTAGGGCAAAGAGATCAGGCAAAGAGAAAGGAAAAAGAAAGAAGGGGCACAAACAGTACAACTTGACAAACACTAGTTATACCCTAGAAGGGCAGGAACACAACTGAAGTCAGTTGATGTGTCTACATGAGATGCTTTACTGCGCAGTAGGCTAATCTACTGCAGAGTAAAGCATCACCATGTAACCATGTACAACAGCTACCGCAGAGGAGTATAGTCTACTACAGTTAACTAGTACCTCTAAATACAGATATTAAACCAACTGTGTAGTACTTACTGTGCAGAAGCTGTCATGTAGACACTCCAGCAGGGGAGTCGGTCCTGGTGCTGCTCAGCTCCCAGCTCCCCCCAGGACCCAGGACCCGATCAGCACAGAGCCCGGTTCCCCCTCTACCCACCCCTGTCCTGGGCTCCTGGCTCCCCATAAAAGCAGGGAACTGTTCAGCTCCAGGCCTGGGGAACTCTTGCTTCCCTGCTTAGTCAAAGACTGTCTGGGAGTTGTCCCACTGGGGGGGCCACTGGCAGCGACGGGCTGAGAAACAGCTGCAGGGGAGGGGACACTTTCTCAGCCCCAGGGCATAGGCCTGAGAAACAGCTGCCTCTCCCTGGGTGTCCCTGCCAACCTGGGGCTGATACCGGAAGGAGCCTAGAGCTCTCCCTGTCTTGCATATGGTAGAGCAGGGAAGGAGTATTCCTTCCCTGAACTGCTCCTGTCAGGAGCAAATTTGCTCCCAACTGCTGCATGTGTAGACATCTCTGCTCTCACAGAAAGCTTGCTACACAGTATTTTACTATGCAGTTATGCAGTTAGCTTTCTGTGCATTAATTGAACATGTAGATGCACCCAGTGCCTCATATGCTTGTCTCTGAGCCTATATTTTGTGCCAAGATGTTAGGATGACTGGTACTTTTGACAGGTTGATTAATACCTTGGTGCCGTAGGTATGTAATGATGGATCAAGGCAATTACCAACATCTCTCACTGTAATGTAAATGTGTGTTTTGGGAGCCAACCTGAAAGCATATCAGCTTTGCTTTTGGTTCATGTATTTGCAAGCCGCCAGCAGTATGCATGAGCTAAAAACATAGTTTCTTCCTCTTGTTGTTTATCTCATTCAATAATATACCTATAGTTACATTTGACTTGGTGCGCCCTGGAGCTCTTTACCAAATTTTAACTTTTAATGTAAAATATGCACGCTCGCACAGGGGTTGGGGGCACCAGGTTAGAAAAAAGAACTAGGTTAATGATTTCTTTATCTGCTATGTCAGGTGCAGTGCAAGCTACAAAAGGGGCTTGATTCTCTTGCACTGAGCATGCACATCTGTTTCAAGAGGACTGATGTGTGTGTAAGGAGCACTGGACTGCACTCTGCCTGTAGGAGGTGATGAGGTCTCCAGGAGCAGATTGTTGAATCCTGGTAGCCTGTGACCCAGCAGTGTTCTGCCAGTTCCAATCTGTCTGGTGATATCCCCTTGCATTGCTGATTACATTAATGACCTGCTTTCCAGAGGCACTGAAAGCCCAAAGCTCCCATAGCGGCTGCTTAGCACTTTCAGAAATCAAATCATACGTTTATTGCTTACGTGGTCACTGGGATTGCAAGGGTCAATTGTGTAGCTCCTTCTCAGAAAAGCCCAGCAAAACAAAGGAAATGGATCATCAGCAAAACGGAAAACAGAGAGATAATGACTCTTGATATGAGATTTGGAAGAAGAAGTGGCAAGATGGGAATAATTTTAATGCCTTTCAGCAGGAAATAAACAGTCCAGGTGTTAGAGAGAGCTGAATATAGAAGTCAACACCGACTGAAGTGGCTTGAACAGTGGAACGATAATTAGAGTGTGTAATAATATGCCCAAAGCACGTGCCAACAGTAAAGTCAAAATGGTACAACACAAACAATTAATTAAAAGTGCAGTGAATGATTATTGTATGCAGTTTGGGAATAAGCGTTATCTTTGTTCCCTACACTTTAGTGCACTTGAACCAGCTCCAACATTTTAGTCATACAGCCAATAGACTGATAATGCTACCCCTTCGCTGCCAACCTGCAAACTACTTAAACACAACCTATTTTTATAATCATTGAAAAAGAGAGAGCAAAATTAAATACAGTGCTTTCAGTCGGTAGGACTATATCTTCATCTTCCTCACACAGGATATATCACCTTATTTATTTGTCATTATTTTATTTTTAGCTTCAAGAGAGATTGAGAGGCTGTCACCTGCAACACTTGTTTAATTGCTATACCTGGGCAAGTGAGGTCTCATTTAGATCACAAATGGAGGGTGGCTTCGTGGGGTTTTTAATTCCCTTTAATAATACACCTATGGCAACAAGTGTATTATTTATGTATCAGCATTATATGCTGTCCTTACCAACAAAGGCTCAGGACACCTTACAGAAGGAGGTAGAAACAACATATAGAAACAAATGGAATAGAATATGAAATAAATGCTCCCTAAAAAGTACCCACCAGCGTAGTCTGGCTTGCTAAACTCCTGTCCAAATAGGAGAGTCGTACAGTGTCCAGGCTCAGGATCTGGTGAGCTCCAAAATGATGGGAGATCCAGAGATGAGGAGCAACTACTGAGAATGACTTCCCACATGTTTTTGCTAAATTAACTTGGCACATTGATGGTGCTAGGGGGAGGTTACTCCTGCCTGATCTGAGGAGTTGCAGTGGGGCATAAGGGGGAAGGCGTAGTCCCTTAGGTGCAAAGGACCTAAACCACTCAGGGCATTCTGAGTGAAAGCCAGCACCTTGAATTGTTCCTGGAAAACTAATAATAGCCAGTGCAGGCTTTAGAGTAATGGAGTTATGTGCTCCTGATGGCACATCACTGGCAGAAGGTGGGATGCTATGTTCTGCACCAGCTGCAGCCTCCGAATGGTCCTCAAGGACAGCCACAAGTTGGGCGCATGACAGCAGTCTAGCCATTGAGCTGACAAAAGCATGGATGATGGTGGGTAGATCTGATTCTGAAAGAAAGGGGCACAGCCTGGTCACTAGATGCAGTCTGTGAAAAGCACTCCTAGCCCTGGTCACTGCCTGATTGCCCAGGTGCGGCACAGAATAGACAAGGCTCCCAAGGCTGGGAACCGGAATGGCAAGGGGAGGCCAAGTCTCATCAAGGACAGATCCCCAAACCAGATCAAGCTGTCTGCACACCACCATCACTTTTGTCTTGTCTGGATTCAGTTTCAAATGGCTCACCTGCATAGTTCCCAGTTGCAGCCAGGCACTGGGAAAGGACTGAGGCTGTGGGGCCTGGGTCAAATAAGAAGCTGAGTTGGGTGTCATCAGCAAGGATCCTGGTCTTCTCCAATTAAAAAAAAAAAAAATCCCCAATTTTCGGGTTGAAAAAGTAACCCCACATCCACATTTTTCTGTGATTAAAATGAAATACCACTATATCTATCTATCTATCTACACACACAAACTTTTAACTTTAAGCTGAAAATTGGAGATTTTTTTTAAATCAGAAAAAACTAGGCTGGTCATCAGGGTACAGTCTCTGTGCTATACCCACAGTGAAAGTCTGAATGACAAAGGTCTAGGAATCAGCTTGCATCCAGATGTGCCTCAAGCTGTTGGGCCTTCCCCAGAAAGGAGGAGGTTGGAAACAGGGGTCGTAGCTGCTGGGGAGCGAGTGTCAAGCGATGGTTTCTTGAATAAGGGATGGACAGATGCCGGTTTAAGAACACCCACCCCCTGCCCTCCGAGAGAATGGCATTGGCAACACTTGCCAGCAGTGGCCCTAATCATTTTAAATTGGAAAACCCATCCATTGCTTACCACAAAGTTAATAGAACAATTGATTTCTTTTGTCGCCTTGCTGTTTTCCTTCTCCTTTACCTCCTCCCCGCTGCTTGTGTTGATTTACAGCCCTCGCGTTGTGTCACATTTACTTTAGATTGAAAATTCTTCAGGGCAAGAAGTGTCTTTGTCTTTTATCTGTGAGGCACCTAGCACGTGTTTGGGAGCAAGCCGAATAATGGTTAAATTATTTTTGTCTGTCTCATTCTGAACAAAATGGGCAGGTATGCATTTTTAAAATTATGGATCCAGTGTTTTCATTCTCTGACTCCAGCTTGGATGAACTCAGAGACATTTAGTCAAAAAAGGGACGTTATTTCAGTTTATCGCTGGCAGTGTTTTAAATGATTTCATCAAAATACTGTTTTCTTCTTCTTCAAGTATATGAAATAGGTTGGTTCAAAAGCATTTCCAACTCTGCTCATCTCTTTCTCTGCCCCCCCCCTTGCATCTTCTCCTCCACCCTCAGTCCTATCCCAAGGCTTTTAATAAAAAAAAATCACTTGACTCACGCACTGGAACAATTTCCTTTGGATTGTGCATGTTGAAAAAGGAGTTATACGTTTCTCACCTTGGAAGATTTGAAGGCAGAAATCCAGGAGGCTATATCTATCTGTTGGGTAACTTCTTTTGATGTCACTGGGGACACATCAGGGTCGAGTTTGACCCCAGATTTCCTATAGGTTTTCTTCTGCTCCGAAATACAGTTCTTTTCTACAGGAAAATTAAGAAAGGGATCATTTTGTTTGTGAAATAAAGAAGGTCAGGAATCACGTTACCTTCTGAACTAGGTCACAGGTTTTATCATAGAGAGCACCTTAGCCTCTCCATGTTACAGATTTCCTTTCTGTGAATCAGGCAAAGCTCTTCCTTATCTTCCAGCATTGCTCTGTCATGATGAATGCTGGGAATGGTCTTTGAGCCTCTCCAGCTGTGTGTGATCAAATTATTGTTGTTGTACAACATAAGCACCACCAGGTCTTTCACCTATGTTTCCCGTCATGTTATGATTTCAGAAGTGGAGTCAGGCTCATAAAGTAAGTGAAGACATGCCTTAGCTTCAAATGTTGTCAGAGAACCCCCAGAGGTATTAGGGCTATGCGAAACAACATCGTTCCGACTCGACTTACATTTCGATGAATCGACACGACAGTGTTTCATTTTGAGTTTCGTTTCGTTTTGGAACCACTGTTCCGTTTCGTTTTGTCGAAACTGTTTTGCTGTTTCGATGGTGTTTCAATGTTTTGTCCATAGCTTATTATAGGGAAACATAACATGCAGCAGGCAGGCAGATTGGGGGCTTGCCCACGCCCCTGGGAAGGCTGCAGGGGCTGTGTCGAAGTCCTCCTGGGAGTACGAGCCCCTGATGCCAGATGACAGACCAGCACTGAACACAGCCCGCACCCAGCGCCAGGAAGGTTGGTGTTGCTGCTGGCTCCAGGCAGCAGTGCCCAGCTCCTGTCATCCGGCAGGCAGATCAGGGACCCGTACCCCTGGGAAGAGTCCGGCACAGCCCTCCCGGAGGTGCAGGTAAGCCTCTGATCTGCCTGCCAGATGACAGGAGGTGGGTGCTGCTGCCTGGGACTGGAGCTGAAGCCAATAATTTTCAAAACATTTGAGTTCCCGTGTCTCATGTTGAGGCTGTTTCAAAGGCTTTTGTTTCTTTTCAGTTTCACTGTTTCGAGCTCGAAAAACATCTTCAAAAGGAAACGCTGGGCGTAATTTCGCACAGCCTTAATAGATAGCCCTGTTCATCTTGCTGACCACCACTCTGGGAACTTTTTAAAGGATGACATTTAACCCCATGTGAAAGGGCAGCTCCAGGCCTACGTGGGCAGCTTTTAGACCTGTTGGGAAGTGACTTGGCCTAAAATTGTATTACGTGCTACAGGTTTTCCCATCAGGCAGCCAACATGCGCCACTTCTGTACTGAGCAGTTGTCTTCTCCCAAGAGTTTAGAGGGAAAGAATGGGTTAATTCATATTTAGTGAAAGAAGACTTGTTTCCTCACCCAATGGCAAGGGCACGAAGCTGCCATTCTCACCAGGGAGCAATATACATTGCTAAAGCCTCCAACATAGCTTTTCTGACATACGACACTGGCAAGCCTAGCAACACGTGTCTCTTCCTCGTGGACAGACATAGCCCTAAAAACTAAAAAAAACCACCAAAGAGCAAAAAAACAAACAACAAACGCCAATGCGAGCTCTATTTCCCCTGTCTCCTTGGCAACTAGTGGAATTTTTGAGGGCCTGTTAAGCTTGGAGGAGAGAACTGCACAGATTGATCCGGAGCTCAGGCATCTTGTACAGCCCATAGATTGATCGCTGTGGTGGCAAAGGACTTACTGTATTTCTAGGGTGAAAAGTTATCTTGCCCTCAAGCTCTCCTTGATCTCCTTTGCCAACTCCGCCTCCATCCTGAGTTAGATTAATGTCAAGTATAAGAATAACTTATCCATTTTATGTTAATCCATGTTCATCCAGTACGATACTGCTCCCTTGCTACTTCCACGTCTGGGGATGGCTTGGGTAACCTTCAGTAAAGGTATCCAGTTTGTAGCTGTGTTGGTCTAGAGGCAAAAGCAATCAGGACGTATGATAGAGATGATATCTTTTATGAAACCAACTGGATTTTTGCAAAAAATAAAAAACAAATTCTTTAATGGCAAGTTTTGGGGCACAAGCGCCCTACTTTGGCGTAGAAGAAAAGATTGTAAAAGTTTAACTTCAAACCTCCTGTGAAATATGAACTTTGATTTCTACCTAGGAGAACTTTTCCAGTCTTTTCTCCTGTGCCTGAAGAAGGGTGCTTGTGCTTGAACGCGTGCAAATAAAGAACTTTTTTCTGGCGACAGTCTAGTTGCTCTAATAAAAGATATCACATCTACCACGAGTTCCGATTCCTTCAGTAAGGGTAGGCATTTTAATGTGGTCATACAGCAGAAAATGGCTGCTAAAGAACTCCATATTACAGCACTTAACCAGGTTTATCCCTTATACAGAAAGAAAAAAAGAGGTGAAAGGTAACACAAGCATTTTTGTGGTCCAAGCCCCCGCTCAAGGCAGGACCATCCCTGTCTAAACACCTTAGACAAGTGTTTGTCTACCCAGCTCTGAAATACTTCTGAAGGCAGAGAGACTACACGCTCTCTAGGTAATCTGTTCCAGCGTTTAACCATGCTCAGAGTTTGGAAGTTCTTCCTAATATCCAGTTTAAAACCCCTTGTTGCATTTTCAGCTTACTTTTTGTCCTTTTTCTTTAATGTGTTTGAAGACTTTTACTAGACTTACTAGACTTTTACTGTTGCTCCTTGTCCCGTCATCTGCCACTACTGAGAACAGTCCAGCTCCATCCTCTTTCAAACCCTGCTTAAAGTAGCTGAAGGCTGCTATTAAATCCCCTCTTACTCTTCTCTTCCCCAGACTATATATAAGCCCAGTTCCTCAGCCTCTCCTCATAAGTCATGTCCCCCCAGCCTCATCACCATTTCTGTTGCCCTACACTGGACTTTCTCCAACTTTTCCACATCTTTTTGGTAGTGGGGGGCCCAAAACTGGACACAGTACCCCAGATGTGGCCTCACCACGGCTGAATAGAGGGGGTAATTGCTTCCCTTGAGCTTCTGGCAACACTCCTACTAATGCAGCCCAGTATGTCATTGGCCTTCTTGGCAACAAGGGCACACTTCTGGCTCATATTCAGCGTATTGTCTACTGTCACCCCCAGGTCCTTTTTCTGCAGAGCTGTTGCCCAGCCAGTCAGCTCCCAGCCTGCACCGGTGCATGAACTTGCTCTGTCCTAAGAGCAGGACTTTCCATGTGACTTTGTTGAACATCATAGGATTTCTTTTGGTCCAATCCTCCAATTTGCCTAAGGCACTCTGAATCCTAGCCCTGCCTTACAGCCTACTACACCCCCCAGCATGGTGCCATCTGCAGACTTGCTGAGGGTGCACTCCATCCCATCTTCCAGACCATTAATGACGGAACAGAGCAAAACCATCTCCAGACCCAACCCCTGAGGCACTCCACTTGATACTGACTGGCTGCCAGCTAGACACGGATCCACTGATTACTACTCATTAAGCCTGACAATCCAGCCAGCTTTCTATCCACCTTACAGTCCATTCATCCATCCCGTACATCCTCAGCTTGCTTCCAAGAGTGCTGTGGGCGACTGTATCAAACACCTTGTTACAGTCAAGATATATCACGTCCACTGCTTTCCCTGCATCCACAGAGCCAGTCATCCCATCTTAGAAAGCAATCTGGTTGGTCAAGCATGACTTGCCCTTGCTGAATCCATGCTGACTCTTCCCTATTCACCTTCTTCTCCTCCAAGTGCTTAGAAACGAAATGTTTGAGGACCTGCTCATGCTTTTTCCAGGGACTGAGGTGACGCTGACTGGTCTGTAGGTCCCTGGATCCCCCTTCTTCCCTTTCTTATATCTGGGCACTATATTTGCCCCTTTCCAATGATCCAGGATCTCCCCTAATTACCATTTACTTTCAAAGATAATGGCCAGTGGCTCCATAATCATATCAGCCAACTCCGTCAGCATTGCATCTGGCCCCATCAACTTGTACATGTCCCACTTTTCTAAATAGTCCCTAACCTATTGTTTCACCACTGCGGGATGCTCACTTTCTCCCCAGCTATGCGGGCCCATACAGTAGTTTGGGAGTTGCCCTTGTCTGTGAAGGCATTGAGTACAGCAGCCTTTTCCTCATCATGTCACTAGGTTGCCTCCCTCCTTCATTAAGGGACCCACAGTTTCTCTGACCTTCCTCTTGTTGCTGACATACTTGTAGAAGCCCTTCTTATTCCCCTTCACACCCCTTGCTAACTGAAACTCCAGCTGTGCTTTCACCTTCCTGACTTCATCCCTGCATGTCCAAATAGTATCCTTATACTCTTCCCAAGTAGTTTGTTCAAGTTTCCACGTGCCGTAAGCTTCCTTTTTATGTTTAAGCTCACTGAAGTGTTCTCTGCTAAGCCAAGCTAGTTGCTTACCACGTTTTCTGTTCTTACTGCACATCGGGATGATTTGTTTCTGTAGCCTCAGTAACACTTCTTTAAAATACAGCCAGCTCTCCTGCACTCCTTTCCTCCTGTGTCGTATTTTCTAGGACTAGGATAATTTTGTTATTCTGCTAGACCCGTTCCAGTTTGTCCACAACTTGCTATAAATTTAGCACCCACTGATGGACAGAGTAATCCAGGCGAGGCCTTGCCAGCACTTAATATGGTGGAAGACTCACTTTGTGTGACTTGCATGCTACCCTCCTGCTGATGTATCCCAGTGTGCTATAAGGATTTTTGGGGGGAAGGGGGGGAGGGGTTACATCAATATTATACTGTTGACTCACATTCAGGAGGTAGTCTACTATGACCTCCGAGTAGTATTGCAACCAAGCAAGGTGGTCTTCAGTTTGAATTTGTGCATTTGATTGTTTTATCCTTTGTGCAACACTTTCCCCTTCCCCTTCCTGAATGTCATCTGATTGATTTAAGACCATTTTTCCAAGGTCAAGGTCATTCTAAGGTCATTCGCCTGCCAGTTTACTAAGTATGCGCGCAATGCCATCCCTCAGGTCATTTATAAAAATATTGAACAGGTCGATACTGAGCCACTGATGACCTCTTTTTAAGCAAGGTCATCCAACCATCCATGTTCCCATTCTATAGTATTTTTAGTTGGGCTGCGGTTTCATAGCTTGTTTGTGCTCATTTCATGAGAGTCAGTATCAAAGCCCTTGCCGGAATGAGGTGTATCATATCCGCTGCTCTTCATACATCCACAAAGCCCATCACCTTGGAAGAAAATCATTCTGATTTACAAGCACGTCTTGCACTTGATAAATCCACAGAGGCTGTTTCTTATCACCTTGCAATCCTCTAGGTGCTTAGGAGTAGGTTATTTGATGATGTGCTTCAGTATCTTTCTGGGTATTGAGGTCAGACAGCCAGGTTTGTAATTCCTGGTTCCTCCTTGTTTCCTTTTTTAAAGGTGGGCACCTTTTTTGCCGTTTTCCAATCTTCTGGGGCCTTTATGACTTCTCAGAGATAATAGCCAATAGTTCTGCAATTACTTCAGCCAATTCCTTGAGTACTTTAGGACATCTCTCATCTAGAACTGATGATTTGAAAATATCTATCTTGTTGAAGTAATGACTAATGTATTCTTTTCCTGCTGTATCTTGATTATCTCCTCTTCTATCCTTGCTGCTCACCACGCCTGCTCTCTGACAGATGATCTCTACCTGTACCTTAATTTGTACTGTGACCTTCCAGATGTTCTACATGCCCATATTTTTCTATTAGTCTAATTCTTAGTAATACGTCCAAGTTTCCACTCTTTGTAAAATTCATTTTTAATGTTCAAGTCATTGAAGAGTTTACTGTGTAGCTCAACAGGTCTCTCGTTTTGCTTTCTGTCCTTCCTTCACATCAGGATAGCAAGTGCTGGTGCCTTTTATATGGTGTCTTTAAGGTAAAACCAGCACTCCTGGACTTCCTTCCTCTTACATGGGACACTTAGCAGGTGTTATATTTAGATCGTAGTAGGCATTAATATGACGCAAAGTTTTCTGAGCACTCGCACATTAATGCTGATTACGGTCTAAATATAGACTGTGGTACACACCTGAGTCTCGATCCAGCTTGATGTCATTCAGCTGATTTTTGGTCTCAGCTTGAAGACCCACCAAAGCTTGTCTTGTATGACTCAGGGCTCCTGCAGCAGATCCCAGGACCCAGCACAGAGGCAGAGAGCACTGTGGGACCTAGGATCCAGTGCAGAGGCAGGGGGTGGTGGATCCTGGGACCAGCAGTGCTCTTTGCCTTCATGCTCTGGAGCTCTCTGCAGCTGGACCCAGGACAAAATCAGAGAGTAGTAGGACCTGGACCCAGGACCAAGTGCACAAGCGGAGAGCAGCAGAGTGCTCACCCTCCCATCACACCATGTTGGATGCGTGTTGACCAATAAACACCTGATTTCCAGTCCCCACTTCCCAATGCATTGGAGTCTGAACACTTCTGGTACGGTGGGAAGATGGGGGCTGACAGTCATCGGTTTGTTGTTTAAAGCCCCACTACTGCACTGAAGTCTTGATCCTGCTCAAGTGCTGTGAGGGAGCTTTGACTGAGAAACAACTGGCTGCGAGTCCCAGCCCCTACTAGTCTTTGATCCTCTTACTTCCATGATACAATCAGATGTTAGCTCTGTCACCAGTGGGGTCCTACAGGAGGGCTGTGATCTCCTGAAGGCCCTCCACCCACGCCAAGTCCAGCCCAAGGCACCCTCAATTCTCGCCTGCCACGTCTTTGATCTTAATAGAGATATGTTGGGAGGCTGCCTTTTTACCGCCTTGGGCGCGGCGTATCAGGACCTTCGTCCCTGTGATCTCCCAGACCCACTGGGATGTTCCCTCCGTATGATGGGTGCCCTCTGGGCACCCTGGCCTTAGGGCCAAGCGTGGCTCCTACCAGCCCGATACCACGTCCCAAGCCTCGCTGATGTTGTAGACGTTGGTTGGTCAAATATACGCCTTCTCTCTTGGGCCCCTCAATGCATCACCCCTCACGGGCCTCTCAAGTGTCGCCCCTCATGGGCCCGATTCTTACCGCAGGGTCTATACCCCCCGCACGCAACCCACTGGCTGCTTCTTCTTGTGCTTGCCCGCTCCAGGCCTTCTCTATGTCCTCACCCCTCGTGGGCCTGATTCTCACCGCAGGGCCTATGCCCCACCCCGCACGCAACCCACTGGCTGCTTCTTCTTGTGCTCGCCCCTCGTGGGCCTGATTCTCCCTGCAGGGCCTATGCCCCCTGCACGCAACCCACTGGTTGCTCCTTCTCGCGCCTCCTACTGTCCAGCCAACCATGCTGCTACCCTCCGTTCTCCAGGCCCAACCGTGCCACTATACCCCTTGCTCTCCGGGGGGTAACTGCAGCACCTTGGCCTTCCCAGAGGGCTACCGCAGTACACGGCCGCTGCCAGAGCTCGCCACGCCCGTCCCGGCCTTCTCAATACTTCCCCCGCTCGGGGACTTCCTATGCCCGCTGGGCTCTCTAATAAAGTCGCCCTCTCTTGGGCTTCTCCCAAATGCTGCTCTCTCTCGGGCTTCTCTAGTGTTGCCCCTCTCTAGGGCCAGGGGTCTGTGCACCCCGTGCTACCGCGCCCTCTCTGGCGCTTTCTTCCACACCGTCTCTGACGCTGGACTGCGCCCTCCCGGGCGCTAGGGTCTCACACCCTGCAGGCCCATATAAGTATACCGTGCACACTCTGGTGCTTATAAGAACACTGTGCCCCCACGAGCTCCGGGATCCCCTACACTGCTGGGGTCCCTTTATGAGGATATAGCGCCCTCCTGGTGCCGGGGTCTCTCCTCCGCTGGAGTTGCCCCTGAGAATACTGCGCCCCCTCTGGCGCGTATGAGTAGGTTGCACCCTCACTGGCGCTGGGGTTCCCCGCTGCCGGGGTTGCCCCTGAGGCCCCCTCCAACCCCTACAGCCTCACCCAAACCACTGGTGTAATCCAAGCTAACAAACCAAAACCTCTAGGCTATAACCAAACATAAGCCTCCTGGCTACAACTGAGCACCATCACTCCAGCCTCTGGAGCTCTCGTGAGCTGCACTCGCATTTCTCTCTCCCCAGAGCTCCTGCCCCTCTGGCTGCTGGTAGGGAACTGCCAGCTTGGTCCTGGCTCTGGGCTTTATAAGAGCCAGGCCCTGCCTCTTAGGACCAGCTGCCTCTCATTAGTTGCCCTAGCAACTTGCAGCTGAGCTCATTATCTTTCCTGGGGCTTGACCCCAGCAGCTTTTCCCTTCTCTGGGAGCAGGGCAGGCACGCCCAGTGCCCTGCTGCGATCTATACAAGTGGCAAGCACACACAGTGCCCGGCCACAAGCTCAAAAGGTGTTAAGTCGCAGGATCTGGAAATACCCCTCACTGGAAAAGGCTTAGCATTACGATGCTATAATGGCATTTAACATGTGTTTAGCATGTGTTTACTATTTGAACACCTGGACATTGAAGCTTTAAGTACAGTTAACACATGCTAAGTACAATATGCAACAGTCCCCTTCGACTCGCCTTACATGGCATCCTTTTCAACGGTTCTCTGCTTGTTGAAGTCTGCTTTTCTGTAGACCAAGGTTTTTATGCTTCAGTTCTTTTTCCTTAGGATCATGAGCTCTGCAATGCCATGAGCGCTGTCAATGAAGTTGTCTTCCACCTTGAGATTTTCAATCAGTGCTTCCCTATTAGTCAAGAAGAAACTGGGAAGGGTCTCCACCTGGCTTCTCCGTCATCTCTAGCAAAAATTGTCCACAACACCCAATAAATTGTCAACACAACCCAATAACTTGCTGGACTGTCTGTGTACTGACCCATTGTCCTTCCAGCAGCTGAAAGTTTAAATAGAAGTCTGACCTATCTCCTCCTGCTTGTTCTGTGGTCTGTGCTAGACATCACCATGGTATTACAGTTTTTTCCATTTATCTCAACCCAGAGACTTTCAAGATGTCTAAGCCTTATTTCATTCTCTGTGGGTAGATTCTCTTGATAAATTACATGGTGGAATTCTGCTTGAATATGGTCTTCCAGATAAGGACAAGGGTTTCTGGAAATAGAATACTGCTGAGCACCCTTCTCTCTTTGTAGCTCACAGTAGCCACCTGAACCACTAGCTATTTTGCCATGTCTTTTGTTATAGAATATGGGTGTTTTTACACACAACATTTTTTGCTCCTTTTTGTACTGCAAAGGCATGATTGTTTGAATGAGTGAGTTTTCTGGATGCTTTAAAAGTCTTTCTGGCTCATTAAAGTAAAACTCCTTGGGCGTAGTTTAGTTTGGCTTCCTTGAATTAGAGCATCACACCCATGGATTCATTGCATGCAAGCACAAAGGCACTCAAAGATGTGTAATGAGCCTCTTTGTCCGCTGGGTGGTGCTGCAACTTTTTTTATAGTTCTCCCCTTCAAATTGCTTTTGCTTTCAAAGCGATTCTGCTTTTTTCTTTTTCTATTTCTTGTGCCATCTGCTGGCTCCCTGCTTCCACAGCTGCGTGGCAGGGCACAGAGTTGGGGAGCCCTGGGCCAAGACCATCCCATTCTCCACAGGACTGAGCTGTCCTGCTCACCTGTAGCACTGACCAGGGACCAGGCTTAATTTGTTTGCAAACCTAGTGTGTGCAAAAACCGATGTGATGCTCCGAAGCTTAATTTGATGGAAAACCTAGTGCATGCAAACACTGATGCAAAGCTCCAAACTAAATAAGTTTAAATTTTATAGACCTATTTAATTTAATGAGGATTAAACCCTGTGGTGTGTACAGGTGTCCTATGAGTGGACTGGGGCCCAGTGCAAGTAAGGATAACTCGTGTAAGAAAAAATTAACAGTGTTGGGACCCATGGCACTATCCTGGCAATACAGTGGCTTTCTCTAACATAACTATTCATTTTTGATATACTTAAAGCAAGTATTAAAAACCTCACTCCCCAGATGTATTGATCTTTTTACTCTTCTCTGTAATTAGAGGCAGGGAAAGTTGCTTCCAGCATCTTTTGCCAAACGGCAGCTTCCCTTTTAAGCTCTCCAGAACACACCTAGGGCCAGTGGTTGGCAGCACTTAAAGGATTTTGGAGATTTTCTTGGACAAGGCTTTCTTGGCAGGTGACAGTGCAAGTGCAGCAAGGAGCAAGGACTCAAAATAAATATCAGGTAGTTGTAAAATATAAGCAACTTTACAAGAGTGAAAGACTTGTGCCTCTCTAATTGCAGATAACAGTTTCCATCCTTTAAAAACTGTACTTTCTCGTGTGCAAAATGCTGTAGGAAATAAGTAACTTGGTATTAGCCTTTGCTTTTTAAAATCAGCTCTATGAGTCTTACATGCTAAGTAGAAAAGGAATGAAACCAGAGCCTTTCATCCCCGAAGAAAGTTGTCCTTTGATTAAATTGTCGGACATGAGCTACGGAGATCAAGGAGCTCTTTCCACCTTTGTCATTGACTGTAAGCAAATAATGTAATTTGATTTTGGCTTTGTTCCCTGTCTGTGAAGTAGGAATAACACTATATTCATACTTCCTAAAGCTGTTGGGAGGAGGCATCTTTAAATAGGTAGGAACATAAAATACCTGGCAGTTCAGGTATTATGAGGATATAGGATATTTAAGAACCTGGGAGACTTTCTTGAACCAGAATGACTCGGATAAAATACAGTTCTGAAGCAAGATCGGTGTAGATTTGGCAATGCAAAACACAGTCCATGAGGCTCTGGAAAACTCTGCTATTCTCAGCCCGTCTTCATGTAAGCAGTTTTTATTCTACTCATATCCCATAAAAACCACTTGTGCTTAACTTCCTACTTGTTGTCTTCCCCAAAGAGTCAAGTATTAATAATGCCATTTTCCCCCAAATGTAAAGCAAAAAAGTACAAATAAGTTTTCTGATTTTTTTCCTCCTCGTTTTTGTAAAACAAATAAACATTTTAATTTAGTTTTTATTTAAATAAGTTGGGACTTTGGTTTTCAAGTTTCACCTCTAAATAACCTCCTCCCTAATTATGAAGTTTCAGGATAAAATACTGGCACAGCCATTACTACAATTGCTCAACCAATTAACGTTAAATAATTACAGTGTTGTGCTAGATAACATTTTTCACGCTATGGAACATCTCCAGCCTGAAGACATGGAAAAGGAAACCATGATAAGGGGAAGATCCTAATATTCTTGCTAATGCTTTGTATGGGTTTTATTGTGCAAAGTCCCTCAGATCAGCTTGTAATTTGTAAATTGAAATGCTTCAAAGTAGAGGAAGGGAGGGGCAGAATTTGCATCTTATGGGACAGACCCTTGCCTGGTACAAGTTATTATAGCTCTACTAAATCAGTGTTTTTCAACCTATTATGCCCCTGGGGGTCCACAAATTTTGTCTAAGGCGTCTGAGAAAGATGGTAATCATCAATCAATGAAAAGGATGTGGATACTCACACTTACAACTCAAAGGGGTCCACACCTCCGTTCAAACTTTTTAGGGGTTCACAAATGAAAAAAGGTTGAAAAACATTGCACTAAATTTAAATGAGTTGTAACAATTTGCATCATCAAGAACAATTAAGTGGAGAGTATTGATGGGTGTGCAATGGGGTCGCAACAGCCTGTCACTAATAGTAGGCTGAATTAACACAGTGTAGTCGTCCCCAGTCCAAAGGCAACAGCTGACAGAGGTGGCCACTAGATGGCACGTGCTAGAGCTGTGTGAAAGTTCGCCACCAGTTTTGTTTCAACGCTGTTTTGACTCGTTTCGAGGTTGAAACAGCAAAATCGAAATGGAACAAATATGGTCGAAACAGCCTTGAAACAAAACGAGGCAAGTCGAAATCTTTCACCGTTTCAACACTGTTTTGACATTTCACCCATAGGCTATAATGGGGAAGGTCAACATAGCCTATAACTGTGTCATTTTGGCCTGATTTGGATAAAACTTGCAGGAATGATAGCCGTTTCTACGGGCATGAAGCCAGCCCAGTTTCAAGTGGATAGGTGCAGCAAGTTCAGAGAAACTGCACCGCCAAAATGCTGCCATTTCAACCAGCCCTAACACACACACACACACATACACACACACACACAGAGTAAATCCCGTGTTATCTGGCACCTTACAAGCCGGCATGCTCTATTAACTGGCATGCTGGTTTGTAAGGTAACGTTAAACCAGAAGTGCCCACCATGGCACTTCCAGTTTCTCTGAGCCCCCATGGCTCGGGGCAAAGCAGCTTGTGTTGCTGAGCACCCATGGCCCAGGGTGCGTGGAGCCTGCATCCCTGTTGCGCCTGCGGAGGGGCAGTGATGCCACGGGAGGGGCGGTGATACCCCAGAGGTCGCGGGAGAGGCGGCGGCCTAAATAGGCAATGACTCCTGTTCAGGCCGCTCAATTAACCGGCATATTTTAACCTCCATTCCCAGGGGATGGCAGATATCAGAGCTTTTACTGTGTGTGTGTGTGTGTGTGTGTGTGTGCATGCACGTGCAAAGACACACTCACATATATACATATATATGTGTGTGCACGTGTGCGTATATGTACATGTACGTGTGTGCATGTGTGTGTGCATGTATACACTGTAAGCTGTTTGTGAAAGGGGCTGCTGGTCTATTATTTGTCTCTTGCAAAGGTTGAGTGGATTTTCAACATGTAACAATTGCACACACTTATTAGTAATCAGCAGTATTCTTTCTAAATTGAAGGTCTTCCATTATGCACTTTATGTAATCTGGAATTTATTCAGTGATTTTTCTCCTCTTCTCTTATTCACCCCATGGCCAACATTTTCAAACTGAAGTAATTATTTTGGACATGGCGTGTTTTGGATGCTGGAATAGAAACCCTTTATAAACTCTTTGATTTTGAGAAAATACTGAGGAATCGTATCGGCAGATCAAGTCCCTTTTAATTGCCTTAGTCTGACCACCCAAAACCACCATTCACTTTTGAAAATGCAGGTCCTGTACCCAGAGACTTGCTTATGTCTGGGTTATTTTATTTTTTATTTTGGTTATTCATTTAGATTTATGAAAGAATGGGAGATGGCGATCTCATTTTCTCCCTCCCTATAAAAGGCTTTATGCCTAAAATACCCTTTCTAAGTTATTGTGCATGGCATAATTTAGTTTAATATGCTTGCTCTCCACATTACTTTTCCTCCGATATTGCTCTTCCAAAGCAAAGTGACCTTGAAGATAATATTTTAAAACAAGAAATGAATTGAGGAGGTAAAAATCATACTGAATGTTGTAAATCAGATGGATTTGTTTTCATCTTAGGACTTGCCTTTGAATGCATTTTTCATACAAGGGAATAACACAATTATTGTTTTGTTGGTTAAAAATATGGGCCAAATCCTCAGGGGTCTTTTTTGTTTTGTTTTGTTGTTAATATCTATAGTGTTATGCCACCTTAAACCAGATGAAGGTCTGGCTTTATGTTTTTTAGACAGCACCCCGAGAAGAGAGAGAGCTGAAATGACAGTATAGTTTTTCGTCAGCTTGTGATCATTTGAGGAGGGGAATTTAGCACCATCTCGAAAGAGGTCTTTGTCATTGGTATTCAGTCAGAGTTCCAAAGACTTTTCTCTCAAGGACTGGTTCAGACATTGCAGATACGACGAGAGCCTTTCGGTTGCCATGAATAGCACAGGAAAGAGAAAGCACATCGTTTTGAGACAGCCTGCGTTCAATGCTAAGCACGGAAAGAAAGCTTGTGTGAGCCCTGCGGAGGGGCATCGGGGAGAACTGGAAGGGCTTTGGCATTGTCTTAATTTAGCGTTCGGACAAGACATTCAAACAATGAGTGTCTTTATTATTCAATTTATAGTGAAGTCACGCACCTTTCTGCTTCAGACAAGCCAAATCCATCCTTGGTGTAACTCTCTTGATCCTGCTGGAATTGAAGATGGGCACGTCTACACAGGTAAAGCATCACCAACTACATGCACATGGCAATTAGGCCAGTGGAGACTGATTTACTGCGCTGTCAGATAGCCCCTTCAGACACAAATAAGATGTGATGATGGAGTAAATTACTGTGCTTAAACCCATGTGTAGACAGTGATGCCCAGATTAATTTACTCTGGCTCAAATTGCCCAGGAGTTGATTCTGTTGCATAAATTGCACATGTGGACATGCCCACACAAGTGAATTTGGCCTTGCTTTCCTGAAAAATAAAGTGTGTGTGTATGTGTGTGTGTGTAATTGTACTGTATGATTATAACTGCGGTCATAGCCCCATTCTGCTAGGCCTAGGACACAAGCACAGGAACATACAGTTCCTGGGCTGAAGAACATACAGTCTAAAGAGAGAGTGGGAGAGAGGTAGTGTTATCTCCCTTTTAAACAGAGGGAGTTGAGACAAAGAGCTCTAAAGAGCATGCACCCATCAGTCACTCCATGGTTAAAAAAAACCAGGCTGGGATTTACAGAGCATCAGCGATTCTGTGGCAATTGCCCATATACACTCTTCTACTCTATGTTAATGAAACCTAAGGCATGGTAGTTTAATAGTGAAACTGGAGCAAGCTGCCCTGGGATAGCTTGAATTTACTGTAGCATGAGAGTGCATACACAGACAACGGAAGTACTATAAATCCCCTCCCCTCTACTTCCCATGTGACTTTTTTACTGTCAGACAAATCATCTACAGCAGCATTGGGACCTCAGTCCTCAAGGTCCCGCATCTCAGTCAAGACTATTCTTCTACAGTCAGTTGGCTTTTCTTATTGACTTAGACTGGGGTACTCAGTCCTTAGCTCTGGGGCCAGATCCGGTTCCCAGCACATGGCATTTGGCTTGCGGGGCATCCGCTTCAGGGCTCTGGAGCCTGATCCTGGCACATAGAGCCAAGCAAAGGCGATGCAGGTCTTGGGGTCTGGCACATGGGGTCAGTGTGGGGCTCAACCCAAGAACGTGGGGGGCCCCATGGGGCCCAATGCAGGCACATGGGCCCAATCCTGTTGCAGGGGTCAAATGTGGCTTGTGGACTTGCTGGGCATGACCCATGGATCTGGATAGGGAACATGACTTCCGAGGAGAGACTGAAGGAACTGAGTTCATGTAGTCTGGAGAAAAGAAGATCAAGAGGAAATTCAATAGCAACCTTTAGGTAACCTGCAGGCAGGTTGCAAAGTGGATGGAGCTGAACTGTTCTCAGTCGTGGCAGGTAACAGAACAAGGAAGCCATGGTCTCAAGTGGCAGTAAGGGAAATTTAGATTAGATATTAGGAAAAACTTTCTCACTAGGAGGGTAACAAAATGCTGGAACATGTTACTCAAGAGAGGTTATGGACTCTCCATCTGAAGTTTTTTAAGATGACAAAGCTTTGGCTGTTATGATGGTCCTGCCTTGACCCGGGGACAGTCCTGCTTTAAGCAGGGTTTGGACTAGATGTGACCTCCTGAGGTCCTTCCAGTCATTTTCTATGAGTCTATGACTGGCCCCGTACCACTGAACCTCCTGGTTCCGTGGGCCAGATCAACACCATGGACTTAGATGAGGGCTATAGTAGTGGCTATCTAAATGGTGGCACTTGGGCCATGTGGCCTGAGAGGGGTTAATTTGGCCCTTGGCTTGGGGTCCAGGTGCCTCTCTTCCCCTATTGTTTTCTTCCTTCTGTTGCTGAGGTCCCCATAGTTCAACTTCTGCCTCCTGCCCCCAGCCCTGGGGTAAAACATCATAGCTTGGGAGGGCCCAAGGAGTCCTCAGGGGGCCCCAGAGCCCCAATGCAGCATGGTGGCACCTGTGCAGTGTAGTAGAAAGGTGCCTGGTGCATGTCATGAGTCCAGTGGGGCTCTGTGGCCCATATGGCTCCACACCCCTCAGAAGCTGAACAGCCCTGGCTTAGATATACCGTTAGTCTTTTTTTTCAGTCCAGGTTTATCTGCTTGCACAGCATTACAGAGTTAGCTTGAGTACCTCTGTGCTGTGCGTTAGATTGCAGTGTAGGTATATCATTAGCACCACAACACCACTTTTTAGTGCACAGGTACCTGACCTACTAGGCCTGGTAATGTCCATGGACAGTTCCAGCAGGAGCTGGAAGCTTCATGATACCAAATGTATAAATAAGCTTTGAAAGTCCATGGCTCTGAGCCATCTGGGGAATCACGTTTGACTCTCTCAATAGGGGAAAACAGCAGTGAAGAAGAGATGGCAAATCAATGCATCAGAACTGTAGAGAAGTCGGGCTGGAAGGAGCCTTCAGCAGTCAACTTCTCCAACCCTCTGCCTGAGGCAAGGTCATCTCTATCTGAAACATCCTATGCAAATCCATTTCAGCCTCTTAGCAAAACTACACAGTCAACCCTGACGCAAACCCAGAGCATAATTCCCTAACCTGCCATGGGTAAGGCAGGGGGATCATGAAGTCATTGTCCAGTCGTTGCAAGACTGTTA
>JAGPOW010000261.1:260622481-260635627 GCA_030014935.1 Caiman crocodilus | reverse complement strand
TGTTAATATGCACTCCATTGACCCAAGGAAGAAGGCCATACCCTTTGTTACACAGGAGAGCAAAATGTCTCACCATCCCATCCATACTAAGCCAACCATAGAGTAAAATTCCTTCCTGACCCCAAATATGACAATTGATCTGACCCTGGGTGAAGGGTCTAAAGGAGCCAGACCCTGTAGTCAGGAACCTGCAGCTTTAAGTCCCAGCAGGAGCACTGGCACAGCCCAGCCAACACCCAATGCCTTTGAAGGCAAACAAACAAACCCAAAAAACTCTGACACATGTAGGCGTGGTGGGAGGTAACTATTCCCTCCCCACCCAATGTGGATCAACAGAAGGACAGTTGCAGTTGAGGTTACCTGGTTATATGATGGCTCACCTATGAGAGGGAGAACTTCACATTACCTGGACTTTAGCAATGTGCATGCCTTCTCTTGCCCTCTGCACATCTTTTTGCTTCGTCCCGTCCCTGTGAATCTGGAAGGGAAGTGCTTTTCTGGTAGGGGAGGCAGCTTACAATAGTGGTTAGGGCACACGAGTAGGATGAAAAGGACCTGGATTCCTTTCCCAGCTGTATCATGGCCTGTTGTGTCAAATTGAGCCCAGCCTTTTGTCCTTCTGTCCTCCTATTTCTCTCCCTTTTTGCCTGTCTTGTCTTTTTAGCTTGTAAGCTCTTCAGGTCACAGACAGTCTCTTGCTATGGTTTTTTTTTTGCAGTGCTGACTATAATGAGCTCATTTTTCAGATGTGCTAGGTACTGCCACAATAAACAGAGCTCCATTATCACTGACTTTTCCCTGTTTATTTGATGCTGCCATGCGGGTGTTTTTCGTAGTGTTTTGGGGATATTTTCTGCTCTCTGTGTGCCAGGGATTGCATGAATGTTGAAGTGCATCTAATTTAAAAATTAAATAAAAACATTTTTTTCTGAACTTCCACCAAAAGTGTTTGATTTAAGGGAAGGAGATCAGCAGGTGGTTCACAGAAAATCTCATTAGCCACTTTGATTGTTTCCGACACCTCTTAGGAAAAACATGTCTCATTACCCAGTATATTTACATAGCTCCTGGCTTTGTACTGACTCTCCTATAGCAGAGCATTATAGAATACATGATTTAATTTCTTCAGATTTAAACAGGCAAAACACAATTCCTACTGGGTGACCAGACACCATCTGCAAAATCTAATAATGTTAAATTTGATCTGGATTCCCATCTTCAGTATGCTGAATGTATAATTAACTTTGCGAGTCCATGTTTTTGAGCCCTCTGGGGAATTGGGTTTAAATCTTTCAGTGGAGAAGCACAGCATTTACACAGTAAGGTCTCCATCTGGAAAAGGGTTCAGCAGAAAGAGCCTAAATGTGCATTTCTTTAAAATGCCATACGAGAAGCGGTTTTGCAAAATCTCTGCAGTGACATTGGGCTAAGTTGTAGCCAGTGTTTCTGATGAGGCTCTTAACTCGAGATGCATGATTCTCCTTTACCACTTAAATTAAGCTTGTTTATATTTCTTTCTTTTGATGCTGTTACACTTTCTCTGTCGTTTTATTAATAGCAATAACATACTGAGCAGCCCTAGTGTGACCAACACTGACCCAATCCTGCAACCACTTACCAAAGGAAGCAAACACCCTTTTAGTGTTTCAGGATGTAGCTCTTTCACGGTAAAAAGATACAGGGCTCTTATTCCCAGTGTCATTGAAGCCAATGGAAACACTCCCTAGTAAGATTTTACCATAAAGTCCTTTCTTTTCAGCTGATGTAAATCAACATAGCATCACTGAAACCCATACAGGTCTAATCATTTGCACTAGACGATGATCTGGTCTGTATGAGTACCAGGTCCTTGTCTCCAGACCGCCATGATAGCCTAGTAGGGAGTAATCTGCTTTTGCCACAGGCCTTTCTCTCTGTCATCATGCAGCAAGAGGCTTGGCCACAAAACCATTGAGACAAGGCTAGTTTTTGCTACCTTTAAAAGTTAATGTGCTCATATACTCGAGCTCAGTACCAAATTAGAAAGCAGTCTCATGGTAGTAGAGAGAGTTAGATTTACCGGCCCTCTCTTTAATGTCGAGGGAGAAGGCCATTCCAGTTTGAGAGCCTCTGACTATATCATTTTCTGGCTATTAATTGGGGGCCTTCAGGGACAACTCTCAGCATTTTGATGCACAGACGAGGCCTGCTATGGTTTACAAGCCTGCAGGTTGGACTTCAGATTGAAAGAATTACGATAGGGATCTTCCCAAAGAATCGCATTGGCCATCAGCCGCTCCTTGCAAAATGTTCATAAATTATCATTTTCCTAAGCAGTGCTTTGTTTTTAGGAATATCCTAAAAACAGCTAACTTGTTTCCATCATCTCTGAGGTTTATCCTCCTGCCTCTAACTCTAAGCAAATAAGATCTGTGTGCTTGCTGTTTTTCTTGTATAAGGAGAAAAAGATCCCAGTCCAAATTTGCTGCTTGTTCAAATTGTCCTCTATCCACTGAAGTCAATGGAGCTATGGCAATTTCAACTCATTGAGCACATGTTTTATATCCCCTATGTAGGGTTGGGGACAAGTGTGCAAAAACTTCTGGTTCTGGTAGTCCACTCTGGTACCCAGCCATATCAGGCCCCAGCAGATTTTAGAGCAACCTTCAAGATGCTCTAAATGCTAATGGTGGACAGCTGGTCCTAGAACTGGCACACCAGCTGATGATAGTCAGATGATGAACATATGCCTGAAGTGTAGCCAACCTATGATGCAGCCAGCCTGCGAAACAGGAGACTATTGGGTAGAAGGAGGGATATGATATAACATTGACCATGGCATTACTGAGCTCTTGCCATGTCTAATTCTGGCGACTGTCCTTTAAGAAGGAAGCAGACAAATGGGAAAGTATTCACAAAAAAATAAATCAGAGTCTGGAAGCTGTATCTTAAATGGAGAGACTGCCAAAGCTGTACTTACATTTATCAACAAGAAGGTTGAATGCTAACTTCTTCATGGTTCAGCTATTTAGAGACTGGTAGATGTTGCTGTGGTCTGCATCGCAAGACATGTGGCTGAGGGTGAATGTACACGTGCAATTAGTGTGAAGCAATAAACCCCCCTGAGTTTAGTGCTTCCGGGCACCATGTTTGCACGTGCACCCAGGACTGCAAGCACATTGAGATGGGTCAGAGCAGCTCTGGTTGGCAGAAGGTCGGGGGGGGGGGTCAGCCTGCAAGTGCAAGGCTGCTCTGACCTGGCTCAAAATGCCATGGAGGGGCTGGTTGGGGCAGGAAGGGGGCTCCAGTGTGGGACTTGCTGGCAGGCAGCCCCCATACTGAAGCACTTTCATGCCCCAGTCAGCACCGTCAGCTGTCAGTATTGCACAGCAATGCACATGTACATAACACTGCCACAGGATAGTACTTGTATTTCCAAGTACAAGCCTATAACAGCATTTATTAGTTTACTGCAGCTTAATAGTGTCGCGCAGGTAGACGTGGAGACTTTACTGTGAAGCTAATTTGGTCTGCAGTAACTGTCACGTGCTGATGTACCCCGAGAAACCTAATTCTCCTTTTTACAAGGTTTAGGCATTTAGCGATATCCTGTTGACTTTCTAGAGGAGAAGGGTATCACAAGGTCTGTTCAGTGACTGTAGGCTGAAGCTTGACCAATTGAGACTTGAAATGAGATATGAATTTTTAACACAATAATTTGTCTCGGGGACACAGCAGTTTCTCTATCACTTAAATCTTTAAATTAAGAAGGCCTATTTTTCCTAAACACATTTTATACCTGAATCAGTAGTTACAGGCCTGATATAGGAGTTACTGAATGAAATTCTCTGAATTGAGCTATGCAGGAGGTCCACCTAAGTAAGTAAACTTGTCCCTGACAGCCTTACAATTGGTGAATTTAGGGACAGGACATCCTTCAGCTGTCCAAGGGGGTCAGAAGATGATCCTTAAATTCCCTCGGATTCCATGATTTAATTGTCTCCACTGGGAGGTTGCACTGGGAGGTGGTAGATAAGATGTTTGTGTTGGCTCTTTTGCTAACAGGACTCTTCTGATTTTTTCTCAATTTTGGTAATCAGGTAACTCAAGGGAACGATGGAAAGGCCCCAGGTGTCCTGCCACGCCTTGATGCAGTAGAGCCAAATCCAATGTACCGTGGTTTTCAAGCGGTCCCTCTTTAGGCGAGCTCCCAGTGGGTCACATCATAAGAAGTGCTGAATCTCTGCAATTTATGATAAATTCTTGAGGGTAGGGGTGGTTTGGGGTATCAGACCCTGTCAGATTTTAGCCCAGGGACTTCCTTGCATGAGAAAAAACTAATGACAAGACAAAAAATTTGGCTCATCATATTGACAGATAACTACATTTCAGAAATATTTCCTTTGTGGGGCCAAATTCCCTTCGTGTGACTTGGAGCAGGTCTGTTGAAGTTCAGGCAGATTTTGCCCACCAGAGGGTTTGGCCCTGACATATCTGCCACAGTACCACACTAAATGCCTCGCATCTAATACCATCCCAGTCAATATAAATTAATTTATTCTGCAATAGGCTGATTTGAAAGCGTTACTGCCTGTCATTGCAAATGAGCACGTGCTTAGCAATTGACCATGGAGGTGCTTGGAAAGTCTCCTGTAAAAGAACTGGATTTGACTGCAACTTTCCTTTTTTCCCCCTTTTCTTTCCCCTCTCTAGGATGCCCAGGGATGTGGGATAATATTACATGCTGGAAGCCCGCAAGCGTGGGTGAAATCGTCTTTGTCAAGTGTCCTGCATTCTTCAGAATGATTAACTCTGAAGATGGTAAAGTGGCTTCTCCTTTTGTTCCTTTGTTCCAATGGGTGGGTAGATAACTGGTGGATAGCTGCGTGAGTGTGTGTGTGCATGCATGTGTGTGAAGGAAAAATGTCACAGAACATGAGAGAAGAAAAAATCACCATGGCAGCCGACAGATGTCACCTTAAACCATTTTAATAGGGGAAGGTCACTTGTTGCTTGGGGTAAATTGTTCCATTTTAGTTGTTATAGACATTTGCTCCTTCTGCTGTATAAATGAACTAAATTGCCGTAACGTGAGCCCTGATTAAAACCACTATAGGGATGGGCAGATGTAACCGTTATATTGGAACATGGTATGGCAGTATAAATTAATGCAGATCAAATTGTTACATCTCTCCACACTCTCCGTCTAGATGGGAAAGAGAAAGCTCTCTCCCCAGATACCCACTATAGTCACTGGGAAGGGTGAGGGCATATCAAAGGATCTGCTGCTTGCTGCTAGTACAGGTGTAAAGGAATATCTGGGAGTAGGGGTGTGCAAAGCAGGCCCTATTCAATTTGGATTCAGATTTGGCCCGAATCCGGGAGAGTGATTCAATTGATTGATGTGGATTGCTGTCCTCGATTCAATGTGGCTGAATCTGAAGATTCGATGCTGATTTGGGGAATCAGCGATTCGGACATAAACACAGCTTTTAAAGTTTTTTCTATGTACCTTGAGCTAGCAGGCATGGCTCATGACCACTGTGATGTGGGGGCACATGAAGCATCCCACAGGAGTGCAGGGGGGTGCCACGTGCTCGGCAGCAAACCCAGAAATGGACTGGAAGTACTTCAGGTCCACTTCCGGGTCTGTCAGGGAGCGCATTGGGGGGCCCTGCCATGCTTCTCTGGCTTAGTGATTGGCTGCAGGGGGACTCTGGGTGCCCCCTGCAGACCCAGGAGGCACCAGTTGCTAAGCCGGGGGGGGCGGTACAGGGGGAGTTCCCAGCACGCTTCTCGGTGGACCTGGAAGTGGACCAGAAATGCATCTGGTCCACTTCCAGGTCCGCTGCTGAGCGTGCTGGGGAGCCCCCCGCACTTCTGCAGGATGCTCCGTGTGCCCCAGTATTGCAGCGCTCACGAGCTGCCGGCTACCTAGAGGTACGTAGAAAAAACATTTAAGACTGTGTCTACGTCTAAATTTCCGAATCTTTCCGAATTTCTCCAAATAGATTCAGAGGGTTTCCATTCAATTTGGAGAGATTAAAGGGTCCTCTCATTTGATTCAGATTTGGAGATTTGGCTGCCAAATTGGGCCGAATCTCTGCTGAATCGAATCAAGGACCAAAGCTTTGCACAGCCCTAGTTGGGAGTACGGTTTAGGGAACCTGTTCTGTGGCTGGTAAAACTGTTAGGAAGAAATCTGCTCCCTTCATTAGCTTCAGGACAGGAGTGGCTGTCTTTATACATTGTCAGGAGCTCCTGGCTCCCTATAATGAGTGTAATGCGGGAGAGACCACAGTCCTCCTGTCTCACACATCCATTGGTGTAGCCAAATGGCTGGCCAGCACATTGTTGTTCCTTCTCACAGTAATCAGCTAACAACTTGCCTTTTTTCCTCACTATGTTCAGTGATGGAAGGGTTAAATAGCAGCTTCCCCTGAGAAGGATACTAACAAAATTCGGTTTTGACCCCTGTCCCTCTGCAACGATCATGCAAAGTTCCACATTTCCTACCGTGCCTCATACCCCCCCCAAAAAGACACATGTCTTGGTTTTGAAAGGCAGAATGGAGCAAAAAACAAAAAAGACCTTTCCTTGATGAGATCTATGACAGCAGATGAGTGGCAGCAAGTAACTGAGTTGGGAGCTCAGTGGGCTCAATGGGCCTTATTTTCACTTCTCCCTGGCACAGGTTTGTATTGCGGTAAATGCCATTACTGCATTTTCTTGTTTATATGGTGCACCCCAATCTCCAGCAGCTGATTTTGGGGGAAAGGGTGTGTGTAAGTGAGAGAATATAGCATTTGTCCCTGAATATCCATAAATGATAAAGTCCAGGGATGGATCCAGGGGTGGGAGTTGGGGGTGCAGTGGTACAATTGCACCTCCCCTTTGATTCCTGCTCCACCCAAAGTTTAAAACCAACTGCCTGGGAAGGGCAGCAACATTTCTATTAAGTCAATGTTGATAGGGTCAATTGACTCTGTAGCTCATTGTCATCTCCCTGATTCCTGCTAATCTCTCCACTCTACAGGTGTTAACGACCCTCTTTCACTTTGAACAATATTTATGTGCCGCTATTCAAACTTTCTTTTTTTTCTCCAATGTTGCTGTCTGTTTGCCATTCCGGGTACTGCCCCTTTCATTTCACAGCCCAACAGACTGTGTTTAGTTCTATCTAAAAACCCTATTTCAGGTGTTACCACATTAACTCAGGTGTAGAAATGACTGACAGTGAAGTATTGGAGGCACCGCCAAGTCACTCAAGAAGGCTAGCTTTTGTTTTCTGAATCTGAAAAAAAGACATAATTTAAATATATAATTAATTAAAATTATTAATCTCCGTTAATAGTTATGTAATTATATATTTACACATTCAATTATAATGATTATTATATAATTAATTTAAATATATTTGATTATAATTTAATTATGATTAAAGGCGTACATTTAATTATAACGACGACAGGACCAGCGACACCATATCTTTTGATTATTTAGCTATTTTTTCCTAGCTTGTGTTCTTCGAACGTAATGTATAATCTAGCAAATTAGCGCACATTATAATAGTTCTATTTCTTTTGCTCGGATCTTAAACGGAATAATTTAGTGCTAGGCCCCTAGCGTATTAGCAAAGTCTCTAGTTTCTCTTTAACTGGAGAAAAATGTCTTATGTTGCAGGCCATGATGTGCCACACTTTCTGCAACCCCCCTGAAAAAAATCCTGGATCCGCCCATGGTAAAATCCATGTTTTTAAGGCTGCACCTGCAAACATTGTACACACAGAGCTTGGCATATGTGAGCCTGCAACATTTCATGTGCTCACATACATCCGCACCGTGTGCATGCTTTGGAGATTTACCAAGACGTGGAGCAAGCATGATTACGCTCGTGCCAATTCATTAGGATTTTAACTGACCAAAGAGAGTCAGGTCCTTGGTTTTAGTCTCTCAACTAAAAATAAAGATCACTTCTGATGGCAGCACAAAAGCCTCAAGTAATGTTGGGCTATTGGTTTATTAGTGACTCAGAGCAGTAATGAGTGAATCATCAGGGCTTAGTGATGATAGAAAAATAACATGCTGGTGTTTTAAGGAACTCACCATCAGGCCAGGCAGAAAAAAATATTCTCCCTCTCTCTGGGCTTTTGAGCTTGAGTCTTGGACATGCATCTACATCAACCTTATGCACATCGTTCAGCTTGGCTGCCAAACTACTTCAGGTCATCTCCAAAGCAGCGAATACATTCAAAGAAAAGTTTTCTTCTCCCCGCCTCCCTCTCCCTGCTCTGCGTCCAGGATTCATTAGTGCTCTCACTCTCCAAGCAGAAGGCTTTTATGTTATTTATTGTGCATCAACAGACGGCTGATTTATCATTTTCTTCTGATATAATTATAGCAGCCTGCTTTCAGCAGAGGGGCTGTCTCACATTCCATTCGAAAGCTCCGGTTCGGAGTGGTTTGTAATGCGCCTTCTTTAAATATCCTTGAACTGAAGTTGGCAGCGTACAGGATCTGCTTTTCTTTTTCTTTTCTGTTTGCAAATGCAGTGCTCATGGATGTTTCTGGCTTGACAGCACAGAGAACATCCTGTTTACCCACAGCGCAGGCAAGCTTTCCCCACACTAACCTCCCCCACAGGCCTCTCCAGTCTCCCTGATTCCTAGTGGCATCAGCCACTTAGGTTGTGCCACTGAACTGTGGTACCCTCTCATTTGCCTGTGGAAGATGCCTTACATCAGAAATAAATATATAGGGAACTGCAGTGACAGAAAGATCTGTTTGCATTGAAGAGTTGAAACCCAAGGACTCTCGTGCAAATGCTTTTGCATCCTACCTTTTTTATTTGTTATACAGGTGGGCTTTGGAAAGTTAATAGCTCAACCCTGAACGGGGGGGGGACGAGAGGGTTGTCTTGTATAAAAACCTATTCACCCTTGTGAACCGGGTGCGGAGATCAACTAACAAAAGGGCCAAGTGTAACTCTTGAAAGAGCTGGTGTTATGCCATAGATACCTGTTCACCCACCAGATTAACAGGTAATCAAATAGCTTTGAGCTCTTTAACAACTAAACTGATCCAATTTTCATTTTGCAATACAAGCCAAGAGGTGAAAGGATCTAGGTCCCTTACCAATCCCTTGAGTTGCTCATACCCATGTGAGCTCTTGGCATCAGCCTGTGTTTCATTAGGAACCCCTTGAAAATGTCACATTTCGTAGCAAGGTTCCATTAAGAAAAGTGATCATGCAGAATTAACAAATGCTTAATCAAGTGTGAGATGGTTATGGAGTCCAGCATGTTACTAGATGCCTCTAACCATCTGTAACTCCATCCACAGATGTTCTTATAATGGATGAAAGCATGTTAGAGCCATCAATAGTAATTTATATTAATAATTTATTAACTCTCAACACATTTACAAATGAAACCTTATTACAAATATCTGGCCACATTCATAGGCTTAATGTATATTTAAATTATTTTGGCTTATATATCCAGGCAGCAGCTCTGCAGAAAAAACCTGGGGGGTTCAGTGGACAATAAACTGAATTTGAGGCAGCAGGGTGCCCTTGTTACTGAGAAGGCTAACAGCATACTGGCTGCATTGGTAGGGGTATTGCCAGTAGGTCAAGGGAAGTGATTATTCCCCTCTGTTCAACACTGGTGAGGCCATATCTTGAGTCCTGTGTTCAGTTTTGGGCCCCCCACTACAGAAAAGATGTGGACAATTTGGAAAGAGTCCAGCAGAGGACAACGGAAAAGGTTGGGGGCTGGGGGACATGACTTGTAGGGACAGGCTGAGGGAACTGGGCTGGCTTAGTCTGGAAGAGAGAAGACCAAGGAGGATTGAGTAGCAGCCTTCACCTCCCTGCTATTCAATCCCCCTCGGTCCCTAAAAGCAGGGAGGTTTGAAAGAGGATGGAGCTGGGCTGGTCTCAGTGGGGGCAGATGACAGAACAAGGAGCAATGGGCTCAAGTTGCAGCAAGGGAAGTGTTGGTTAGATATTAGGCAGAATTTTCTCACCAGGAGGGTAGCAAAACACTGGAACAGGCTACCCAGAGAGGTGGTGGACTCTCCATCCTTGGAGGTTTTCATGACTTGGGTAGACAAAGCCTTGGCTGGGCTGATCTAGTTGGGGCTGGTCCTGCTTGGAGCAGGGGGTTGGACTAGATGTGACCTCCTGAGGTCCCTTCAACCCTCCTTTTTTATGAATCTATCATGACTGCCATAGGAGTACATGAATAACAGCAACCCAAAGATGAAGGTGTCCACATTATGTTGTGATATTGATTTATGTCAGTATATGCATGGTAAAGTAAAAACTAACCAATAAAACTCACATCTTGCAGGGGCTGGGAATTATAATGGTATTTTCAAATCTGACAACAGCTTTAGCTATGCAACTTTTTTTTTTTTTTTAATTTCCAATCTAAGTGCCTGCTAATACTTGCATTGGTTTGAGTTAGGGCAGAGTACTCTTTGTTGCTGAGCATTTTTTTCAAATTTCATATTATCCATTATTTTCCATATGAAATTCTTCTCAGTCTTCCAAGTCCCTCCTTTCCCAGGATACAGCAGCATGGATTGTTTTATATTAACTAAGAACAGGGAAGAAAGGGCACAAAAGTTCATGTCTTAAGTTGCACTCATCTGAGATTTGCAGAATAGCTCCCAGCTCTCTTGTCTTCAGAGTAGATTTAAGAGAAAGACAGACGCCTGAGTTGTTGCCCTGACAGGATCCCAGCATGCTGAATCTCTTCTGCAAATAGATTTATGTGACCTCCATCCATCAAGTCAGGGAAGTTACTTTCAATTGAGTCTTTGACGCGAGGTGTAATGTTGCTGTTCATGAAGACTTTCGTAGCAGAGTTCCCATTCTGACTCGACTGCCAACACATCCTCATTTTCACTACGGTCTGAGCATTTCAGAGCATCTTCTCTAAGAAAATGAATTGTGGTGATGTGCGGCAAAGCTGTGATGCTGCAATGCAATCTTATGAAGCCAGGTCAAGAGATTGCCGTGAAGCCTCTTGTCCCCAGTAAATGCACATTAAAGAGCTGAGGTTTTGGGTAGAAATGTTAGTTTGCTCTTTTTCCTATTTTTCCCCATTCAGTGAAAATGCTACAGGGCAACGAGATCAATTGAAGACCAGAAACTACTCATAACTCTCTGCTTTGCATGATTGAATGGCTTTGAGATGATTAACCCTATAGATCTAGATGCGCGGGGATTTGATAGCAGCCTTCAACTATCTGAAGAAGGGTTCAAAAGAGGATGGAGCTGGACTGTTCTCAGTGATGGCAGATGGCAGGACAAGGAGCAATGGGCTCAAGTTGCAGCAAGGGAATTTGAGGTTTGATATTAGGAAGAATTTTCTTACCAGGAGGGTAGTAAAACCCTGGACCAGGTTACCCAGAGAGGTGGTGCAATCTCCATCTTTGGAGGTTTTTATGCCCCTATGAGACAAAGCCTTGCCTGGGATGCTGTAGTTGGGGCTGGTCCTGCTTCGAGCAGGGGGTTGGGCTAGGTGTGATCTCCGGAGGTCCCTTCACAGCTTCATTCTCTATGGTCTGTGATGTGAGTGGCAGCTGTGAGGCATTGTTACCAGATTTGCACATCACTTCGGGGTGTGCTCATTTATTAGGGATACGTTTCTAGGGTCTTTGTAATTCTCTCAATGTGCTGCTTTTGTACTTGTGTTTCTGTACGGAGCTGTATATCTCCCTTCTGCAAGTCCTCACCCCCAGTGGAACTATCTTGCAAGACTCAGTTTCAATGGGGCTGGGTTCCTTCTGTCACCAAATCAGTCATACACCCACAAATACGCACAGATTAATGTGGCATGCCTGACCCAGCCGAGTTGATCGGCATGGACAGGCTGACACCTTGTATGCCAGGAATCAGTTCATCAGAGCAACAGTAAACTGCAATCAGACACAAGCACACAGGTAAACAGAATAATTCTGAATCCGGCTCGGTGTCCAGCTGACACCCTCATGGGCCAGCATTCAGTTCATTAGGGTGCGTCTGAGCCAAGCTGGGTCAATCAGCCTGTACAAGCTGATCCCCTTCTGTGTTTCAAACTCAACACGTCCCAATCTTTATCCTCTTGATAATAAAACCCTAAAGTATTTTTTGGGCTTCACGGGGATCTTTAGCTTAGGTAAAAGAAGTGTTGCTGCAGAGCAAGTGGGGAAGCAAAAGTAAGGAAGGAAAAATACACTCGGTTACCATCAGTTTGACTATAAAAGTTATTTATTGTGAAGTATATGAAATATATAATGATACTAGTAGTCATAGGCATGCAAAGGAAAACAAGCACGAACAATTACATACTACCCTGGTTTCACTAAGTATTTGGGGAAACTTAGCTCAAGCTTAACTAATACAATTCAGGTTCAGAAATCTAGACCTAGGGAGAAAAAAAGAAGAGAGAGAGCAAAAGCTGGGGTCTTCCCAGTCCAAGGCACTCAGGTTCCAATGCTGACAGATAAAGTTCCCAACATGATCCTTGAAGGGAGACAATCTGTTTTTTTCCAGCTTCTCAAGAACATCAGTGGATGGTGTCAGAGAGATTTCTCCTCTTGAAGCACAACATTCTGCTTTTTTTTACAGATTTTTATACTCTAAGTTCAGCTTCTTTAAAGCATTCTTTTAATAGTGTAAATAATTGTCTTTTCTATTGACAAGGGCTTATCTGGTTTGGAACATCTCCACAAACTGATTAACAACCAGGAAAAACATAAGTTTTTAAGGAGTAACCAGACACTTAGGAGACAGCTTGAAATTCTTATGGATAGCAGATATATTGGATGGGATACCTCATTGCTTCTTCAGAAACAATAAATAGCTTGCAGCATCAGCGTTTTGTATTTTTACCTGCAGTGAACAAGCCTCAGCTTAGCATGACTTTTCCTGATCTTACTAAAAGGGATTGATTACTTGACGTGTTCATAAACTTTTGTGGAGAGGGCTTCCACCAGTCATCCTAGGAAAAGTATGACAGCATTTGTGGTCAGGGCTCCAACGGGCTGGATGCTGAAATGAACCCTTAACCTTTGTTCAAATGTTGCCCGTACCCCTTCTGACTCAGTCTCTTGCCTCAGCATTCCCTAACTCAGCAACCGTGTTTTAGTCAATCAAGTTTAACTGGGCCTCCC
>JAGPOW010000261.1:260607027-260622381 GCA_030014935.1 Caiman crocodilus | reverse complement strand
GGGACTGTACACCCCGAGATGCCCATTAAACTTTACTTCTGCTTAGTTCTGGCTGGCTGAGGTGTGTGTGTGTGGAGGGGAAATGAAAAAGTCCTTTGTAAATCCAGATTAGAACTGGCCTGATAAATGCTGAGCTGTGTGTGTGTAAATGTGGGTGGATTAGCATTAGGAGCACACACTCCCCATCATGCAGTGCTCCCCTGTTTTTCTGATCCCAGAACTCACTGCGGTCTTTGCTTCGGGCTGTCTGTTCTCCATCTCCCCTGTAAATGAATTGTCATCTGGTTCCATCTCGGATGCAAATGAGACTTAGGGCAGTTGTTTCACTCTTGTCACCCTTATCTGGAGGGCTTTAGGTGAGTCTCCCACTGCATCTTCATTGTCTTTCATAATCAGTTCTTGTTCAGGTAGAGGAGGGGAGTGGGGGCGGAAATCTTTGCGAGTCAGACAGGCCACATCCTGTGCCAGGGTTCCCCAAGAACACAGAGCTGCGAGTTAACAGTATGGTTAGTATTTGCGACAGGGACTGCTTGTGCTGGGGTTTGTACAGGGAGGCGGTGTTTGGAGGGGTAGTTGGAGTTCTCAGATTTTGGATTGTTTTTTGGGGTCCCCTCTCTGTGTGCTGTTTGTTTAAGGTGGGATAGAAATCTGATAAATAAATACAGTTACTGCTCTAAAGTATGGCCATTAATGGAAATGAGATCCTTTCCACCTTGTTTAACTGTATTCTAGGATTTCATAGCAGAGAGACAACTTTGTATTCAGTGGCTAAAATTTGGTGGCCACATACTTTCCCTTTATTGCTGTTATCTGCCTTTGTAACTCAAGTATGATTGTTTCTGTGTATTCTATCTTTTACTTGATCTGCAAGCAAGAAAGTACTGGGAATTTGTTCTTCCACTGGACGAGATGATGAATTCCCTTTAAAGCCAATGGGAATTACTCATATTTTGCTATAAGAGATTCAGGCCTCAGGTTGTTTCCAATTTTTCTGAGCTGCATTAGGCTTTAGTACTTCCTGGACACTGGTATTGGGTGTCTTGATTAATTCTCTTGGATGAAAGAAGTCTTCTGTGGCAGGTCTAGCCTCTCATACTTTGAAATTCATTCCACTGAGCCTTCGTAAAACTGGACAGGGAAACATTAATGAAAGAGCGTTCTCTGTCACGCCTGTCTTTCCCAAGACCGATGTTCTATGGAAAGGGACTCAATAAACCCAGTAGGCATTCAGGCTAGGAACAGACATTACGCATAAACCAATTTACGTGATCAGAAACTGGTTTAATCCTATAACAGAACAGACATTCAGGGCACATAAACCAGTTTAAAAATGGCTGAAACTGGTTTGAGATAAATGTAGCATCAGACTTAACTAATTTGACTCACAACAGTTTATGCAATGTCTGTCCCAGATGCCCTACTGATTTAAGATAAACCAGACTCCCCTACATGGTCTCTGGGCTGGGCAGAGCTCTGTTCTCTGCTCCAGTGATCTGGGCTTGCCCCTCCCCTCTGCTGTCTAGCTGGAGCAGGGGCAGGGTATGGCCAGACTTTGACCTGCCATGGCCCCTGAAGGAAATTCCTCCCTCCATTCCCTTCGCCCCCCGCCTCCACTGGCAAACCCTGGGGACCGCAGTGTGGTTTGCCATCCCCAGCCTCACCTCTCAGGTTTGCCTGAAGCCAGATAGGGACAGAGTTAATTCCTCCTTCTGTCCCCCAGGGGTTTGGCAGCAGTCTCTGTGGCTTGGGAGGGGATTAATTCCACAGCATGTCCCAGAGGGTGGGGATGGGGAAGGGACAAGCTAGTCCCCTGTGTGCAGACCTATGAGCCCATAGGTCAGATCTGCAGGACCAGACTGAGAGGTGGGAAGTGTTGGCAAAGACCTGACAATCTTCACACGTTAGAGATGTAGTTAAGGGAAGTTGCAGGCGTCTTCACCAAAGAATGCAGAGAGCTACATACCTAAACAGAGCCTTTCTGAATGCCTGGCTGTAAGGAGACACTCTGCCCTCAGGATTAGTAAAACTAATTCTTGTCTTTCTGGTTTACATTTTAAATTAGACTAAGCTGTGTATGCTGTGTCATACTGGGCTATGCCTTAGCTTAGGTGAAGACTCTTAGTAGTTCCTTGTTGTATGCTTTGTTGCTGTATTCAATATATGGTTGAGGGAAAGGACTTTTTCCCCATCGCCACTCCTCAATCTGGCAGCAGCTGCCCCACTTCCTGGCTGGTGGCTGGCATCTCATGTGTTGTGTTAGCCCCGGCTGGTGCTTGGCCTGCCCTATCCACTCCAGCAGGAAAGAGTTGAGAGACTTGGAGGGTCTCTCTTCCCTCCCCTTTGGCAGTGGCTGGCAGGCATGCTGTAGCACCCCCCAGCTCCTCCACATTGCTTTGCAGGCATGTGGCTGCACTTCCTTGTTTAACAGAGGATATCTGTCCAGTTATTAACCAGTTTAAGCAGTGCATCTGAAACCAACCTGCAAAGAGTGAATCAATTGAGGCTCAGGCTTTTTTAATGTCTGTCCCTGGCCTCAGAGAATGCTGCATGCTGCAGGCTATTTAAATCCTTATGTGGGTAGATAGACACCAGTATTCTTTGTATTGCCCAAGTTGAAAATAGTTCAGACTATTTGCCAGCTAGGGCTTTTCTTACGTCGGCAGCTTTATAGTTTTTTATTGCTATAGAGAGGAAGAAAAGATGACTATTACAGATCAGAGATTTTAACAGCAATAAAATGAAGCCGGAGAATACACACTTACTTTCTGTTGAAGCTGGAGAAGTAAACTAGAAACAGTCATGCGAGCACTGCAGCAGCTTCAGATTGGAATCACATGTGACTAGCCAATAAGCATGGCCACAGAATCACCTTAGCTGGGGTCTGGATTTCGAGCCCAAATATTTTTCTGCCATGTTTGGTTTTTCAAGCTTTTATCAAGACAACTGACAAGGGAGGCTAACTCCAAAGTCAGGGAGCATTCACAGACATGCATATGTATTGCTAACAGAGAGGCTTCAACTGAGCTCCACTAAGGGGATACAATATAGGTGCTGTGTCTACATGTGAATTTGACTGAATAAACTCTGGTGCGATTTGTGCCAAAATGTGTTGCTCCAAGGCACTGCATTTACACATGCACCTGGGCCCGCAGCATGTTCAGGTGGGTCGGAGCAGCCCCAGCTCGAAGGGGTCCTGGTGGGGCTGCTCTGACCCAACTCATTGTGCTGCGCAGTGGCTGGCTGGGGCACGAGGGTGTTGCATTGTGGGGCTAGCCAGCAGGAAACCCCCACTAAAGCACCCTCATGTCCCAGCCAGGTCTGTCAGCATCTATACACACACACACATTGCTTTGCACTAAGTAACACCACTGTAGGATAGTATTTGTATTGACACGTACTGACATATGGTGGCACTTATTAGTTTTCTGCAGCCTAACAGGGCCACGCTTGTAGATGCTGAGATTTTGCTGAATCCAGCAACTCGCAGTACGTCTCATGTAGAAGCATCCAGAGAGAAGTGGTCTCCTAGGAGTATGGCACGTGAGTAACCCCATGTCAAATTTGACACGAACCTCTTTAGAAGCAAAATCCAAAAGAAACCTAGCCAAAGGTTTTTGGTAAGCTTTTAAAGTATCTCCAGCAAGAATCTCCTTCAGTATTCTTGCCTAGAATTGGTCAAGTCCCAAAAAACTATTCTTACTCAAGAGAGAGGGGCATAAATTCCTGGCTCATTAGAGACATTAAAGAACAGGTTGCGATTCCAGGTTTTTGATCGGGGGGACTGTTCCTTTGAGTCCTTTGGAGAGACAGCAACATTAAGTCTTAACAGACAGTGCTCCTCTCCAGCTGGCTTTTATTGCTGGTAATTTCACAGTTTGTAGACTGGTTTTCCCCAGCAACTATAAAACAAGCAGGACTGCTTGAAAGTCAGCCTGACCCTGCTTCTACAGTATAAACCACTCTAATCTGCGGTGGTAGTGAGAGGGAAATATTCACAGCAAAGAAATAGCATACATAGACAATGTGTGTGTTCTGGCATAATTTCCAGTGGCTGTATTCCAGTTTTACTGGGATCAGGAAGGGACACACTTGGACCTATCCTAGATTGCTGCATGCAGTATATGCTTATTAATGTGCCTTATCTGGAGGTGATGGAAGTTGCTTGCCTTTAGCAAGTGGCTTCCCGAGGGCAGGGGTGGATAGATGACACCTAAACCACTGCAGTCTCCGATGGAGTGTTATGTCTGATATTGTCTGGGTTTATTCTGCACACACTTTGGAGAAGAGATCCTTGTTTAGGAGTTTGAATTTTTTGCCCACTTCTTCTTCTTTTTTTTTTTTGCACTGGTGCAATTCTGATTGAAGTGGTGTAAGTGTATAGTGTATACAACAACTAGAAGTCAAAAAATGAAATGAGTAAGGCAACCCCTGCATAACATTGTTTTGCTTAGTGTTATTCTGCTACAGCTCTCATTTTAAATTGATACCTGATCCCACTTAGTGCTCAGCGACTTTTGTTATAACACTCACGGTTGCCATCTTGGGTCATTAAAAACACTTGCGGTCGCCATCTTGGGTCGTCAGAAACTTTCGGTTTCACGTAACGCCAGTTTTGCTTCTTGCTCGGTTATTCAGGATCCAATTAGGAGCGCGAAGTGGGGGCTGCCTGCACATGGGAAGTTTAAAACTAACAAAAGGAAGGTTGTTTTTTCTTGACACAGCATGTAAGTAAAGCATGACAATCATTGCCACCAGATGTGGAAGCTGACGGTAGAGTCAGGTTCGAAAAGGATTGCATGCATTCTTGGAGGAAAGGGGTATCAATAGCGATAGAGCCTGGGAGTGAAGGATACAGGCCCTGAATCAGAACTCGCTAGACCTTAAATGCTGGAGGCTGCAAGTCAGAGAGGAACAGTGGAAAAATCCCTGGTCAGACCCAGTTCACTCTCCCTTTCAGCATCCTCACTCTGAAACCGTGTGATACAGCAGATTGGGAAAGATAGACTTATGGTCGGACCCAGTAAATGGCAGTTCTTATGTTCTTACAATCTGTTCAGGTTACATCTCGGTATGCAAGTCCTGCCCTCACCCCCTCCACCCCTCCATCTGTCTTGTGTGGGCAGTGCTGCATCAGGACATGTGGTTCCCCATCGTTTGTGGGACTGCAAAAGCTCTCTGCTGCCACTGATGCAGAAGAAAGCGTGAGGCCTGCCACGCATTCCTTATTGCTCCAATTCCCTGTCCCTAGAAGCTAGCAAAGGCTCGTGTGCGAGGTGAGGACATTTAGCTAAGGGCAACAGGTGATTGTAACAGGCCACAAAGCCACTAGCAAAGCCTTTGACTAGTGTTCACCCTTGGAGAACGCCATAGTTCCTCCCATCACGGCTTGAGGCTGTAGCTGTTATAGTCTGGGAGGGTTCCCATACCCCTTGCCTCACACTTGGATGGGAAGTAATACATGAATGACTTTCCATTCTCCTCCCTACATGTACAACCTGGGAGTAATCATGCCATTTGTCTTTGTGGGTTCTTGCTCATTGTCCCCTTCCCTCATATTCTTGACACGAGAGTGCTAATTTTTCCCACCCTTTATGGTGGCTTCTTGGGATGCGGGAACGTCACAGAACCTGCCGGCCTCCCTTCCCTCCTCATTGTGCCAAAGAGTTTTGCAAAGGTCCAGTTTCATTCAGGCAGGGGGTTAGTTCACTTCAATTAAACTGTCTTTGAGAAGGGACTTTTTTCCCCTTTCCTCTATAGCACCTATTCTCGCTTTCCCCCTATATGGTTTCTGGCAATGTCTTGGACTGTGTCTGCTCTGACCTAGGGTTTGACTGATGTTTCTGTGACAACTGGCCTCAGAGTAAGAGATGTACATAGTTTTTTTAATGATTTTTGCCATTTCGATAGTGACCTCAGTCCTCCGCTTGTATCAGAGCCTTCGATTAAAAAAAATAATGGTGTGCAGCTATTTCTACCTTCCTCTGTTAGCCCTACCTCCCCCACTATAACACTTACTTGGTCTTGTGGTACTTAAGAGTCACTTACCCTACATTTTGGTGTTTTAGCCGGGTTTTAGCCATGGTGTGGTGAAAACACAATCTTCTCAAGCTGACCTCTGCTATGCCATGCCATCAGGCATATGATCTGGATTAATCCACTTGCAAACCTGGTGTCTTTTTCCAGCGGTGCCTCTAACTTGCTGTTTTGCCTTTTACAAGTCACTTGATTTCATTGTGCCTCAGTTTCCAAGTCAGGCAAAATGGACTGGAAGATGCTCCCCAGCTCTGCAGTGATAAGGATGTGAGTGCTAGGACTGACCGAACGCCTTGCACATGGGAAGGGCAGGATGTGGCAAATGCCAAGGACAATGATTCCTGACATTTCATCCCTAATTTAGAGCATCCCCCGAGGGGTGCGAGCCTCGCTGAGCTGCTGGTTTCTGCAGAACCTGATCACAAGACGATGGCAAGGAGCCAGTGCATGAGTGGCTTTCAGAAGAGCTGGGAGGTGGAAGGCGAGGGAGTTGAAGTATTTGAGCGTGTGGGAGAGTTTGCATGTGTGGACAGAGGACACTGCAGATGGGAAGGTGGTCATGGAAGGAGGCAAAGATGGGTGTAAGCAGGTGAGGGAAGCAATGAGGGCAGCTTTGCAAGCCCCAGAAACGTGGCTGTGTGTCTGGCCCACCGTTCCCAAGTGCAGCATTGCCAGCTGGCTAAACACATTGTCTGGTGCATAGGAGCAGCCTGAAGCAATGGGAGAAGGAGAAGAAGGCACCCTGCAGAGAAGCTGCAGAGCCCATCAGGAGACATGGTTCTGTTATTTATTAGCCAGGTGCTAATTAAGTGCTACTCATCCAATCAGCACCACACAGGCGTCTGTTCCCTTTCCCAGCAGACATGATTGCTGCCCAAGAAGCTAATGGTCCACCTAGGTAACAGCATAACAATGCCTGTAAAAATTATGTTCCCTATTCTCTCTGTCTGTCTCTCCCCTGACTTTTATAAGGAGCCTGGCCCTGAATCCACTGGAATCTGCTGGCATTGCTGTCGATTTAAATGGGCTCAGCATCAGATCTGGTTCAAGTGTCACCTTGTCTGGGCTGGTGCACCAACCTATAATACTAAATATGGGATTGTTAGTCTTCTTCTTTGGCAGTCTCTCGCAGTTAAGGATGCTTGTTTTCCATGGTTGTCTTACCCGCGGGTCCAAAAATGGCTGATGAGGGCAATCCGGAATCAACAGACTCTGTTGCGGCAGATTGTGAGTGTGCAAAAAAAGAAAAAGACCGACAAAAAACAACAGGTTATTTTGAGGCTTGGCAAGCTCTGAAGCCCTCTGTTATCATCTTCGGAGCCTGCTGTGCCACTGAAAAGGGTTAATCCTTTGTTCTCCTGGAGGAGCGCAGGAAGGTGAGATCAATCAGTGCCTCTGCCAGCTGGGAGAGAAAGCAGCAGGGAGAAAGTTGGCATGAAGATGCCAGTCTAAAAATTCACTGAGGTTTAAGTGATTATTATATATGGCTTCTTGGCCTTAGCTTGGAAGCTTCTGTTCCCTTTCCCCGCAGACGCAACTCGAAACGTAAGGGCCAGTTCTCTGCCCCATCTTTGGCATTTACTTGGCACTTAGGCACCGAAAGGCAGTCCTGTCCCATCCTGCTCAACAATTAGCACGCCTGCTTTTGTAAAATGGCTTCATCTTCTCCTGGAGATTAAATCAGATGAAGCAGCACGGAGGAGGAAGAGCTACCTACCTCTTTGCATTAACAGCTTTTCCAGGATCCAAGCCAGGTGGAATTGGATCCTAGAGAGGCACCCAATAGATGAAATAGGATGTGACCCTAAATTTGTTGTGTATCTGCAGTATAATGAGATCGGTGTGATGCTTGGATTTTAGCAGGGCTATGACTTTTCTCCCCTGTCAAAAGTTGCATCCATAAATGACTCTTCTTCGAGTAGAATCGTTGTGTAGTTAATACATGAAACTGGGACTCGGGACATCTAAATAGTGCTGTATTAGAAATCAGGACACGTGGTTGCCCATCGTTTTGTGGGACTGCAAAAGCTTTCTATGCTGCACTAATGCAGCAGAAAGCATGAGGCCTACTACCCGTTCCTTATTGCTCCAATTCCTTGTCGCCTCCTCTCTCTAGGAGCCCATGAAAAGACTATTGCGTGAGGTGAGAACATCTAGTAGGGCTGGTCAAATCCCACATCAAATTATCCACCAAACTATATGTTGGACAAATAATGCTTTGTCTAACAGGTTCATTGTCTGATTGTATCGTTGTATGATATGATTCATTGTAAAAGATATGAATCATATAAACAATTGCCGATATTGCTTACACGCATTGTTCAATGGATACTAGTCATCAAATCTGGCTATAGCTAAAATTGTGCTGCAATTTGCTGGGCTCACTATGCAGATTTGAACATAACTCATTAATGCAAGACTTGAATTGAAGTGTTTCACTACTGGTTATCAATCTGAAATGCAAACGAGGAGGAAATACTATCTGTTTGCTTGTTTTTGAAAATGCTTTCTCTGTAGCACCTTTGAATCTAACCCATTGTAATCAACTCAGTGCGTTTCCTCTGATCCGTTTGAGAATTTTAATGCACTAGGACTTCCAGTGTCGGTGTCCTGAGAATAATATAGCAAGAGGAATGGGGTGAGAGCCAACATAGTGAAACTTTCTACAAAACAGCCATCGCATCAGCTTTGGTACAGGCATTGTCAAGGTCTTCAATGCAATTCTCTCTTAGCCTGGGAGTTTCAAAACCGAGCTGTGCCTTCTTGTAGCCTGCTCTGGATGTTTGGGGACTGATCCTCCCTGCCATTACATCATTGAGCACTAGTGCAATGCCACTGAGCTCTCTCTGGAGTTGTAGCGACCTACCGCTGAAGTAAAGCAGTGATAAGTGACCCCCCCCACCCGCCCCCCTGTGAACAGCTCTTTGGGACATCGTGTTCTGCACCCGTTCTTTATAGGCTTTGCAGCCAGAAGGAAGCGGCAGCCAAGGAATGTGATTGCATCTCTGAATCTATTCACTCTCCCCATTGAAAATAAAACTATGCCCTTGTCCTAATGAAGGGCTGAGAATTTGATCCAGATTGAAAGAATGGCGGTGGTACGGTGCTAGGATCCCACACGTACCCTTGTGAGAAAAATAACATAACATCCTAAAGACCACATATTACCCTCTTTAAAAGGATAGCTGGGCCCAGGCAGCAATCCCTGAGTTCCCCAAGTTGCCGAGGAGAACGGAGGGTGCTTAGTTTTCCCTTTCTTCTGGCTTTGCTTATTGCCATGTGGGGCTAGAATGATTTTTCCCCCCTACTGTTGCTGCAGGTGTTATGGGGAAAAGGGTTACCTTCCTTAGAGGCATTGGGTGTTGGCTGCAGCCAAGGCTGGGGATTTTGGCTGGGGGGTGCCAATATTCCTGCCGGGGCTAAAACCCAGAGGGTCCTGGTTAGATGCTTAGGGTCAGATCAATAGCCACATTTGGGATCAGAAAGGACTTGCACCACATAGATTGGCATGGATTGTGGCAGGGGTTTGGTTTCTCTGTAATGAGGGATGTGGCCTCCTTCCTTGGATCCCATGAGTGCATTTTGATACCCCCTGCAGCAGTGGGACAGAGACATTGTCCCCCCTGCTTTACCTGTGGTAGATTAAGGTGCTCTTGGTGTCTTTGGACAAGATGCTTTGGAGTTGTGTGTGTTGATTGTGTAGTTTTAGGGGTGGGCTAGACAAGGACTTGCATGGGATGGCATGGATAAGGATCATCCTGCCTGGAGCAAAGAGCTGGACTAAACAACTGGAGGTCCCTTCCAAACTAACTTGTCTATAATTCTCTATTCAGATTTAAGGTATAACCCTGCACATGTATATAAGTTCAACTTGTAGCACAGGTGTACTCCAACTGAACTGAATGGGACTAGATGTCTGAAAAAAAATTGCTCGTGTGGAAAAACATGCGTGTCTTAGTCCCTGTCCTGAACCCATGACTCTAAAGCCAACAAGTGGCTTGTAGCTTCCCCCCAGTGATATTTATAATATGTTTTTTATCCTCAGACTCATATGATTGGCTTTGACTTCTAGTTGTAATGCAGAGCATAATGTAGAGCATAAATCTAATTGACTTTCCAGTGGCTTAACGTATTAGTGAAAATTAGGTTGATGGATAAAGTCTAAAAGCTCCAGATAGTAAAAGGTTCTCCTGGAACTTTCAGTAATGCATGAGCGAATTCGGGACTGTAGGAAAAAAAAAATGTTAATAAAATGGAAATTTGCCGTTACAACAGTGGGAAAATTAACATTGCGGAAGATGTAAATCCATTCATTATGTCCAACACAGTTAAAATGCAATAGTAATTTGGCTAGAGAGGGAATTTTTTCTTCAACGTAAAAAGGCTCTTCATTGCACAGCGCTATTATTTGTCTAATGTTATGGCTGTGATTGCAAATGTCATGAAATACAGAATTAACCAAAATCCAATGTTCCATCATTAGTGTATCTGAAAGCCACCCAAGCAACTAGACAAACAAACAAAAATTACAGTCATGTATTTCTTCCTTTATTTTTTACTCTGTTAGGATGGGGACGGGGGCATAGCTTGCTTAATCTTTGTTCGGAAGTAAACCACGGGCTGTACGTGAAGAATGGAGTGCCTGCTTCCAATTCTCAGTACCAACCCCTGTCACAGGAATAGGGGAGCTGGGGGACAGGTTATCTGATGTTTGCTTGCTGTGGGGTTTTGAGCACCTTTCTTTGAAGCATCTGATGCTGAGCATTGCTGGAGACAGGAATATGGACTAGGGAGGCTGCGAGTCTGATCCAGTGTGGTAATTCCTATACAAGTTTTCCTGCTGACTTCAGGAAGGGTTGGTTTGGGACCTAAGCGATCAACAAAGCACTCAAGCTCGGCATCTGATCCTGTTCCCAATACCAGCTACAGCAAGGTTCCTATTAATAGTAATGTGATCTGAACTGTGCTCTTGGGTCTCTTTCATATATTTAGTAATTCTTATTATAAGAGCAGGTCAAATAGTATTTGCCAAATACACCATTTAGTGAATCTGGACAGTGCAAAGCATTGGCAAACCAGTCCCAATATTTGCAACGTAACCAGTATTTGAAAAGAGTTTCGTGCATGCACACATGGGCACACGCACGCACACACAAAAAATCACAAGTGAAGGAACGGAAGTTCGACTCCTCCAAAGAAGCCAGCGATTGCATTGGTATTCTGCTCACAACTTTCAACATTAGTCATCCCAAGTCACTAGTGAATTGAATCAACACGTGTGATGTTGAATCCATGTATACAAACAAACCATGCAGCCCAACTGGCCTGAGATGGATTTGAATGGGGAGGAGCAGGAGGACACGCAAAGCTTAGTTTTAGGTTTGCTTGTTTCCCTGGCCTGCTGTTCGCAGTGGGATCTTCACACAGAAGTCTTAGTCGCTTCGAGATTTGACTTCATTAGAAGAATCACAGCAATAAGAAAAACCATGCTATCATAAAGATTCTTGCTGGGGTCATCTGATCCCAGCCATCTTTCCTGCCCAAGTGAAAAACATATTATAAATATCACTGGGGGGAAGCTACAAGCCACTTGTTGGCTTTAGAGTCATGGGTTTCAGCCTCATTTGAAGTCCCTGGTGCATGCAGATGCATGCATCTGAAAACAGGACGGGGACTAAGACAGATCTAAGGTCTGTAAGCCCTTAACAACTATGAAACTATGAAAACATAACTACTGAATTCCTATTCTTTTCTGCTGTAAAGGACCCAGGCATGATTTCTGCCCTTGGGTGCTTCTCTCTCCCCTTTCAGCAAAATCAGGGGACATTTCTCAGCATCTCTCGCCATTTAACTGTGTATAAAAGATCTTCTGGAACATGACAGGGTCAGTCATTAACACTTGCATGTTATCCTCGGAATTAGCATTGCACGGTCAGAGGGCATTTTGATTTAATGAATCCCAACATTTAACCTGCAACAGGTAGATAAAATATTGTTGGCTTCTTTTTATTTGACTGGTTATATTTGATCAGCGGAGCAGTGACAGAACATGTCCAGACACTATAAAAAACACAGCCCTATGGCTCGTCTTCTCAGGTTCAACGCTGCCACCGTGTGGCTTCACATGGCTCATCTTTCATCCGATTGAGACCAACTAGCCGTTGGCCAAAAAAACCTCAAAACCTTTATCTGCAAGCTTTCGGGCACACTCATCCTTCTTTAGGCATAGGAGAATGCCAAGATTGTAAAATGAATCTAAACTTGTGGCAGAGGTGATATCTTTTATTAGACCAACTAGATATTTGCAACTAGATATATATAGATAGATATCTGTATCTCTATATATCTAACTAAATATATCTATATCTAGCTAGCTATCTATAACTAGATATAGATAGATAGATATATATCACCTCTGCCATTGTTTTGATTCCTTTTGCCTCCTGACCAACCTGCGGCTCCCGAGCCACACGCGGCTCTTCAGAAGTTAATATGCGTCTCCTTGAATCGTTGCACAAGCACACAGTGACCAGCTTCCAAATTCACTTCTGAAAAGCTGCATGTGGCTCCGGAGTCGCAGGCTGGTCACCCCTGCTCTAGACCAGAGGCTCTCAAACTGCGGTCCGCGGATCACCACTGGTCTGCCAACTCTATTCAGGTGGTCCGCAGAAAGGTGGCCGAAGGCTAAAGCTGACAAACATTACACGCGACTTCCAGAGCTTGGCTCAAAAAAACAGGCACGGCCATTGCATTAGAAAGGTAAGACTACTGACATTGAAATGTGAGGTATGTGCTTTGATGTGTAGAACAAAAAAAAATGAAAGTTTAAATGGTCCACTGAGACCCTCAGCAATTTTTAAGTGGTCCGTGAAAAAAAAACCTTTGAGAACCACCGCTTTAGCGGAACCTGACACAGGTGTAAAATTGCATTCTCCTGTGCCTGAAGAAGGGCGTGTGCACCTGAAAGCTTGCAAATAAAGAATTTCTTTGCAAATATCTAGTTGGCCTAATAAAAGATATCACCTCTGCCAAAACTTCCGATTCCTTCTGCCTATAGACCAGAATGACTATGCCCTCTGATGTATCCACAGACTTTTGGGAATTGCTGTGACTGGTCAGTTTGCCTGTCTGTCTCATCTGCATGTCATGCCATGTGCGCCCTTTGGCATGGATTCCAGGCTCCAAACCTTAGCAGTGGGTCATTTCATTAAGGAAGCTGTGCAGTTAGGGGTCCTTTCTCTCACTGTCTGTACACGTTGTCTATACACGTTCTCTCATTGTCTATACATGTTGTATAACCCCCATCAGTAGGTATCCTGTGTTTCATCTATCTCGGTGACTGAAAGACCCTCACAAAACCTTAGTGAAGTCGGTTGCTGTCTTGCCTGCTAGAAAATGAACTGAGCTGAAAGATTTTTGCAAGCAGCCGGATCTTCAGGTGGCATTGTAGCCCCTCATGGTTAGAATACAATGAGAAGGATCCCTAGAGTCTAACCATTTACATGGAGTTCATAATATCAAACTGAATCCATAAGCCGCATGTTGTTGCTTCTGGGCCTACCCAGATGGAGAAATCACTGGAGAGTATAAACCAGGATGTGCGTTTCTGGTGTGCTACCAGTCCTGCACTAACTCATTGACTGCCACTCACAGTGGGCAGTCAGTATGAGGTACTTTTCTAGCTGGAGTAGTCCACATTGCACTCATTGCATGCTGGGAATGCCCACAAGGGGAGCTTGGGCCCAAGAGCCAAATTACACTCTTGTTTACCTTGGGGAGCCTTCCCTGTGCAGATGTGCCTCTAGCATGGGTTGCCTCTAGCAAGGGCCTTCTTATTGTGGAAGTTAGTGATAGGTGATAAGAGAAAAAGAGACAGGTGTCCACACATCTTGAGTGCCAGCTTTGTCCCCCTTATTTACCACCCTCTTCTGGGAACAGAACAGCACACAGAGATACTGAGCAGTGTTACAAGTAGCTCTATTTATTTCCCTTCTGCCTTGCCTCCCTTGCAAATATTGGTTTGATCAGGTACCTGGAAATGTCTTTCTAATGACTGTCACTTATGTTTCCTGGATAAAAGCGGAGGGGGGGGATCACTCGGTAAGTTAAAATAGTCATCTATGTTATGTATTTCTTTTCGTCAGGTTGGGAAGTGGATAACGTGGCGCAAACACACACAGGTAAGAAACAGCTCTGTTGTCTCCTCCTTTTTTATATCTCTTCGCCTATAGCTTATCTCTCCCCAGGATGCTGGAATACACGCTACAATGTCACACTATAATCTAAGTTAGATAGTAGCTAATATTATAAGCAATAATATCTAATATATCTTAAATTCAGTTAAAAATAATCTGGGAATACATCATTTAAAGTGCTTTATTCAAAACCCTGTGGCACTGTATGGTATCCCACCAGGTGGGAGTTAAGGTTGTTTGGGTGATGTAATTGTTGCATTTTATGCCCTCGTATTTCTTGTATATTTTATCTTAACTCAGACTTTCCTGGCTTGTCAGTCCTTTATTTTGGAGATGATTGCAGTATCCCACGAATGTTGTCTATTTTACAATGCTGAGATACACTCTCAACCTTAACTCCGTTTTATTCTCGCTGTGTATTTAACTTCGGCCTAGGTCTATCTATCATAGACGCTATCAGGTGAATCCATATTTACAATTACACCCTTTCTCAGCGGTAAAATCAAGTTTGGGCCTTATTCCAAGACCATAGAAATCAGTGTGCATCTGTTGACTGATTTCCATGGACACTGGGACTAGGAAGGACCATATCTCTGGTTTAGTAGGTGATCCTGACCTGTTGGAAACCAAAGTCCAGTCTCCCTAGGTAAGGAAAATTGTGTTTTGTATTGTTTAAATCCTATTCCAAAAAGAAAAATCAAGCTTCTTTTCCTGCCAGCTGGGCTTTAAGAAGGCCTTTGACACTGTCTCTCACCCCATCCTCATCAATAAATTAAGCGACTGCGGCATTGATGCCTGTGCAGTCAGATGGGTAAAAAATCGGCTGATGGGGCGCAGCAGAGAGTGGTGGTGGATGTGTTGTACTCAGCCTGGCAAGATGTGAGCAGTGGGGTACCCCAGGCTCAGTCCTCGGGCCCGCACTGTTTAACATCTTCATCAGAGACTTGGATGAGAGGGTGGAAAGCACGCTGTCCAGGTTTGCTGATGACACTAAGATGTGGGGCGAGGTGGGCACACTTGAAGGGAGAGAGAAACTGCAACTAGATTTAGACAGACTACAAAAGTGGGCAGACGAGAATAGGATGGGGTTCAACATAGACAACTGCAGGGTGCTGCACCTGGGGAG
>JAGPOW010000261.1:260581849-260602198 GCA_030014935.1 Caiman crocodilus | reverse complement strand
GTAGAAGTGGAGGCAAGTGGCTCAGCTGAGTCTGCTCCTCCTCTTGCTGTGCCTCTGCCTGCTGAGGAGGGGGAAAGTGCAGCATCCACACATACACCTGCACCCAAGAAGCAAGCGGATAGTATGGTCTGGGATCATTTTGAGCTGGCAGATGAGCCCATGTACGTTATCTGCCTGCACTGCCAAGCCAAAACCAGTTGGGGCAAGGTAACAAAACACATGAGCACCACGATGCTGATGCATCTCCGCAGGCACCACCCCTTGCCCTGGCTCCTCAGCCTGGCACCAGCGGGAGCATGCCTAAAGGGAAGTCCCCTCTCTCTCCAAAGCTGCCATTCCTGCAAAGCAGAGGTAGGCCACCCTGGAACAGCAGGGGAACGACAGGCAAAAATGAGAGGGCATTGCAAAGGTGAGTGAGATCACCCAGAGCACTGGGGAGATGCTTGCTGTCAATGGCTAGCCCTTCTCCTTAGTCGAGTGGCCAGGATTCAGGCAGCTCATGGTGCTCATGGCCCCATCCTACCAAGTGCCTGCATGCACCACCTTCATCAGAACAGTGGTGCCCTCCTTGTATGAGGCATGCAGGGAGTACTTGAGGGAAGAGCTGCACAAGGCAGGTCCACAGGTGGCCTTACACTTTACCTTGGACCTCTGGAGTAGCTGGGGTGGAGATCACACCTACCACTCCCTCACAGGGCACTGGTGTGACCAGTCAGGCCATCGGTGGGCTCTCCTTCAAGCCAAGGTGATGGGTGAGTCCCACGTGGTAACAGAGCTCATGGGGACCATGAACCGCTTAGTGCAGGAGTGGCTCTTTGGGCAGAGTGAGCTCACCCATGGGTTTACGATCACCGACAATGGGGCCAATATGATCAAAGTCGGGGATGCCTAGGAAGGGGACAGCTTCTGGTGATGGCACCAGCACCACCAGTAAGCTTATTTCAAAATGCAGGAAAGTGGCAGACTACTTCCACCAGAGCATTAAGGGGGGCAAGATGCTGTGGGACAAACAGGCACAACTGTTTGTCCCTGAGCCCATCCTTAAGGCCACGAAGAGCCTCAGTGCTGCCGATGCCCTCCTCAGCCAGGTGATCCCCCTAGTGAGGGAACTGGAGAACCAGATGGAGAAGTTCCAGGGGATCGATATTCCTGGCGGGGACAAGCCACTGTTACCCGACATGCAGGCACTAGTGAGGTGGCTGAAGGAGGACATCAGGAACTGGCTTGATCCCTTGCGGCCCAGTATGGTTCACATGCTGGCCACAGAGTCTGACCCGATGGTGAAGGGCCGTGTCAGTGTATGCAGCAGCAAAACCCTGGATCAGTGGACAGAGGTGCTGGTGAAGAGCATCAGGGAACCAGAATGGCAGAGGCAGGGGGAGGTGGAAGAGAGGGATCCACTGTCCCATGCCAGTACACCACCCACCAGCCAGTTTCCTCCCCCATCAGAGGTGTTGCCAATGTGGGCCAAAGGCATGGTGGGGTCCAGAGGCACCATCAGGCAAGTAGCGCTCAGGTCTTGGTGGCTGCCTATCTCACTGAGAACATGGAGCCGCTGCTGTGCAACCCTTTGGCCTACGGGGCAAGCCACAGCCAGATGTGGCCAGATTTGGCCACGGTGGCTTGCGAGCACCTGTCCTGTCCACCGACCAGTGTTTCAAGTGAGAGGGTTTTCACCATTGCTGGGGACGTAGTGACACCCCACTGCACCTACTTGGATCCTGGTTTGCTGGAACAGCTGGTGGTCTTGAAGGTGAACCTCCCACTGCTGGGGTTCCCCAAGCTTCAGGTACAGATGGAGTGAAAACCACCCTCCTCACTCTGTCTGCACCTCTTTCTTCTTTTCATCTTTGAAAAACCATTTAATGCCCAGCTCAGAGCTGGAAGGGGCACTCACTACATCACCAGCCAGCAGGGAAAGAACATGTCCCTGCTGAACTGTAGTGGTAGGATGAACTTGGAGGTATGGGCTGGGACTACGGGGAAGGAGGAGGCCCCAGGTCCTAGGCATGACCACTAAAACTGCACTCTGCCAGGGTCGGGAGGCCTGGTGGGACTGTCGGTGGTGCAGCTGCCCCAGGAAATGCCAGGAACAAGGATCCTCCTGGTGAAAGGTGGGTAGGAGGCACCATAATGTTCTGCCACCACATGCACATACATAGTCCTGGCTTGGGAAAGCCCAGGCCCATCATGCCTTTGACAGGCCTGAGGCTTGCTGGTTGCAGTGGAGTTGTGAAACTTCAGGTGAGCTCAGCTTAGCTGCCTGGGCTGCCAGCTTTTGGGCTGAAAAATCCTTTGGCAGGCCAAGGAAGCACCTGCAGTTGGGGTGTGTATGTGTTGTTTCTGGAAGGAAGGAATAATAAAAAAGCCCAAGTCTGGCATGCAATGCAGGCAAGGAAGCCAGTCAGTGAAAATGGAAATGGAGGCATCGGGGTGAGGGACAGGCCGGGGTGGGGGGAAAGGGGCTGTAGCAGTGCAGGTTAAAGTGTAGAAGTACCTGGGGAGCCAGATGTCCATTAGGTCGCTGTGTGCCAGAATACCACTGTCTATAGTGAGTCCGTGAGTTTCTGTACCTAGGAGGCTGATGAAGTGAAGTGCAGTTCATAGGCTCGTCTGTGAAAAAAGATTTGTAAATTCAAACGAGCACTGAACCTCGCTAACCCCTGCACCTATCTTCTTGATGCCTGGCAGGCTTCACGGCCTCCGACGAGGCTACCGCGCCTGCTGTTTTCACCTCACTGTGCCTTAACACACATGCATACGCACATAGTCACACACGTCACCAGTTTTGCTTGTCAGCAGCTTGAGGTGCAGTTTCCCAGAACCCCCTGCACCTATCTTCTTGAAACTTGCCAGGCTTCATGGCCTCAGAGCTTGGCATGCCTGCCATTTTCATTAAATCTGCCTCAAAATGACAAAGTTATAGGCAGTTTCATGTTTCCCCATTATAGCCTATGCGCAAAACAGTTTCGACAAAAAAGAAACAGACAGTGCTTCGAAACTAAACACAACTCGAAACGAAACAGTGTCCCAGCGAAATGGTGAAACGAAGGTCGAAACGAAACAGTGCTGTTTGGCACAGCCCTATCGGGTAGAAAAGCTGTATAAATAAAAGATGCCGGTATTAGAAAAAATGCGTTGAAAAGTCTTACGCAGAGAAGAAGTGTATATTTTTAGCCAATGGAATTCATTGCCATGTGATATTTGGCCCAAGAGCTTAATAGGTATAAAAATTGCCCAAGTAATCCTCAGTTTGAAAATGACTCCTTACTTAGCTAAGTTGTTGGATTGGTTGGGATCACTATTACACTGACTCCTGTTTTCCTAGACATTACTGTTATTGCAGCTATTAGAAGGCACAGCCAGGAGGGTTTTAATATCAGGAAAGAAAACATATATATTTTTCTTTCTGTCTTTTCTTTTGTTTGTAGGAAGCTTCACTGTACCCGCAACTTCATCCACATGAATCTCTTTGTCTCATTTATTCTGCGAGCAATATCAGTCTTCATTAAAGATGGGGTCCTGTATGCCGAACAGGATAGCAGCCATTGTTTTATCTCTACTGTAAGTGAAAAAAAGGCAGCAGCATTTTTTTCTTGCTATGGATATATATATATTTTTTCCCATAAAAAAAGATGAAGTTTATTGAATGTTTGTACTACAGTCACCCCTGAAATCCTGGGCTGAGATTTCAGCCCTTTGTTTTCAGCTCTGTACAAAGACACGGTAAGGAATATTTGAGTTCTATATCAGAAAGAGCTTACGATCTGAATAGATAAAACTTATATAAAACATAGATAAAACATAGGAATTTAGGACTTTAGTGACCTCTTTACCTGGGGGTCCAAAAGTCCTATGTTTTATCTATGTTTTATGTATGTTTTATATCCATTGCTCTGAGTTCTCAGGCAACGAGAGACAACATAGTGGAAAGAAAGGGATCTGACTTCAGGTAGAGTGACAAAAGGGGTGGTAGAGTTGCTATTAACATTGCATCTTGTCTTTTTGTGTTTACTGAACAGTTTTTGGGCAAATTCATTCCCACGGCCATACTGTGTGCACAGACGTGATAGGCTGGGATGGAGTAAAGAGAAGTTATGTGTACGCGGCTCCACACTGTTCTCACCAAAAAACCAATCCTCACCCCCCCCCACCCTTGCCTCTCTTCCTCATCTTTCTTTTTCAAGAACAAAGTTGATAGATTAATAAAAGGCCAGCAGAGAGGAATGGAAAGTATTAGAGGCCTGGGAAACATGACTTCTGATAAAAAAAATGGATAAAACTAGGACTGTTTAGTCTGGAGAAGAGAAGACTCAGGGAGGTTTGATAAAGGCTTCAACAGGCCTTGACTAGATGACCTCTTAAGGTCCCTTTCAACCTGCTTTCCTATGAGGCTGTGCCACAAACCTGGGAAGAAAGCAGTGGCTGGTTCTCACAATATTTTTCATCCCCACCATGCTTTAGAGTATCAGTAGGTCTTCAGTTGGCATAACTCTCTTGAAGTGACTGGACTTTTCCCGATTTATACCTTTAGAGCATCGGTAGAGTACTTGTCCAAATGGGTCTGGAGCTTTGTCTACATTTTTCTTCCTTCCATATATTAATAAAAGCTGGTATGCCTTTGTCTAGGAAATCACTTTACCATTATCCTCACTTTTTAGTCTCTGACAGTGAGTGACAGCTCCTATAAATTGCCAGGAAGTGAAATTCTGAATTTTGCACAGCAGGATACATCCTCTTTGCAATCTCAGGGCCTCGCACACTCTCAATTCTGTTTAAACATCTCCCTTAGACTTCCTTATACAGAACTTTTTTTTTCTTATCTGAACTTAAGGCTCGGGGAATTGCCGTCTACCAGTTAGCAGCCATTGTTGACCTGCCCCCACCCCCCCGACTAGTGATAGAGGCTCTTGTGCTAGCTGGAGATGTTCTCAAAACCTCTTACAACTGCTAAAATTTGCTCTCTGCTTTTAGAGCTGCAATCGTTGAGCTTTTTCATGATTGTTTTAGATTCGAATATTATAAAAAAAGGATTGTTTTAATTTTCACTGGAGGATTTCAAGAGCTAGCTGTGCGTCCCATTGCCAACCCTCAGTGAAGCACAAATGAAGCAATGTTATTTGTGTTTGTTTCCTGCAGGTGGAGTGCAAGGCGGTGATGGTCTTTTTCCACTATTGTGTCATGTCTAATTATTTCTGGCTGTTCATCGAGGGACTGTATCTTTTCACCTTGCTGGTGGAGACTTTTTTCCCAGAAAGGAGATATTTCTACTGGTACACCATCATTGGCTGGGGTAGGTGAAAATTGTTCGGTGTGGATTTGCTTATTCCTCTAGCACCAGGTGAAAGGGTTGCTTGAACTAAGGAACTGACTGAAAAGAGAGGATGAACATAATCAAAGAAGAGGCCATGAAGGGCAGAATCCCACTTCACCTAATGGATGAGTGAAGTGCAGCTTGTGGCCAACTTGGCATTACCCAACTAAAGTGTAGGAGTGATTGTATTACTCCACTGGGTACACAAGTGCCCCGTTATAGAAATAGGGTCTCCTTCTGGAGACAGGCAGACACCTCCCTACTCTTATAATAGGGGCACATAGACGCTCAGCAGGGGCAATCAAATTGCTCTTACATGGACTCAGATAAATTAGAGATGGTTGCAGGCTGTACTTTGGTTGTCTGCTGGGTGAAATAAGATTTCTCCCCATAGTATTTCAAGGTATCTGCTCCAATCCCTAGCATGTCTTTGTTTTCCATGTGTGTGTGTCAGGGAGCCATGCATCCTGAAAGGAGCAAATCCATCCTTTCAGAAAGTCCTTGCAAGGACCAGAGAAAGTCCTTGCGTGGTAATAATCTTGCTTTACTGAAGTTTGAATAGATGGGATTGCCTTTTGAGCTCATCTGTATTCCTCTTTGGTCCGGTATATGGTGTTCTGGATCCTCCTCTTTTTTTTGAGAAAATCAAGATCGCTGTTCTTGGATGCCAGCAAGATTTTTTTCTAATAGTTAAAAAGGTAATAAACAAAACAGCCTAATTTCTCCATTTTATATGGACCAAGCAATGTAGAAAACAATAGGGTTTCTCCCTCCGGGATTGCAAATTTCAGCACTGTTATTATACACTAAGTAGGTTATTGTCTGCTGGTCTAGCCAGACGTGAATTGAAATCAGGACCAGCAAACTCACAGTCACCCTTGGAGCATTTCACTTTGCAAGAAGTATTCTTAATGTCAGAGGAAGTTTTCTGATTAAACAAATCAGAAATACCAACTCTGGGCTATTCCCTGTGGTTTCATTTGTTGCTCACAAATGACAGCTAGGCTGAAAACACTGAAAACATGTCCAAGTGAGACCTGCTCAGCATACATGAAAATCAAGCAATGGATAGGTAAACAGGAACTGGTTATATTGGTGAGGGAAAACAATGCTCGTTAGAGAGTAGGACCCCATGAGGATAACTTATACAGTTATGTACATGTTAAACTTTCAGAGCTAGATTTATTCCTGTTGTTCCTTCATGCAAATGGTGTGTGTTTGACATTTTAACTAATGAGCCCAGATGGCAGGCCAAAAAAAGAGACCTTTGATTGAACGTGCATGTATGAGGTTTAAAACACAGACTCTTACGGTTAAGCTCAGTACCAGACTTCTGTTAAATGAAATTTAGCTTCAGGACAGACTGGAAATAAAACTAATGTCTTGTAAATTTAAAAAATGCAACGATAAAATCTTAATAGATGTGAATGGCTCCCATTCTTGTTATTTGCGTTATGTTAGTGCCTAGGGGTTCACAACAGACAAAGGTTATGAGAAGTTCCTACTGTGAATATTAAATGCTGGAAATGGTGAAAAATGGGAAGAGAAACAAGGACAAAGAAGCTGGAGAGATTCTCTCAAGGCTGCGCAGCAAGTCAGTGGAAAAGGCAGGACTTGAACAATGTTCTCCAAGTCCTAATCCAGTGCCTTCGGCCATGTGTAGACGAAATGAGAGCTACACGTGCATGACACTTTGAAGCGGGCTAAATATTTTTGCACCACTTTTAATGATGTCGGCGTTTGCACACCCCGGTGGCGTATTGCGCAGCAATTCCAGATGCTGTAGGAAATGAGGTGGCGTAATGCACCTTAAATGACTTGGGGCACAGCAAACTAAAACTCCTCCAAGGAGTTTAAATTTGTTGCCCCTATGGCCGCGGAGGGAAGCACTGGGACCGTGCAGCTCCACGGCTCTGCAGGAAGCCCTGCAGGCAGCCTGGCAGCAGCCTGGGAAAGCAGCTCCACCCAAGAAAAGCAAAGAGCCTGATCTTTCCCTACCCCCCAGCCTAGATCCTGCTTGCCTGCCTGAGTTGTGCAGAGGCCAGGTGCTTCCCTCCATGGCTGTAGTGTCCCCTGGGACCACCTGATCTGGGTGTCTGCAGGTGGGTGCCACCGGGGGGGTGGGGAGGTGATGCCACTGCCATGGAGGGAAGCACCAGCCCTTCCCCACAGCCCAGGGACCGCTCCACCCACTGGGAGCTTGCCCTCCCCTCCCTGCCAGAAAGGCAGGTAAGGTGTGTGTTTTTTAAAATCCACTGATTTAATTTAGGGCCCCTGTTTTGTCTGCACATGCCCTTCAATGCTAAACTATAGAGCTTCTGAACCATGAGAGAAGAAGAACTTATTTGGAGCCTCCCAGGTTAATTGAACTCAGTGGCCACATGGAAATGACTGCGGATGTGCAACAGGCAGGGTTTGAAATACAGGGGGGCCCAAGGGGACTGGGCCCCCCCCATAAAACCCCCATAATAGATGAGAGCCCCTGGCCCACACTGTGTATTTCTAAGCAGTTCAGGCGGCGGCTCCTTCTGGCTGCCACCGCCACAGGCTCCCCCGAAGAGTTGGAGTGTAATTGAAACCCCAGGCAGATGCAGCACATGCAGGTGTTCCCCGTGCCGCTGCTTTGCAGCATGGTGGGGCTTTCTTGACCTCAGGAGATCCCTTGGACAAAAAAAGCCACACCGGAAAATGGGGCAGCACGCATGGCTGCAACATATGCCGTCCAAAACCGGAGCCACACTCCAGCTGCCAGCCAGGCCCCCACTGCAGGAGTGCTGCAGCTCCCTAGGGCTCCCAGGACCCCAGGTAAGGCTTCTGGGACCAGCACAGTGCTGCTGCTGCTTGTCCCCGGGAAAACACACGTTCCTGCTTTGGGGATGCAGCCAGGGACGTTCTGCAGATCCTAGTAGAAGTAATTGGGACTTGGGTCTTTGCCCGTTTCATGTACACGATTTTCATTTTTGTAGGTGCATCTGAGTACATTGTTAAACATAAAAGAAACACACGAAAGCTTATGTATAAACTGACAAAAGCCTTTCCAATCCGTGTCGTTAAAGAGCAACGTTTGAAACCAGTCAATCCTATAGTCATAAGAGAGTTTCCTGTCTCAAGTGAATATTTTTGTAGTTATATATTAATAAGTTTTATCTAGTCTACTTATAAATATAACAGAATAGGTCATATCCACAGCGTTCACGATTAGCATGAGTTAAGTCATATCCTGAGATGGAAATGTCTCACAACTCCTATTTATTTCAGTTCATGCTGAGCATATTCAGACCTGCAGGAAGCATTCACGGTGGAGTATGGCTTCAGTGTTTTCTGTTTCACTAAGAAAAGCCTGCGTGTGGTTCTCATACTTCTGGGTGCTGAGAGCAGCCTGTGAAGAGCTGAGTGCTTAGAAATTTGCAAAGCTAGCTCAGTAGTCTGCAGGACTTGGGTCTTTTCTTCTGTCTAATCTCATGCAATGTCAGCATTTAGCATATAATTAATTACAACGATAAATGTGCGTGCTTATCTGGGCTATTCACGCCCTTAAGGATGCAAAACTGAGCTGATCCTTTTAGGGGAGCTCCCACGTTCTTGTGACATACCTTGTAACTCCTGTGACTGATCAGAGCTGCAGGGATAGATTTATTTTTTTTAACAATACATTCATCCTCTTTGATCTCACCCAGAACTGGAGGTTCATGTGCAGTTAAAAAGGATTATAGAAAATAACCTAACTTTTCTGAACGGTTTTTGATTTAGAGCAAAGGAGTGTGTGTGCACATATGTGTCTGCATGTGTGTGCACCTTTGTTGCAGAGGGCCCTACGCAGCCTCGCACGCAGGACAAGTGCCGTTTGAGTTGTGTTTGCATTTGATTCAAACTTAACGCTTATTTTTCATCACTGTAATTCCACTGTCTTTTTATTAGAGTTACTCCTCATCTGCTTTTTTTTTTTTTAACATCTATTAAGCACACAAAGACTTTGATCTTTCCTAAATATGAGAGAGAATATTAAAAATAGATTGACGTTCAGTATGCTTTATTTCCCCTCTCTTTCTCTCTGGAACATTTATTTTTGTTCCTATTTAGTTTCATTTCCTATTGAAAATATTTCTCTTTAAAATCTCTGTTTTTCCTCTTGTTTTAAAGAGCTGAATCTCACTCATGTGAAAAGGTTATTAAAAGGATATTTTCTTTTGTAACAGCTGCCGTGTGAGGTTTGATAGCGACTCACCTGAGCAAATTAATTCTACTGACTAATTAATGTGACACCAACACAATTTTGCAAAGTGTATGAAACGTAATTGCTGCTGTCAACTTGTGACAGTCTTACTCACTGCTACACCCAAGGGTTATCCACATCTTTTTTCCCCTCCATCTCTTTTATCTTTCTAGTAGTGATGGATTAGAGGTTGGCAAATCTTGTCACTCAGCTATTTTCCGTGCCAAAAAAAATGCAGGTTTAGGCTGACCAAGAATATGCGTGCGTTCTCACTGAATTATTTCAGCCAGAAAAAGAATCAGAGAAATAAAGTCCGTTTCTCTCCCATGCTTTTTAAATGAGATGTTAAAGATTTTTAGTTCATATAAATTTCATCCAAATCTTGGAAAAGATTAAAAAAATCAGAAAATGAAAAGTTGTGCTCACAATCATATAGGGTTTTCTTTGTTTGGTCGTTGCATTTGGTTTTTTTAGTTTGTTTTCACTTTAGCAGATAACTGAAAAAAGTGTTGTTTTTGCTTGCCCTAAGTTAACATTTTTCCCTGCCTTTTTGGTTCTTATAGGAACTTGCAGATTAGTTATTTGGACAGCCTCTAGGTTGAGTCCACCTTATTTGCCCCACATAAAAGCCTGGTCCCTTTCATTAAAGCATGCCATGTACAGCGGTGTAATGACTGCAGTACCAAAGTACTACTTCGACTAAAGGGAGTGCCTCAGTTTACCGAAGGTCTCCTGTTCAGTGAAGGGTGAGCTCTTCATATTGCTGAGTCTAACGTCACTCTGCCGTAATGCAGAACCCTTTCTGTTGCCATTTACATCCGTGCAATCTCCTTGGGGTCAGCGTATCATCTTTAGATTTGAATTGAAATTCTTCTCAAGATAAATGCTTGCAGCCTGAGGAGTCCTGGCTTCCTCTCGGTAGCAATTGCCTTGTAAACTCTAGTGCCTTGCTGTATTAATAGTTGCATTAATTTTCCTAGTAGCCAGGAGTTGCCAGCCTTTTCAGGCTGTGGGCCAGAGTGACCCAGCTCAGGTCAGAGGTGGGTGGCTGCTAGGACCTGTCATCTGCTGCTTCCCACTGTGGCTTGAGGGAAGCCCCCGCGACCACATCTTCTCCCTGCTGCAACATGGGAGAAGTCCCTGCCGATGCATGCAGAAAGCCAGCTCCAGTGACTCCGTGGGCTAGATCTGGCCTGCAAGTCATAGATGCCTAGCCCTACCTGTAAACCTTAGGACACGAAACCTCAGAGGAGAAATGTCTGCATTTGAAGGGATCGGTGACGGATGTATAAATGAAAGCAGAAATGAATAACTGCATAGCAATCACTCCACCTTGTCTTTTGCAGGCACGCCTACAATTTGTGTCACTGTCTGGGCTGTGCTGCGCCTTCACTTTGACGACAATGGGTAGGTACCACTGTCCGTGCTCTCCTGTTTGCATTTACCACTAAAACAAAGGGCGGACAAGAAATGGGAGCAGGGTGGCGATGAGGACTGGTTTCTGTTCTCTTCTCTGTTGCCAATTCAGTGCTTAGTCTAGGGGCAAACTTGAATATGTGTAGCTGGCTTCCTCTCGAGGTGCAGAAGTATATATGATAACACCTCAAACACTGCTCCCTCATTTTAGTCAGGGAACTCTGCAGGCACTGAGCATCTCTGCAAAACTGATGCAAACTTCCCTAAAGACTGGAGGTGCTCGGCCTGGGCATGTGTCACACTTTCCCCTTCTACTAAAAACCCCTTCTTTCCATTGAGGATTGTGTTGCTTTGACCCATTGTTCTGTTTTGACATTAAAACAAATTAGATTACTCATTTCCATGCCAAACAAGCTAGATACCCCTGTTGCACCACGATTAGGGTTGTAGCTTTGGTTCAAAATGTATGTAATTTCTCTTAGGAGTCCATGCAGTCCTTGTTTTACGGGAAACTCTCTCACAGGAGGGAAAACCAAGCTGTCTTTTTGTTAGAGAAGCTGATTAACATGCAGCACACTTAGGTCGATTCTCGCTGAGCCACTCACTGGCGACTTTTTCAAAATCCGCAAGCATTGTTCTGGGACTCGGGGAGAAGCCAGTGAGAGTCTGAAAACGTTTCAGGAATTACAGGGCAGGGGGGAAAACAGGCAGAAAGGAAAAGAATTGAAATGTAAAGGCCGTAGGGCCAGGGTTCAAAAGCATGGACAGCTGGTGCCTCCTGAGGATGGGGGGGCACCCAGAGGAGCCGCCGGCGGTAGCGGGGATGGGACTAGCATGGATGGTGCCGTGGACACCATTGGCAGCTGGGACGGGACTGGTGAGCACCCGCAGGTGCCACCAGCGGGGACAGCCCTGTCAGGGGGGCCACATGCCCTCCCTACCAGTCGCCTATGTTCAAAGGGGTTCCTGAAGTGCCACCATAGCCAAATACTAGGTTTCCCACTTGACTGGGGTTAGGCATTTAGGATCTCCATGCAGATAGCAGAGTGATGGTGGAGGTGTCTAAGAGCAATTTGGCAGTTCTGCATAGAGAAGGGGGACCAGTTGGCACTTCCAAATGGGGATTCAGAAACCAGTAGAAATAACTAACTGACTCTAGAAAGTCAAAGTACTATTGTACCTGCCCCTCTCAAGTGTAGTGGCATCTCCATTCACTTGCAATTCACGTCGCCTAGTCTCCGATCTGCAGATAACCTCCCTAATGGTTTCCAAAGGCAGACGCTAGGTGGTGGTAGCCAGACTCCTTCTCCCTTCCAGAAGACTGCCATAACCCCTTGGCTGCACCCCAGCTCTCTCTTCCTTGCCCTCTTTTTGGCCCCAGGGCCCTTGTCGTCTTGGCTCTCCAGTGGCCCAGCCTCCATAGGAAGGGTGAAGAATATACTCAGCTCCCAATTTTATGGCCTAGTGGTTATGTCCCTCTCTTACGAAGTGGGTTCGAAGCATCTCAAGGTGAAGAAGGTCTTGAACCCCGGTGTCCCATTTCCTGGGCAAGTCTGTTAACCACTCGGCCATTGGGCACTTCTGCCTTCACTGTCTTTCCACTGAATTCAGTGCTGTTAATGTGAAGGAAACCTGGCTTTTGCGCATCTACCAGTAGAGGCCCCTCGAAGGACCCAGGCAAGGCTTCAATGCCTCTCGGCAGCAATTTGAATTCCCAAAGAGTTTCGGCAGGCACAGAAGCCCTGGCACTGATGCCACGGGACCTTTGCAGGCCAGGATGGATGAATGAGTTCAGGGACTAATGAATTCAGGTACTTAATGAGATTCCTGGCTGCTGGCCCAGAGCCATTTTGAATTGCTTTTTGGGATGAGGGCAGCTGAAATCCACCTCGGTCCCATTTAAGCAGCTAAGGGATCAATTTGAATGACCTCTCACTTAACCCCATACAGAACTGGCAAAGCCCCAATGATTTCAACTCCCGATTCACATCTGTTTAAAGGGACAAGTGCACTGGCTCTGTGGAAGTAAAACCTGGTGTCTGTTAATACAGTAATACTGTTGAAGTCCATAATGTGATTCCAGATTTACCCCATGGTAACTGAGATCAGAAATCACAATGGTAGCAACACTTCTTCTTTTCTGATCAAGGGCAGAGCCAGACTTCCATGGAAGTACGGCCCTCAAGGTCGTATTTATACTCTTGCTGCTTTTGCATTCATTTTTTTTAATTCCAATTGGGTCTGTATATACCATTTGGTGCTAAGAGGGGAACCTGTTGATATTTCTTCCATCCCTCCCATTCTGCAGGGATCACCAAAGCTGGACCAAAGTGCTCTTACCTAATATACATCTTGGCATGTTATTTGTATATGAATGAACTCCTAGCCATCGAATGACGCACATGAATACTTCAAATTACTGTTAATCCATGCCCATATTCTCCTCACAGGCAGGGCCGGTCCAACCCTTAGGCAAACTAGGTGGGTGCCTTGGGCACCAAAATTTGGGGGAGGGGGTGCCAAAATTATATGCAGGACAAACTAACAGGAACGTCATTCTAAATAGCAGGAACTGAAAGCGTGGAGAGCAAAGCTCTAATTTTTTCCACAAATCTTCACGAGAATTTTCTTTCAATTGTACATGTATTATAATACATTCTGGTAGATTTTTTTCAGTATAATTGCGTTAGGATTAATGACACGTGAAACAATGATTTTTGTTTGTATCGTTTTATTGTTCGTTTTCAATATCACATAGGCACCTGTAAAAGTTCATTCTAGACTTCTTCTTTTTCTCTGTATTGGAAGTGGTGGGCGCGCCGAGGTACACAGCTTGCCATGGGCACCAATTCTCCTCGGCCCGGCTCTGCTCACGGGTCTTGAAAGCAAGACTCAGCTATGCAAGATCCTGGCAGGTTCAGTTTTGTAGAGGGGATGGGATTTAGGCTTATGAGCCAAGATTTTCTAAAAGTGACCAATGGTTTTAGGTAATTTGGGATGTCCAGTTGTTTAACAGGACCAGTGATTCTTTAATCACCTGTAAAAGAGCTTGCTTTTCGTACAGGGTTGAGCATCCAGCCTCTAAAAGCTCATTCTCTCCATGATGCTTCTATGTGGGCACCCGGGCATGAATCCACCTCCTTGATGAGGAGCTTAACAGTGGGAGTCACCTTTTATAACTGCCTAGGTTCATCCAGGAAGCCTAAGCTTACACTTTGGCTTAGTCTTCTTCTGCTTGGCCAAGGACACCCACATTTTAGGTGTGACGGCACCTAAGTGGGGACAATGTAAAGGCTGGTTAGTATCTTACTTACATGGCTTTGCAGGATGTCTTTTTGTGTGACACACTGTCTGGGATCCAAGTCCTGTGCTTGAGTTTCAAGACGTTCGTTTCCCGTTACGATGCACTCCTCAAGGGAAAAAAAAATATATCAGTTTGCTGGTTCTTCTAGTTGCATCTTTTTGCTTTCTCTCTCTTACCTCTGCCCTGGTTTTCTTCATCATTATTTTAGCTGCTGGGACATGAACGATAACACTTTTTTTTTTCCCATGAAAAACAGTTTCTTTTAGCATAAATAAAATTGTGTTTCTTGCCCTCCTCGGTGCTGCATCCATGCAGCCCCCCAGGACTATAGCCAACAGCCCTCTCATAAACACCCCCCTGCCCTTTGGAAATGATGATAATTTCTCCTTATTAACCATTTTGCCCCACTATATCGCTTTCCAAGATGGGACCACTGGGTTGGCCTCTCCTACCTACTTCTATAAGTGAACTTAATATTGCTGCAGGGCACATGCGATAAGGAAAACCCACCTGCCTTCTCCCACATCACCTTTTCTTCACCACCCGGAGCCTAATTCTGTGGTGCTGACTGCATGAAGTAAGTAGGAGCTGAAACTTCTCAGCGGAAAGACTAAGCCCTTGCCATCCAAGCATTGCCTGTATTTCCCTTGCAGTGGTTGATGATGATTAATACTTATCCATGGTAACTGTGTAGACAAAGCCTGAAGAAAGCTTGTACTTATGATGCCTAGTCACAGGGCAATAAAACAGTCATGTCCATAGCCTAAGACCTTTACAAGCCTCTCCAAGTCAAGTCTCCGGGGTCTCAGTGACACAGATGGGAAGAAGTAAGGTTGCAAATCCAGCTGGTCTCTGCCATCTTTGTCCTATTATACATTAGAAGTACAGCATGGCTACTAGCAGTCTCCCCAGAAATCCAGATCGCCTTATTACTTCTTTTTTTTTTTTCTCCTCCCAGATAAACTTTGTTCTCTTCATTGGCATAATTGTTATACTCGTGCAGAAACTCCAGTCGCCTGATATTGGGGGCAATGAATCCAGCATTTACTTGTAAGTACATATAAGGCCGTAATTTGATTCTGATGTCTAATATACACATAGGAAAAAAAAAAAAAGAAGCCCTAAAATAAATTTGTTTGGCTTGTCTGGAGGCATCACAGAATCTATTAATGATTAATGATCCGTCTTAAACCCAGTGGTCACTCAGATACATTGAGTGGAGATGTGAAGTTTCTTTAAAGAACCTAGATCATTTTAAACATCCTATATAAATTTATATACGTGTGTATACATAGACACACGCGTATATACATATTATAAATAACTGACCTGTGAAGCATATATACACACACATGTACAATATGCACACACACATACATATATATACACATACATATGTGTATACATGCACACACAGACGCATATATATATGTATATACATGTGTCCGTAGGCTTCACACAGCTCAGTCACTTGAAAACAACATACTGACTTGACTTAAACAGATGATTTTACTCCCCGAGACAACTGCGGTGCTTCATACTTTCCAAGGACCTGACCCACTCAATTAATCCACTTAAGGGCCTGACCCATATAATTCAGTGACATTCAATCTGTTAATATCAGTGGATTTAAACTAGACTTTAAATTGGAAAACCCACAAAGTTAAATACATTCTTGTTTCTGTTGTTTTCAAATCCATCAATTAAAAATCCTTTTTTGCTCTGTGGATTGTTTAAAAGCTCACAGTGAATCTTAAAATTGTCCATGTGAGGTTTTAAATCTTTGCTCGTGTCTCCATTTCTGCCTCCCTTTTGTTTAGCATGTGTTATTTTCATTAGCTTAATTTGGCTGTAAATCCCCATTTGGAGAATGTGCATGTCTTTTAACTCATTCTCCCATGAGGATGACTTTTGTTTCTGGTATGTTAAAAGAAGAATGTACTAGCTACAGAGTGTTTGCTGGGTTTTCAGGCATGTTGCAAAAGTTCAAGGGAAACTGGTTGTCAAATTTGTTCAAGCTAAAGCAATGTTTCTTGTTTGTCTGGCTTCCCTTCATACTGAAAAGATCCAAGATATACTACATTCAGTTCAGCATAAAATATAACAGCTTAAAGGAGAAGGTCCCATCTCCTGTAGATTTATTTAAAAATATTAATATACATACATACAGACACAGACACACACACACACACGCACTGCTTCCCCTGCTCCCTTGGTAGCTATGGCTGCAACATAATTAAACAGCCAATCCAACTGTCATGGGTGTTTTCTTAATCAGATGTCCAACTGAATGTAGTGTAGCAAGTTGTTCATCTCATGCTTTTTAAGCTGTAAGTGAAGAATCCCCATGGGTCGGTCTAGTGGCCATTCTTTAGCAGATATAGGAGATACAAGGAAGTTCAGATTTTTGGTCCCTAAATAGCTAAGTATTTTTCTTGCCATCTATGACAATGGATTTTAGTATTTCCTGTAAGAAAGAGTGCAGTTAATTATTTTGCCTGAGCAAGCACTGCACAACTGATCAGTACAGCTATCTGTATTTCAGAGTGTAAGCTTCAAGTTTTCATTGCAAAATATTGTCATATTGGAGTTTTGCTGTAGACTCTGATGAGACCAGAATTTTGCCCTTCGTTGTAAAGGTTGATATGGTTTTTCTAACCTATTTCTGGATCTTCTTTCCATTTGCACGAAATCATGACATTCCATTGGCTTGCTTTGTCCTAGCGGTCTTTCCGAAAAGGAATGAGCATTTACTTAAGGTGTTTCACTCAATGCCTGCTCTAATCTTTATTTCACAGACATAAATAATGCATAAGATAGATTCTTTGGATATACATTGCTGAGATTTACTGCTGGGAGAAAGCACGATATATAGGTGAACATTGTTACCCATATGGACTGCCCATTCCAGTGCATTAGATTCCCCATGTTCCAGGAAATCACCATTTCATCTTATAGCACAATTGGCAACACAGATGTGCAAGGCCCTTTCTTCCCACAACTTGCAAAGTGCATGTTTGGTATTGGCTGCACATCTATCACTTATGAAGCAAAGCATGCCGTATACATTTTCAATGACTTGACAATGCTATAAAGCATCCTTGCCACTTTGGTCACTACTTTGATTGGGATTCACTGGTATTTTTTCCTATGTGTATAGTTAGCAACCAACCAAAAAAAGTGCAAAAGAAAGAAAGCATCATGTTTTCTGTTTCATTCGCTGCCATTTTTCTTTTCATATTTGTTTGCCACTTTATAAATGGGTGTGTGTAAATATATGCATTTATGTACATATTATTCAGTGGAGTGTTGTTTATACAAACAGATTCAGCAGCAGAAATGATTTATTAAAATGTTGTAAAAAAGACACGTTCATGAAGAGATGCATGGGCCTATGCAGCATGTCAACATGCGGTATACTAATGTGTCATTACATTAGAAGGAAAAGATGGAATATATTGTGGTTATGTCATCACCATATTGAAATTCCCCTGACATTGGCACTCTGGTCTACATTGAGCTTTTCCAACAGCCTATGTTGCTATCTCAAACTAGAAAGTATTTAATAGCTCATTCCTTTAACTGGGAAAGAGAAGCAAATACTTCCAGACACTTCACAGTAGTTTGCAGGTCAACAAACATACTAAAAGTTGTTTCTTTGCCCTTTGCTCTAAAATACTTTGAGAAGAGTATTGTTGGGCTCAGGCTAAATGAGAATGAAAAGTGAGACAGGCTATTTCATATCCCAGTTCCCACCATGAAGCCATGGATGATATTCTCATTTGCTGAAAGCTGATAGGGGCGAGGGAAATACCTCTGGGTGAAAATTTACCTTCATTAACATCAACAGAGGTTTTGCTGTCAACTCCAAGAGGACTAGGATTTCACCTGTGGATTTCACTAGGATTTAGTTCATGAAAACATGCAACTAAATGGCCAGCATTCTCACTCATATAGTCCAATTTGGTCAAATTCTACGACTGTTCGGTAAATCACTTACGCATGTGCCTAATTTAACCTGTACTTAAAACCATCCTTCTTCAGCAAAGAAGTGCCAGCGTAATCTTTCAGACTTCAGTTTGACGTCAGCACATGCTTGAAGTTAAGTCCATGCTCAAATGCTTTGTTAAACTAGGGTTTTAATACCTAGACGTTCAGAACCAGATCTGCGTTACCACTGGGCCCACCAATTGTGGTGGAATCACTTATTTGAGTTACCATCCATGAATAATAATATCTACAAGGGTTAGGATCTTTACATCAACTGAACAAGACTACTTTAAATATTTCACCGTTTAATTTTTTGTCTTTTAAAGAAGAGGTACTATGGGAAAATGAAGCCTGTACATTTCCTTATCAATCTTCATGTTTGTCATATTTTGTAAGGACAGCAATCATTTCACCCACATGGGGCACAAACTACTTAACTCATAGATTCATAGATGCTAGGGTCAGAGAGACCTCAACACATCGAGTCTGACCCACTGCCTAGGCAGGAAAGAGTGCTGGGGTCAAATGACCCCAGCCAGATGCCTATCCATTGTACAACCCATTACCTATTGTAACTCGATACAGTTATGATATCCATTATATTTTTGGAATCGTATAGAACAGTGCCACTCATCAGAGTGCTGTGGCAACCTGCCAGGGGTGCCATGATGCTGGCACTGCCACTGCAAGGTGAAACTGCCCTCGATTTTCAAGAGGCGCAGCAGAGCCAAATAGGGAAGAGCTGCAGCAGAAGCAGCGCACCTACCTACATAATGTAATACAGAGCCGCCTTCCCTTTGTGCCTGTGACTTCAGGATAGCACCCACTTGCCATGCTCATCCTACCCCCTTAGCACTCTCCACATGCTGCATGTGCAGCCCAGCACATTGTCCTAGCTGGTTGGGTGTCCCCAGTCCCTGACCCTTATGACCCCAGGACTGGAGTTCAAAGGGGATTTCCCTAGGGTAATAGAGAAAAGAACTTGGCCTAGTGGTTCCCGATCCTCACCAGTGACCTGGACCCATGTGTGGGGAACTCCACTTATGTTGGGAAGCAAACATGCACTGGGCCAGGCAGAACTAGGGGAACCATCTCTGCCAGTACCCTGAAGGGGCCCTTCCTTTTTCATGTCCTTGTGTAACAAAGGTATTTAGCAGATTTCATTGGAATTTGGCAGGAACTTCTGCTCTAGCCTTGAACTTGCAGCTTCTGGGGTGTTGACTATGCATTTTAGTGCCTGTGCCACCCCAATCCTATCTGAAGTACTGACCGTAATATAAATACTGCTGCTGCCAAATTTCCAGACCTGATCATTAGAGCCAGTACATGCAGCAGGTCTGAAGCAATTTCTGGCCTCATCCAAACACTTGGGGTCCAATCTGGGTGTGTAGAGCCGGACCGAGATGGTACAGGGTCCTATCCAGGTGGTGTGGGGGCTGACCAAGGCATCATGGGGCCAGATCTAGATCATGTAGGGCCTGATCCATTTTCACAGAGCCTGGTCTGGGTGCAGAGAGATCAGATGTAGGTGGCATGAGGAAGCAGGCCTTTAGGTTGTAGCCATGTCGGTCTAAGGACATAGGCAGACAAGGTTCCTTGAGTGAATTTGATATCTTTTATTAGACCAACCCAAATAGTAGGAGAATAGTTATTAAGCAAGCTTTCGGGTTCAAAAACCCTTCATCAGGCTAAGGAGGTTTCAGCAGTTGGTGTGTACTCTTCCCGGATGGAATGAAACGTAAAGAAGCCAGAGGCTGGTGGCATGAGGATGAATTCAGGTACAAGGGCTGGGCTGAAGTGGCACAGGGCCCAACTGGGCAGCACCCAGTCCCCATCTGGGTGTGTGGAGCAGGTATCTGACCTGTGGGCTGGTCCCACACTACTGCTGTTACCCACAGGGCCAAAAGGTTGAGCAACACTGATCTAATCATTTAATACCATAATAGAATTATAAAGTTTATTATATGAATAATATATTTAGGTTATTTTTTGGAATGAGATGCCACTAAATGCTGAAAAGTTTTGGAGGGGTGTCTTGAGCCTAAAAAGATTAAGAACCGTTGATGTAGAACATTACATGGTTAAGCTGGGGAGCTGCGCCCTCAACCATCA
>JAGPOW010000261.1:260550373-260581418 GCA_030014935.1 Caiman crocodilus | reverse complement strand
TCAGACCCAAAGAGTAGTAGTTGATGGGAGTGAATCAACATGGTGCAAGGTAACCAGTGGCATCCCTCAGGGCTCAGTACTCAGGCCAGTACTCTTCAACATGTTCATTAATGATCTGGATTTGGGCATCAGGTGCGGGCTGGCAAAGTTCACAGATGACACTAAACTATGGGGGAAGGCAGTCACGCTGGAAGATAGACTGGGGTTACAGGCTGACCTGGACACAATCACAAGGTCGGTGGACTAAAACCTGATGGACTTCAAAATAGAGAAGTGCAGGGTACTCCACCTTGCGAGCAAAAACCAGCAGCATACTTATAGCCTCAGCAGTGCTACACTCACTACTAGCACCACAACCGAAAGAGACTTGGGAGTCTTGACTGACCACAAGGTAAATATGAGCCACCAACACAATGCCATAGCTGGCAAAGCAAACCAAACTCTGGCACATATCCTTCGATACATCTCGAGTCCCCCCACTTCAGGAGGGATGTGAATAAGCTTGAGAGTCCAAAGGAGAGCCACCCAATCAAAGGCCAAAAGGGCAAGCCTTATGAGGAGAGGCTGGTGGACATTGGACTCGTCAGCCTGGAGAAGAAAAGGCCCAGGGGGGACTTGGTGGCAACCTACAAGTATATGGGGGGGGGTGCGTCGAGACCTGGGAGAACAGCTGTTCACCAGGGCTCCTCAAGGGATAACAAGGTCTAATGGCCACAAACTCCTGGAAGGCTGATTTAGACTGAACTTAAGAAAAAACTTCTTTACGGTCCATGCACCCAGCGTCTGGAACAGGCTCCCCCCCAGAGGTGGTGCAACTACCTACTCTGGACTCATTCAACAGGTGTTTGGATGTTTATCTTTCTGAGATCATTTGACCCTAGCAGACGTCTTGCCTATGGCAGGAAGGCTGGACTCAATGATCTCACGAGGTCCCTTCCAACCCCTAATGTCCATGAAATCTATGAAATTACCTTACTTAGATATGAACCAATATAAACATCATTGCTTATGTCAGTTAAAGTCCATCTTTACGAAACATGAAGCTAACTTGTGGAATGGAGGTGATGGAGGCAGGTAGCATAGCTGGGTTCCAAAAAGGGCTGGATACATTCATGGATGATGGATCTATTATTGGTTATGGTTGGAGACATTTCCTCAGGCATCTCTAACCCAATAATTGGCAGGTGCCAGGGGCAATATTGAATAGGGACAGGCCACTCTAGAGCTGTCTGGTTTTGATACTCTATGCGTGGGTCTACACATGAATATTAATGTGACACAATAAACACCAGTACAGTTTGCACCGGAGTATATCACTCCCAAGTGCAATGTTTGCTGGGATTGCAGCACATTGAGCTGGAGTAGTGCAGCCCTGACTAGCAGGGAGTCTGGATAATCAGCCTGCCAACCCAGGACAGCTCCAAACCAGCTCTGTGTGCTGCAGAGGGGCTGGCGGGACCATGTGGGTGATTCAGTGGTGGGCTAGCCAGTAGGCAGCCCCCATAATGTAGCACCCTTGTGCCCCAGCCAGCCCCATTAGCGTCTACACCTGTGTTGCAGTGGAGTAAATAACTCTGCCATTGAATAGTACTTGTATCTGGCAGTGCTATGCTATAGTGGAGTTAATTAGTTTACTCAGACCTAGTAGCTCCACACATGTAAACCAGTGATGCTTTACTGTGGAGCAAATTAGGCAATTCCACAAGAAGCCTTTCATGCATATGCACCCTTCCTGGATAACACCTACTTCTGCCACTGCCGGAGACAGAATAGTGTGCATCTATTCCAAATCAGCGTGACTGAAGAAGTCTAGGATGCTAGTTACTGGCTTTTAGAGAGAATTTTATTTTCAGGTTACCTTTATGGTAGATGGGAAACATTTTATCAACCATTTTCTCCAGTCAAATTTAGAAATGGAAAGTATAATTCTGCATAGGTACTGTGGTCCTAGTTCTGGCAATAAGTTGAGCACATGTTTAATGGCTCTGGCAGGGTGTGCTCAGGACATACTGCTGCCATGGTGTAAACATCAGCCCCAGTTTCTCGTTCCCCTCATACCACATATATAGTCAAAATGGGTGTCAACTTCTGCTAGCGTAACCCCATCAGAATGGCCAAACTGGACCGAGTACTAGGGGGGTGTGAAACAGGCTATATTTGATTCAGATTCAGCCCAATTCAGGGGACAGCAGTTTGATTCACTGATTCAGATAACTCTGTCAGATCAATTCAGCTGAATCTGAAGATTTGATTCTGCTTTGGAGAATTAGTGATTTTGACATAGAAATATCTTTATATGGGGGGCCTCAGACCCTCCTCTGATGCCCCCTGGTTCAGTGACCAGCTGCAGGGTGACCCTAGGTGCCAACCCATACCCAGAAGGTACCATTCACCAAGTCAGGGGGCGTAGGGAGAGGGTCCCCCACGTGCTCCACAGAGGACCTGCAAATGGACCAGCAGCACATCTGGTCCACTTCTGGGTCTGCCACCAAGTGCACTGGGAACCCCCCCGCACTCTCATGGGAAGGTGACCCACTATCCCCACTATCTCAGTGATCACGAGCCACCTGGAACCTTAAGGTATGTAGAAAAATCATATAAAGCTGTGTCTATGTACGAATCATCGAATCTCTCTGAATTCAATCGGAGGCTTTCGATTCGATTCGGAGAGATTAACGGGTCTCCTGATTCTATTCAGATTTGGAGATTTGGCTGCCGAATTGAGCTGAATCTCCTCTGAATCGAATCAGTGACCAAAGCTTCACTCTGTCCTACTGAGTACATCTTGTCTTGTCTGATTTTGGAAAGTGAGGAGTACTGACCCAGTTAATACTTGGATGGGAGACCACTTTGGGGCTGTCGATACAAGCCAGGGAGTTGTTGAAGGAAGGTAAACCCAGGCAGGCTGTGGCCGGCAGCTCTCCAAAAGGTTGGGTTTTTCAGACTTCCCAGACTCTTATCAGGAGCATCTCACAATTAATTTATTTTCTCTGCTTACCACATATGAATATTCAGTGTCGCAATCCTTCATCCCAAAACACCTGCTGAAGTTAACAGTGGCTCTGGATGCACAAGGAATATGAGATCCAGCCCTTGAAATTTAGCAGTCAGTTAATAGATACACTGTAGTTCATAAGCCATACTGATTAGTTTCACCAGCTTGTTGGAAAGTCCTATTTAATCTCTGTTCACAGAGTAATAATAATAATTTCATCATAAAATAATTTCACACAACATTAACCTTTAACAGACCTATGACAGCCTTGTGATTAGATGCACCATGCCTCCTGCTGCTGCTAGGCACACTACAGAGGAAGTACATTGCTTTGATTTTGACACTAAAATGGCTTTAGTATAGACAGTATGGATTGTGAGACTTAAAGGATTTTTAAGGTGCAGAAATCAGCAACACACATGTATTTACAATCACAAAAAGTAAATCCTCCTTTTAAATAACCTTTCCAGTTACCATGATGAGCAATGTTGTTTGTTTTTAAGCTGATAACAATGGGAAGCATTTAGCTGGTTCCACATGTCCTTAATTTTATTGTGCATAATAGCTTAGTAGTTGTTACCTCCAGTTTTGGGAACTCGTGTTTTCATTACCACCCTCATCCAATTTGCTATTGAGCATGTTGGAGTCTGACAAAACAGATAATGCTTCTCTTTTATTGTAATGTATCGGAAGAGAGATGTTGTAGCTCTGACGGTTCCAAAATTATGCAAGAAACAAGGATTCTTCGGGCAATATCCTTTATTGGACTGCCTCTGTAGTTGGGATAAAATTAGACCACTTTTGAATTCAAGACTTCCTTCAAAATCTTGTCTGTCTTTATCCCAACTACATAGTTGGTCCAATAAAATATACCACCCTAAGAAATCCTTGCCTCTTCTTTCTTTTAAGGATGTTTTATAGGAAACACCCTGTGTGACTTGGCTGTTTGTTTGGCTTGGCTGGTGGTTGGATTCATGAACAAAAACTACGTATCTGAGGTGGATACTGGGAGAAAACACCATGTTTCATTGTTAATTCCTTTGTAATGTTAGGATTTAGCATTTCACGTGATTTTAAATTGATTTGTGATCATGGGCAATCATATTTTCTTCCTGATGTAACCATCTTACCGCCAAGACTTAACAAGTGATGAGCCCAAAAGAAGGCATAGCAAAAACACGTTTAGACTGGTGTTTCTTAGCACTGGCAGGGAAGGGGCACAGTCCTCGAGCTCCCTGCACATGGGGGAATGAATACTGGCCAGCTGTCCTAGCCAGCTGTTTCTGAGCAGGCTACAGCTCCTCTTGCCTCCTGCCTCAGCCAGCGCATGGAGGCACCCAGCCCCCACCATCAAACACCGAATATCTGTTACTTTCGATCACGCCATAACTTAAAACACTTTGTGCAAAGCTCAAAAAGTTACAGCATGATCAAGGTTCCCATTGATAACTTCTATAAGTGCCCCTGGCATCGTGAAACCTGCTCCAACTTTAACACTCTTTCACCTGAGTTTAATGTTGGGGGTGGTTTTGCTGCAATTTAATTGCTCTCAGCTCATTAGCATATAATAATTAGAACTTACCAACTGCTTCCCTATTGAAGCCTTCTTCTTTTGAAAGAGTTCCAAGAGTCCTTATGTCCATACACTTACTGACTGAACTAGGCAAAAAGATTTGAATCTCCTACAGCACCTGAACTAAGTCTCATACCTGAAGCAATAAGGAGCTATGCTATGAGATCCTTGGGTCCTATGTGTAGTCTTGGTAGATAACCAACTTAGGGACATATTAGATGTTCCAATGGCTTAAGTTGGAAACTAATGTCATCATTAGGGCTAGGTACAGATAGTCAAAAAACCTGAGGCTAAATTAATTCCATTTTTTGCAGATGAATCTAAACTGCACAGATTAAATTGAAACAGAAGCAAACAGATATTTACCTTTGATTCAGGAAATGCAGCCACATGCTTGCACTGGCTCAGGCTAGAAGCCAAGAGGTGCTAAAGCATGGCTCTCTTGCTGTGTTCACTTCCTCTTCCTGCTGCCCCCTGAGGTCTCTGGGATTTGCAGTCCAGAATTACAGCAGCAGGACTCTGCAGGGTTGCTCATCACTTCTCTTCCTGCTTCCACATGACTCTGGGATTCTTAGTCCACAGTTGTAGCCAGCAGTAAGTTTGAGCAGAGGAAGGGGTGTTTAATACGCTCCTCCCTGGCCCTAGACCCCAGCGGGGGGGTTGCCTGGGGGGGGCCGTCCCTGCAGTAGACTGGGCTGTATCCCCAGCTGGGCTTGTTCCCCCTTGCCCCCTTGGCAGCCAGCTCTCACTGCTCCAGCTAAGGAGCAGAAGATGGGGCTAGCCCTGCTCTCTGGAGCAGACAGCCCAGCCCAGCCCAGAGCTGGAAACCATGCTGGGATGCTGGGGGACTGTGATTTAATTTGAACTAGGAAGGAGTCTGGGACAGAAGTTTCATGAACTGGTTCAATCCAAATCAGTTAAGTCTGATACTACATTCAACCAGCTTTATCTTAAACCAGTTTCAGCCATTTTGAAACTGCCTTGTGGACTGAGCTGCTCTTCTGTTACAGGTTTAAAGAGTTTTGGATCACTTAAACCAGTTTATGTGTTACTTCTGTCCCTTGACTCTGCACTGTATAAAGTTTTCAGGAAAGCTAATAGATGCTTCAGGGTTGGTTTTATACCCATATGTTGAAAGCCTTGTACCTACCCATAAACAAACTGAGAAACCATCACCATTTTCTGATATGCATCCGTTTTAACACTACTTTGGACTAGGAGAAAGCCTTTATTTATAACTCTCCTTTGACTGGCACAGCCTACAGCTGATCTCACAGTGTCTATCGCATCCATATATCCTTTCATGATTCAACCATTTCACAGGAAACCAAACATTAATAAACTGAATAGCCAAGAATTCTTCATCCCACACATGACATATGCAAACAATATGGAGTAGATCCTGCACACAGTTGCCTGCTTATAATTAAACACAGAATTTTGTCCTGTATTGCAGAGCTAGTCAATAAGCCAAGAAAGGATCTTAAGTGTGGAAATAAATGCACTGAGGTGGCTAGGTAAAATCCAGTGTATTGTATCCACGATCAGCTTGGTGTTGATGAGAAGTCCATTTATATTTGAAACAGGATATAATTATTTCACCATTCTTTTTTTGTTTGCTACAACACCACCCCGGGCTAAACAATATTTGAAACAATTTTCCCCCCTAAGTTATTTATTTGGGGGGGGGGGGGGCATTTCTACCTTTGCCTTTTTATCTAAATCTAACCGGTTCCTAAACGTTGTATCACATATCAAAAACTCAAAGATATAAAAATAAAGCACGCCTATATCTAGCTGATTCAGGTCTACGTCATTCCTCCAATCAGCATCTTGCTGGAAAGAAAGGAGAAACATGGCATATATCATAGGTAGGTATGTATGATTTTACATGTGGTGGCACCTAAGAGGAAAAGTGAAAGGGGTGAGGTCAACAACATCCATTTTCTTAAGGCAAATGATTCGGTCAACAACACTCCTCTAAAATTCACCTCCAAAATCACCGGACTGTCAGTGAGTCATTTTTCTACTGCTTTGTCTTGCTGCAAGCACTAAAACTAGCAGTGCCAGTTTTTCCTTATGGGATTTTCATGGCATCAGGCCCATTTCCAAGAGGAAATAGCAGCTACTTTGCTGAGCAGTCCGCTGGCATGGATCCTGATTTCTTAAACCTGGCCGTTATCAGTTGGGTGGCAGCACTTCCATTCACCCAAAGAGTGCATTTATACACTCTGACAGTAGGAAACGACCGTGGCGAAAATGAACATTGGTCTTTTGTTGTCAGTGCATGATAAATGGGAATGTAGTTCTCATTTCTAAGAAACTCTAGAAGAACGCATGATATGCTGGAAATTGGACCCTACTTAGTGTTACAGGTTTGACTTTCTCATTCATAGAAATTGTGCCTTTTGTCTCCAGTCTCGTGGGCAAGTGGTCATCCAGTAGCCTTGTTTTATATTTTGGTTGTGTCAACTTTGAACAGGATTAATAAAAGATAGCATGTACATCTTTGGAAAACTGAGGTTATCTTGACTATGAGTACCACAACTTAATAAGGAAGTAATTAAGCAAGAAAGAAATAATTACAGAAATTGAAGGGCACATCCTACCATTGAGTGATCTATTTGTGAGCAAAGTCACCTATATTACTCTACTGCCTGATGCCCCTCAGTTTTTAATGCACTTATGCCCAATGGTCCTGTGAGTAATCTGGATCCAAACCATGGAGAGTGAGAGCCTCACGGACTAGATCCAGATCCACTTCTGGCGATGGTATGAGTGGCATCAGGAACCTGTGTGAGTTAAGCCCGCCATCATTCAGCCCTCTTCCATCAATATGTAGCCCCAGTGGGAGGACCGTATGCCAGAATTCAGCAGCAGGCTCTACCCCTATATTCCTGTCCCCTCCAGGAGCTCTGCAGGGTGGATCTGGTCCGTGGGCCGGGTCTTTGATACCCCTGCACCAGAGCAGGTTTCCCCTATGCATGTAAATTCTTCCATACTTTGGGTGCTGGTTGCAACAAAGTGTTGGAGTCAAAATTCAGTTTAAAGGAAATTCCATTGACTTTTAGCGCAATGCAATTGTTGTACTATGGCGGAATACCATTTTTGAAATCATATGTCACAACAGTGCAGGTCCCCCTGCTGTGATTAAAACTGCAATGCATGTATTTTATTTTTAAATATTATCCTGCAGGGAGTGAAGAGAGCCAAGTTATTAGTAGCCCATTAGTGTTTACTAGCTGAGCGCAAGTGTCAGCTGTCTAAAGGCAACTGATGAGGATGTTGCCTTTGATTTTGAAATAGAAATGAGACTAGAAAGTGGCTTTTTTCTAAGTTGCTTCTTGTACATATTGCTGTGATGTATTTTTAGTGCCAATTTCATGCTTTTGGCCTATGGAAACAGAGGGAAAAAACTAGGATCTAGTATAATCATTAAGGCCAATGGAAAGACTCTAACCTAACGTGTTGGCTTTACTGAACTCTTCATAGGTACTGCAATCAACAGTAACTTAATGATGATCCAGTAGCTTCCACTTGAAACAATTGCTGCCTATTGGGTCAATTAACACTTCCCGAATTAGTGTTAAGCCCAATCCTGCCTTATTCCCCAGTTTTCTTAGGATGAAGTTACATGTTACGCTTAGACCATATTAAATCCGTGAAATGCTAAGCAATTTAAAAATGAGAACGTGTTGTGAGCAGTTGCACATTAAGGGTTAATACCGTTTCTTGCCTGCACAGGTCTGACTTGCCACGGAGAGCTGGCGAGCGTGGACATGGCTAAGAGCTGGGACACCTAAGCCCTAGCCCTGCCTAAGTGGGGAGTTTATAAGCAATGCATGCTGCGATGCTGGAGGACTGCAAATTGCTCCTTTTATTTCCATGGAGCAGGCTGAAGTTACCCTAGCATAAAGTAGGTAGCATGGCCCAGAGTTACCCTGCACTTGACGTGGCATAACTTTGAGATGCTTGGAGGACACTTAGCATAAATTGGCAGGCTTTAATGTGCAGACACTCCTATTTTAAGTGTCCTTAGTATGGTCTGAGTGTAGTGTATAACTTTACCCTTAGGTTTTATTTTTAAATGTGGATTTACTGCTGGTGGGAAGTACTGGGAGTGCAGGTCTTGCAACTGCAGTCATTTGCCTATAAAATAGACTCCCCCTGGGCAAGACCAGTATGTGTTTGGAGTGCCGTACCTTTTCTAGGGCTAGCTTAAATCTAATTCTGCTTCTTAAACTTTGATCACGTGTGTCAAAAACTCAGAAATACAAAAATAAGAACATATATTTCTAACTAATTCAGGTCTATGTCATCCCTCCACGGTGCTTCAAACCATGACCTGAAAGAAACCATGTCTAGGACTAGAAGAGATCTGCTCTCTAAGGATAGAGCAAGGGGGTATTTTTGTTCCCTAGAAGAAGGTAGTCCAGTATTAGGTAGCAGGTCCTGATCCCTCAATTTGTGTTTTGTCTCAATAGTATCAGGAAGAAATACGAAGTCGAGTCTTAAGCTACTTAGGGTTAGTGGAAAGGCTCTCATTGACATTGCCAGACTTCAAATTTGCTTTAGGAGCCAGATAATTTAAAGTCATTTAGCAAGCTAAAAATACATGGTGGAATTTTAAAAAGCATCTTGGTGTCTAATTCTCATTGAAATCGGTGGGAATGAGGCATCTAGGTGCTTTTGAAAATCCCAGTAGGCCTACTAAAATTTTTACCCATATCTCAGGGCATCAGAGGTAGATAATTTTAGCCCTTCTTGTGGTGGCATTTCTGTTAATGTTCTTGGTTTTATTGGGCAGAGAGAGAGGGGGGAACTTAGAATTTTATTTTTCAGATGAAACCCTATTTTCCCCCCACTGGAATCGTACGCTTTGTGTAAACATGCAAATGGGGCTGAATAAATTTGGTCTTCATTAGGCAGTCACTAATTGCCTTAATGTGGAATAATTCTGACATCTCTATTCTAGGATATGCCTTTGATTTCTTTCCTAGCTTGCAGCGAAGCAGTATTCATGAGAGTCCCTTTATTTTATGCAACCATTGTCATTTCCGTATCTGCCGCAAAGCAAAACGAATTCTGATTCTCATTGCTTTGTCTCCATCCTTTTTGTTTAAGTCTATGTCATTTCTTGGGCCTTCACTTTTGCAACCAACACTTTTCTCATCTTGTGCTTTCTGTCTTGTATGTCTTAAGAATTATTACTAGGCTCTCCAAACAAGTGTGTGTGCATTGCACCTTGATGTGTGGAATGGGTTGGTTAAGACACTGCAGCTGTGGTGTGGAAAGGTGTTGCTCTAGAAGGATGAATCTCTCTCTCATGATAATAACATATTTAATGGTGTACATGAAAGAAACTGTGCATTAGTAATGATGCAGTTGATTCGATACACTAGGCCAGATCCTTCCCTCCAATTAGCGTGAGAGCCTGCACATTACTGGTCCCATGTGTCGTTCCATTTAAGTCCATAGCGCTATTCAAAGGGCCCAGGAGCTGAAGCCTTTACACATCATTCAGCAGCTCCAGTGGGTTCACATCCTCCTTATCTGCACCGATATAACTCCACTGACATAAGTGAAGTTGAAGAGAGCTACTGAAGAAGGTGGCTTTCTACCGAGTTGCACCATCTCAGTATTGAGCCTCTTGGGGCACATTTACACTTATAGTTAGGGTCAGCCTCAACTAGCCGGAGCCACCCCTCCTCACTTGTGTGTTGTGGCCACATTGTGCTTCCTGTCTCTCAGTCATAACCCTTCTGGGAATCCATCTGTGGGCTGCCTGTCTCTCCATTTATACTTGTTCCTAGCTGTGTGCCATAGAGACAGAAATAGGATACAAAAGGAAATCATGGCCATGCTCACTTGTGTGCTCAAGTGAGCATTGCTGAGAAGGGCAGGCAAGGAAAATGGTTTGAAACCAGGTCCAGAAGTTCAGTAACACTTCTGAGATTGCTCTGGACTGACTCTCAAGAGTCAAGCTCCAGGGTTTTTGATGTAGATGCCCAACAGATATAGGCTTTAGTTTTGGGTGTTTGCTCTGGCCTCTAAACGTGCCCCGTCACATATCGTGCTGTCACAATTGGCAGTTTATACACACAGAGCAGGGATTTAGAAACCCCGGATTTTGCTTGATTTGGGGAAGGCGCAAAATTGATCTTCGCAGTTTTGGGGGTCTTAGAAACTGTAGTCCTTACTGTTAGAATTTCTTCAGTGTATGCTTATTTGGAGAAATCACTGCTAATAAGAGTAGAGACGCTAGCTTCCCCAGTCTTTTAATGCGTGGATTTTGGGGCGAGTACTCTCCACGGGAGGTCACTCTCCATGGAAGGTCACTTGCATTCAAATACATTAACAGTTTTCCCAAGCGTTATTGAATATAATATGAGTTTAATAGTTCAAATCACCTACTCAACAGTTTTACTAATGTGTTTATACCAGAATTATTCCATTATATATTACAATGTTGTACACCGTTGGATAGTCATTAATTGGTTAAAACTGGACTTCATGAATTAGTGTAAGGAGGCTCAGGAATTTCTAAGTTAGTAAAAAAGCATCCTTGATTTAAATGTTCTGTTACTTCTGACGTTCTTTCTTCATCTCAGCGGCTACTTCATGCTTTCCCTTGTGATCCCTGATCTCAAGGCAACAGCTACTGTCTTTGCCATAGCTGGCTGCCTACCTGCCTGACCTAAAGAAATGGAAAAAACCAAGAATGACTCTAGTTTATTGTTGGCCAGGGGTATCTAAAACTTCATGCCAGGTTCACCCCCCAAACCTCTGTTCTGAGAGGAAGTTAGGACTTCCAAGGAACTGAGTCCCAGGTGGGCCAGTCTCCAACTACCCCTTGTCGCACACTTCAGGATCATGGACCAGAAATGAAGTACCCTCCACAGCATGGGTGCACCACTCAAATTTCATTGAAGGCTACTTGCAAGGTAGAATTATTTAATAATATGGGTTTGCTAAGGAATTATGGTGGGGTACCAGGTTGCGGTCATTGGTCATGTGTTGGGCACTCCTCCTTGGGAGCGTTTTCAGACTGGCTAAGATATACCTATTCAGTCCAGAGAGGAAATATAAAGTGGAGCTGATGATCTATGCAGCTGGAAGGAAGTTTTCTGGCCTTCCCATGTGTAGAGGACTAGATGAAAGGCTCAACGACTTATGGCTTCAAAACCCAAAGCTATGAGTTCAGTGGGCCCTAGAAAGGTTCCTACAGCATGGATGGTCTTGTACCTAAGACCAAAAATAATCATCTGTTGCTAATGAACATCCTTTCCCCAATCGCAAGTACTTGAAAATAGCACGGATGGACACATGCTCCATACTGGGTGCCCAGGAGAACTGAGTAACAGATGGCTTTAATACAGATGCCCTGTATAGGGTGGGTAAGCAGAGATGGTCAAACCTGGTGCAAACTGAAATTCTGCAGATGGCACAAACAGTGTTTTCCATGTGAAAGCACTTCCTTCTCTTAAGCCCAAGTGGTCTGACTTGTAGAAATAAAATAATTTCCCTGGTTGCAAGGACTCTTCAGCTATTTACTACCCAAAGAACCTCTACTTCCAATCCTGGGAAAAAAGACTGCCGAGCAAAGTATAAAGAGGTGACTATAGGATGAAATATAATGTACCTCTCTTTTCTTTTCATTTAGATTTTTTTCTCTCTTTCTGCATCCCTACCACACTCTCTATTTTTCATTGTTGGTCTGATTGTATTTTTCCCCTGTGGACTTCTTCCTATAGTACCCCCTTCTACCATAAATAGCTATGGGACTTGGGATCCTGGACAAACTTGCAGTCAGGCCAAAAGGATTTACCCAGGCCAAGTGCCTAAAGAGTCTTAAAGGCATCACTCATAACTTGCAGAATTTTTCTCCTTTCCATCCTAACAGTCCTTCATAGGCTAATTTCTGCCCCTTTCACACCTGTGTGATCTTAGTAAGCTGCTGTCCCCCTGAATCTACGTTGCTCTGGTGGCAATGTATAGGTCCATGCCCATGATTTAGCCCAATTTGCCTATTAGCCTTTCTAAGCACCTATCATTTAGCTAATTGCTGATGACACACACTAAGGAATCATAGACTCATAGACATTATTAGGCTGGAGTGGGCCTTCTTGGGTCATGTAGGCCAACCCCCAACATAATTTGTTTTTATTGCACATGTAGGCTTTTCAGACTATATGAAAAGGAAATTGTCTAAATAAGATTTGGGTAAAATAAATGGATTTTATGGGGGAAAAAGGAAAATGTCCATGAAGATTTAAAAAGGTTTGTGGGGAGAGAACAGAACATGTATTCCTTTTGATAGATTGGTATTTTTCCCTCTACCTTTGCCTATCTTTTTTAATGTTGAAAAATGAAACAAAAAGCTATGAGGAAGGCAAACAAGGTAGGGAAGGGACAGAAATCCCTTATAAAATAGTTTTTTCTTCATAAAACAGGAATTTTTTAATGTAAAATTTCATTTTCATAATTTAGGGTATTTTAGCCAAAAAGAACTGGGAGGGAAATGTGTGTTTGCCATGGTTGCAAATAGTCTATTCACTCAGTTGCATAAAACTACCTGTTTTCTAGAAACACACAGTCTAAAAAGATGCACCTGCATCCACAAAAAACCCTGCTGACTTACGCTGGGGGCTACTTTGTCACTCCCTTTATGGCAGCTACAGCAATGGAGGTAGATGGTATGGCCTAGAAAGATCTGGACATAAACTCTAATTTAAATTGTGCCATTATTCATGACAATGTTGTATGCCGTTGGGTAGTTAATGCAGTCCATTTGGTTAAAACTGGACTTCATGAATTAATGTAAGGAGGCTCAAGAATCTCTCATTCTGATTAGGAAGTACTTCCATTTGACACGTTCTCCCAGCGTCTTGAATGACTCTTGAAGAGCATTATCCTTATCACTCATGCTAATGAACAAGCAAGGAGAATCACGTTGGGTTTAAGCACTAGAAAGGCTCACAAGAGAAAATCAGTTTCTGCTAACTGGAAAAGCAAAGAAGTAATAAGGGAAGCCATTTTTCAAGTAGAGCACTGCACAGGAATGTGTTGGGGGTGGAAAATAAATGAGTGCTAGAATTTAATTTTTTTTCAGAAGTGCCACGTGTCTCCGTTCTGGAGTGTCCAGCTTGAGGCCGATTATTTGGGACCTGAGTTTCAAAGAGGGCTCGTTTTTCAGAAAGCCTCTGTCTAGGAGGGTGTTCAAAAAGCAACATCCTCAAAATCAGTAGTCCCTTTTGAAAATATGCCCCTAGTAAAAAGGAACCGGCTATATCTTAAAATCGTCTCTTCCATTGTTATTAGCAAGTTCAGCTGTTAAACGATGCCTAATTCTGCACCATAACAATAGAGAAAGTATACTGCACTGCACAATTCTGCTTTAAGATGGGATTTTTTAACACTGATGCTGTCCAGGCCCATATTTACCTTTTCTGCATCATACAAAACAGATATGCTGTGCTTTATGGTCCGGGGCAGACATTACATACACTGGTTTGACCCAAATCAGTTACATCTGATACTACATTCAACCAAGTTGATCTCAAACTGATTTCAGCCAGTTTCAGACTGGTTTATGTGCACTGAACATCTGTTCTGCTACTGGTTTAAACCAGTTTCTGATCACGTAAACCAGTTTATGTCCCTAGCCTACAAGTCAGGGCTTGATTCCCCCCCCCCCCCTTCTGGCACTAGACAAACAAGGAAGGACCTGAAACACCAGGTTGTATTCTGTTTAGTTCCTAAATCACCTCCAGTTATAAAGATGCTGTGCCCAGAATACATCTGCTAGTTATGTTCAAGGTGAAAGTAATTAATAGTATCTCTAATAAGTGGTATTGACTGAAAGGTTCTAATAATAATAGAAAACAGTATGTTCTGTCTGCAAAGTATGTATTCCTTACTTATTATTTAATTTATAAATTGTACCAGCCATCTGCAACCAGGTAAACAACCACAAGACGTCACATGTATTCACACAAGGAGACGCTTAAGCTTAAACATCCCAGACTGCAACAGAAAATAACTCTGTCCCAAGTCAGCTCCTTGTTGCGATAGCTGGAATAAATAGATGACCAATGTTTCAGTCCAGAGACCTGTGCTACATAAATATGATCAGTCTGAGAAACAAACTGCAGGGAGGGTATTTTCACAGGAAGTGCTCTGTTGTTTGCACCGAGAGTTCCCGATGAGAGCTATGGGTTGTTGGCAAGAGTAGACGATCATACGCGTCTACGAGAGTAGGTGATCATACACATCACAGATAACATATGAGGGTTGGAGAGATATAAAGGGCTGCTTAAAACCCTGAATATTGCCTTAAGGGGCTTCCCTTGGTGCAAAAAGAGAAGAAGGCAACTACTATCTTCTAGGAACTAACTCATTAGCCCTCATTGGGAGACTTGAGAAGTAAAGATTATCAGAGGCAAAGCTGAACCGCTGGAGCATTGCCTTGACTTGACCACACAGGATTGTCCAATTAATGTTCCAGAACAGCCCAAGTCAGGAAAACGTGAGGGTCCTTTATCCTCATTGGGGGGATTTGCTAAAGCCTTCCAATGCTGGAAAGGCGATTTCAGACAGGATGGAGATGGGCTTTCCTCTATGCCTACATGGCTGGGACAAGTAGCAATAGTCTCAAGCTTCAGCCTGGGAAATTTAGGTTAGAGATTAGGAGGAACTTGCTGACTATGAGGGTGGTCAAGCATTGAAGCAGGTTATATAGAGAAACTCTACAATGTCCATCCTTGCAAGTTTTCTAGACAAGTTTAGACAGACACTTGGCTAGGGTGATTTAGTCAGGGATGCTCCTGGCTTGTGCAGGGGGCTGAAGTAGGCCTTGTGAGGTCCCTTCTAGCCCTACTTTCCTATGATCCTATGATTTCCCAGAAGTACAGCATAAAAATCTCACCTGTGTGTGAGAGGGTGGTCTTTGGGCCTCCAAGGTCATGTCTATACTGTGATGCACTACTATGAAAATACAAACGGTCCACTCTGCTGAAAAAAAGAATGCCAAGTAGTTATTTCTTTAGTGCATTCCCTGCTCTCGATCATGGGCATGCTCATGAGAGTGGTGGCTATGAACCTGGTACTATGGCTTCCATCCCGAAGTTGGGCGTGTGTGCATGACTTGACTCCTTTGTATGTCACTGACAAAGTAGGTCCTGCCAACTCACTCCTTTTGAAGCATGTGCACGGTCTCACTGGGTCTTTAGCTTGCCAGAGGAATGAGTCAGGCAGGGATTAATTTGTCGGTGATGTATACCGGGGTAGAGAAGCATAGGCATGCCCTCCGTGACATTATTTTTGTGTGCAGAAAATACAGAGCAGGGCCTGAGTGGGTAGGACATGGTTTTCCAGTGGTGTTCCTTAGCATGGTCCAGTGCAGTGTAGACATGCTTTAAGACAGGCAGGACTAAGGATATATACTATATATTTATTAAACATACATACACCACATATACATTAAAAGCAGCCCCTCAATGTTTTACTAGATGCAAGAAAAAAAGAGCTGCCACGTACTGTGTGTCATTTGTGAAGGCCTACAAAGGACTCGTCCTTTTTAGGATTGTGATGTAATCTTGAACAAGTCCTTCAAATGGTGGCACCCGCCCCTGTTTCGTTTCCCCCCCCCCCCCCCGGGTGCAACAACTCAAAGCACTCCCAGTGCCTGTGCCCTGCTGCGCGGTGCTGTCCCAAATGTGGACAGTCTAGCCGGAGTCTGATTGATCTTGCAAGACGAATTCGGTGTCTGCTCCGTCTGTCAAGGCTGCCTTCCCCAGCTCGAATGCCCAAAGGGATTTTGCCAGAAAACATCTGAATTCTCAGAATACCCCAGTGCGTGTCATCTCCTTTGAGATGACTTGACATGGGTTTGCATAGACAACCCCAGAGTAAACGTGCTTTCTCCTGGGAGCCTGTTGGAGAAAGGAATTCACACACAACCTCGAAGCTGACTTCTGTGAAGTCCTCTGAGACCTCCCAGGTCAGGTACATCCCCCTCTGTACAGTCTGTGGATCCCCATTGGATCTTTCAAAATGTTTCTCCAGCTCGTCCCCTGCTTTCCAACCCCGTAGAAATAGCGTCCTGCTATGGCACACAGGATGCCATGATTCATCTCTCCACTGGGGTACCTTGTGGCTTCCAGGGGTGGCTTAGAGATCATTTTGAAGATACAAAAACAGATATTGCGCTGTTGATCTCACATAAGGCTATTGCCTTTGCATGAATGCTTTTCTGGGTGTAAGCCCACAGCAAAATGAGAAGATCCATCCCTGTGAGGGGCAGTGGTCATGCATAAAGTTTTGAAAAGTATTGTGGAGAAAGCTGAACTGAGAAGCACATCAGTCAGTGTCTGTGAACGTTTTCTTATAAGAACTCAGTTATGCAAAGTCGTGGAGAAATCCCTGCCGTTACCTTGAGATTGCTTGGACACAACAGACGCTGACAATAATTTCTGTTTCCCTAATTACTGCTTCTTTGTAATTGTTACCCACAATACATGACATCAGTTTCCATTCAGTAAGATTCTTCGCTTACTCTTTGCACAGTTTCGGACTGTAGAGAAGCCACATATATATTTTTGCTGCATAACACAAGTGCCCTGCAGCCGGCCAGGGTGTTCAGTTGTAAACGGGTCTGTGAAGCAACACACCACAATTGTCAGTGCCATCCAGTGCCTTTTATTTCTCTTGTTTATTTTCTGCTTCATTCAACCAGCTGACTTGCGTGGAAATTGCATTCAGTCGCGTGTGCTTTCCATCGTTGTGCCGTGTCTCATGAAATGTGTTTGATACTGACATACCTTGGCCTGTTCACAATATGCTGAAAAAAATGCTAATTTTGTCATATTTAGCAGCTGCGTTCAGAAATGCTACTGTAAGCCTAAGAGGGCTAACCAGCACTCTTGCAAGATGTCAGAACTATCCACCATTACCCTGTAAGTGTACGCACTCCTGTGACATTACCGTGTTTGTATGACGCATGTTGCACATACGGGGGTTGTGTTAGCGGAGGGGCAGAATCTCGAGGGAAGCCGTGTGTTATTTCTTGTTGCATGTTGGAGTTGTGTTGTTGTTCTGTGCTTTTGCTGATGCATCACAATCAGGAATTTTTAAGATTAGTTGTTTGAAATGTATCGGTGCACTGACCATCACCACTGACTGTTTTGAATAGCAGAGCAAAGGCCTGGTTCGAGACCTACTGAAGTCAACGGGAGTCTTTTCAATGACTGGGGTGGGTGTGGAAAGCAGCTATGGCATATGTAGAATGTCTGTATGCAAACTGTGAACCAGTCTACCTGTTCTTTTATAGCAATAATTATGAAGCATTACGTAGCAAAGTGGTTAGGTCTCAGGACCTTAGGAAAAACGGTCTGTATTTGAAAATTTAACATAACAACATCAGGGTGGCTGGGCAGAGGGGGAATGAAGCAGACTCAGAGCTGGCCTAAATTAGCATAGCTGCATAAATAGCAATGGAGCTAAGGCAATGAATGCCCAGGATATGTTCATTCTATCTTTGCTGAAACCATATGCTGTGCTGACTGTCTTGCACTGGAAGTTCGCGGTTGAGTCTGTTGATCTGAATCCTGCACTGTCAGAAGAAAAGGCCCGCTACATTGATCATCCGTAAAACAGAGCCTTATGTTCCCTTTCTTAACATTTGCACACACTCTCCTTTGATTTCCAAGTTGCTCCAATTTCAGCCAGAAAAAGTAACTTTCTAACGGTACCTCTTTTCTCAGTGTGTTTGCAAAAGAGTAAGGCAGGAATCTGCCCCAAAGAGTCAGCCAGTGGACTGATTCTGAACAAAAACGATCCAAAGAAATAAATGCGGGGAGGACAGGAATTGATCAACAAGAAGAGTTGGCTTAATACAAGACAGGCTTTTGACCTGAGAACAAAATAGCAGTTCTGCCAACTCTCGTGTTTTTTGGCATCGGTCTTAAAGTCTGCGCTTCAGGAGCGTGAAACCCGTAGCTATATTTATATAGAAATGTAGAAATAGATATAAAAGAAAGAGCAAAGTTTTTTCACATTCCCGAAGCGTAGACTTTAAGAACAACACCAAAAATCATGGGAGCGGATGACACTGAAATAGAAACCTACATTCACTCATCTCAAGTCATTGCTTTGGGGGAGTTCACAGTGAAGCGACGTGTAGTTCCCTTGTTGGCCTGCAGAAGAATTATTTTTTCCTTGAGTTGTTGCAAGGTGGTAGGTTGAAAGCCTTAAAAACTGAAGCCTTCTAGTGAATGCAAGAGAAGCCCATCACAGACAGCAGCCCCCAATAGGTTATCTTACCAGCATACCTCAGACTTTTTCTTGAGGCTTCCTGTCCAGTTTAGTAATGTTCTGCTTTTGCTCTGCACTTAAGCTATTATTTCAGGCAGAAAAGAAACTCTCTCGGAAAGCTTTTTCTGATGGTATGGGGAGTGGGCACACAACGAGAGTGCTCTGGAGTCCTTTATCCTCTGTGTTACTCCGTAGCAAAATTACTTTGTAGGGGGCCTGTCTGCACGTGCAATTAATGCGCAGCAATAACTCTGCATATCACTCCAGAGTTTATTGCTCCTGGGTGCCATGTTTATATATGTGCCTGGGACTGCAGCACATTGAGCCTGGTTGGGGCTGCTCCAACCCGGATCAACATGCTGTGGAGGGGCTGACTGGGGCATGACGGTGCTCCAGCATAGGGCTAGCCAGCGGGCAGCCCCTGCACTGAAGCACCCTCGTGCCCAGCCAGCCTCATCAGCATTTACAAATGCATTGCTTCTCACTAAAGAACTCCACAGTAGGATAGTACTTGTAAATATGAGTACTATCCTGTGGCAGAGTTCATTAATGTGCTGTGGCCAAATAGGGTCACATGTACAGATGCAGAGGCTTTTACTGTGCAACTAATATGCCAACTCTGCAGAAAACACCTCGTGTAGACATGCCCAGTATGGAGTAAACTGGCCACTGCAGAGCTTCACCACTAATTGGCAAGGAAGCCAGTGTGCTTGGCTACCGAGGATGAAGCCGATCCCAGGAACAGACACAGGGCACATTCCACGTCCCCATGCAGTCGTGCTTCTACCTTGACTCACCGTTTTAGTGATCTACGAGGTAGTAGGGCTGTGTGTCACGTGTCTGCTCCATGTTTACTACGTAGGACAGATAATTTACTAGGTAGTCATTGTCTTGTGTCTCCACCCCCATCCAGTTTCCCCCCAAATTGCACCCAAAACCCTCAAAAGTGTTTTTCCAAGTCCTAACTACCTATACATACAGTTGAGAATAGTATTAGTAGTGCCATCTAGTGATTTTCACTAACATTATTTTCAGCTCCAAATGGTAACACACTTCTGCATTGCTTTCGCTCTCCCTCTGGATACATTTTCTCCTTAGTTTGCCAGAAGTATCTTGTTACTAATGTGAATCCTTTACTCCTGTTCCCACTCTGCGTAATTCCTCTACAACCTTGTTTTACATCCTGTAGATCCTTCATACCAATGTTTCTAATTAGTCTCCTCTTTTTTGTTCCAGTGTTTCTGAGACTTTTCTTATTCCCCTAAGCTAAAGATATATTCTGAGTCCACAGAAGCAGTGAGGTTTGGTCTCAGGTGCTGAGCATCATAAATACGATCCATGGTGCACAAGCACCTTATGACTCCCACGTGCTTGTACAGGTAGCTGATGACAAGCACTTTGGCACATTCAAGCTGTGTTCAGGAGAGAGGAACGAGGAACAGGGCAGGGAGGAGAAGATAGTTGGGTGGGAAAAGCCACTGTCATCAATGAACCAGTGTCACATCTTTCATTTTGCAAAAGGTACAACCATATCAATGTTGCATTTGTAGGGGTGAGGAGGAACTCATCTAGAATTTGGCAAGGGCTTCTATCTTTGCTTATTTGCCCCCTTCCCTTCACATCTCATTTTAAGGGAAGTGATCATGTGCATCTATCTAAGTGGCCCCATCTTTCATCGACCTTTCCTTCTCCTTCTAGAGGGAAATGAACCTCTAGAGAAGGAGGCATTCATGTTTGCAGCTTGTACCCTTTATGGCCAGCTAGGTGTTCATTTGTCTTGAGATTTCTGTGCGTTTACCCCATAAAACTTCAACATATACAACAGCACAAAGAAAAAGAAGTGAAAGATGGTTCCTGATAACGGCATGCTTCCTCACCAAGCACAGGTGGGAATCAACCTTGACTGAAGTGGGACTTGATGCATAGGCCTCATGCTGGAGCTGTATATTAGAGTCACTTTTATCCCTACAGAGTTAACAACTTACTAGTACATCCACTGGTTTCCTATAGTCCTTTTCTAGCCTCATTGGTCCTGCTTTCCTTCTTTACCCATTTAGCATGGAGCAGCACCATTGACACCAATGGAATTGTGTGTGTTTTCCACTGGTATTAATGAGTAGGCTGTGGGGCAGTAGGGCCAGGATTGCATAATACTACAAGGACCTTTTCTCTCTCAAGATAAGCTGAACTCAAAGATGATTCAAGGCTCTGTACTAAAGAAGGCAATTGTCTGGTGGACCTGTTATTGATATGGTATCGTGTGTGGTGTTGTACATGGCTTTAGTATGAGACAGTCCTGCCTATAAGAACGTAGTCAAAATAACGAAATCAAATAGTATTTCTACTGAGTTGGTTGATACACATACCTAGACTGCAGGGGGGTAGCGTCAGGAAGGCTGAAGAGAATACAGGGACCGTGTCTACATGGGATGCTTTACTGCACACTAAATTAATCTACTGCACAGTAAAGCTTCACTGTCTACATGTGCAGGGACTTACTGCGCAGTAAATTAGTCTACTGTGCAGTAAATTTACTACCTGCACGTGCATCGTAGAAGACATCTGCAGGTAGTAAATTTACTGAGCGGTAAAGTCAAATAGCATTGATTGCACGTGTAGATGGTCCCAGTAAGTGTATAGTTAAGGGCTAGAAGATATGGGAAGGTTGGAAGTTTTCTCCTCCAAGAGAACGAGTCTCTTCTCATAGCACCAGAGTTGTTATATTGCAAGATGCGCTCACCTGCTCTCTGTTTGTTGTCACAGGAGGCTGGCTCGCTCCACGCTGCTGCTGATCCCCTTGTTCGGCATTCACTACACCGTGTTCGCCTTTTCTCCTGAAAACGTCAGCAAGCGGGAGAGACTTGTGTTTGAACTGGGGCTGGGATCCTTCCAGGTGAATATGCAGTGACTGTTGCCTTTGTTGAGAAGAAAGGTGCATTCGTTCCGATTGCTGGGTATGAGTCTCTCTCTGCTGTGTGCTCGTTCACCTCCGATGCACACTTTCCAGACGAGTTTATTTTATTTTTTTCAGTCTCCCACTGCTTTCTAACATTTCCTAGAGGTTTTAAATTCATAGTCTCTTCTCTTGTATTTATCCAGGGCTTTGTCGTTGCTGTTCTCTATTGTTTCCTGAATGGGGAGGTAAGACTTTTGATGCTGTATGTTTTCCTCTTGTTGTGTTTAGCATGGCATTTTCTTCCCGGCGCACCTTCCATCCTACCTCTTAGATCTAATTCATTACCTACCCCGCTTGTTTCGGAGGGCCAAATCTCACAGTGCCTTCAGCAAAAAAGAAAGGGAGCATGGGGTTTTTTGATAAAGCGTTGGACTTGAAGTCTCCTTGTTGTGGTTCTTTTCCAAATTTTTCAGGGTCTGCAAACCATCTCCACCTCTGAGAGGAGCATTGGGTATTATGACTGTATTAGGATTTATCCTTATTATGACTGGACTATGATTTATCTGTAAGCTAGGGCCCATATTAACTTATAAAGCCCTGAATACCTCAAATACATGTTTTGGGCCTGCTTTTATTGTTTATAAAATACTTTGAGGTGCTTGAAGGAATGGGAGCCACCAAAACATAAAGGTTTACTATATGTGGCAGGGATTTCTTCTCAGAAAGTAAAGGTTTAGCCAGTATTATGTAAGTATTTCCAGTGATTTGCCATATGCTATTTTTGCAGTTTCCTTAATAAAAATGACATTATTTAGGCATATTTTAAAGTGCACTTTCTCAGTGTTGGACCTTGGCATAGCGAGTGGAGAGATATCAATTGCCTCCATGACCATGGCATTTCTCATTCTTGCTTTTCTGTTACTGTAGCTTTGAACCTATCTTCAAAAGTATTTCTGCTAAGGGTTCCAGATGAGTCCCTGGGATATGAAACCCTGGCACCATTTTGCATGAATAAGGAAACAACATTAAAACATGGGACCCAATCCTCAGATTATACAGACTGGCTTTGGAGAGTGGCTTGACAGTAATTTATTCCTGCCACCACGATAAGCAGCTTCTTCAGAAAAAAACCACGAATTACATATAAAGAGTTTTTCCAAAGCAATTTTACATAAAGCTTAGCACACTTTTTATAGAGGCAAACCTACAGTAATCTACATATGTAAAATGTCTTCATAATGTAGTTAGACGGCATATAAGTACGTTTGCAGATATTATCCACCCACTAAGATAAAGTAATGCATCTTCATGTATGTCCATGCATATTTGTGTGTGCTTTCTGCAGCATCCTTCTAATATTTAGCATTGATGAAGAGTTTTTTGCTAAGCTCAGGATTCAATTGAGTTCCTTAAGTGAGGGCACCTGAATTCCAAAGAGCAATTCAATTGAGAAAAACTCAGTAGCTGCCTGATTTCACGAAGCACCTCCATTTAGGACTGCAGAGTTCCTGGGGTCTTTGCACTGGAGCTTTGGAGGGCATTCAGAAGCAATGTAGGTGGTGTGAGGTCAACATGTAGGTGGTGTGAGGTCAACATGTAGGTAGTGTGAGGTCAACTCAAGGCAAAGGGAAGGTCTGTTCATTGATTTCATTGGCTTTGGGGCTTCAGGCCTTGCGGGATAAATAATGAATGAATTGCAATCACAAGGAAGAGCAGTCTGTTGAAGGAAAAGGACCTAGATCCTACACTTTGGTTGAGGATGGTGGATTAATGATTTATAGGTCGCTGTTCCAGAAGTAAAAAATAAAATGTCATGGACCATATCACATCTCTGAGGGTGAAGTCCTGGATAAGCAGAAGTTAATGGCCAAGCTTTCATTTGTTTCCAGTGTCCAGGATTTCACAGGCAAGACCCATGAAGATGGCTCATTGCCTGGTGTTATGAAGGAGTTGTTCTTGTGAGCAGTGCTCCATAAGGGCTCACTATACGGTGTCTTGCCTCTGCTTCTAAATCAGGAGTGGCCAGCCTTTGGCCCCTGCTACAAGTGGCACGGACAGCCTCTGTGTGGCAAATGCCAGATTAGAGAAGAGACAGGCAGCACAGTGACAGATGGAGAAGGGAGGAGAAAGCAGAGCAGCAGGTCAGATAGGTAATAAAAAGCAAGCACAGTAAACCGGACTGGCACTCGGGGCCGGTACGGGGCTAATTTGTAGCAGATGTGCCAAACAGTTAAATCCCACTGTCCTAAAGCATCTAGTACTGGCCACTGCTGGGTATGAGGGTCTAGATACCTGAAGAGTACTGACCTCAAGTCTGTAGAAGTCAATGAGCTTTAAAACAGTAAGTAGATGCATCGCTCTGGTGATCCCCATGTTTATTAGATATCACAGATCGTGGCACCGAACGCAGATGGAAGGTGAAGTCTGCTCCCGTTGCATTTCACCCCTAGTCCCAGCTTCTTTGAACCTTAGCTATCACTGAGCTGAGACATTCAAGGCTGGCCTGAAACGAGTGTTGATTTTGAAAGCTTGATGATCTGCCAGCATGTACCCGAGCGGCTAAGTACATAAAAAAATGACCTTTTAAAGTTTCTCCCTAAAGGTGCAATCAGAAATAAAGAGGAAATGGAGGAGCTGGAAAGTCAACCGGTATTTTGCTGTGGATTTCAAACATCGCCATCCCTCTCTGGCGAGCAGCGGAGTGAACGGGGGGACGCAACTCTCCATTCTGAGCAAGAGCAGCTCTCAGATTCGGATGTCCAGCATAAATGCGGAGAATCTAGCGACCTGAGCAACTAAAAAGCAAGCCGCCAGTCCAACCAAAAAACCCTCCCCTTTAAAACGAAAAGAAAAAAAAAATCATAGTTTTGGTGGTGTGGATTTTCTTTTCATTGTTTTTTACATTGTTCAAAAGCATGAAATAAAATGCCCCTGACATTTTAAAGAGGAGAGGGGGGAGGGAAAGGGGGGGTGAGAAAAAAACAAACCACACAATATTTTTTTAATGATCACTGTAAATACATGACAGAGTCCCATCGTTCTTGATGGCAACACTAGGCCATGCCCACCCATCTCTCCATGCTCCTGACCACCTGCACATGATCCATAGTCGGCCAAAGTGTAACAAGTGATTGCTGTGCAGTTGTGATCATTGGCTGCCCTTCTGGTTTCAATCTGTGACTGGACGTTGTCATGGTTATCCTGCTTTGTTTCGGTCTGTTCTTTTTCCAATCAAGTGCATCTTAGCCACACCGCATCCCCATCTTTTGATGTGCAAGACATTTTCAGTGGGCCTTCTTTGAGTCTTAAGCTAGAGTTATGAAGTGTGGGCTGGTATTGCCGGCAAGTTCAGGAAAGACTGAGAGAGGGAAATTCCGGACGGCAGAGACGAGAGCGAGATCATCTGGTGCAACTACGTGAAACAGAGCTGCTGGCATTCGGCAGAGAGGACTTCAGGTCGCAGAGGCGGGGGTCTGCTCTTTTTTCCCCCTCTTCCACCAAATGTTTTAGGGAATGTGTATGTTCTAGGCAAACTGTGAATTTTCTAAAAGGGCCGTACTTTTGAGATATATCTATATTTTTGGAGTGGATTGTTTGGATCTTTGGATAATGTGAAAAGAAAAAAAAAAACAAAAGATTTTATTTCCCGTGGTAAAGGGCAAAGGTCACTTCCAGTATGTGCACCTCCTCTAGATTCCCCAGGAACCCCTGCATCCACGTCCGTCTTGTGGCACTGCTTTTGATAGTGGCGTGACACATCTTACATAACGTGTGTTGCTGCCGTGATAGAGCTCCTGGGGCCAGTATTGGGACTCAAATTTGCCAGCACAAGAGGCCCCACGGAGGTCTGGCATGGCGAGTCTTGGAAGGTAAATGTCATCAATGGTGGTTGAACACTTAGGCTGAACAATGGGATGGGTAGACTTCAGGTGATTGTTCATACGTGACGGTGTCTTCTGTCAATGGATGCTCCTTTTTTTTTTTGTTTGACAATAGATGTCATCCATGCCTTTGCTTAAAAAGAAAAAGTCCTTCCCAACTTTGCCTTGTAGATAGAGCCAAGACTGGTATCTATCTACTTCAGTCAAATGTCAACGATGTCAATTCTCAAAGAGCCTTTATGCAGTGCATAAAGACTTGAAAGACTGTAAATGCTCTTACTTCATTATGGATTTATGAACTGATAAAAAACTATATATAAAAACAAGATATATATATATATATATATATATATACACACACATATATATATGTATGTGTGTGTGTATGTGAGTATTAAAACGCAAATACGACATTTTAAATAAGAAGGTGTGAGCTCAAGCTAACAACAACCAGGAAAGTCAAAATTAAGGCCAGTCCTTCTTTCTTGGTTAAAATATTTGTGCAAAAGGAAGTTGTGCACACAGAAGTTCAGCGTCAGCTAAAAGTTTAGCTTTCCTGGTTTTTTTGTTAGCTTAGGTTAAAAACTTTTAACGTCATTTTAAGTCTAGGTTTCTTTTAATAATAGTTTCCTTGTTTTTAAAAGGAAAACAAATCACGTGAACTGATGAGAGTTTTAATAATGACACCTAACAATCATATTGTGCTTTTGGGGGCATAGCCTGCCCTCAGTTACGGCGGTGAGCACCTGCAGTGATATCAGTTGCATTAGGGCATCCATACCAAAATCCACTGAGTAAACAGGAGTTCACAGTAAGCGAATAGCTGAAGGATCATCCCGTATAACACATGATCATCTCTGTAAGGGTTGAAATCACCCTTCTACAGGCAACCAGCGAAGGGTCTAGTTAAGCTGATTTTGAGGTCGTAAGTTGGCCTTGCACAATTCATGAATGTATTGGCAGCCCTCGGTATTAAGCTGACCCTCCCTGAGAGCAGAATTTGGCCTTCTCTGTTGCACCGTGCAAAAATGAGACGAGTAGTTTTACGCGATAGATTGGAATTTCCTCCGTCATTAAATGCCACAACTGGCTATTTTAGTGATTTCCCAATAACTCACATACTCATGACAAGAGGCGGGCACTGAAGAGGGGAAGGGTAATTTCAGATCTCTTGGGTAAATGTATACTTATAATTTTTTTTTTTTTTAAAGAAAATGATCTAATATTAAAGGAAGAGATGAGATTTAGTTTTGTATTTTCTGTAGTACGGGCTTTCACAAGGTTAATACTGACCGTAGTGTGTGTGTCTGATTTAAGAAATACATAAATGATGAAAAAAGGCATATTTTGCCTGCATGGCCACTGGCCCGTTTGCAATTCTCGATCCGTTATAAATTTCTGAAACAACCATTTATCCGTTGCCACTGGGTGGAAAATGTTTTGTGCCATGTTTCAGTCCAAAGCAAAAATTCTCTTCTTGGCTATCCTAAAATCCTCTTCAATTTGAGCTGGTGTTTCTCAGTCCAGTGCCTTGTGGACAAGTGTCCATATCACAGAATCCCCCCTCAACAGTGGCACGGATGGGAAGCCAGATCCTCAGCTGATGTCAACTGGGCATAACATCACCGGTGTCCATGATACCATGCCAATTTAAACAGCAGAGGATCTGGCTTGATTGCTTTTTTTTATTTTTTATTTTTTTTGGCAGTCTCACCAAGAGAAGCCAAAAGAGACTGAACTCGCCTTGGGATTCCTGGAGCCCAGGCTCAGGAGCAAGGCCGGTTGATGGGACATTGCATTGGAAGCTTGTGCTGTTTCTGTATATGCTGTATTTGTTCAGTGGCCAGAGAGAGGACTTTAGTCTTCAAGACTGTCAATCCAATACCTTTCACCAGCACTGAATTTATTAGAAGAAATGATATAGCTCTATATTTAATATGTAGTATATTCTATAAACTACACCCGAACCCCTTCTCTTAGGGTTTTCTACTGGAAGTGCTGACACACTCATATAGTCTGGCATTCACCTGGCCACTCTAACACTCGGTGTTACTCGAAAGATCATACTTCAAGTGTATATAGTTACTTAAACAAGGACTCTAATGCCATTGTGTAGAGTATGCTCTTGGATATCTTTATGTTGAATGTACGCTGAAGATGCTGGATTTGTATAGTCACCACTTCTAGTGACCATCGTTTCTAAACTTCAGGATGGAAGGAACCAAAAGACAGACATGCTTCAAAGTGTGTGTAAATATCTATTTGAGCGTAACAGTGCTTGGGGGGAGGAGGGGGGTTGTATTTTTTTTTCTCACTGTGAAGTATATTTTGGCGTTAGAAAGTATATGTTATTAAAAGATAATTAAAAAGAAAAGTGCGTGCTGCTCCCTGAGCCATTTTTACACCGTACCTATCAAATGTTTCCCGTCTAGTTGCCTGCCTTCCTCCCTCCCTTCCTTCCTTGACTTTGTAAATGTAACAGATCTTACGTCCGGCGGGCTTTGTGAGCGCACCCTGCAATGGGGATTGATGACCGAGTGTGGAAAGGGTAGAGCTGGTCCAAGAGGCGTCTTACAATCCTGAAGTGGAAAGTCCCCTTTTAAAAAGTAGAGGGGTGAAATTCAGTTCACCTGCTTTTAATCTCAGCCCATGTTGTGGGTGCTTCTTGATGCTAAAAAATCAAGCCTTGGCTTCGTGACATAGCAAGATCCCTTGCTGCCCTTGGCAGAGCAGAGTGGTGGTGGGGGCTGGAGATGTTATGCCAGCTACTCGGGAGCTGAAGGTGGGACCTTACCTACCATGGCCAGCTTTCAGCTGGGGGAACAGGCTCACCGCTGCACCTGCCCAGTGCTACAGTCTCCTCGGGGACTGGCGGTCTGGACCTGCTAAATCAGCACCTGGAACTGATGCCCTGCTCACCCACCCCAAAATACACTACCAGCACTTAGACACTTAAGTAAAAGTGACCCAAATTTCAGAGGCACTCAGAAAGAAGCGGCAGGGTGTTTTGCCCAACTTCACTACTCACCGTTGAAAATTTGGGTTTAAGATTTCGGCATTCTTTCAGCAATATTCAGGAAGGCCTTTTCTTTTGGAAGTCTGCAGTGGTTTAGCAGAAGTCGCCTTGCTACTGGTCTCTCTTCTCCTAGAAGGAGAATAGTTTAGAAGTGATTACTGTATAAAATATTGATGGTTTATGTGACATTGATAAAGGATAAGATGAATGAACCCCAGAGGTGTCATATTGTTTACCCGTGTCCTAATTTATGTTTTGAGTTTTAGCTACTGAAGGGGCATTACTAATATATGTGATGGGGCTTACTCTACATGCAAGTGGTGTTATTCAGTGCAAGGTGCAGTGGCCCAGCTTCAAAAGGAAGGCTGAAGATGGTGTTGGATGGTGCCTGAGCACCATATGCGGTGTTGGAGCCATTTGCTGTGATGGACATTCAAACGCTGGCTGTGTTAGCATTGGGCTTGCCTGGTCTCTGGGCTAATGCCCTAATCAGGCAGAAATACAGGAGAGAGAGCTCCCCACTCCACCCCATACCGCCTCCTTGTCTTTCAAACATCCAGTAGTCGTGGGGTTTTGCCTGGCTACCATTTCAGAACTCACCCAGCCCTATCTGCATACCTGGGCATGCATATACCACGATGTACCTGTCCCATCAGAGCAACCTCCTACTGAGTATGCCCATTAAGTGTGCAGACATCTGAGTGTCCAGAGATGAATCTGTGCAAGTGCTATAAACTGTACTTGTACATCTACACAATTCCCGTTTAGGGGCCTAACGTGAAATGGATGCCACCCTACATGTCTGTTCTGACTGAGCCACCCAGGCAGAGCAAAGAGGAATGAAATGGTTGGACAGGCAGTACAGTTTTTAAGTAGTGTTTGTTTCACTTCCATTGTTAATGTCAGGAATTAGGATATTGTAAGTTCGTAAATAAGAGACACTGGTGGAAAACTATTGAGAAAACAAGAACATTAACCCATAGCAGTGAATTAAACAAACGGAAGCGATCAGACAAGGGCAAAAAGTTGGATCGCAAACTCAGCTGCCCAGCTTTTGAAAGGGTTCAGATTTGGACCAATTGGTGAGCTACCCTGGCTTTGGTTTCAGGGTGAATGTGAAACCCCAGAAGGCTCATTTGAGTTTCCTAGGGTTATCACAGGCAAAATCTTGTAAGACTAAATTGTTCTTTATGATTTCCAACCAAGGTAGTAGTTTCCCTTTCATAAAATGTCCATCAGTCAAGCTGGTAGAAATGCCCCAAGGATAGCTTGTGAGTTGTCAAGCCTGGGGGCATCTGAATCTAGCCAACAGAACCATAGAAAATGAGGGTTGAAGGGACCTCAGGAAGTCGCATCTAGTCCAACCCCCTGCTCCCAGCAGGACCAGCCCCAATTTGATCATCCAAGCCAAAGTCTTAAAAACTTCTAAGGATGGAGACTCCACCACCTCTGGGTAACCTGTTCCAGTGCGTTACTACCCTCCTAGTGAGAACATTTTTCCTAATATCTAACCTAACCTTCCCTTGCTGCAACTTGAAACCCTTGGTCCTTCCTCTGTCATCTGCCACCCTGAAACAGTCCAGCTCCATCCTCTTTCCAACCCGGCTTCGGGTAGTCAAAGGCTGCTATTCAATCCCCCTTCCATTTTCTCTTCGCCAGACTAAATAAGCCCAATTCTCTCAGCCTCTCCTCACAAATCATGTCCCTCATCCCCCAAACCATTTTTGTTACCCTGCACTGGACTCTCTCCAACTTGTCCACATCCTTTCTTGGACGGGGGTAGGGGCAGCATAACTGGTCACAGGCCTCCAGATGTAGCCTCAGCAGTGCAGAATAGAGAGGGGCAAAGTGAGCTTTCAGACCTGGCACCTGACTTATATGACTCCATAACCCAATGTTAGCTGCCATCTCTCTACCAGAAAGAAAATGCAGAGGGGTTGGGGAATCCCAGCAAAGAACAAAGGAAATGAAGGGAGCCAGACCATCATCTAAAATGACAGCTCTTCTGTTTAATTTGCATCATGGCAATGTAGGCTTTGTTTTGCTCTTGTTTGCCTTGAGTAAAATATAAAACACAAAAACTGCTTGATACTTGAGCTGTCTCTTGAGCTTTGCTGCCTCAAGTAGGTGTCTCCATTAATGCCATGCCCCTCACTTCTCTTTGTTTTTATACTGGCAACACAAGTGAAGATAGTTCAAAGCCATGCCCCAGGCTGCATCCTGCGAAAGGAAGTTGCAGCCTAACCAGCCCATGATTTAATGTCTAGGGAGCTGATTAGAACAGAATCAAAATGCCGCAGTGCTTCTTTCTTAGGGTTGTCTGTTAGGTTTAAGTGATTCTTTTATATATATATATATATATATAAATATA
>JAGPOW010000261.1:260490997-260540134 GCA_030014935.1 Caiman crocodilus | reverse complement strand
GGCCAGATCCAGCCCACAGGGCTCCCCAGAAGTCTGGACTGTGGGTGGCAGCTGCCCAGCTGCCACATTTCCAAACCTGTGGGAAGCTGTAGATCCCTGTAACAAGTGTAGAGAGGATGTATGTACACTGTGGAAGCTTTCCATAAACTGAAATCAGTGGACCCATCCCAGTGTCCTAGCATTGACCTACATCAGTTGGTAGCTAAGGGAGTGAATTTTGAGTGCTCAAAGAAGAAAAGATCTGGCCTCTATTTTTTTTGTTTTCTGTAATAGGTGAAAGGAACAGATGGTGTCTGGGAAAAGGTCTCATAAATGGGACAGCATCATGAAGATCCAGCAGCTAATCTGCACTGTCATCTCAGTCCATGTTTTCAGGAGACAATATGGGAATGGTGCAGGCTCCTTTAAGACACTCAGACAGAGGACATGCCATTCTGGTACTTGGATATCTTTTTCTTAGGGCTGATTTTTTCCAGCAGTGATAACTGTGTGACATAGTTAATAGGACTGTTTTCTCTGGATACTGTCCGTTTTCTGTACGTGAAGTTCAAGTACTCTTGGTATTGCCACTTACGCAGCCACTTCTTCAGTTCAGCTTGAACCTACAGAAATGGAATTAAAAGAAGCAGAGCTCAGGAGTTCGAACACGAAAATGCTGTGGCTTCTCCTAGACTATATCTTAGATGTACAAGACGAGATTTTTTTTTTAAAATAGCAAAACCTTAGGCTACTAAGGCTTGGATCTTACTCCACCTTACGATATTATGCCTCTGCTGCCATTTGCCTGAGATGTACATGTCTTATGAGTGTGACCCTACACTGTCTAAGGAGATGCATAGGAGTTCAGGAGACAGACATATGTACTTCCATCATGTTGGGATGCAGCTCAGTCAGCAGGGAGATGTCTACCTGAACAAGGGCATTTAACTGACAGGGAGCAAAGCCCAACCTTTTGCAAAACGGCTGATAGCAGTCAAAGGCCTCAGCCATCTTTTGCCCCATGCAGCCCCAGTATGCCCCATCTTTTGCCCCATGCAGCCCAGTATGCCATTAGCCTTCTTCACAACAAGGACACACTGCTGGCTCATATTCAGTTTATTGTCCACTGTAACCCCCAGGTGCTTTTGTGCAGAGCTGCTGCGCAGCCAGCCAGCCCCCAGCCTGCACCGGTGCACGGGGTTGTTCTGTCCTAAGTGCAGGACTTTGCACTTGTCCTTACTGAACCTCATGAGCTCTCTATTAGCCCAATTCTTCAATATGTCTTGGTCTCTCTGTATCCCAGCCCTACACCCTACCCCCAAGATATCTACCATTCCCCATTGCATCTGCAAGCTTTCTGAGGCTGCACTCCATCCCATTTTCCAGGTCGCTGATGAAGACAGTGAACAAAACTGGCCCCAGAAACAACCCCTGGATGACTCCAATTGATATAGGCTGCCAATTAGGCACTGAGCCCTTGATTAGTACCCTTTGAAAGCAATGATCCAGGCAGGTTTCTATCTGCCTTACAGACTGCACTTCCATAGCTTGCTTGGCAGAATGTCGTGGGAGACTGTATGGAAAGCCTTGCTAAAATCAAGGTCTATCACACACAGCGCTCTTAGAGCCAGTCACCTCAGCACAGAAGGCAATCAGGTTGATCAGGCGTGACTTGCCCTTGATGAATGCATGCTGACTTCCTGATCACCTCCTCTTCCAAGTGCTTAGAAATGGATTCCCTGAGGAGCTGTTCCTTGACTTTTCCAGGGACTGAGGTGACGCTGAACAGTCTGCAATTCTCTGGATCTTCCTTCATCCCTTTTTTAAAGATGGGCACTATATTTGCTCTTTTCCAATTGTCTGGGACCTCTCCTGATTGACATGAGTTTTCAGAGATAATGGGTCTGCAATCACATCAGCCAGCTCTCTCAGCACCCTTGGGTGCAGCGCATCCCACCCCATGAGCTTGTGCATAGCCAACTTCTCTAATAATCTCCAACCTGTTCTTTCACCACTGTTGGCTGCTCACCCCCATAGACTGTGCTGGCCAGTGCAGCAGTCTGGGAGGTGGCCTTGCCTATGAAGAGGGAGGTAAAAAAGGCATCGAGCACTCGAGCCTTTTCTGCATCCTCTCTCCCTAGGTTGCCTCCCCCATTCACGAAGGGACCCGCACTTTCTCTGATCCTCCTCTTGCTACCGACGTACTTGTCAGAACCCTTGTTACCCTTCATGTCCTCTACTGGCTGCATCTCCAGTTGCACGTTGGCCTTCTTGATTTCATCTCTGCATGCCTGAACAATACGTTTCTACTCCTCCCTAGTCATTTATCCAAGTTTCCACTTCTTGTAGGCTTCTTTTATTTCCGTTTTAGCTCGCTGAATAGTTCCCTGATAAGCCAAGCTAGTCTTCTGCCATACTTGCTAGTCTTCCTGCACAGTGGGATCATTTGCTCCTGCACCCTCAGTAAAGTTTCTTTAAAATACAACCAGTTCTCCTGGACTCCTCTCCCCCACAGACTAACTTCCCAGATCTTCTCTATCAGCTCCCAGATCAAGTCAAAGTCTGCTCTTCTCAAGTCCAGGGTCCTTCTCTGCTGCTTTCCTTCCTACCTTTCCTCAGGATCCTGAACTCAATCATTTTGTGGCCATTGCTGTTCTTTTTCTCCCTCCTCCCTCTTACATACTCTACTTCTGGTGCTATGATTGAAGTGTTTTTGTTTAGGGTCCCAGCTTCAAATGGTAGAAGGGGTGCAAATTCCCTTTGGTTGAATTAGGCCTAGAAACCAGATCTCCCACTTTTTGCACCGTCAGGTAAAAAGTGGGAGGCTAGCTCTTACCGCGGCTATGACTACACTTTGGGAATTGGGGAATGATCCTGAGTTTGTTCTTTCTTATTTAGCAACTCCTTTCAGTCAAGTGTATCTGAAGTTGCATTATGTTCACATTGTCACCATGCTTCTGAAAACTACTCCATGCCCATACCCACCCCTGCCCCTCTACTCTCCCATGCACCTTGGGAACACTCCCAAACACCAGTCTCAAACTCTTAAGAGACAAATTGCTCAAGAAGCACTGAGTGGCCACCCCTGAAGTGTCCTCATTGCCTCAGTTCCAGGTTTGAAGATATGCAGCTGAAGTGGGTTAGGCGGGTGAGAGAGAGTGGCTGCTGACTCAAAAGAGGTAGAGAAGTGCACGGGGGAAAACGGATGAGGTTCTTTCACGCTTCCACGAGAAGATCAAAGTGCAATGAAATGGGACTTGGCATAACTGGCATACAACCGAATCATATGTGTTTCAAAGGGCTCCTGTGATGTGAGGTCTTGCTACTTACCTCTCCATTTAAGAAGCAGTACAAAAGGGCAACAACAAAGCCCTAGGAAAACAAAAGAACAAGTCAATAATGTCATATCCAACACGGTGAACTTCAGCACCTCTGCCTTCGGAGCACAGAACAACATCCGTCTTAAGTTAATAATTTAATTATTAATTCATTAGGACTGGCTGGAAGCAAAATACATTTTTCCCATCATTATATTAGTGGTGTCACCCTGTATAAATAGCTTTCATATTTAGATTAAATACTGGTGACTCACGTTGTACTATTCACCGATGCTCCCTTGGGCTTAGAACCAGGACTGTCCAACTCTGGACACATCTACATGTGCTATAGGCAGTAAGCATTAAATCTAGTACCTCCACTGTGAGATACTACAAAAATGTACCTTAGCCTATTTTAATCACATTAGCCTGGTTTGGGGGCATTTTTACACATGCAAGCGCTTTATACTGAGATACTTTCAGGTGTATCAATGGCCAAATGATGGCCACGGATTTAGGTAGCAGTAACTACAGCAGATAGCAGTAATTATGTATAGTAGATAGCAGTAATTACGTGCCCAAGGTCACCTTGAATCCTAACTCTATCCTTTAAAGGGTCTGCTACCACACCCACCATGGCATCATCTACAAATTCCCCAAGTGCACCCTCAACTCAATCCTCCACAACATTAATGAAGATGTTGAACAGTACTCAACCCAAGACAGGGTCCTGAGGAACCCCACAGGATACCTCCTTCTACTTTGAGATTCAGCTTCCTCATTTAAAGATAAGCTCCATCGTGAGCTCATGAGTCAGACAGTCTCCAAGCAGTAAAAACAGCAAGGTCAGCTTCTCAAGGCAAAGACCGATTTAGCAAGAAGAGAGGCTGGAGCAAACAGCCATGTCCAAAGTTGCTTCTTGAGCGTTTAGAAATAGCTGCTGGTTTAACCAGAAGCATGAGATATAAACACTGACAATAATAGGTGGATGCATGATTAGTTAAGGGGATAATGGCCAGTATTATTCCACCATATATTTTAAAGTATTTCTCCTAAACTTCTGTTATTACTGTTGTCTGGAATGAGTTGCATGCAGCTCTCTAATCCATTTGCTTAACTTCTTATGACACCAAATAAGATGCTCAGACACGCTAGGGAGGGCTGATAAAAGTGGTGAATATTATTAATACTTCCTTTGTCATACCTGGAAGGAGCCCAAGCCTAGCTCCATATAAAGTCTAGCTTCCAATCCAGTGCTTTCGGGGAAAAAAGCAAATACAATATAGTGTACTCCGAAGAGTGGGATCAGAAGTAGCGTGGATTTAGCTAGTCTCCTAGAAAACGAAAAGCATCACACAGAGAAGACACGTTTACAATACTCCCCGTGCAAATGTATGTCAGTAAAACATATGCAACGGACAGAACTAGACTGGAGCTATCCTTTCTCTTGCAAGTCAGAAGCACACGGTGAACTATCTTTAGTCATGATGGGGACATTCACTCTGTCTGATTTTGCCATCTCTTTTTTCTCTCTCCGGTGACAGCTGGTGTGGGTGCCAAGTCAATGCTACTTATAAGGGTAGGTCTTCTGGTATGGCCATCTATCCATTACAAAATGGATGTAGATCACTAACTTATTCCATAGAGAACATCAAACATGCATTTGGTATCATTTGGGCTGTTAGTCAAGAATCAAATTGCTGCAGCTCTATCAAGCCATTGAGCCACTAGTTGCCCTGGGAAATCTCCTTCAGAGGTGGCAGAGTCTCTCCAGATGGGCCCGTAGGTATGCAAAGGAAATGAAATCAGAACGGGAGGAGTTGTGTGTCTGGGAAGGATATAATTCTGAGCTCATTAAACTCCAGGGCTTAGCTGATGTACAAACCATGGGACCTAGGCAAGAAGTGGTCAGGTTAGGTGAACCTGTAAAGAAGTGTTATCCCGTTTATAGTTTGTTTCCAGACGGACTTCCACTTGAACCCGATTGGTGACCTAGCACCGAAAGGACTTTATATTGGAGTCTTCTGTTTCACCCGAGAAACAAGAGCATTGTTTACCCATGCCTACCTTGGAAATGAGAAGGGGACTATACTTCGGATTTCTTTTCTGGCCACCACGCCCCCTGCTAGTGAAAAGGAGCCCATGTTGCACCCCTCAGTAAGCTGTGCTTTAAAACAAATCCCAAGGGAGAAAATAGAAGGAAATAGCATTACTTACACAAAATGGCTGGAGTGGCTGCCTCCAACCTCAGGTGTTTTTAATTTTTGTACTAGAATCCTGATCACATTTACAAATATGATGAAGTTAACCTGAAAAGACAAGATGAAACTACTAAACTTCCCAGCCCAGGCCTCAAATGGTGTCATACCACACAAGTCCGTCAAAGTCCAAGGAGCTATAACAACTACCCCTGGGAACCTGGCACTCAATTCATGTGAATCAGAGATGCAACATTTTCTAAGTCAAGTTAAACTCAGCAGACAAATCCTTTTTTTCAAGGCAGCTAGATAAAACGTGGCTTGAGAACCTGGAGGCAAAACACATTTACTCTACGGCAATGTACATCCATTTTGCACAGTGACATAAATTACCCAATTCCCCACAGTGGCATAAAATCCAGAGTGAAGAAATAGCCAGTTAGTCCAGTAAGTGCCATTACAGCATACAGACACTGGAGGGGCAGTTGAGCAGAAAATCACCAATCGAGAATGTCTACCTCAAGATAAATCTGAGTGTGCAACGCACAACTAACCCTGGGGTGGTTCACTCCTGGGTTTTTTTCAGGATAATTTGTGCATCCACTGCCTTTTTTCCCCCCTTACATTGGCATAAAGCACATTGTTGATGATGCTGAGCTTCTACAGTAACTTTCTTTGGAGCTTACTTGCTCAAAGCCAAAATCAGACCACTTGGAACTAGATACCTAGTTATGGTTTTAGGCACTAATCGTTAGGTGCTGCAATTGAAAATACTGGCCAGTTCCATACTGTTCTGCCAAACCATGTTCTGAAACAGGATTTCAAGTCAAAGGGGCTAAATCTTTAAATGTATTTTAGGAGCATAAAGATTCAAGGAGGTCCTTTCTCAAATTTTCCAACCTAACTCCCAAGAATAGACATGCAAGTGTCTTACTTATGTGAACAAAGGATTGTTTTTAACACTGATCCTAAAGATTCGATTCCAAAGTTTACAAGAAAAAAAAACAATGGAAAAGAGGCTTAAAAGTGCCTGGGGAGAGGAATCTTGTTTTTCAGTGATTTGGAGAGAAAGAAAGAGAAGCAGTAGATATATAAAAGATAAATAGGTAGGTACATCACAGCCCCGTACTACAATGGCCTGTATTAGCAGTAGTACTGGCCATGCCAATTGGGAATCCTGCGACTCCATTAGGAGGCACATTGTGTCTTCAGACACATTAATACACAATGTGTCAAGCAGATGGTTTGGTCTATGTACTCTATAAACTGCATCTGAGTACCAAAGGTAAGAATAAGCCCGTAAAGCCAAACTCTCCTGTACTGGAAGAAGTGCAACCAATGATCATGCACAGAGCATTTAAGAATGGCTTCATCTCAGCATATGCCTTGCATTAACCTTCAGTAGTTCACCTTGTCGCCTCTCCTTGTGAGACCCTGCACTGGTGCCCACATGAGCTACCCTTGTATCCGCATGACTTGCTTGTGTTACTGCTCTGCTGAAGCCGAGGAACCGGGACAATGATTTGCCCCCTGGTTTGTCTGAGAGCTGCAATCCAACTGATGCTTATTTGTCTCCCATTTGCAAGACAGCAAGAGCTGAGCAACAATTTCCAGCTTCTGAAACTTCAAAACAGCAAATGCCACATGTAGCCCTGCATCCCTGTCTTATTGGGACAAGACAGGCTTGGCTTTCAGTTTTCAAATCATTTAGCACCCCCCAGAGGTAAGACTCACTAATACAGTAAGCAGGATGGGTCCCTGGATGATCCATAACGCCATCCCATTCTCCTCGTCGTCATCCCAGCACCTGACAGAGGAAACCAAAGGGATCAAATGAACGCCCTCAATTTTTTTTCTTTTGAATATTAAACAATCCAAGTTGTGCTACAAGAAGTCAATATTCGTAACTAATGACACGAGCAACTTAAAAGTATCTCCCAAAAGATCCTCCAGTGCTTCTCCTAAATATGGCCCAGTTCAAGGAAAGGTCCTATAGCAAGAGGAAGAATGGCAGGATTGTAGGGATTTTTGTTGTCAGCTTGTCTTGCAGTTGTTTGGTTGTCTTCCTCCATCCTCTGCACCCCGCCTCACCTACCAAGGCAAGGATGTGCAGGGTAAAAACATTCCTCTCACCCTTGAGATGACCCAGGAGAAGCATGCACTGAAGCAGGGGCGGGCAATTATTTTGAGCAGAGGGTCGCTTACTGAGTTTTGGCAAGGCATGGAAGGCCACGTGACAGGCAGCCCAGAGCAGATTAATATTAATTTTCTAAATTTTTTAGGAGCCCTGTGGGCCAGATAAAGTGGAGTCACAGGCCATATCCAGCCCGCGGGCTGCATTTTGCCCTCCCCTGCACTAAACAAATGCACACGAAAAGAAGATGGATGAGGAACTGAAACAACAATACATACTACCATTCACAGCACTGTGCAACGTGAGTTAAAATGAATAATGCTGATAGATCGCTGCAAGCCACGTGCAGAGCAATGGGCTGTACAGCCTGTCACTTCTACACTGGCAGCGTGGATCCTAATTGGACTGCTTGAGGAGAAATTGTTACTATCTCACACCTCTTCAGTAGTTCAGCTCCAAGCAAATCTCGGCTTCACAGATTTCATAGACATTAGGGCTGGAAGGGACCTCATCTGGTCATCGGGTCCAGCCCTCTGCCTCAGGGGCAGGAAGGCAGCTGGGGTCAGATCACCCCAGCAAGACAAGCATCCAAGTGTTTCCTAAAGGTATCCAGGGCAGGTGCTTGCATTGCTTCTGCCGGGAGTCTATTCCAGACTCTGGAGATGCAGATAGTAAAGTTTTTCCTAATGCCCAATCTAAAATGGTCTTCCAGCAGTTTGTGACCATTAGACCTTCATATGTGGCTCCTTTTTAATAAGTGTATTATCATATTTTTTCAAACAACATGTACCTTTTCCCCCCAAATCAGACCTCCAAAGGTGGAGTGTGTGTATTAATCAAGGAAGCCGATTTGCTGCCTGCAATAGAAGTGACCTGGCTTAATTGCTGTTCCACAGTGCAGCATCTGTGCTATTACTATTCGGGCAGCTGAGGGAGTCCATTATTTTTCACTCTACAGGCGTTAATGATCATCTCTTCTTTTTAATTGTCTCAATATTACACTTACCATGCTAACCTTTCTTAAGGCAATCTGGTTTTCTGCTAGCTGCTCTTGGCACTCTCTCTTTCTACTGCACATCTCTTTAGCTCACTTCAAAATCATAGACCGGCCAATGCAGACCAGTCTTGAGCAGCAGCCAGGGTTTCAGCCTTAGTTAAGCAGGAAAGGGAGGGCGAGTCAGCTAACGCTCAAGCTCTGTCCCTGCTCTATACGCTGGAAAAATCTTTGTTTTTCATCATTTTGCCTTTCCAAAACAAGGTGTGTATTATAGTTTTGTATGCAAGAAAACATGGTAAATAAATGATAGGGACAAAGGGGATGAAACATTTAGCTATTATGTCACGTCCAGTGATGGTTCATTGTAGCTAAAATATAGTAGGGAGGCGTTGAGAAGCATGCACGCGGTGGTGCTGCCTCTATGAAAAAAGCCTGAACCTGGGAGCTAAAGGAAGATTGTGCCACGAGACAGGTCTGGCAAGAATACAAAGTCCTTTAATCAAGAACAGCGAGGTATGTGAAAGCACAGAGGAGAGGAGTCCTAGATCTCACACAGTTAAAACACAGAGCATAATATCACAAACTCAACAGCTCACCAGTCCCATTCCCAACACCAAAAACTACATAAATTTGAGACCCAAATTTCAGACTGGTTCCCCAAAGTCTCTAACCAACTTACTGTGGTTTTTCCACAATAATTATTGGGTTATTTTTATTAGTGTTCTGCTTTAAAAAAAAAAATAGCCATTTGGGGGCACACTTGGTTTGCTTTTTCCAAGCTTTTCTTTGCAACTCCCGGAGAGATTAACCCTTCTGTTTCTGAATGGAAGCAGAGGCTTGCTTCCACTATTGCGATTCGAGGAGTTTGGGCTTGAGGAATAATAAAAATGGTGAGATGTATGACAAAAGCATCTGAGTTTGCAGAACTGCGGGTACGTAGATCGAAACCGGAATGATTTTTAAAACCAATTATCTAATGTGCCAATTTCTACATTTTAAATATAAAGGATGCACAATTATTAAGCTTAAATTTTCAGTGTTTCAGTGTTTCCCTGCTGATGAATGCAATTTAATCTGGAAAACAGGATGCTCTCCCATCCCAACCATGCTTCTGGCTCACCCTGTATTTTGTCTGTAGATTCTGGTTACAATCCAAGCAGACATCACAACAGTGGGAGCCCCTAAAAGAATTGAAACAAATATAACATGGTTTCACTTTGCACGGGGTAGTCCAGGCACATGATATCCGCACTGGTTAACAGAGCTATGAAGTGGTCAACAAGGTACAACAATCAATTCCTGGCAAAGGTGTCAGATAATCTCAAAGCGAATTAATGAAAACTTTTGCTTATCAGTTCAATAAAAGGCTAATGAAATCGCGGTGCATAAGGAAATGAAAAAACAAAGCAAGAACAAAAATCTATTTTAAGTGGAGATTAGAAGAGGGAGAGAGGGCCACTGAGAAAGAGATAGAGGAAGACTTGCAGATGAATGACAAGCTTTTGTATGGCGCAATAAATCACTTATAGGGATTTAGCTATACGTGTTCTGTGCCAGAATTGTCTGGGTAGATAGGTCCAGCCCTTTGGCAATGTAGCTCTCAGCAAAGCAGACAGGAGAGGATATTTATCTGTGATGAAGACTCATAACTGTGCACAGTAGCCATCTTAACTGGCAAACGCTCTCTATCCCTCTATCCAATGGTTTATAACGTAAGACTGCACATTTTAGTCCCACCTCTTTCATCTTTGTTTGCTTGTAGATGGCTAGTTACAAGCCTTCGTTAATCAGGCCTCAAAAAGTCCTTAAGAGAACAGTAACTCTTATTTCCTCTTATTTAATGATCAGGGGCCTTTGTACACGGCACAAAATTGGCCTTTAAAGCAGCTTAAATGCCTTTTTGAACCGCTTAAATGGCGTTCCTGTTTGCATGCTTGGTGGCGTATTCCGCTTTAAATGACTTTGTAATATAGCAAGATAAAATACCTCTGTTTTAGTTTGCTATCTAACAAAGTGAAACTGTACACGCGGTGCTGGAAGCAATTGTGCTCGGGACTTGAACCATCCCCACTGCTGTCTCCCACCACCAGCACACCTAGCCACCCTCCTGTCGCCTTGCCACTCCGCCCCAGGGGCAAGCCGGTCAGTCCTACGCAGTCCCAAATAGTGGCATGGTGGCAGGAAGGTGGTGGGGACAGTGCAGGGGTGCTGGAGCTTACCTGCCTCTCCCACATCTCCATTGGGAGGGACCCACCAGCAGCGCACACACACACCCCACCCTGCCGCTGGAGAGGGTCTCCACCCTTGTGTACACACCGGGGGGGTTAGTTTGCTTTAATTCTCCCTAAATTGAAACGGTGGGTTTCTAAAAAACCCACCGTTTCAATTTAGGAAGAACTAAACCAAATTAAACCACTGTGGTGTGTACAAGCAGCCCAGGAAACTAAGGCTTATGCAGATTTTCAAGCAAGGATTCTCAGTGGAAGTGTTTTAAATGCAGGGTTAAGCACTGAGGCATAGATCCTATTCTCTTTCTAACGGCCTACTTATATCGCCACTTCCGTGATGCTCTGTTGGAGACAGAGGCATTGAGATCAGTGGTGGCAGGTCCTCGTCGGAAGATTCCCACCCTTCATTTCCAGGTTTGGCCTGTGCACAGCAGAAACGAGGGCAAGAAGAGCGAGAATGCAGATACTCCAGTTCAAGGGAAAGAGCCAAAGACACAATTGGGCAAAAGTGGCCCCTTCTCCTTGATGCATTCATGATCTCAGCTTCAGCCCAGCAAGGTTTTTCTCCATCTAAAGGATAGGGGCCTTAATGTGGAGCCTCTACCCACCCCAGACACCTGAGGGGGAGTTAGACATCTAGTTGGACATTCAGAATTGCTTCTGAGCTTGCATGATAAGCAGGGGTAGCAGCCTAGGGAGGTCAAAATGCAGATGTAGAGGGAATCATCATGGCTTTGTGACTTCTACCCAGGGCAGAGTAGAAGATGTTTAGTGCCCGGGATGCATACAAGCTGTGCAAGTGCCATTTAAACATCTTAGATTCAGGGCAAGATCTGGCACCTCATGTCAAATCCTGCCTCTACCAGAAGAGAATGAAAAGTTTGCATTGACTTAATTAAGGCCAAACTTTTGCCCCTGAGACCAAACATTTTAAGTGTCAGTTACTTTTGGGCACTTCTGCTTTGCAACGCTGAACCTGCGGTACCACTATTTCTGCAGTCTGAAACTACTCCCTCAGTGCAGTTATTTATTAGAAATAACAATACTCACCTACCCCATGGATGTGTTGCAAAAACCTGCCTCAAATATTTTTTTCCCAAAAACTTGGGAATGTTTTAGTAAAATAGGAAAAAATATACTTGCCATTTTATTGAACCTTTGCTATCTTGTAAGACATTTTCAACCAAAAAAAGGCATTTCACAAGCTATGTCTTGTATTGCTCTGGAAATAAATGCGAGGCAAGCATACAATAAAAGGAAGGATTGTACTAACCCCAGCCAGCCAAAATGAACCACCACACATACTGTTTGTCAGAAACAAAGGTCAACAGAAGCAGGGTTTGCAGGTAGATCCCTTCCACCAGGAGCCAGAAGAAGTTGGCTAAAATGCTGAACTGAAAGAATGCCACAGCTGCCTTACATGCAACCTAGAAACACAAATGAAGAGGAGACCATTACTTCCAGTCTCTTAAATCTGTTTTTTTCAGGCCCTGGGCAAAGCTGGAGAATTTTGACTTGAAATGAATATGAGCTTGCATAGGGCAAGGCTCCAAAACCCCTTGAAATCAGTGTTGGACTTTGGCATTTCTCTGGCCAAGGTGGGCTTTGGCATTTCTTTCTCTAGGGGCATGGGTAGAACAGTTCAGGACTCTCTCAGCTTCAGATATATGAATGTAAGTCTTGCTTCAGCCATGATGAAGGCCATCTCTAACTGACCCAGCTGTAAATGGCTCCTAACCTTTTGGCCCGGGAAGTCCAAGATAGTGGGATTTGACATGAGCCACATCACTCCTTTGTGTGCTGTTGGCAATAGATACTGGCATGCCTTAACCATATTAGGCTTAAGATTTGGTAAGCTCACATGGACCTTTGACCTTCTGATTCCTTTGTGTTTGTGATACGATTTCCTATATTAATTCAGGCCCATTTCCCCCTGGAACATGCACTCGTTCCCCATAATCAAACGATTGGGCCAAATTAAGAAATATCCATATCTCCTTCCCAAATAAAGACCAAGCATCAAATGAAACAGAGGGAAGAAAAGATAGGTACCGTTGACATAAGGCAGTGGTCCATGTTTTCATCTGCAAATAGGACAGCATCTTTGGTGAAAACAGCAATGGCTCTCAGGATGAAGGAAACAAAGAGGTGCATGTGGACGTAATTACGTGTACAGTGGAATTTTCTGAAACGGCAAAAAAGAACAAGAAACCCATTCCTCAAAAGGTTAGCCTCCTCCATCAGAGCCCCAAATTAAAATAAATTCAGCCTAAAAAAGCCCCCTCCCATGGCATATAAGTGCAGTAGCCATATTTAAGGAGGTAGTTAGCACAAGGTGGGAGGTCGTCTTTAAAAACGGAGGGGGAATTAATGTCAAGAATATTGACAATCCTGGAGAATGAGAGCTTCAATCTGTAATACCTTGCTTTGTGAAGGGCATTGCTCACAGGAGGGATTGCATTCGGGTCTGCTGGATCTAAAACTGTCAGTTTTTAGTCCTTGAACTAAAACATCCAACTTTGTTAAGCAAGCCTGCACGTGACTCATTACCCTACATATGCAAGATGAAGGAGCCAGAGCACCCACCAAGCAGGGGGTGCATTGCAAAGGAGTGATAGGCAGGGCCAGAAGGGCAACATGACCCTATACTACCCTGATTGCGCATCTCAATATCGAAAGCTGCTTCTGGGGGCCTTTTCCCCTTGGCTTCTCTATAGAGATTAGTACTGATGATACCAATTAGTGCCCCTTACGGGAGTATAGTTGCACTGCACACTGCTATCCCATTAGACAACTTGGGGCTTGATTCCAGCCTGCGGGAGTGCATGGAAAGGCCTCACTTCTCCTCACTTATTCCAAGGGTCAGTGGATTGGGTTTCTATTCTGCAGGCTACTGTGTTGAGAACCAGTAGTATCTTCCTGTTGTTATGAACCAGGACTGCATTTGTACTAATAGCCTAGAAATAAAGGGTTCTACGTTCTAACATCCAAAATCAGCACACGTAAAGCTCTGACAGAACAAGGAGCACTGGTCTCAAGTTGCAGCAAGGGAAATTTAAGATGGATATTAGGAAAAACTCTCTCACTACAAGGGTGGTGAAGCACTGGAATGGGCTACCTAGAGAGCGTGTAGAATCTCCATCCTTGGAGATTTTTAAGGCCCGACTCAACAAAACCGTGGCTGGAATGATCTAGCTGGTGCTGGTCCTGCTTTGAGCAAGGGGTTAGAATAGATGACCCCTTCCAACTCTAACTGGCCCCTTCCCAACCTAATTTTCTATGATTCTATGACTTTTTTCCCCCTCGTTCCTTGTGCATTGCTCCCATGATCTTTAGTGGCAGTTATAGGAAAGCCAACCGATTTGAAAGACTGGAGGTGGAAGTCTTCAAGGGTACCATGCTGTATGAAACGTTGAGGTCTCAGGGGTGGCCATGACACCCCCTGGTGGCTCCACAACTGTGCCTCGTTCTGCCTTAGGGCACCCTCCTGTCTCGCTTGCCACACCTTGATGGTATCTATAATAAATAGGAAGACTGCCCACTGGCCTTATTTGAGCTTGGTCTCTGTAGTTGGCTGTGCCCAGCAAGGCATCCAAAGCCTTAAAGGCTAATTGCAGGGCTTGAAATCTTCCCCTTTACCATACCCTATGCCTCATGGGTGTTACAGGTATGTTGCCTCTCTGTTGTGGCTTTGGCTTCCTTGGTTTCTGCCCGTTTAGTCTATCTAGGCCTTCTAACCTGGACCCACTGAATTGGACCTGGCTTTGAGGCACTTGGTTCATTTGTCCCTTCCAGTCACTGGCCCCCTGGCTCCTGTATGCCAGCCCCTGGCCCCTCTGTGGCTGCACCCTCTTTGTTGCTGTGCCCCTGTGCCCTCGGTGCTTGATCCAGAAGGGATCAAGGCAGTCTAGTGCCCCCTGGGCACTAATGAGGCCTTCACATCCCCTTACAGTCCCGTCCCAGTCCACCTGCAGAAACAGTAATGTAACATAAGGCTCCGGGCTATAACATAAACAAAACAATAAGAGCAGCCCTTGGCCCCTTTAAGAGGGCCAACCTCCTTTCACTCTTGGGCCAGCATACATCCCAGACTGGCTTCTTGTGAGCTCCTGGAGCCTAAGTCTTTCTGTGAGCAGCAAAGCCGTGTGACCAGTGCCTCTGGGTGCTTCTGCTGGGCAGGAGCTCCTAACACAGCAGTTAGCAGGGCTACGTCAAGCCCCGGGTTTATATGCACCCAGGGCCCTGCCTACATCTACTCAGGTGACTACTTGGGCTGATGGCTAATTGCTTTATTATCCCTGTTGGCCCTGCAACCAGCAGCAGCTGCCCCCTGCCTCACCTGCAAAGCTCCCTGGCAGGGCTGCTCCTCTTCTTAAAGTAACAGAGAGCCCAGAAATGTTCTCTGCTACAGCTGAGAACACCTTAGTCAAACAGAGGGGAAATAGTTACCCTATATTAACTGAAAGGTGATTTTATTGCATCGACATAACCTCAAGCATTAAAAAAAAAATCAAAGCAGGAAAAAAAGATAAAAACCTCAATCTGGTCTTGTGTGTTAGAGTCAGCAGGAAAATGTCACAGCACAAGTGGAGGAGAATCAACTACCATGGGTGGAAATATAGCGTCTATGACAGGTGTCTTACCATGATTATAAAACTTGCTTTGGGTTAGCAAAGGATGAAAGGGGCAGAATGAGGCGGATTTATCTCAAAACACCTTGAAAGACTGAGGGGTTACCTGAAGGCAGCAAAGACCAGGAGAGCTGTGATGAGAGAAGTCAGCGAGGTTGCATAGCCAGCTGTGTAGACATGCCAAACTGCAGAATAATATGATTTCTATGAGAAGAGAACATAGACAGGTATAGATGGAAATGCAGCATTTAGCCCCATTTTACTGGGGCAGGATTTTCCTTGGAAAAAACATGCAAGCAATAAAATATTTTCTTTCAGCATTGACCATGAAGATCACCCTAGCCACCTCAGCTGTTAGATAATATACTTAATTGTATCTCCTCAAAATGCCTTCCTGCAAATGGGGTACTAGACTTTGGGTTTAGCTCAGGTGATGTAGGTTCAAGACCTGGGTGAACTACTCACCTATTGGGTTATCTCAGGGAAGTCACTTTGCTTCTCTGAGATTCAATTTCTAACCCGCAGAAGGCTCATATTTAGGCCCAAGTGAAAAATGCTCTCTCCCAAATGGTTTGCAATAGAAAATTGGGTTTTCAGCTAATCTTTTTTTTGTATGCAAAGTGTCTGCTTTCCTTGGAAAATTTGGAGCTTCGGTCAAAAAACCCAAATCGAATCGAACCAAACCAAACCAGAGCAAGAACACTTTTTGGGGTAGAGGAGGATGACATCCTCCTATTTTTCAAACTGTTTTAATAGTGATCCTTACCCCCATTTATGAAGTGTTGTGGATGTGTGTGGATGCTCTATACAAACCCAATGTACACTTTATAAAGATGCCAAACAACTGCCTGTGAACCATGAATCGTGTGCTATAAGAGCTTAGTATTGTGATTGATATTTTAATCTCAATTTACCTTTGCAAATATAAAACCTGAACTGCAAGTTTTTACAATAACAAAACACAAGTGTATTGCACATGGGCTCTATCTGAACCAGGACACTTTGTGGGTGTTTGGATGAAGGTGCCTAGTTATAGCTTTTCCCTAATCTGTATAATAAGGGCCACGTCCTCCAAGGGGAAGAATTCGTCCAATTTCTGCTAAAGCTGATGGGAGCTGTGGTCATAAAACACGTCACCGATCTTCAGCACCTTGCAATAAGGCCCAGAGCTTTTAGGCAAAGTGCAGACTTCAAACAGGAGAGACTCAAAGCACTTCCCACCCCAAAACAGACCGATAGGTTGGTGGGTACAGATCCTCCGAGACTCACAAGCATTGATTCAGACCCAGGCAGGGCAGGGTACTGAACCCACATCTCTGACTCCTTGGAAGTATTGTAACCACTCAGCTGCTGGATAAAATAGCAGGGCAACACCGTCAACTGCTACTGCCATGTTTCACGCAAAGTCATGAAATCAAAGGAGATTGCCAAGAGGACCGAGCTCATCAGGTGGCATGGAAGGACGAGTGCTTAGTTTGCAGGGTCTTGGCAGGGTGCAGATTTGAGATGCTCACACACCTCTGGGGGTGCCTAGAAGCAGACATTTATTTAGAAGCCAGTACTGACCTGATCTTCAGGCCCCTTACTGGCACCTTCATCAAATCCACAAGCGACAGAGTACGGTGGAAATGGTTCTGACCAATAGGCTTCTTGTGTACAATTTCTCTGCAGGAAACCTGCAGCCGTAAACAAAACATACCAGGGAATGATGCATTTCCTTTAATACTGAGACGAAGCTAATTGTTCCTATTGCCAAATTTTGAGACTGATGTAATCTCCTCGCTCAGATGTTTATGTTGATTTTTCACATTTATCAAATCAGAGTGAATGATATGGATGTCATGCAACCCCCTCAGGATTCAGTCTTTATAGTTCAAATCAAATTGAAATAAATGGATTCCAATCCACATTTAACCCTGAATGTTGCAGCGTATCTATGTTGGGAAATGCTTTTTCCTTCTGTTTCTCAAACTGGAGTACGTGTACCCCCGGGGGATAGGTAGGACTTTTGCCGGGGGTAAGCACCTGAATTTTAATAATGGCAACAGATCTTATGTCACTAACAGATGTTCATTTAAAGGTGGCATGGGATCTGATCCCTGATCCCAACAATCACATGCATGGCAGAATCTGTGATTTTGGGATCAGGGATCAGATCCAAATCATACCCCAGTTGCCATGATCCCAGGCTTCCCCTGCACTAGCAAGCTGAAAGCCGGGTGCCCAACAATCAGCTCATTATCAGCTGGATCTGGGACCATAATGCCACTTGAACCGGCCACGGTGAGCTCCTAACGAGCCACACATTCAGTTACATGTGTTTTGTGTAATATTTTTGTGGCTGGTTTCCCATTTTGTGGTACCATTTATTTCATGAACATGTGGCCAGGTTACTATTTAAGGTATGATTAAAAAACTACTTGTGCCTTAAAAGTTTTGTCTGCCAGAGGCCTTACTGGTCAATGCACAGTTATTACTGGCATTGCCATGTGTCAACACTGAACATGCAGAAACATATCCAGTGTAGGGGGTACAAACAACAATATTTTGCAGGTCAAGGAGGGCATGGCCAACAACATTAGACAACTAGCACTTTAGAGAAAATCTCCCAAGTGTGCCCAGTGGTCATCTATACCATGAGAGAGTATGCCCTGTTCTAACACCCTGATGCATGAAGTATAATAGCCTATGATTTGATATCATAGATATTATAATCTGGTTTCAAAATAGAAATGAAAATGAAGAATAAGGGGGGAAAACAATTCTTACCATGTATATTGGTGATTTCTTCAAAAAAACCTGGGCAGGCCACTTTCACCACCTCCCCAAAAGTAGCTTTGGGCCAGCAACTTAGACCATCCCAATCTCCTGGACATCCTGCCAAGACACCACATCCATCGTCAAAAAGGTACGTGCAGGATGTTTTGTACCCAAAAGCTTGCAAAGACAAATTTTTCCACGTATTTTAGTTGGTCTGACAAAAGATATCAGATTTACTCAGAAAACCTTGTCTGCCCATGCAGGATGTGGCATTTCACAATGCTCTGAGATTGTTTCTGAGAAGACTTTCCGTGTCTTTCTCATGAGCTCTGCAATTCTGTCCTAGCCTAGATTCTCAGTGGTATCGTCTCCTGCTACCTCCACCGCAGCTGTGCAAAAGCAAGGTGTTTTCCTGCTTTACTGTCACGTGCACAGTCTTAAATACTAGTGAAATTCCCATCAAGATTAATGAGGGAGATTGGGGGGGGGTGCAAATCAGCACCACCCCACACAGCCACCACCTCCCCAGAATGGGCGGAGGAAAGCTTGCCACCATCCACCATGCCATGCTGCTGCCACTCTGCATCCAGCCCTCTGCCACCCCCACCCTCCACTGCTCTGGATCTGGCCCCACGTCACCCCCCGCCACTCCATGTCTGGCCCTGCACCATCCACCCTCCCTCCTCTCCCCCCGCCCCACTTATGTCCACTGGAGCCATGCCTTGCCCATCATTCTTGACATGCATTCTTGACGCAGCACTGGCTGAAGCCATGCCCCCAAGAGCATTACAGACAGACAGACAGACGCACAGACAGACAGACTAAACCCTTTAAATAGAGAGAATTTAGCATCTGAGCTGCACCATTTCTTTTCTGAGAAACTTTCAAACAGGCAACTTAAAACCAACATGAACTTTGACAAGGGAGAGATTTTTTTTTTTTTAGTTGGTAAAAGAACACAAGGCAACAAGAGAAGAAAAATGTTGACAGTAATAATTAGCGCTTTGGCAGCATTCCCAACCTAGGTTTCGTACAGATCAGGTAAGTGGTAAATTTAGCTATATCGGCCTGTTATTTCATCATTGTATCCGGTTTCAGCTACACTTTAGCTGATTTGAAGGAAATGATGCAAAAGGTGAAATCCTGACCGGTTGAAATCAATGGGAGTTCTGTCTTTGATTTTAATGGGGCTAAGATTTCATTTAAGACATGTAGGAATAACCTCACATATTTCTCAAAAAAACCTTACGATGTTCATGACATGTTGACTACAGGAAAATCCCAGGCATGCTGGTATCTATGAAGCACTAACTATAAAACCCGGCCCTGCATTCTAGGCAGATACTAATCAGACACACCTTACTGCCAGAAAGATGCAAAATTTGAGAATGACTCTCAATGCCTTTCCCAAATCCCTCATTAGCACCCTACCCCCAGGGCTTTCCTTCTCTCCACTGCCCGGAAAAGCTCCTAAGAAAGCTTTTATTGAGTTCTGAGACAATAAAATTAACTCAAAATGCAAAATTTTCAAACGTGGCTCAGGATTGCTATTTGATTGTACCCAACCTGTTACACATATGAGAGGTCTGGTTTCAAGAAAGTGTTGGGAATCCATCCTGCTAGAAACTGGGTCTCTTTAAAGTGTCTCTGGTTGGATGGTCTGAAAACCAAAGCTTTCCAAATCCCTAGTCAGGTACATTAAAAAAATCTTGACCCTTAATACCTTGTTTTAGCCTTTATATAATACTGGGGAAGAATTGGTTGGGTTTGCTATAAAGTTCCATTTTCAGTTATACTTGGAAAATCTCAATGCATCTGACTACTGATTGACATTAATCAATCAAAAGACAAAAAACAAGCATATTCTTCAAGGCACAAATTCTTTTCTGATCATAAAGGATGGGAAAATTGCTCTTGGCTCAGGAAAGCCACGTTTGCTTATGTGTCTAATGTCACGGAAAGCTATATGAAGACCCAACTTTGTCATGATTGGTATCATTACTCCTAGGTCTCTTACCTTCAAAATCTGGTGAAATTGATTCATTTTTCTCTAAACAGAGAGCTTCATCTTTTACCACCTGCTGGAATATCCTGCATTCTGGATGGATAGAGGCAACCTGAATCCAAAAAAAAAAAAAAGATAGAAATGGGTCATTATTTGATTCAGATGTTAGTGATTATTTCCTGTGATTATATGTTTAATGAAGGTTGGGAAATTTAGAGTAACTTGCTGGGAAAAAAAAGAGTTTGGCCAAGAAGAAGGGGGCGGGGGGGTGGGGGAAAAGGGAAATTTGGAAAATTTCAAAACATTTCATTTTAAAATTTTCAAAAAAATTTGTTGTCACTCTGCAGATGTCGCAATGTCTTTCTTTGATCATTGCAAACCAGCTCGGCTCCTCATTTTGAAATGGCATTTCTTGGTAGAAAACCGATTTCAAGAAAAAAGCCCCAAATAGCCCCAAAATGAATTTAAATATTGTTTTATTCTTAATTAACCAAAAAACCTTTGAGTTGATCAGAAAGGTGATCTTTTTTGTTGTTGCTGTTGTTTTACGAAAACAGTTTTAGTTCAACCGACGCAACATTTTTCTTGTATTTTCTGGGGGTTTTGTACTGATCCAAAAAGCTGTTATTCACTCAGCTCTATCCCTAAACCGCCCAAAGTGGTTTTTAAGAATCTAGATGTTAGAGCTGAAAAAACACACCCTTTAATTAAGACTGGAAGCTCTTTAGGACTGGACCTGACCTTTTGCCCAGGATTTTCATACAAGAGGTTCCCGGTTTTATTTGTGGCTTTTTGGTAGTGGTGTGATATAATGAGTCAACAAGAGTTGGTCAATAAATGAAAGGCCATGGTGCGAGGTCCTGCTGGCTGAGTGCGTGTGTGTCTGATATTTGTGGCTTGCATTATTCAGCAGGTGAGCTGTAAAACAGATGACGAAGAGTTTTCATGAGCTTCTTAAACCATTGTTAGCTTTTGGTTTCTAAATTCTGAAATAACGTCTATGTCTCTTTTTTTTTATAGCGTAAGAGGTTGACTGACTGAATAAGGACCAGTTGACGAGGGTTCCTTTTATGGGATCTTGTCGACCATAAATGCAACTTTCTGAGAAAAATGAATCCTGCTTTTACTCTGGATTGTATTTACCCCTCTGTAGCCTGCTAAGAATGAAGAATAATGTACATCTAGAAAATATGAAGAGCGTTTCACCTTTAAAAGTCCTTTAAGCAACCTACATTGTGGCCTTATTTTAGCTATACCCCCTTCAAATCTGCAGCACTGGAGCATATCTCATTGAATTCCTCTCCTCTTCTAACTGTACGCTAACATAAAACGAAGACGTGCGAGAAGAAAGGTTTCTTTTTCTTTCCTTTTTCTTCTATTATACTCCAGCTGTGGGTAACCTTAAATACACAAAAAAGACAACCTAAACGGCTCCTTAAAATAGTATTTCCTGTTGTTCAACAAAAGGAACTCACTTCTGAATTGCTACCGTTCAGGGCTGAACACAATGCTGCTTTTCCATTTTTTTATATGGCGAAATAAATTGAATTTTGCTCCATGCTGGCACCACAAACTAACAACATTAGCAGCCATAACAGGATGATTATAACAGAAGCCCATTTAAATTAAAAGAGCGCATGGAGCTGTTTGGCTGCAAAAAAGTTGATTTCTTTGCTGCTTCTACTGTCTGTAACGTTTTGCTGGGAGGTTTTTTAGGCAAACAGCAGCAGCTCGTACCCTTAGGCTCTGCCACTGCTTCACTGGCTTCAAGGGTCACTGTGAGAGAGCATGGCTATGGGGGGCATGTACAGAGAGCGCTCTTCACTGCGCGTACGCCACACTGCCAAAGGGGCTGTAGCCGCACCCCTGTCACCGTGGTCCTGCATCCACCCATGGGTAGAAGGACATGGAAGACACAAACATGGGCAATGACTTGATATGGCTTGAAAACAGGGCAGACAGAGCAACATGAGTTCACTTTTCAGTCCACTGATGCTGCATCGGAGCAGGTAAAAATGTCATTATGAAGAAGGCAGTGTTCAGGTGTTGGTGCAAGAAGCATGGGAGAAGCAAGACTTCTTGCAGATGATACCTTTTATTGGACCAACAGCATGGCTGGGCTACACACAGGGACGCTTCTATGAGAGACACAGGCAAGTTTTCTTCTTCAGGCCTGAGGAAGTGTGCGGTGGTACCCGAAAGCCAGCCGATGTCTAGGCACCTTTGCAGTCAGCCCAAGAAAAGATACTATTCCCAGGAACTCTTGCCCCATCGTGAAAAAGTTTAAAAAAAGTCAAGTCACATTTTCTGAAGGCTGGCAATGTATTGCACTCCAGGGCAGGTCATCAGCTGATGCAAACTAGCATCCCTCTGTTGTAGGAGGTATGCTGATGTACACTGGGGGATGAGCTGGAGTAGTATATATTTCCTGTTCACCATTACCTATCAACCTCTACGGTGTTCAAACGCAGCCCTCGGGAGCAATAACTCAGTATGAACTGTGCCGGAGTTTATTGATTTGAATTCATTGCATGTGTAGACGTGCCTCCTGAGACAAAAATAGGCCTAGAACCCACATATCCTACCCTTTGGGGGATGGCTTTACCCATCGAGGGATTATTGTATAAAAAGAGAAACCCCTGCTCCTCTTCGAATGCTACAATTTAGTCGTCTAAGGAAGGCCAGAAGTGAATTTGGGGCTGTGAGTGTGAGCTGACGTAGGCACCTCGCTTCAACTCCCACTGGGGTTTTTCTCTTTCCAAATGGTGGAGGATTTAAGACAGACCCTTGTGTTTAGCATTTCCTGACAGCTAGTTCAAGCTTCCTGCTCAGCAAGCGAGGTTCAGTGAATCCCATTTTGAAGTACCCAACTCTCCTCGCACTTTCTTTATGGAACATGGGTACCAAGCACAGTGCCATGGATCTTGTACTAGGGACACAGGGCCGTACCCAGAAAGGGTATTAGGTGTCCCTCCAGCACAGGGTTTTCAGCATACTCAAGGGCAGTGGTTTACAGTGCCCATTAGTTTCCTGATCTCATTTCCCACAGTACAGCGTGGGAATGGGTTGAGGGGTGGGAACACATTTCCTCAGTGCTGTGGTTAAGTACTCTACCACTCCCAAAAAGACACATCCTTGTGGGCCTGAGCTTAAGAGATCAACCTAAGGGTTGTACAAAAAACCTAGTTAAGAAAACTTTCCCCTGCAATCACAGATTTGTGTCCTGACCGCTGTACCACCCTTTTTCTCTGAACAAGAGATCATGGGGTCATCCATGAAGAGGGAACGTTCAACTGGGACCGAGCTCCATTGAGGACAATAGAAACCCCGGGCTAACGCCTGGCTGAACGTGATTTATCAGTCATCACCCTAACACCAAAAAGCTGATAGCAAACATGATTCCAGTCTTATCCAAATAAAAAGGGATATGATAGGAACCCTCTCCTTCCACGTTTTGGTTTTTTTTGTAGGATGCCAGATCACCTGCACCGAAGCAGTAAGATCACAAGCAGTGGCTCCCTTGCGATACAATCCTTTCTGATACCTTGAAATGAGGAATATCAAATCCAGCAAATACTTGGAAGGGAGATGTGCCAAGAAGCACCTGCATGTCCAGAAGCTGTTTGCCACCTTTCCTTGGAGCCCACCCAAAAGTAATGACTCAGGGGCTGCCAGAGTGCTGGAAGCCTTGTTATTTTGATAAAGCCTGAAAAAAAGATCCTGATAATGTTTGCTCATTAAAACTCCCTTGACACTCGGAAAAAGGCAGGGAGAGTCTGCCTGCTCTCGGAAAAGTCAGGCCCTTTTACAGTGCCACCAGCGCTTTTGGAAAATGCACCCCAGAGTGATTCATGAGTCAGGAATACTTTTGCAATAATTAACGTCTGTCCCCAGTTAGTTACCTACGGAAGAAAGAATTAAATTCACTGAATAAATGCATCACTCCTAAGTCCAGAAGGGATCATTATAACTATCCAATCTGACCACCTACTTAGCACAGCCCAGAAACCCTCACACAGTAATTTCTCCACCATATCCATAAATCACTAGGTGTGAATATATTTCACAGTGCTGTTCCCTACGGGTCCTTTTTGTCAAGCCATCTGTGTACTTTCACCTCCCATATACTTTCAGATCTCACCTGAACATATCTACATATTCTCTGCCTGGGCATCTTAATTTCTCTAACCCTCTGAATGAGCTCTGAGGACCTTACACCATGGCTGTGTACTATCTATAGCATACAGTGGTCCTTCGACGATTAAACCCTGCGTGATGTGCTGAGATGCAGCAAAAGCACTGCACTACATCAACTGAGTTTATTTTACATTGTGAGCTGTCTTTTAGTCCCTATGTTTTAATCGCTTTCTTGGGGTATTTTATTTAGTGCACTGGCCGGAGACGTCCAAGCACAGCCACTCCTTCCATAGCTCATTTTCATGAGTTCTCCAAGAAGTAGGACATTGTTCAGGATTGCATTTTTTTCATCATGCACACTCCTTTCCAACCCCTTTCTGTAACCTGATCAGCACCCCTGGGGAGGAGCTCTCGTGGTAGATCTCTGAAGTCAATGGCCGTCCCAGCATCAGAGAATCCCAGAAATATAAGGCTGGAAGACACCTTGAGAGGTCACCTAGTCCAACGCCCAGGTCGAGGCAGAATAATCCTTGCCTAAACCATGCTGCACAGGTTATTAAAACCGCACGAGCAACCCTCTTGTACAACCCCCAGACACAATACCCTAAAACACCACAAATACCCTACCTTGCCCACAGGTAGAAAAGCAGGGGCATGAGGACACGGTCAATGCTCTGCATCTGCTGATTGTTAAAATACACTCAAGATGATACCAGGAAGAAAACCATGCCCCCCGCTGAAGAGAAAGGCAACAAAAAAAAATGACGGTCCATGCCGATCTGACCATTTTTTTTCACTTTGGTGTGGTTTTGGATTAAGCCTCAGACCGCCGTCAGGATCCATTCATGTCAGCCCCTCCCAGGTGGCCGGTAGTCACTCAAACTCCAGTGCTCCCAGTATACTCCCAGTCACTCTAACGCCAATACTCCTAGTGCACCATAACTCCAATACTCCCAGTATACTCCCAGTCTACTATAACTCCAATACTCCCAGTATACTCGTAGTATATTCCCAATCACTTTATCTCCAATGCTCCCAGTATACTATAATTCCAATACTCCCAGTATCCTCCCAGTATACTTATGGAGCAATTTAGGGGAATTCTTTAGTGGTACAGGTGTACAGGCATTTGATGGCTCAATTGCACAATGCCTGCACCAGGGAAATCCTCCCTGCAGTGAAATTAGGGCTTTCATATCCCCTTACCCTGTGCTCACCCTTTGCACCAGCCACTGTCTACAGAAGTGAGGACCTCATTCTGAATCTTTCCTTAATAATCTTTCTTTGTATCTACCATTGTTACCCCTGGGGTATTTTAAAACTGTGACTGGGGTGGGGGGGGGGGGGTGAATGTGACATCATCTCTTCGTTAGCATATTACCATGCTGTAAAAATATCCGATAACCTCTTAACTACCTTCTATAAGAATTTCCGACAAAGTCCAAAGTTTGCCTCAACACTATCTTTTCAGCAGTTAGGATCCTAATATCCTATGGCCAATGGTGGCTAATTATTGTCTTGTGCTCCCCATCTCTCTTCATCCTCAGTCTTCTCTTATACTTAAATTATAAGCTCTGCGGGGCAGTGACTGTCCTCCTGCTCCGAGCTGTCATCATGCTTAGCAAAGTGGACTTTCGGTCCATAACTACAGGTTTGCTAGCCACACAGTAATGCAAATAGGACCATAAGACTGGAAGGGACCTCAGGAGTTCATCTAGTCCACCCGCCCTACTCAAGACAGGATTGCCCCCGATTAAACCAAACCACTCAAGTGAAATAGTAATAATAAACCAGTTTAAGAATAGCTCACATGCATAGATCTTGCCCTAGCACCAGGGCTGAGGTGTTCTCACAGTCTTCAAACTGATTCACCGTGGCGGGCTGGGTACAAACGGTATTGGTAATACTGGCTGGGGAATGGTATGTATGAGCCGGGAGTCTGCACCTGCTCTAGATCTCTCTTTAATGGAAACATGAGTGACCTTGAAAATATGCTGACTTTGAGTCCCAGATGCAGGTGCTTTGCTTTGTTTTGCTTTGCTTTGGAAATTGCAAAAAAAATGAAAAAGAGCTCAATGCTTAAAGCCCAGGAAAGGAAAACCATGAAAACTAGCTGAGCATTTCTAGAGCGAGAAACGAGTTCCAGTGCTCAGATCTGGTTTTTAAATGGGTAATGGTCCCGTAGAGTTCGAAACCATCCACGTACTCCTGGCTCTCATGAGCTGTAGGCACTGAGATGACAGGGCTTGTTTTAAAATCCCATTTACTTGATACCTGGAAAGTTAGCAAACAATGCCTCCACTTGCAAAGTCTTACGTGTACTTGATCCAGAATACACCCTATGCCCTTATGTAACCACACATTTCCAGTCATCCTCTTCAGCGTGTTAATTAGGTTATTTCAGGAGTCTTTTTGACTGAACATGACAGGCTAGGGGGCATTGTCAATGTGTTTCCTCTTTTCTTCACTTGATTACCTGTGGAGTAAGACAAGCTGATTCACTCACTGCCTTGCAGGCTTCATTATAGAAGTTCCTTTTCAAGATTGTTTCTTAAAGGTTGGTGCAATGCTGCAATGGTTCTCAATCGTAGCAGACAGTTTCCATCTATCTGCCCATGTCTACTCAATACATTACTTTGGACAAGAAAAAAGAGATACAATGCATTCATTTGATACTAAAATAAGTAGCCTATTGAATTTTCACTGGCGCTTCAAAAAATCGTTATTAACCAGAACTGCACCGTGCCATTTAGCATACCGTACTCTCCATGGCTAGGGTCGGTTTCTACTGTCAAGGGGCTCGTGTAACTTTATACTAAGGGCTTGTGCTCATATTCCTTGTGCATCCACAGTCGTACGTGGAGGGAAGTGTGAGGTGTGCCACGGAAGGAAGATTAGACCCGAGAAAGAAATCGGTATGTCCCTCTGGAGGGGAATGCCCGTCGTGTCTATCTTTCCATGAGCTGCGATACCAACCCTACCTTACGATTCAGTAACGATCCCGTCTCGTTTCTATAATTACCTTCATGCAACTGATTCAAACAGAATTCTTTGCTTAGTAACCGTGAGAAGTTTTTTTTGGCTAAGGATGCAGGTGTAGCTCAGTGAATCAAATACTGGCTTAGGAATCAGGAAATGTGGAGTTTAGCCCTGACTCTGTCCCCATCCTGCTGTGTTTCTTTGGGGAAATCATTTCTTTTGGTTGTTCCTCTGGGGTTTTTTCCTGCCCTTTGTCTATCCGGGCTGTAAAGTGCGTGCAGGGGAAGACAGTGGCTCTCTCTGGGTATTCAAATAGTGCCCACAGAATGGGTCTCTTGAATTTCTCAGAGCTGCCGCCCTGCAAATGAGGAGTAACTTTACCATCATCACCAGCCCGCTCTGTAAGGGAACGAATGCTGCATAGTGCTGAGCATCCCAGGAACATAAAAGCAAATGAACTCCAGCTGAAGACAAAGGGCGTGTAGGGATCCCAAGACCACAAAAGAAGTTTTCGTTTCGCATGACTGAGGCTTTGAGTCTGTTGTCCCTTCTGCGCAGCTATATATTTAAAAAATCCCTGCTGGGATAATCCTCCCACCATTCGCTTCCTGCTTTTTCTCAACATGATTTGGATTTGGGGGGAGGGGGGGGTCTCCCAACATTTCTGCTTCGTCTCCATTGCTTCTTGTCAAACTTAGTGCAGGATGTGAAAGATGAATAATGCTCGTCAAAAGTACATCCGAGGCTCCAATGTGAGTCAGAATGTGGCGCCACAAGCTACGTGGTACCTACTTGTCAATGTTGGTCATGTCTTTCTGTCTGATACATGTTAGGTTCGGTACTGTCTGTTACAATACGTAGAAAACCGGTGGGTCACAGATGTATATGAAGCATTCATTTTAAGCCTATACCTCAGTGTGATGCAGACGCCCCAGTTAGTCTTCGAACAGCAGGCTCGGGTAGCAGAGGCAGCTTATCGATGAAAGTCTAGAGCTCTGTGCAGTCTCTTTTACCCTGCCCAGAAGAGCATTTGACATCCCGATCATCAGCACTGACGTGCAATGTTATATATGAACTTGAAACTGAGGATTTACAGATACAGAGCTGAGTCCAGAAGTCTGTGCAGAATGGGGTTACTGACTCCTGCCTGGCCCCATAAAAAAGTGCAAACTATTCTGGCATTTTGGGCATGTCCACAGAGCAATTTGCAGCAAGGACTGCAGTCAGGGTAGGCATATCTGAGCTACCTTTAATCTGCCTGGCAGAGGTGACAACAGCAGGAAAGCTATACTTATAGGGACTTCATTGTGAGCTATCCAAGCCCACTGGGGACCCAGAACTGATCTGGTAGTCAGTGGGACTGCTATCCTCACTGTTCTTGCTACCTGGCCTTAGTTAGATGAAAGCAGTCTGGTCTTGCCTTCCCCAGTGACAGCGACATCTCCTGCTTGCAGAGTGCTCATATAAAACTCCATAAAGTGAAGCCTTGGGCTTGATCCCGCTCCAGGTAGCTGCATTTAGTAAGGAAGCATCAGTATATGTGGGAGGGGGGAGGATATCTCCCATCTGCCTCTCAGAAGCTGTGACACAGATGCTCTCCCTGGTACAAGTCACCCGAAGATTTGCATCTGCCTTAAGCAAAATCTCAGGCTGGGGAAGTTGGGGCTGGGAAACTCTGCTTGGCAAAGCAAAACTCTTTGGCTTTTGCCCCCCTGAACTTTTTCCTTGCCTTCCCTGCCTACCTCCAAGGCTGTCCGAGTTCTCACATCTGCATCCCAGAAGCTAGCAGCAGCCTGCCCTGGAAGATCCAGATGTGCCACAGCAGCCTGCCTGCCCCCTCCCACGCAGCTAGTACCCCCTTGCCCCTGCCCCATCCCTCCCTGGCTGCAGGGCACTTACCAGAGGCAGCAGCGGCCAGAACAAACTTAGCATCTTCAGCTGGAGCCGGCACAGCCCTCTCCACTCTCTCTGCCTTGTTGTGAGGCTGCGAGAGCTGCTTTAGCCTTTCCCCACCTCCCAAGGCCCGCCCCTGCTTTGCTCTCCTCTGGATAGTGCTGCACTCCCCTCCCCTGCTGGGTGCTCCTCCTCCCCGCTTCTAGGGGACCTGGAGAGTCCTGCCATCTCCTCCCCAGCCCCTACCTGAGCGCTCACATCTTTCTTTCCAGCCCTGCAGCATAAGCCGGATATCCCTGCATCTTGCTGCTGCTTAAACCCAAAGCCAAGCCAGCCCTACCTGCTGCTACTGCCCCTTGCAAAAAATAGACTCCCCTTCCCCCTGAAAAGCCCTCAATGCAGTAGCACTGAAAACTCAGCCGCTCTGACTGCTCTGGATGGATTTAAATGCATTGAAAGTAATTCCCCAATGCAAAAAGAGAAGCCACACTCACTCTCCGTGGGGGTGCAGACAGCTTAGTGCCTGGGAGCGCTTGCCTCAATGTGGCAGGTTGATGCTAGGGCTGATTTTTGTTGGACCAGGAAAGCATCAGGATCTGGCCTTTGGAAGCACAGCTGGAATTTCGGCAGTGAAGTTTGAGGAATTGAGCGTGCATCCCAGTGGGAATGCAGCGCTGGATCTGGGGATTTCTGGTACCGCTGTGATGAGGCAGGCCTGGTACAGTCAGAAAGCTATGGGTGCTCCCTGTCGGGGTGAAAGAGTTTTTGGGATGGGGTAAAGGTGGGTGAGACATCACAGGGTCCAGGGGCTGAGCCTAAGGGTGGCAGCAGCAGGCTACATCAGGGCTCAGAGCACTGAGCGCCGCAGGATGGTTTGAGTTTTTCTTTTGATAGATGGTCAGGAGGGTTTGTATTAAAATTAGCAATATGGGAGTAGAACCAGCTTTTACCCAGACCTTAGGTGCTCTGTACGCTCCACCAGCTCCATGGCCCCTATATCTTCTTTGCCCTTCTCAAGATTAGCCTAAGGTCCAAACTTCCAAAATCAGATCCTCTTATTAGCCCAAGACCTTATCCCACCCACCCCTCTTTTGGATTTCCCTGTGTCCCTGGCATTTTTCCCTCTCTCAATATTTCCCTAAGCCCCAAAACCTACTTTCCAAGATACTTGCTGAGCCTGGCATTCTCCTTGGTAGGAGTTTTGTAAAGTACCAAATTCTTTTTCAGCTCATATCCCAAACACTCTTTGCCAAGGTATTCCTGGGAACCCCAAAACCTCACCTTCTATGGCTAATTACAGACAGGCAAAAAGCCTAAAGCTGAATCAATTCAGGTTAGTCTAAACTGCACAGTTTAAATGGAAACAGAAGTGAACAGACATTTACCTTTGATTCAGGAAATACAGCCACATGCCTGCATAGGGTTGCCAACTCTGACTGAAGCTATTCTGGGAGATTTATTTTTCCAATATGACATAATCTCATTAATTGAATTTATTTCCTTAAAATATCAATTCAAAAGCTCCCGGTTTGCTTTCAATAGTCACTGGGAGATCGATGCCGATTCCAGTAGACTCCTGGCCAGTCCAGGAGGGCTGACAACCCTGTGCCTGCAGCAGTTCAGGCCAAAAGCTGGAGGATACAAGTGCCTGGCTCTTTTTCTATGTATCTACTTCCTCTTCCTACTGCCTCTGAGATCTCTTGGATTTACAGTCCAGAATTACAGCTACATGACTCTGCAGAGGTGCTCATCACTCCTTCTTCCTGCTTCCAGGTACCTCTGGGATTTGTATACCACAATTGAATCCAGCAGTAAGTTTGAGTGGGGGGAAGAAGTGTTTAACCCCCAACCCTGGCCCTGGACCCGAGTGAGGTTTGCCTAGCAGGGACAGTCTTCCCCTCCTACAGATTCGGCTGCATCCCCAGCCAGGCTTCTCCTCGCCCCTTTGTCAGCCAGCCCTCACTGCTCCACCTAGGGAGCATATGTGTGGGGACAGCCCTGCTCTCTGGAGCAGACAGCACAGCACAGGGCTGGAAAGCATGCTGGGATGCTGGGGGACTGTGATTTAATTTGAACCAGGAAGGGGTCTAGGACAGAAGTTTCATAAACCGGTTTGACCCAAATCAGTTAAGTCTGATACTGCTTTCAACCAGGTTTGTCTTAAACCAGTTTCAGCCATTTTGAAACTGGTTTACGTGCACTGGGCTTCTGTTCTGTTACAGGTTTAAACCAGTTTCTGATCACGTAGACCAGTTTGCGTGTAACCTCTGTCCTGAGCCTATAAGACCTCCCAAATGAGAAGAGATTACAGTGCGAATCAGATGTGTGGCCATTTAAGTTTGCTTGATTTAAGTGTTGACCTACATGCCACTTCATTCATTATCCATGCATAGTGATCTGGGTTACAGCAGAACTTTGTATTCACGTGAATAGGTTCATTGTTAAACACTCCCATGCTGACCTACCCACGTATTGACACACTAAACAACCAATCATTTTTTATTCCTTTCCACCTGTATCAGAAACTCTTTAACTAAATACAAATTATGGATGGATGCTCTCCTTTCAGGCCAGAAAAACGTGTAAGATGGCAGATGCCTGAGAGCAGGTGCACAAAATGGTGCTTGTCCTCACTTCTAAACCCAGAGATTTTCAATTGAGGTCACCTGGAATTGGGCAGTGGGAATGGTCTGTGGTAGGATATGTCCACTGATGGAGCTGGGAGACCAAGGAGAGGGAAGTCCAGAAAGGGTTCAAGATGAGAAAGGGAAGATAGAAGAGAAAAGAAAAAAGGCTGGATAGGCATCTGGAGGGGGTCATCTGACCCCAGCACTCTTTCCTGCCTAGGCAGGGGGTCGGACTCAATGATCCGTTGAGGTCCCTTCCAACCCTAGTATCTATGACTCTATGAGCCTGTGGCTACACCCACATACCTGCCTCCTATCCCATCATTCCCATCAGTAGCATCCTAACGGTCCCATGCTATGGTGAACCCCAAGTGCTCAAAGTTGAGTTGCACACAAAATCCTGAGTCTGGCCCCAAAATGTTATGAGTTTTTCCAAATAAATATCACCATTGCTATTTCTAGCCTGACACCCTTTATACTCAGCCCCTTTTCCCCCAGGATTGGTGATATGGTGTTGCCAGCTCTCACACATAAAAATGCATACGTCTTTATAAAGTTTGTATAAAGCTCTGATGGTTACAAAACCTTCTAATCCCACAGTTTGAATTTATCCATGTTCAGTTTATACTTAATTTTTTCCTGTGCCAATATTGTCCTTTAGCTTAAAAATCCCTTCTGCCTCCCTGAAGGATGCTCTCCAACAAGTTCATAGAGATCAACCATATCCATTCTCAGCCTGTATTTTGCTAAATTAAACAATCCAAGCCCTATTAGTCACTTCTCATAATATTGGCTCTCTTCTTCCCAGTCAATTTAGTAGCCCCTCCTTGTACCTTTTTCAACCTGAATTAAACTTTCTTGAACATAGGTGAACAGAATTGTATGCAAGGTGTGCAGCAGTCCAAATGAGTTCTTACCTTGGGCAATGGCATTTCCAAACACTACCTTGACTGATTCATCCCTGGATTGTATTTGCCTTTTTCAGAGCAACATCACTTTGGCAGCTCATAGTCATCTTATAAGCAGCAGATACACGCAGGTCTTTCTCCTTTTCTTTCACTTCCAGCTGATAAGCACCCAGCTTCCACCAGAAATTCTTGTTATTGGTCTCTGAATTCAAATCCAGCACCAAGGCATTTAATATGCCTATCAAATGGCAAGTGACACTAAATGAGTTTCCTTGTACTTTGTACTAATAGATTTAATCGCATTTGTCCCCTCCTGAATGCTCCAGGTCTCAAGGTCATTCCAGCTTTTCTGTATGACGTGTGTCAATGATGCCTCCCAACTTCATGTGATCAGTAAAGTTTCAATAGCTCACTCTTAATTTTGTGCCCAGCTCATTAGTATCAATGATGGAGAGTCCACAACTTCCTTAAGTCTCACTAATCTTACAGTGAAGAGGTTTGGATAGCCGATCTAAATCTACTTTGCTGCAACTGCAAACCATTGGTCCACATCCTTCTCTCTGCAGCAAGAGAGAAAAGGTGCTTTCCCTCTTCTTCATGGCATCCCCTCAAGTATTTGAAGACTGCTGTCTTGTCTCCTCTTAAGCTCCTTTTCCATAAGATGAACATGTCCAACTCCTTCACCTTCTCCTCATCTAACTTGCCTTCCAAGCCCTATCTTTGTTGCCTGCATCTGGACCCTCTCTAACTCTTCTGCATCTTTTTTTTACACCATAGACCCCCAAACTGCACACACTACTCCAGATGAGGCCAACCAGTACTGAGTAGAGAGGCACTATCAGCTCCCGTGTCTTGCACCTAATGCTTCTATTGATGTAAACTAAAAATGCAGCTACATCACACTGCAAACTCATACTGAGTCTGTGACCTACCAAGACTCCCAAGTCCTTTTCCATAGAGCTGCGATCCAGCCAGCTGTCCCCTATTTTGTACTTTTGATTATTCCTCCTGAGGTTCAGCACCTTGCATTTGTCTGTACTGAACATCATTCTGCTAGCTCTAGCCCAACTTTCCAATCTGTCGATCCTTCTGAATTGTGCCCGCATTTTCCAATGTGCTCACAATCCTTCCCAGTTTCATGTCCTCTGAAAACGTGCTCAAGAAACTTTCTATGTCAACATCCAATGAACACGTTGACCAGCACTGGGTCTAGAACGGATGCCTGTGGGACTCCACTCAAAACCCCCTGCCATTCTGACATGGACCTGTTAATAGTTATCCTTTGCTTATGGCTATCTAGCCAGTTATCTATCCACCTTGTAGTAGTTTTAACCAGCACACATTTCTCCAATTCGTTTATGAGAAGAGTATGTGAGACCTGGCCAAAAGCCTTGCTGAAGTCCAGATACACTATATCCACTGCATTCCCTTCATCCACCCATGTAGTTACTTTGTGAAAGGAGATCAGGTTTGTTTGATGATATTTGTTTCTCATAAATCCATGATGGCTGCTTCTGATCAGCCTTTCCTCCTGCGGATGCTTGCAAATCTCCTTATCCTTCTTGCATTCATATCCATCCTGTCTATCTTAAGTAACAGTTCCCCATGTGGCATTACATCAAAGGCTTTCCTGAAGTTCGGTGATATTAGATCTCTCCTATTTCCCTTGTCCAAAAATCCATTATCTTATCAAAGAGAGATACCAGGTTAGTGTGACATTATTTACCTTTAGTAAATATGTGCTCCATTTTGTCCTATTTTCCATTTATATCCATGTCTTCAAGCATTTCTTTCCTTCAACCGTTGCTCTAAAACTCTGCCTACTCTTCAGGTCAACTAATGGGTCTGCAGTTGCCTGGAGTATTTTTCCTAAATATAGAGTCCTATTCTTCGGGAATATGGTATATAACCTTTGCCTCTCATTCTACACTATCATCCTCATAAAATTCAGAGGCAAAATATTCATTTACCTTTTGGATCTACCCCTTTATTGGGTGGCACGATGGCCTATGATAGCAGGGGATTGGATACGTGGGTGGCATGATGGCCTGTGATAGCAGGGGATTGAATTTGCCAGTCCCTTCCACTCCTGTCCTATGTTCCTACTTCTTCTCTGAATCCTGCTCTCACAGTATTGCTGCTCTGCATCCTTGGATTTTCCTAGCTTCTTATTTCTGTGGCTAAAGAGTCTTTGATATTTCTTTTTATAAAGAAATATATCTTTCAAGAGATATTTCCTCTTATAAAATTGACAATTCCTCTTATAAAGTCAAGCCCCACTTAATTTTTGGTGCTTCTCACTTTACCATTGCATTTGCTAGCATCCGAAATATTGCTTTCTTTGCTGAACGTGCCCTTTTTCTATTCATTTCTCTTCTTATTCCTGATGTCCTTTATGGATATCATGCTTCATCCTGTTAGATCTGGGGTTCTGCATGACAAGGTTTGTTTTTTCTCTCTCCTCCCCACTCCCCTTCCCTTGGGACACAAATTCCAGATAGAAAAATCCCAAGGCTTATCCCTGTTTCAGTCCTGGAGATCTTCAGTCCCACTGGCGTCACTAAATAAAAACCCTCCATTTCCTTGCTATCCAGAACACATCCAATAATGAAATGGTACAGGAAGCCCACCGCATTCGGAGTCTGTTCCCCTGCCCTTAGTGATTACGGTCAGAAATACACAGTTCCTCATTTGATATGCCGACTGTAACTAAACATTCTCCGCTCTAGCAACTACAAATCTTAGAGAAGTATGCATGCAATTTTCCTTCATATTTCCCCCCGCTGAACAAAACACAAAAGTGCCCGGGAATGGCTTGCCTGCACATAAGCTAGCAACCCAACGGCTTTAAACATGGGAAAAATCAATCAATGCCAATGATGGGATTGTTGCTAATCTACATCACAGAAGCTGGGAGCGTTGTGGTACTAATGTAATGAAACTGCCTTGACATTTACAGAGCTCCTGAAAACGTTAGTAGGAGCCTAACAGTTTCCTTTGAAATTCTCATACACCTTCTATTTTAAATTGGACTTTGCCCTAACAAATACATTTCAGAAACATAACTCTGTTTCCCTGCGAGCACATTTGCAGAATATCAAACGTAAATAACATGGGGTGACCTAGAAGGCAGCAAATCCATAAAGGTGAATTAGCTGCACACAACTGACTTGGTTAGCCAGTGTTTTGATGGGTCTGAATTTAAAAAACCCCCGAAAAGCTACAATTATTCGGAGTTCATAATGCAATGCATAGGAAGAATGTGAAATTTATGGAGCAACATATTGCAGCTCTAATTAAAGATGGAGCCTCACTGCACTTTGAAAATGAATTACTGAAGGGCATATAAAAAGGATTAAAACTTTCTATCTGTTGCTGCTCCCAGCTGGATCTTGGTAGGGAGGGAGGAGAAAGATTACACAGCTGAAAAAAAAATGCTTGCTGTGGAATTGGTCAGAGATGTTATGGAATTAAACACAGAGAAAGACTTCAGGCTAGGGGCTGTTGATTTGCTCAATTAATTTTGCTGTGTTGGACACTTGCTGTTTTACAGTTCTTATTCCACTCCAGTGAAATCGAGTCTTGTTGCATATTTGGACTCTGTGCAAGGCAGAATTCAAAGGTGGGCGATCCCAAGCCTTACATGGACAGTGCAGGGGACTGCGGCAGAAAACCTCTAAATAGCCGCAACTTCCAATTCAAGCTGGGAGAACACCCAAAGCCCTTTCTCACCGATATACTGGATGGCAGGATCCATTTATACGCAGCTCGACACAAGCCGCCCTGGCCTGTCTCCAAGCTGAACAACATGGGCTGGAACGAAGGCAGAGTCCACAGCGCGTGGCTCCAACTACAGCCAGGCCACCGGAGCACCGTAACTGCTACGCACCGGGCTTATTTCCTCCCTGTGTTCCCCTGTCTGTCTGTGCTCACCCATTGTCTCTCGTTTTAGTCTTAGATTGGAAGCTCTTTGGCGTAAGACCTGTCCTCCGCAGCAGCCTTAGGGAAGGGCAAACCGGGCGACCGCCCGGGGCCCCGCACTTTATAAAAATAAAAATGAATTACACTGCATATTTGTATTATCGATATTGTATTAAGATACTTCCACTGCAGTTTCATGGATAGCGCAAAGTGAAATTGAAATTAAAAATGTCCAGTTTGTTTATAGGTCATCAAAATTAAGCCTCTACGGAGCCCCAAAGGACTCTCTTGCCCAGGGCCCCAACAACCCTAAGGCCACCACTGCTGCCCTTTTGTTCTGTGTTTGCACAGCACTGAGCACAAAAAAGAACTAGGATTCCTGGGTATTACTGTAATGAACATGATAATTAACTGTAATAAGCAAGAACAAACCCTAGAGCTTAGAGCTAAAGGCATGAAAACCTCTGATTCTTGAGCTATTGAATTATGGGTGGTGGGTGTAGTGGGCTCAACCTCATTTAGAGGCCTAATACCATCAGTGCAAGACAGGGTATATAAGCAGTGCATGGTACTTGCAAGGCAGGGTATATGCAGTGCATGGGACCCTGCAAAGTGAACCTGAATTTTTATGGATTGAAAAGAGCTCACATTTCCCCCCTACTAATGTATTTGTCATGCAAACAAACTTCGCATTGCTACTTTTTAGCCTGTGGGATGTTTGCAAGGAACTCATGGCAAGTTTCACAGGTAAAGACAGACATTTATTTTCAACTGGATGAGGAAGTCACGTGATCATTTTCTGTTCAGCCTGTTTGAGCATAACTCTTTGGGACAGATTTCAGATGTTAATACTTTCATGTGCAAATGCAGAAGTTGCCTTTCCCAAATATTTGAGTTTAAAAATGCCACTGCCACTCCGGACAAACTTGTTTGCTGAAAAAAAGGAAAATCATGATTTGTGACTGGCAAAGGAGCACAAAGGCACTGCATAATGAAATCACTCGAAGTGGTGAAATATCATTAAAAGAATCCCCCCCCATTCATTGTGTAGAGAGCCAAGGCTCCAAACCTTGCAGGTTAGGATTGCCCCTCCATGGACAAGGTGCCTAAATTTTAGGTGTTATGATACCTGAAGTAGAGGCATCTTAGACGCCAGGTAAGATCTTGCCTCTAATTGCTTCAGAGAGATAGAGATATCTACAGAAGCCAGCACAATAAGCAGGAGTTGGCCAAGAGAGTTGGCCAATAGGAAATGCTGAGGAGATGGGTATGGTTTGAACTCCTCCCCTCAGGGATTTAGGCACTTGAATCCATTCTGCAAAAAGAGGGCCTCGCTCTGTTTGGATATCACAGCTGAGAATGAGTAACCCAGCTTCTGGACTCAAACACCCAACCCAGCCACGCTCCCAGAAAATGGCCAGAAAATGGCCGGCCTTCCTTCTTTCCAGTCAATGCAGGGGTTCGAGCGCTTACCTGGGATATGCTAGACCAGTGTTCACATGTCATCTCTTCTTGCCTTGACCCTGCATCTCCCACAAAAGCACCCCAAGTAAGATTTTTCTATAGTAGAGATGAGATTTAGACCAGGAGTCCCACATCTTAGTGGCCCACTGGGTAAAAGGACATTTTCCTTTCAGTGGCTCATTGGCCCACTGGGTAAAAGGACATTTTCCTTTCAGTGACTCATTGGCCCACTGGGTAAAAGGACATTTTCTCCATGGGCCAGCATTTTGTTCCAGGCTGTATCTTGTCTGAACCGTCCAAGAACTCTTATGAAATTGGGTCTTACAGAGGCATAGTAGCAGGATTTGTGCCCTTGGCAAAACCCCTGCCAGAGAGTAGGGAGGTCGGTCTTACCTGACACAGATATTCATCGACTGCAGCGGCTGCTGCCACACAGCCATTGGACCTGCCCTGGCTGCTTTTGGAGCATCAGCTGCTATGGTGCCAGGCTGTCTGTGCACCTGGCTCTTGCTACTGCAGCATACGGTAAGATACTGCAGTAAATCCTTAAACCCCTCCAGTTTAGCCGAGAGACAGGTACTAAGCAACCCAGCGCTGTTGCGACATAGGCAGTTGTCTGCATGGCCAGCAGTAGAGACGTAGGCATCTTGGTAGTTAGACACCAGCTGAGGGTGTGTTGTAACTATGTACGGTTTTGGTACTGCAACAGGTAGTTTGGCATCTTTTTCTAAATGTTTTTACGTGGCTAAATCACTTGAAACATGGGAGAAAAGTAATGCCCTGCATAGCTCCCAAACCCAGTCTTCTGATCCATTTCTAAAATAAGAAGTCACAATCTTTTCAATCTCTTGTGTTTGTCCTCTGTCTACAGACTCTTTCTAGTTTGCTGTATCTTTTTTGTTTTCCTCTAAGCGTGTCCCCATTCAAATTTGTATATTTGACGTCAGTGGAGCTACACTGATTTGTGCCAATGAATCTTGCCCTCTGGAGTAAAATTTGCCCAAAGACAAAGAACCAGCATTAGGCCTATACGCCTGTCAAATCCTGGTTAAGACTTGGGGAGATTTACAAGTGATGCATAAACCTTATATTGGTCCATCTTCTTGAGATGAATTCCACCCTCAACCCAGTGCCCTCAGTCCCATCTCCAACACATAGCAGTATAGCAATTCATTACTGCCGGGATTTTTAATGGAGCCTACAAGCAAGGCTCAAAAATCCTCGTCTTCTATCATTTCTGTAGTTGATCAACTCTTACTTTCCAGTGGAAAACTGATTTAAAAAAACCGGAAAATGCTGTTATCTAACTTTCCCAGGAAACATGCCCATTTTTTTTTCCCCAGTGGAAAAATGAACCCTGAAAATTCTAGCTGGGAAATTAAATTTTTTGGGGTCCTGCAGTGAAAAAAAACCCCAAAACATGAAGCACTCCTTGGAAAGCAGACAGTTTGCATGAAAAAAAGAAAAAATATATTTACAAACTTGATCAAAAACTATTTTTGAGGGGAAAAAAATATTTGACCCAGGTTCCTAATCACTAAAGTGTGTGCAACGATTCATAGGCACAAAAGGTTCTTTGGGTAAATCTGATATCTGGTATTAGAGCAGCTCAAATACTTGGAAAAAAAAGTCTTCTTTGCAAGCTTTTAGGTATAAATACCCTTCATCAGGCTGAGGACGCGTCTGCAGTTGGTGTGTGCGCTCTTCCTGGATGGAAGGACTAGTAAAGAAGCCAGAGGCTGGCATGCATGCAAGACACCGACAACCTACCCCTGCATCAATGCATGCACAAACAATACACGAAGCCTGTACCTTCAGATCCTCTCCATTTACTTCAGACATGAAAGGAACATCACTGGGCGGGGGATCAAGGGCCATTTCCAAAGAGATTTCTTGAATGATGCTTCACAAATCAAAGGGTGTGGGATTCTTAGTGGTATTCATTTGTTTCATTTCCTCCCCTCTTTTATATGGAGGATGCTACTAAGAAAAAAGGGCTAGGTTTTTCAGGACCGACAAGGATGAGCTCTGTTTTGATGCGGAGGACATGGCAGGAAGGACCGGAGACCAAGGAGCAATACAGGTCGTGGGTAGATGGGGGTGTGGAGAAGAGCAGCCAGAAGATGAGACCAGCAGCAGCAGAGAATACAGGGAGGTTGTGACTCTTTTAGAGGCTAAAGAATAGGAAGGGACCAAAAAAAGCAAGGCAGGAAGGGGCACTTCGTGGAACCGGCCTTTGAAGATGAGTATAGGGAGCCTGAAATAGCTACAGATGGCAAAGAAATTCGAAGAGAGGTTGGATCTGTTCAGAGATGAGCTTTCAGCTGCATTCAGGATGCATCAAAGGCTGGAGGGGAGTCTCCAGATGCATTGCCTCTGATATCATTTTCTTTCTAACCTGCCTGCCTGCGTGACTACAATAGCGCTGCTAATACAGTTCTTGCTGCATCTCTTTCCTTAGGACACCACTAACCTTTATTAGCATCTGTTTGTTTGGTGCTCGGATCCCACCAGCAGAAGAAAAGCAGCATGGCATTAAGGAGGAATTGAATAGCAAAACAAAGCACATCCTGACGCTCAAGAGAGGATCTAGCCTCCAGCCTTCACGGCTATTATTCCTAAGAAGACTAGAGGAGTTCAGTGCCCAGCTAATGAATAGCAATAGGAGTTGGGTGCTGCCTTTGATCATTCTTCTAGGCCAAGCTCATCACTAACTCTCTCTCCCTGGCAGGCTATGCATCTTGCAGGGGAACTGTTTGCCAACGTGAGCACAACGATACCGGCATAGAAAGACATCTCTTTCAGCAGAAGCCCACCTGCTTAAACAGCTCATTTAAATCTTCCCTAGATGTGAGAGTCAGCTTTTTGTGATCGGACAGTCTGTTAGAGTTGTTATGCTAGTTGGATTCGGCAGCTTCTTAAGCCTAGTTTCACCAGGTTAACAAAAGAAAACAAGGCAAACATATCTTGGAGTGAATAAATACAGCGTAAGTACTTGATTTTACAAGATGCAAGTGCATTATTATTAACAGTAACCACTGGAACAGTGTTTTGGCTATAATCCAATGCATTACATTTCCCTTTTCTCCTACGGGAGTTGAATGTTGAATGTACAAAAGGATCTAAAGGCTAATACACTGCATTAAATCTGCTGAAATAGGATATTGGAGAGCTGCTGATAAGGACACTTAAGTATCACGGGCCCTGTTTTTCCTAGACACACAATAAAGAGGGAACCTGCACTGAGGATACAGCAGAAATCATTGCCACCTCCTGCCTTGCTCTGTGCACTAAAAACCAGGAGGTGCTATGGTCAACTACCACTAAAACGCACAGGAAGGGACCATCCCCGTCATGAGCAAAGTATAAAAAACAGCTTCTGGTTCTGGTTCACGAAGACACCACCATTGAAGCCTATTTGGGTCAATGGAAAGGATTGCATGAGCTTGGGAGCAGGCCTCAAGCTGGTAGTGTCACCTGCTCCGTCCTGTTCTCCAGGAAGCCATTTCCAGCACCGACCAGCATCACCGTGGCATAAGACAGACTCATGCAGAGATCCCCCAGGTCGCTCTGGAATAAGAAGTAGTTTAGCAGAGGTTTCCCACAGTACACAGTGCAGTTAGGTACCTAATACCTACTGATGGTCAGTGAAAGTCGTGTGTCTCACCCCACTTTGGCCTTTGAAAACCTCTCCATATATTAAATACCCATGTGACGTATGGGCTACTGCAGAAAGCTGATTTAATTTTAACCCAACCCCCCAGCTCACTGAAGTCACTAACAGGCTTCCCATTGACTTGAGCAGGTCTTGGATTAGGACCATGAAAGGCTAGGCAAACAGAAATGCAGAGTCCAAAGGGGAGGACTGAGAAAGGATGTAGGTTCTGCGATGTACAAGCTTGGGTCAGTTGGCTCCAAGAGTGAAATCCAGAACTCGGAGGGAGGCATCGAGGGCTGGACTGAATAAACATCACAGGTGTCTTAAATTGGGAGGTATCTGAATTGGAGGAGCCTATAATCCCTGCCCTACAATCCTCAACTGTTGTCTCACACTGGGGGGATTTATGCTTACTGGGTGCATCTACACGAGACATTTACTGCCAAGTTGCCCAATTAGTTCCACAGTAAAACATCAGTGTCTACACATGTGGCGCATTTAGGCTGGAGTAAATTAAATTCGCTGCAGGACAGTACTGCTAGACACAAGTACTATCGTATGGCGGAGTTATTTACTCCACTGCAATGCACATGTAGATGCTGATGGGACTGGCTGGGGCAGGAGGGTGCTTCAGTGGAGGGCTGCCTGCCAGCTAGCCCTGCACTGGAGCACACTTGTGCCCCAGCCAGCCCCTCCACAACACATTGAGCTGGGTCAGAGCACCCCAGACTGCCCGGCTGACCTCCCAGGTGCCATGTGATGTAGTCTTGGGCACATGCATAAATGTGGTGCCCAGGAGCAATGAACTCGGGCACCAACTATGCCAGAGTTTATTCAGTCACATGAATTGTGCCCGTAGACATGCCTACTAGCCACTTCCATGATTGGCTTTACAATTCCACAGGTGCCAAGAGATCTACTTCTGGGCACAGCCAGATGTGGGCAGGGGAGGAGGAGAGGCACGAGCACATAATCTAGTATGAATTTAGCCGTGTGCTTAGGCTGTTCAGCTGGGAGAGAAGAGCGGTTCCACGCTCTGCCCCAGAACTGTTTGAGCATTTTATCCACTGACTCTTTCATGCAAAGGGCACAGTCCATCTTGGGAGCACAGACCAGCACTCAGGACACCCCACTCCCACCTGAGCAAATGCCTCACATCTGCCTAAATCAAGCTTGAGATGCTTAATCAGATCTAGCCTCAAGCCACCCAATTAACTCAGATACCAGCATTTGAAAAATAGAGAATGCTTAAATAACCAGCAATCAAAGCAGGAATCAACAGCTTTTGGGGCAGGGAAACTTCCTGTGCACCGAGACCAACCTAGGAAAACATGGCATGAGTGCTGCATGTCTTTGATTTCCCATGCTGCATTTTCGGATTCACGTATCATTGGCACATCAGCATCCTGTCTTGCAACAAGTGGGTTTCCCTAGGACATTTAAGCCAGGTACAGTCATTACACTTTTACTAGGATTGGGCTGGGGATGGGAACTCAGTAAAAGAGGAAGCCACAGATTATTAGTCTCAAAAGCACTATTGCCATATCTAGTTTGATTGCCCACACAACAGAGGTAATTAATGCTTGGTAGTCTTAGTCTTGTGTGAACTAGATCAGGTCTTGAGTTCAAGGCTTCCAGTGATAGAGCATCCACTGCAGTAGCTTATTACAGTAACACTCTAATAATAATTATTATTCTAATAATTCTCTATTTTTGTTAAAGGTTGTTCCTTATTTCTTGTCCGAATTTTCCTCACTTCAACTTCCAGCCACTGCACCTTTTAGACCTCTACATGCTAAACTGAAGAGCCTATCATCAAAGTTGTGCTCACCATAAAAACTCCCTTTCTCTATAGCATTTATCTGTCTCTTGTTGAATTAGCTCTTCAGAACCAGAACTTTCTTTTGCTACATGTTTGAACAGTGCTGCTCGGTACAGCCAGGAGTACTAATGGATTATTATTACAGGCAGTCCTTGGACCCACGATGCAACTGGTTCCTGAAAACTGTGTCTTAAGTTGAAACACTGTAACTTGGAACTGATTTTCCCATAGGAAGCAATGTTGTAAATGGAGGATTGGTTCCTCAATATAGGCCCAATACCCTATTTTCACCAAAAATAACCAATAAGTTTGTACTCGGTCAATTATAGATGCATAATATAGCTACATTTATGTATTTATACTGTAAATAGCAATCATATTAATTTGGAAGGACTTCTTTGAGGTGACTTTGCTGGACTTTTTGATGGCTCTTGGTTGGACTTTTTGGGTTGTTGGTCTTGGAGGTCGGCTCTTGGTTGGAAGGGTTCTTGGCTGCAGTCTTCTCAGGAGTCTTGGCTGCAGGTTTTTCTGGAGTCTTGAACGTGTTCGCTGGCATGGCATCACATCAGATCAAGCGTTGTAAAGTTGAAACTGAAACGGGGCGTCAGAAACCTGAAACAGCGTGTCAATTTATAAACGTTGTAAGTGCGAAACGTTGTAACTTAAAATGTTGTAAGCTGAAGACCGCCTGTACTCAGAAGTTGCTTCATAAACAGTATGCTATTTAATAGGCTTTCAAGAATAAAGAAAAATAAAACCTGTTCATGGAAACTGGTACGTCAAGAAGATTCTTCTTTCTCTGGATGATTTTCGAATCCATGAATTTAGTTTCCAGCAGAGATTAAATATGACACACACAAAAAAAAAAGACAAGAAAAGAAAAGGCGATGCCTACTAACAGCTTTTGAAAGTGTCCTTTTAGATACACTTGATGAAAACAGCAGGACATCTATTATTCAGATAACACTTCCAACTAAAATCACAGGCAATGTAGATAAATAATGAATAGGGCCACTGCTAATTACTGCAGCTCTCTTTATAGAAAACCCACCCTGAGTGCAACGCTGAATTGTGTTACCAACTCTGCTGTGCTCACATTTCATGTTACCATTACAATGGTACTGTCACATTATCATCCCCTTGCCAGAGAAGTCATACGTCTGAATGAGAACTCTTGATACAGGAAGGAAGAAAAGTGCAGGGAGCTGCCTGCAGAACAGGCAATGACCCACTGAGAGCTTTTATCCTACAAATATTTATGAGCACGCACATGGGCAGATCTAGGAATTTGAAAAAGTGGGGTGCAGATGGTGTGGCACATCATCCCATATAACACACCACATATTTTTCTCCAGTTACCAAAAAAAAAAAATAATAATTTTGACCAACGTGATAGGGGGCACTATTATTCAGTTTAAGATCAAAGCAAAAACAAATATAACTACTAGAATAGTCATAGATTTACTGGATTATACATTTAAAGTTCGAAAAAACCACAGCAAACTAGGCAAAATAGACTCAAATTAGTAAATTAATAATCTCAAAATAGCTATGAACATGGATGTCCCAAGGGAATGCCTGTGCCATGTACCCTCTGGCACATGGTAAGTTACCCCGAATGGGGTCGGGCAGGCTGCAGCTACCACTAGACTGGTCCCAGGAGCCTTACCTGAGGACCTGGGGGCCTTCTAGAGCTGCAGCAGAGCCAATCCTGCTGCTCAGAGCCTGGCCAGTAGCCAGAGCGTGCCTGTGGCTAGCCAGGCTCTGGCTTTGAGCACCATGCACTGCCCCCACGCATGCGCTACTCCACTTTTATTTTTGCATGGGTTATTTTGACCCTGACATCTCCTGGGCTCAAAAAAACTCCCTGCATGGCTACCTTGTGATGCGGAGACCAGTTGAACGTGCAGTGTGTGGTGCTGCAGATGTATCAGCTGGGCTCATCTGGACACGGCCAAAATAGTCAAAAGATATTGTCTCGTTATTGCTGTAGGCATTATGCTTAAATGTATATTCAGATTCATACAACAAAACGTAGCCTTCTTGAGAGTCTTGACAGTACCTCCAGTCCTTCACCATTAGTCATTTTGAAACCGGAGTTAATATAAACACATCTGAGTTAAGATTTTTATCTAGCACTAAGAAGTCCATGGGGCTCTGAAACAGGGGACAGAGATTCCCAGGACTAGCTAACAGCCAGTAAACTTACAGAATAAAAGATAGTTTGAATAATGGAATATCAAGACTGTTGAAATGGATAGAGGGTCGTTAACACCTGTGGAGTGGAGAACGGTTAGCAGGAATTAAGGAAACTATGAGCCCTGAAGTCAACTGCCTCTGCCAGCATTGCCTGAATAAAAGGTTAGCTGCCCTTCCCAAGCAGATAGTTTTAAAGTTTGGGCAGGTGCAACTGCACTACTATATCCCCCCTAGATCCACCCCTGCACACTCGGCATCCTAAGCAAATGACCAGACCATTAATTTCAATTAAAATAACATGCATATTTCAAATTGGTTATGGGACTACCTACAATATTGAGTTTAAAGCCCATATACAGTCCCAACTACTTGCCAAAACCTCAGAAGAAGCCATGAAAGCGCTCCAGGGTGGCTACCAGTTCAGTTCAAAAGAACAGGGAGGGCAGGAGTTTCTTCTCTACACAGCTGCCAATAGCCATCAAACTATATCTTAAAATATGGGCCTGATGAATGTCCCATTGAAACCAACAGGACCCTTTTTGTTAATTTAAATGAGATGAAAAAATAAATAAGATTTAACAAGTCAATCAATTGCTTTTGCTTTACTAGGTATACACAAAAAAGTCAAGTTGAGGTGTTCTTCCCCCCAAAAAAATTTCCAGCACATATTTTTTAATGACGTTTTAGTTAAAATAAATGTTATTTCCAATTTATTTTCAGGGTTTTCATTTTTTTTTTAAATTCAAAATGAATTATTTCAAATGGGGGGGAATAATTTAAAATACTGTATTTTGAATGTCAGAATTACCCAGTTCCACCTTTCTTATTTCTTTCCCTCCTCCACACATGAACAATTCAGCAATATCTCAACTTGCAAAGCTTGAGGTTGAATTTGTAGTTTTTCTTGGTAACAAAAGTTTGGCCTAAAAGTTTCACCCCGTTCTACTCCTACATAGGACATTTTTCCATGCGAAGACTGAGTCATTGGGTATGCATGTGCAGCAGTTTAGCAACTGAGCAGGATGAGAATGAACAGATGCTGCTGCAGAAGGAGAATTACTGTTTGCAGCTACTAGGGCAAGACTAAAAATTCTGTTCATCCTGGAAAGGATTTTTACCAGGTCCCTTGGCACATTTTTCTTATCTGTTCGGAAAGACACTCAGGACCTGGTATTTTGAGTGTTGGGGAGTTGGTCACTGATTTACACATGAGGATCTAAAAGCCTTAAGAAAATTCTCCCTCCACATGTATAGAAATGGGCTTTAGGAATCCAGCCCGGACCTCTCCAAAAACTGAGAGGGGTTGGAATCAAATGCTTAGATATCTATTACGGATGACCAGTTCTCAGGTCTCCTTCGATCATCCAGGAGAGTATAGATTAGAATTGCCAAGCTTGGAAGGGTTAAACCAGAGGGAGGCCCAAAACCTAGCTGAGAACTGGCGGGGGCTTGTAGTGATAAACCAAGCCTGCCTAGTTCCTCAGTACTGGACAGGATAACCAAACTACAAAAAACCATTACAATTACGGTGTGCTAACGGGACCAAAAATAATGTAGGGGGCAGATATCCTTGGAGGTTTTTAAAACTTGGATAGACAAAGCCTTGACTGGGATGCTGTAGTTGGGGCGGGTCCTGCCTTGAGCAGGGAGTTGGACTAGAGGTGACCTCCTGAGGTCCCGTCAGCCCTCATTTTCTAGGATTCTCCAATATCACCGAATTGTGGGAACATGCTTTGCACTGGTTTAGTATTTAAATGGATTAGCAAACTCTTGATCAGGAAATGCACCTATATAAATAATAAGGGTGTGTGAAACAGGCTCTATTCAATTCAGATTCAGCCCAATTCAGGGACAGTGATTTGATTCTTTGATTCGGATCACTGTCCCCAATTCAATTCAGCTGAATCTGAATCTTCAATGCTGATTCGGCGAATCAACAATTCAGACAGAGACACAGCTTTGAATGTTTTTTCTACATACCTTGAGGTACCAGGTGCAGCTCATGAATGCTGCGATGCTGGGGTGGATGGAGCATCCCACAGGAGTGCAGGGGGACCCCTGTGTTCTCCGTGGTGAACCCAGAAGTGGACTGGAAGTACTTCCAGTCCACTTTCAGGTCCACCGGGGAGCACATGGGGTGGGCCCCCATGTCCCCCTGGCTCAACAATCAGCCACAGAGGGAGACCAGGTGCCCCCCAGACCCAAAAAGCACCAATCACTGAGCCAGGAGGGTGCAGGGGGGTCCCCCAGCATGCTCCCCAGTGGACCCAGAAATGGATCAGAAGTGCTTCTGGTCTACTCCTGGGTCTGTTGCCGAGTGAGTCTGCTGCCAAGTGTCTATGTGCGAATCACCAAATCTTTCCAAATCACTCCAAATCATTTTGGAGGGTTCTGCTTCAATTCAGGCAGCTTAAAGGGTCTCCTGATTCGATCTGGATTTAGAGATTCAGCCACCAAATCAAGCAGAATCTCCGCCGAATCAAATCAGGAACCAAAGCTTCGCACAGCCCTAATAAATAATAACTGAACTAATGGTATACCCATGTATGTATAAAAGATGCATACGACATGAAGTGTCTGTACCCTTGCACCTATCCCTTCTATCTGCCAGCCTGGTTTCCCGGCTGACAGTGAGGACCGCTAATCTGGTTACGCTCACTGCTTCTGTTCACTTGAACTGTGGCGCAGAAGGAGCTCACAGCTTCTTGGCAGCAACAGCCGCAAGCCATCCACATCAAACAGAACTCCCCTGCTACCAAATGGGGATTCAGATTGGACCCAGGAGGTCAAACAAGCATATGTTTGGGTCCCCATGCCGTGTATTTTGTATGTTCCAAACCTGTGTTCCCTGGAGTATATTATGCCCCAGGAAGTACTGGGGGCCTTCTGCATAAACTGTAAAGTCTCCTGTCATCTTCTAGTATTACTTTTAGGGCTCAGTGTGTGCGCCTCCGTGTGTGGTTTACTGCAGTTGACTAATTAGCTGTGCAGTAAAGCGTCACAGTCTACACATGCACTGGTATTAGGGCACAGTAAATTAATTAACCCCCCCATAAGTACTATCAGGGACAAATACTATCCTACAGCAAAGTAGTTATATCCATTGGAACACACGTGTAGATGGTGCCAGGGGCTGGCTGGCACCTGAGGGTGCTACAGTGTAGGGGCTGCCTGCTGTCTACCCCTTGTGCCCCTGCCAGCCGCTCTGCTGCCTTTTGCCACCACCCAGAGCCTGGTGCTGAATGCCAGGGATCCTGCTAGCCCCACCCCCAAGTGTTTC
>JAGPOW010000261.1:260452150-260487824 GCA_030014935.1 Caiman crocodilus | reverse complement strand
GAAAACCTGTAAAATAATGTTTGTTCAAAAAGTTCTGCACTATTCCCCAAATCTATTGAAGTGGTTACATCTTCATACAAACTAACTGAAATACCAGTGGCCTCCTGTTGTAAAGGTAGGTAGAAACCAGGGGCCTGCAGATATCGCTGTGTTGACAAACACTGACTTTTTACCAGCAGCCACTCATCGATTATTTAAGCCTAGAAAAAGTCTAAGCACATCCAATCTGACCTTCTGCATAGCACAAGTCACTGAACGTTATTGATTGAGCCTAATCATTTGAGTTTGAATTAGAAACACACACAGCAGAAAAAAGCACTCCCTCTTGATTTTAAGACCCCAGACAATGGGAAATTGAGTACCATATTTATGTGATCAGCTTTTTGGGAAAGACACTGGGTTTCTATACACTGTCTCTACCAGAAAAGAGGCCTGATATCAGCTGGGTTCCTGAGAGATCTTCAAGAAAACGAAAAATATTTCCTGCTGAACTGTTGCATTGGTTAATTACCCTCCTTGTTAAAAAGAAAATCCCAATACCAACCTTAACCTGTAGATGATATGGAGGGAAGTGAAATGTAAGTGATACATCCAAAGGGAGTCAAGTGCTTTCACACTGTGTTATATCGTTAGCTTATTCTTAGTGCCACTCACCGCACACATCTGAGAGAGAAAGATCATGTCTTTGAGGAAAGGTCTGGCTTAGGCCCACATCCTCTGAGCTTTTCTTGGAAACATCACCACCTTTAATTCAGGTTGAGATGACCAGGTGATTAATAGGTTACTTTTGCAGTTTGGTATTAGAGTCAATGTAACTATAATTTGTGTCTCTAATTCTAACTCCAGACCAACTAAAGCAGTGATACTGGCTTTCATTAATTAATAGATGGCAGTGAAATTGCATCGAGGGCTGAAATGTTCTTTCCTAACTAACTCTCAGCCTTTTTTTGTTTTGTTTCTTTGCCAGCCGTGGAGAGCTTATTATAGAGGAAAGCTGCTGGGATAGAATCACCATAATTACAAAGACATTTCATGAGACTGGCAAGTGCAACAGGAAGCCTTTCCTCCTTTCTGGTGATTAAATACCAAGCTACCTAGTGGTCTGAGGAGTATGTGGAACTCACCCCATTTTTATTTGCATGATGTTACTGGGTAAAACAAGACATGTTTTACACGTCAGGGATTCAAGGTCCTACTGATGAAAAAGAAAAGGACAAAAATAGCCAACAACCTTTGAAACAATTGGCTGTGCGGGTAGTCCTCACAGAATCACTTGATGCTGATGTGCCTGCTCTTCTCTCCCACCTTTGCCCCCTCATTGTCTCCCTTGGGGTCCATGGAGATTTTTGGCTGGTCTGAGTCCACCTTGCAATAACTGCCTCTTGCTGCCTTGCAGGAGTCCCTTTGTATAGAAATGTAGGTTTGGCTTTTGAGATTGAGATGATATAAGCATTTCACACCTGGTCCGAAAAAGCGGTATTGGTAAAAGAAGGGAAAAGGGATGGGTCTTTCTGTTAAGTCACTGGACTGCGACTTAGAACGTATGTACGGTAAGTTTTCTGGCATTTCTAGCAAGGGAAATATTCAGCTCAACATGGTTCTTTAAATAAATTGCTCAGTGAAGCAAAAAAACCAAGCATTTGTTTTCTACCTGCAATGAAATACTCTGTTTAGTCTGAGCTTTTAAACTTTTGTAAAGTTGTAAATGAAAGCTAATTACATTTCAAAGACAAACAGCTGTCCTTAAAACCTGCTGGAATTAAATGTCCTGCATTTTTCAGGCTTGCTTAAAACTTCCCTCTGCCCAACAAACCTAAAAGCAGATCATGAGATGCTTCTAGTTGACCCAAGTGCGCAATTTTCTGGAGGGAAAAAAAAAAGTTGGAGCTGAAAATTCCACCTACCAATCAGATCTGGATTAGCTCTATGGCAAAATCAGCATTTGACCTTATGTCGTTCACTAAATAGCCTTATTTATGATGCAAAACAATAGTTTGTCAGATTAAATGCAAATGTAAGTGAAGACTGATACTAGAGAGTACATGCTCAATGTGGACTCGTAACCTCCAAGGATTGGAAAGTCACTGCACAGAGCAGGTTTTTATGTATTAACATATTTGATTTTGTCATGCTGCAGTCAAATTAGAGAAAGTCTGAGTTTGGTTGTGCTGGATATAAAACATGTGTGGTGCATTCACTTCGCATCTCCCTTTGCAAAGGGACAAATGCTGAACAAGGGGCAAATCGTGTTTAAGGTTGAAGTACTGATAAAATAGGGAAGGCGACCAAAAAAACAGCTGTAAGGATTATTTGCACCAGGCTGTTATTGTGACAAATAAACTGAAACCGAGCAGAGCAGAAAAGGCTTGTGGCCGATGTTATAACTAGAAAGCAGCCCTTCCGATCTCAGACTTCATTGTGGAAATTTCAGCCCTATCTATCAAGATGTATGCTATTGTTATGGATGCACCTATGAGCGCTGCTAATTGAAAGTGCCACAGTGATGTCAAAAGGCCTACCGTTGCACAAACACCTGGTGTAATGATCACCCAGTGAAAAGGGGGGAAGTGATAGTTGAAATCAAAGCAGAGTTTTAGGGATCTCTAATCTGTAATACAGCAGAAGTTCAGTGCACAGAAACCAAACCAGTTTAAGATAAACCTAGATGGATGCAGTATTGGACTTAACTAATTTAGGTTAAATCAGTTTTTTAAACTTCTGTCCCAGATCCTTTCCACATTCAAGTTAGCTCACAGTCCCCCAGCATCCCAGGATGCTTTGCACTTCCCCCGCAACCCCCTGCTCCCCACCTTGCAGGGTTGGTGGGACTAGCTTTGGCCCAAGCTGTCTGCTTCAGCCGAGCAGGGAGGCAGGCTCTAGCACCCCCTGCACCTGTCCTGGGCCACTGCAGGCATCTGGCTGCATTCCCAGAATCAAAAGTGAATGTCTGTTCACTTGCTTAATGGTTCACTCTACACCGCTTAGACTAACCCGTGAAGAATGAATCCATTCAGCCCCTGGCATTTTGACGGTCTATACTTAGCCTTAGGGTATTGAACAAAAACACCTCATTTTACTTCAGGCTAGATTGTGGCTTGGGACATAGGTTCAAAGTGATTCCATAGGTGCCTAAAGAGGCATTAGACAAGCTGAGGCATGTAAAATCCCAAACAGTGACTGCCCCATGTCAGCAGCCACAAAACTCACTAGATAGCTGCATTCATGCTTCCCTTTTGGGCTGCAAGAATGCCAAGACAGCTCCAGTCCGATATCTGCTCAGTCCCAGAGGCTATTTGGATGGGATGTTTGGGCGTGTTGAGGCACCTTAGCGACCCCTAAGGTTAGTAGAGATGTGATTTGCTTCTGGGAACTTCCTAAACTCTACCTAAATCCTGGGAAGATCTTCGTGAGTGGGCAGGAAAAAAAAAAAAATGTTTCGCTGTCAACAGAATCAACGTCAGTGGAAATGCCCATCTCTGGCCAATAGCCTAGTGGTTAGAACATATACAGGAAGGGAACCTGGGTTCTCGGACTGCCTCCCGCCAAGGAGATACGAACCCACATCTCCCACTTTCTTTGAGGATATGCATCCTGCCAGGCTACTGAGCAAGCTTGGTAGGTGCACTTTACTCCCTCCCTGTGGAAACCAGGCCGTGGGGTAGCCAAGACTATAAGACACCTAGACCCAGGAGAAAGCAAAGCAAGAAGGATTTGCAGTCTAATGGTTACAGTATCCTACTGAGAGGGGAGAGGCTTAAAGTCTAGTTCCTATTTTAAGAGATGTAGGTTCAAATGCCCCAAGGTAGAGAAAGAACCATGAAACAGGTCCTCCCATACCCTGGGTGAACATTTTAACTGCAAAAGCAGTGGTTTGAAACCTGTGGACTGTCTAAGGGCTCCATGAAAGATGACTACGATCAGTCAAAATATGTGAATACCCACATTTACAATTCACAGGGGTCTGCACCTCCATTCACATTTTTTTTTAGTGGAATACAAATGTAAAAAGTTTAAAAACTGCTGTGCTAGACTACTGGGTAAAAGGCAGGCAGCTGCACCCCCTGCTTCCCAGGGATGATAACCTAGTGTCCTGCAAATGAACAAGGATGCGTCCTGGCCAGTGTGAATCAGATACTTAAATGCCTATCGAAAGCAGGAGTCCAGACACAGAGTGCCATGAGTACTCAAGGCCAGTGGGTCATCCTGGGATCAGAAATTTCAAGTGAACCAAAATAAATTGGTGATTTTGCCCGGCTCTGTTTGCATATGCCAGCCAACGACTACTTTACGTAAAGCTACTTTTGTCTCGCAGACCCTGAATTCGACACAGTTCACCTAGACCTGAACTTCTAGCTGGTATAAATAAATTGCTCTATCAATGAATTGGTCCTGAAATCCACCCCATTTTCAAGCCGATTCTGCTGTTTTGGAAATCAACAGCAACATGTCCATTATGCAACGACAACAAATCTGTACGGATTATCTGACGGGGAAGAAGAAAATAGTGCACAAAAGCATCTCCTTGAAACCTGTGCTCAAAACTGTGAAGATATTGCTGGATTATCCCCTTCACTTTACCTCCGTAGAGGATTGACTGCCATTACCACCTCACAGCTCAGTACCTTCATTTACAGGGCTTTTGAACCGTAAGTCTGGAGAGGGAAAAAGGATATTGTAACCATGCAACCTCTGCTGAGAAAGTCCTGCCTGCTTTGCTCATCTACTACCTTTAAATGCCTCTGTTCAGCACCAGACAGACAACTACATTGACCAAAACTGTATTAAAACATCATTTTTGTACATAAAGTGAATGTACTTTGACAACCTGTGCTGACGAAGGTCAAGGGTACCCTTTTATCGTGACAAAAATGAATGACATCACTATAGATTACCAAATATAGGATACCTTGGCAAATGTTTTCACTGGTGGGGTGGAGTAACAGACTCAAAATTGCCCTAAATGTTATCCAAGGACAGCATCAAGTGAAACACCCCAATCCCCTCTCCTCTCTGCAGCGTATTACCCATCAGGCCACAAAGCTCCTATTTCTTCTTTTCTCCTATTGAACCTACTGAGCTTGGCAAAGATGAATTCAAGGTTGATTCGTGCTTTTAGCAGCCTTTTAGGAGCACTGGGCCAAATTAGCACAGCTCACGCCATAGGTCACCTGTTGCTGCCACTTCACTCGTTACCAAATTGCTGCCAACTCATCTCCAAGCTGGCCAATGCTTTTCTTGCTGCCAATTCCCATTGCCGACCCTGCCTCATGGACCACATGAAATCACTCAGTGGGCCAGATCCAGCCTTTGAACTAGGGGTGCCTGATGCCTGTTCTATGCAATAGGGGCAGAAACTAGGAAGGGAAACAAGCATGACCACAATTCTGGCACCTAATGGCTAACCCTGTCTGGGAGAGGGAAGGAGAAGCCTTGTGTTGTTGGGTCAAGGTTGTAAAGGCATTTTATCTGATGACTATTTTAGGCCTGGACCAGCTACTCATGCTCAAGCTGTTCTTATGCTTTCTATGACCCAACACGCCTTGGGCATTTTGCTACACAGTGGCACACCTTAAATGGGAGAGGAAGAGAGCTCCCATAGTTCAGACCAGGGTACTGCTTAGTGAGAGTGTAGCACCCATGGTTTTCATAGACTCATAGGCTCATAGAAAATGAGGGTTGAAGGGACCTCAGGAGGTCACATCTAGTCCAACCCCCTGCTCAAAGCAGGATCATCCCCAGCGAGGTCATTCCTGCCAGGGCTGTGTAAAGCTGGGTCTTAAAAAACCCCCATGGATGGAGAATCTACCACTTTCCTAGGTAACCCGTTTCAATGCTTTACTACCCTCCTAGTAAGAACATTTTTCCTAATATCCAACCTCAACTTTCCTTGCTGCAACTTGAGCCCATTGCTCCTTGTCCTGTCATCTGCCCCCACTGAGAACAGCCCAGCTCCATCCTCTTTGCAACCCCCTGCCGGGAGGTGAAGGCTGCGATTGAATCCCCCTCGGTCTTCTCTTCTGCAGACTATATAAGCCCAGTTTCCCCGGCCTCTACTCGTAAGTCATGTCCCCAGCCCCCAACCATTTTTATTTCCCTCTGCTGGACTCTGCAATTTGTCCACATCTTTTGTGTAGTGGGGAGGCCAAAACTGGACACAGGATGCCAGATGTGGCCTCACCAGTGCTGAATAGAGGGGAATAATTACTTCCCTGATTCTGCTGTAAACACTCTAATGTGGCCCAGGATGCTGTTAGCTTTCTTAGGAACAAGGGCACACTGCTGGCTCATATCCAGTTTATTATTCACTGTCACCCCCAGGGCCTTTTCTGCAGAGCTGCTGCCCAGCCAGTCAGTCCTCAGTCTGTACCGGTGCATGGGATTGCTCTGCCCTAAGTGCAGGACTTTGCACTTGTCCTTGTTGAACCTCATGGGCATGTCCACACATGCAAGCACATGCACTTCACTTGCAGCAGCTCAGATAGAAGCAGTGCAAATTTGAGCCGGGGCTTTCTGCCTGAATGCACATGCCTGGATAGGCACTTTGATGTGGGACAAATTGTGCCACTTGGGGCACAATAACCCTGCCTGGCTCTTCCCGGATGTGCACCCAAGAGAAACTAGAGCTCAGGGCCAGCATGTGTGCTGTCCCCAGCAGTATAAAAAGCTGCCCTGTCTTGGCACCATCAGTAGAAAAAGCTGCCCTGTCGAGTATCTCAGGGCTACTTGCTCTCAGGAGCATCTGGGGCCCAGCCAATTGGTACCTGGGGACACTACCCCTTGTGCCAGCTGGACTGCTGAAGCAGCCCTGAGGGTCCCTGCACCCTTTACCCACTGCGGCAGTCTGGCAGTGGGGCCTGCCACCTGGTTGTGACCTGCTGCGCACCTGCCAGACCCAGATAGGGACTGCATAGCCGGTGGGGTATGGCTGCAGAGTTGGCCTTTGTGCAGCACTACTGCCATGTGTGCCCCTGCCTGGCTATCTGGGCAGCTATCACCCAGATGTTCCAGGTATGGTGGCCTGCTTTGTACCGTCAAAGCATGCCCTCCTGGCCCCTTTTGTCCAGGAGGTCAGCCACAGCCAGCTGGGTCCAAGGCGCCAGCTCTGAGCAGGCAGGGTCCTGCCACTGACCTCCCTCCCTTGCAGGAATTCTGGTGTTCCCTATTGGAAAACTGAAAATCCCTCATGAAAAAAAAGTCCCAAAGTCACTCTGTAAAATACCCCCAAAACCATGTTCCTCCACAATTAAAACAAAAGACTGTTATATAGAGAGAGAGAGAGACAAAGAGACAGCGATCAGTTGGGCAATGTTTTATGGTTATATCTACAGTGTTAAGGCAGTTTGGAAGACTACCAGCGTCTCTATCGTAATAATAGTGAACTCTAAATACATGTTTCATGCATTCATGAATACATGAATATGTTTTGCTGGCCCCCCTCCCCCAGGGGCTACAGCCCGCCAACAGCAGCGGGCTTAGGGGGCTGTGGGGGGATGAGGCTGGGATTGGGAGGGCTCGGGGGTGGGGAGGAATGGGGCTGGTTGGGGCAGGGATGGGGAGGGGCTGGGGGAGCAGGCAGAATCGGTGGGGGTCCTCCCCATGGTCCCCTCCCCCCTCCTCCAGCCCCTCCGACCCCTTATTTGCCGGCACTGGAGCTTGGGTCCAGCTCCCTGTAGCTAGCACAGTGCCTGCCCTGCACAGGCAGGCAGCGTGCTTCTGCACCAGGGGGAGGTGAACAACAGAGACACTCTGGCAGTCAGAGTGTCTCTGTGGAGGACCCAGTCTCTGGTTGCCTCAGGGCATGGTCTGGGACCGTGCCATGCCCCAGCTTCTTTTTTCTGTGGGGTTTTTTGACCCCTGGATATCCAGGGGTCTAATTTTGCCCCTGTGCTTCAAATCTGCAACACGGGAAACATTTTCTCATTCCTGCACGTGCCTCTTGCAGCATCTCAAAGGGGTTGGAGATGGTGCAAGAGGCACGTGTGGGCATGTCTGGATGCGTTGCATGAGATTTCTTTTGGTCCAATCCTCCAATTTGTCTAGGTCACTCCGAACCCCAGCCCTGTCCTCCAGCCTATCCACTACTCCCCCCCGCTTGGGCTTATCCACAAACGTGCGCAGGGTGCTCTGCATCCCGTCCTCCAGGTCTCTGGTGAAGACATTGAACAAAACCAACCCCAGGACCAACCCCTGGGGCACTCCACTTGATCCTAGCTGCCAACTAGACCTCCAGCCATTGATCGCTACCTGTTGATCCTGATGCTCCAGCCAGCTTTCTGTCCACCTTACAGTCCATTCAGCCAACCCATATGTCCTCACTTTGCTTGTAGGATTTTGACCTCCCCCTCACCCTGAGGAAAGAACTGAAGTAGGGAATCCCACATCCTGAGTGGATATTTTTACCCCCAGACCTTGTTATAAACCTGTGATTCTCAACCAGGTGTTGTCAGATCCTTTGAAGGACATGTGAGTAGATAATTGAGGTGTTAGATCAGCAATGAAACTAAGCAGGTAAGAGCAGGCTCAGGCTTGTCCCTGCCTGAATGGTGCCTCATCCACACTACCCAACTCCTCAGCAAGGAGGTAGGCTCCATAAAATATACATTTTTTTTTTTAATTAGGTGCACTCACCCCTCCAGAAGTTTTGTGAGCTGTCTCAGGTCTAATGATGGGTACCTCAAGTCCAGAAAGGTTGAGAGCCACTGGTATCGAACTGGAGAAGTGACAGCAGCTCCTCCTTCCCTGATGATATCTTCAAGGAACGTGAAAACCAGTGCTTCGTTTTGATCAAGCCTCTTGGGGGATATAGGCAAAGGGACTTCTGGATCCAAGGGGGCAACAGGCATTGCTGCGCATGGGCAGAAGCAGAACAGAAGCACCTGAGAGGTAGATAAGCATATCAGTCCAAAGTCAGGCACGAGGCAGGTTGGAGATGCACCATCTAGACTAACTGAATCAGAGATGCAGCTTCTCATAGAAGCTTCCATGAGAAAGAGCTCACTGGTAACATTTAGAGTCAGAAATTGAAGTAACTGTGGAGGTATGTGTTTCCTGAGCAGGGGTTTACAGGACTACAATTCTGGATTCTGCCCCTAAACTTCAACAGTTCTTTCATGTCCTTTCTGACCACAATTTTTAAACTAAAAAATCCAGCAGTGAGCACTGTTCTTCTGATTCCCAGTTTAGTGCTTTTATCGTGAAACCATCCCTGTGCTCATGCCCTAGTTCTGGATAAGTGCTGTGCACCTCCTGCCAGCTATTCACAGCTTCCAACTCCCAGAAACGTCAACCATCAATAGCAAAGCCAGGGAAAATACCTACAGGACCAACTCGATGCCATGCAATTCTTCACTAATCCCCCACCCCCCAGGTTGCTGAACAAAGAGGCATTTAATTTTAGTAGATAAGCTAAGCCTTATCTCCGTTCTGGCAAGTTTGTCTTTGGGAATCATTAACAATTACTTTCCCCTGAAATACAGATTTCTGGCTGCAGTGATTCTCAACCAGGGTGCTGTGAGATCCTTTGAAGTGTGCCCTGGGGTGCTGTGCAAAATTAGCACTGTTTAGAGTTTGTATGCTTGGGTTTTCCTGGACACATCCTCCTTTTGGACCCTCTGATCTCTGTTCAGGTGTTTTTTTGAGCTCTGAACCCATGTCTGGGATTTTGCTCAGCTCCGCTGGCAGGAGCAGGGGGAGGGGGAGTGGAGGCAGTGGGTTCATGTGCACACGCATATGCATGTGGTTGGTGTGCAGCCAGGCAATAGGTGTGTGAAGAGGGCAGTTGTCTGCTGGCACTAGGGGAAGCTGTCCGGGTACCAGGGCTGCACCAGGAGAGGTAGAGGGGACGGGGGCAGGTACCTACCCCTGTAGCAGGGGAAGGGGGCAGAAGGGCAGTGGGGAGCTCTGTGGACAGGCCAGCAGCACTGGGGATGGTGTCCTTGTTCGCCAGGCCAGGCTGGCTGGGAGATGCTGCCCAGGTTGAGGGCGTCGTGGCCAAGTTATCCGGTGTGGCATTGGATACCCAGCCCAGGTGTTACGTGCTACAGGGCACCCCTCTTCCCTCCTGCCTGAACTGGGTCTGGACGTGCTCCGCCACCTCCCACACAAATTGGAGTCATTGCGCTCTGCCCCAGTCAGCTGGAGGCAGCTGGGGGCCCCTTTTAGCAGGGTTGGGGGGGAACAGGGGGCTGCAGGTCAGGAGTGAGGGGCACCAGCAGGGATGGAGGCTGCAGGGTCAGGAGTGAGGGGAAGCAGCATGGCCCAGAAGGGACAAGGGACTTTTAGGTCAGGACTGAGGGATGCTGAAAGGGTCAAGGGTCTGTAGGTCAGGAGTGAGGAGCAGCAGCAGGGATGGGGGGCTGCAAGTAGGGAGTGCGGGGCACTGCCAGAGGGCTGTGGGTTGGGAATAAGGTATCCCCCTGACAGGTGTCCTCTCTTTTGGGTCTGGAAATATGGTAACCCTCGCACTGTAAGGTGTGCAAAAAACCAACCCAAGGTTCTCAAGTCAAACCCAGAGATCTCAAACAGGAATCCACAGTTTCAAAACCATCCTGACCTGCGGTGGTCTTGGAGCTGTGCGCAACAAAAGAATCGACGTGTTCTTATTACTCTGTCACTAAAAAACCCAGTGAAAGCTAAGAGCTGGCATTCTCTGGGGGATGCTTCCAGCCTAAAGAAGCTGAGAATCACTGCTCTGCTTCATTTAGTGCTATTTGCTGTTTTGCCAGTAGATGGAATAGCATCCCTGCTGAATGTGTACATGCCACTATATTTATTTCAGTCGGCAGAGGGCACTCCATCTTCACAGATATCAAGCCCAAGTACTGCTAAGAAGCAACTTACAAGCAAAATCAAACTTGTGAAGTATTACTAAGTGATTAATGGCACTTGGGTAAAGGCCAGAAGGAATCCTAGAACATGGTGGTAGATCAGGGGAAGCACACAGAGCCAGAGCTTCCCCTTTGAGAGCCACTCATAGCCCTCAACTGAGGGATCCAAGATGAGACAAACATGCCCCTTCAAGCTCTTACATAGCAGGTATGTCTACATGTGCTCATATACTCTGCAGAAACCGAAACTGCTGCACAGGACAGGCACGCATCTACATGTGCACAGCTGTACTGAGCAGCAACTCTGGTGACTTATGCTGACTTGAGTGTAAATTTGATACCTGCAAATACCCATCACATTTATGCCCTATTAGTTACCGTGCAGTAAGGCGTGTAGACTCATTACTGTGCAGTAATCCAGGAGGCGTCCCTGCTGGCTCTGCCCAGCCACAGGGCTCCTGCCTGGCTGCCTCTCCTAGCTTCAGTGTGGGACTAAAGTTAGTCCCAAGGGCTGGCAGCCATGTGGCCAGAGGCTGGAGCTCCCCTCGGTGGCCACAGAGGCACACGTCCCAAATTTAGTCCCAAATTGCACGCACATTTAGACACTGGTCTATTCCCACTTAGTGTGCAGTAATTTACAGGTCTGCCCACTAAATCATACACCTCACTCAGAGCTCCAATGTCTTCCTCATCCAACTGAGCTTGCTGATAACAGATTAAAATGGACCTAATTGTATGAACAGGTCTGTTGATGGGCAGAAATACAAACAGGCCACTCAACAACCAGCAGCCATTCAGCAAAGTGACGATTTTGGGACATGAGACAGCTCAGCTCTAGAGAAGCACCCTGGAGATAACTGGGTCTTCATCTCCTCTAATGAACTGCCTACGCTGTGTGTATACGATTTTTCCTCTTACCAACAGCGGGGAAGGCTTGTAGTAAAACAAATCCTTACCAGAGAAACAGACTCCAGGGCAAGCTGATTTCCCAAAATACGTCTCTCCTTTGTTTTACCCTCTTTCATAATCCTAATAGGGTTTTTTTTAATTTATATTGCAGCAGTGCCCACAAGATATCAATGAGGACCAAGGGTCCTATTTTGCAGGGAGCTATATAAACATGCCATAATGAGTTAGTCCCCTGCTCTGAAAAGCTTGCAGTGTGCATTAGTGATACGATGGATGAAACAAATGAACGGGAGCAGAAACACAAGGCTCTTTCCACGTGAATTGGCTGTACACACAATTTAGCTTCCACCTTGCTTCCCAGCCAGGCTGCAGCGTTCTGTGACAATCAAGGCAGAAGCTGGACTTGAAAGGAGGACAAGACAGACTCCAAAGCATTGGCCTTCCTATTCAGATCCCAAGAGATGGAAGTGGGGATTAGCAGTGTAGGTGACCATAAAAGATGAGCTTTTGGGCACAAACACCCTTCTTCAAGCATAGGGAGAGTTGGCTGGTGTTTGTGCGCTCTCCTGGGAAGACCAACCAATTCTCCCTATGCCTGAAGAAGGGTGTTTGTAGCCAAAAGCTGCAAAGAACATTTTCCCCAATGATTTAGTTGGTCTGCTAAAGATATCACATCTATCCAAAGAACTTTGACCCTTAGACCAACACAGCTACAACCAACCACCATAAAAGACAAGTGCTTTTGTGGACTTTCTCTCATCGCCAGTAGGGTACAGATAGACCAGCAGCATAATTCTGGTGTTGCAGTGACTGGGGCAGCAGCCCTGAGTACTGCCTTTGGTAGGGGGGCAAAAATATTCACATCTACAGATGGCAGCACAGTCACTGGCTGGCACTGTGCCATGTCCTGCCCCTGTCCAGGGCATTCAGATGCCTTTCTGGGCCACTGAAATGGCCTAGGACAAAAGGTAATTTTGGACAACCTTGACACTTGCTGGATTCTGAATGCTTTGGGGGCTAGATGTGCCATGGAGGGAAACTGGAGTAGCTTAGGGGAGCTGTCACTCATTCAATCACAAATCTCTGACCTAGCCTTTCCTCTTTCCAAACACTCCCATAAGGGGCTCTGTAAAGAGACACTATACCCCCATATACACTGAAGCTAGGCAGTTCCTGTAAGGTTCCTCTGGGAGTCACTGCAGACTTTTTTCATCCTTACTAATGCCACAAAAGGCCTGTTTGAGGCACTATTGTGTGGTCCTAATCATTTCTCTGAAGTTTGAAAATACATAAAAACTATTGTCCACCTGGATGCTGGTACCAGAAACAAGGCCTTAGGCTGGTCAAAATGTCTAGGCCTTAGAATAATAAAAAATGAGAAAGGATGGTGATGACCTGTAAAATTGCAGACAATGTGCCAGAATTTAACCTGGTTTGGAGTGATTTTATAATCCAGGTCCAGAACAAGATTGATGAAGATGCTTTCTGTCTGAGAAACGAGGGACCCATGGAGTGCTGATTTTGTAACAAATGGCTGGTGACTCGGGCTCTTCATATTTCTTTACCTTTGATTGATTATTTCTGCACATACAGCTCATTCAGTCCGGATCCAGCTCATACTAATTAGAGGCTTACATTTGTGGGAGAGGATTAAGGGCATCCTTGCAGCTTTGCACATCATGTGAATAAAGCTGGACAAATACGAGAACTTGTTTTTACGGCTGTTTTTTTAAATACGTTATGAGTCAAAAATTTTGCTTCTGCTAAGACAGGTCAAATCCTGTCATTGGGCTGATTTATTGCAGGTTTTCATCTCAGAGAGGTACAAGATCCATACTCTGAAGAGTGTGTTTGAGAGAAACTCGGGTTCAGTGGGGGATGGGGGCATAAGGTAAATATTATACTCTAATATAATAAAAGCCTTGCCACTTCTGGCTGTGTGTCTGTCTGTCCATAATACTCTGGGCCAACTGTGCATGAGCAACTCGGGGCCGTATGACAGACAGACAGGTCGAGGTGAGGATGGATGCAGCTGGGGCTGGGCTGTGCTCCCTACTGTGAGGGACAAGCAGTTTGGGGGTGCCCTGAGGGCAGCAGGCAGGGGGGTGCAGGCAGCGCCCTCTGACCGCAGCACATGGCTGTGGAGTGGGGCACACTGACCGACCTGCTGCCCGTGCAACACCCTGCGGCTATGAGCCCCATCCCTCCTTGCGCTGGAAGCAGCCGTGGGGAGCAGGGCATGCAGGGCACACGGGAGAGGGCACAGTGCACAGCCACAGGGTGCTGCACTAGGAGGGGGCATGTGGGGCATGGGCAATGCCTGCCACCTGAAGTACGCGGCTGCTGGGCAGGGCATGCCCCCTACACCCACCCCCTGCACTGCACACTGTTCCCACTTGCCTCGCCCCCTCGAGTGGGGAGTACCCAGCAGCTGTGGGCCATGGGGTGGGCGTAGCATGGGAGGTGTGGTGTGTGACATTACTGTGGCTGCTTCTTATGCCATGCCCCATGGCCACACCCTCCCCCGTATATCACACCCCCCATGGGCTCTGCGCCACACCTCGGGGTTGGTCCCTGTGTCACACCGTGCAACCAGCAGGCACACTACACCCCATGGCCACGCAACACCCCCTCTTACACAGCCCCATGCCACAACCCCTGCGTGCCCTGGGCCACACCCTGGGGCTGCTCCCCACACCATGCGGTCGCAGCCAGCAGCCGCTCCCCCACACCACACCTCACGGCCATGCACCAACACCCCGTGCACCCTGCACCACACTCTGGGGTTGTTCCTCATACCACACCCCGCCCTGCCCCCCATGCATGCCCTGCACCACACAGTCATCAAGTGCTCCCTGTACCATGCCCTGTGACAGCACACTACCCTGTCCCCATGCAGCCATGCACCATGTTCCCTCGTGCGCGTAGCTGTGGGGAGGGGAGGGGAGGAGAGAGGAGGGGAGTGGGGCAGGCCTAGAGCCAGAGCAGCAGGAGGAGTGGGGCAGGAACTGGAGGGCAGGCGGGAAGGGGGGCAGTGTGGCAGGACTTGGAGCAATGGGAGGAGGGCACAGGGCCAGACACTGGTCTCTGTCCCCTCCCTTCATTTATGACGGGCATTTTGCTAGTATATGTATAAAAGTCGTTGTCTGTCTGTCCATTCAAACTATCTTTATTCACTATCTGTCTGTTTAGACCGTCCAGACTATCTTTATTCACACTGTGATTGGTTGTCTGAAACAACCAATCAGAGTGCTCCAAGAGCATTTGGGACAGGAGCTGGTGGCTAGAGCATCGCCATAACGGCAGGGACAGAGCAGGGGGCAAGGCCAGTGCCCCCCTCCCCCTGCTCCTTGGAGGTGGTGGTGGGTGGAGTGGGCCCAGGCTCCAAGCGGCCAATGGGGGGGGCAGCGACCCCCCCCATCATTCTTGATGGGCGATTCGCTAGTACAAAAGAAGCGTTCAATCTCATTGTCTAGGAGTCTGCAAGCTAAAACCTTGATCCTGTTCCCAAGAGGTCAACACCAAAACTGCCATCCATTTTAATAGGAGCAGGAACAGGCCGTAAATCAAACTGCCGAGCAAGCAGGACTGGATACAACTCAGTAGCTAATTATTTGCCCCCATGTGCTGATTAACCCAATCCAGGATAATAGATCCACACAGGTTTTGTTTGTCTTTTCTTTTTTCTTTCTTTTTTCAAAATGTGTCTTAAAAAGAAAACCCGTTCATTAATTTCAAGCAAGCTCAGATTACATGATCTGAGGAATTGTTATGCCAGATATACTGGTTAGTATTAACTGGACTTACGTTTGACTTTCTGTTACGAAAAGTTTCCCTGATGAAAAAAAACTGTTAGTCCAGTTTTGATCGCAGTCTCCGGTGTTCTTGCCCTCGATGACAGCTCTGGCAAGATATAAATGATTAAATAGGACTAAGACTCACCTTGTTTTGCTTCGTTTTTTCTCTTTCTCTCTCTTTTCCCTTTATTTGATCTTTTATTAAGCAGAATATTGTCACCAATGAGAAGAGTGGGTCCTCAACCTCACAACTGTTTAAATATAAAGCAATATTTTAACATGGAATCATAAAATCCTTGAAAATGAAGAGTAGAAGGGACCTCAGGAGGTCACATCTAGTCCAACCCCTGCTCAAAGCAGGACCAGCCCCAACTAGATCATCCCAGCCAAGGTTTTGTCTAGCCAGGTCTTAAAACCTCCAAGGATGGAGATATATATCCAAATGTGATGCACAAAACATCATTTCAATTGAGGATATTAATAAATAGCAAGCTTGTTTGGAATATTTATTAAACAGAAGAACAGACAAATAACAGAACTGGAGAGTTTTGGAAGAAGTAAACTGGAGAGATTGGGGATGCCGCTAGCATGGACATGCCTTATGCATTTTGGAAGATTATTTGCCTGCTTATGATGTTAAGGACCATCATACTGCTTTCACAATTCTGTGAACAATTTTTTCTTTTAAAACCTGTGTAACAGGTAGAGATTGACTTAAAAAAAAAAAGGGCCCCATTTGAAGAACAATGTCGGGAGTTAGTCATCTATGCTTGGTTCAGGGACCTGCCTCGCCCTCATCAGGTCTGGAATCAGGTCCTTTGTATGAAGAATGCTATGGCGGAAGAGGAGTCGGCACCATCCCTGACAAGATCATCCATCCAGGCTATTTATGCTTACAGTTCTTAGTCCAAAGACATCAAGACTGCATGAAAGGACAATCTTGTGACATAATTGGAGGTAAGTCCCCAAACTAGGATAGTTATTTATTTACTTACATGCCACTCTATTAAAAAAGGCTCAAGTAATTAAGAGGATGCCTGTGTGACCTGGCTCTCACATAGAAACCACGCTCTAGGAGAGTTCCCCATAATGCTGAGTTTCAGATCTCTGCTGGGTTTGAAGGGATGGGTCTATCACCTTTGTTCCTCCAGGGCTGGGTAATATCCCTGGGGTTTTGTTTTTTGTTTTTTCAGATAGGCCTGCAATCATGATGCCCTTATTAGAGACTTACTTTTCTGGCAGGCTGTGCAACCAGCAGATATGTTTCACTGACCAAGGACAGTCTTTTCCAAATACACCAGTTTTTCTTAGTCCGCTGGAATTCAGTGGTTCATTCCTCCAATAGTAGAGTGGAAAACCAGAACTTACAGCCATGTCCATGCTAGCCTCATTACCCACTAGGACTGTGCGAAGCAGCTCGTACTCGCTTCAGATTCGGATTCGGCCGATTCGGGGAACAGTGATTTGATTTGGTGATTCAAATCACGGTCCCGATACGATTCATCTGAATCTGATTTGTAGATTCGACTTCTGTGGAATCAGCCAAGTATCCGGATCACACAGGCCCATCCCCTGCCTGCTTTCCCAGCCCTGGCAATGGCTGCCACACCCACCCCAGCTCCCAGCACTTGGGTAAAAAAAGCCCGGGCTTACTGGCTACTACCCAGTGGGGGGGCAATCCCCACTGCTCCGCACTGCCCGATGCTGCATGAGCCCCTGACACCCCCTGCTGTTCCAGCCCCCCACCTATGGCTGCCTCACCTGTCCCAGCTCTGGCCCTTTAAGGACCCCCCACCTCAAACCCCAGACTCCCTGGTTCCTGCCCAGTGGGGGGCGATCACCACTGACCCCCACTGCCCCATGCTATGTGAGGGGCTCTGCATGAGCCCCCTGAAGACTCAAGGCCACTGCAGGAACCAGTGAGTTTTGGGGGTGGTTTTTAAAGGGCCAGAGCTGGGGCAGGCGGGGCAACCATGAAGTGGGTGGGAGAGAGGGGGGGGTCAAGCAGCTCATGACAGAGCCCCCTCCTCCCCCCATGCAGTAGGGGGCAGTGGGATTGTCCCCCTGCCTGGCAGCACCCTGTCCATAGGGTTTTTTTTTAAAGCACCCAGAGCTGGGGCAGGCGGAGGTCAGAGGATGGGGCCTGGAAGACGTCCCCATGGTCCCCTCCCCACTCCTCCGGCCTCTCCTCCCCCGCCCCCTACTTACCTGCTCCGAGTCCAGCTTCAGCTCCCTGCTGCAGTGGGTGGGGACTGCTTGAATCATCAAAGCTCTCCAAATCTTTTCCGAATTGATTGGGAGAGCTTTGAATCAATTCAGACCTTTGTATCGGTCCCCTGATTCGATTCGGATTTGGAGATTCAGCCACAGAATCGGGTCGAATCTCCTCCGAATTGAATCAGACCCAAAGCTTTGCATAGCCCTATTACCCAGCTCTCTGGCTTAGCGTGACCAGCAGGATTTCATCTCTCTCTCAGCCTTCAGAAGCAGAGCCCTTATCACAGGTTTTCACACCTTGCTGGTTGTGTCACTCTACAGTCACGCAGCTTTTGCATGTTCTGTCTCATGGCTGCAAGTCAGTAAAAGGTTCTCTCTTTCATTGCATCTCCAAGGAAACACGATTCATTGGTTGAGAGACCTCGATATTTTGCTCATAATCGTATCATGCCTAAATGACCAACACTATTTCTTATTTCCCTGTCCCTAAAGAGAATGCATCTCCCTCAGTCCCAATAAGCCATCAGACAATGGTAAGCCAGGACAGACAGAAAGTGTTAACAAGTCATGCATATTTTTCCTTAAAATAATATAGATACCCCATTTATTCTCTACAAGTTCGAATGTCTATGGTTTAAAAACAGAGATTGGAGTTTTTTTCTTCTCCTCTTTGAGTTGGAATTTTTGTTTCACAGTAAAACTATGAAAAACTCAACAACATAAGATACCTCCCATGGAATTTTCCATTTTGACCAAAACAAGTCATTTTTCATTCAAAGAAAAAAAAAAAGATTGCCCTGAAAAAAAAGTGCAGTATGTGAGAAAATCAGGTCTCGTGGGCATAAGGTTAATGTATAAATCAGGCATTCAGATTCATCTGCAAGGAGCCTGCAAGCCAAAAGCTTGATCCTGTTCCTGACAGGTCAACATCAAAACTGCCATCAATTTTAATAAGAGCAGGAATGGGCCCTAAATCAAACTGACAAGCAAGCAGAACTGGATATAAATTGGTAACTAATTATTTACCCCTACGTGTTGATTCACTGAATCCTGGATAAAAGATTCCATAAAAGAAAGATAAATTCAGTCAGCTGAACCGTTATTTCAAGGAATGGAGGTGAGTAAAGAGATATCTCAGTGTCTTAGCTGATGTACACTCATATATGATCAGATGATGTGCAAACATCTCCTTGAGTTTGAGTTGGCTTAGTCATTTGGAAGCAGCAGGTATATGTTTAATGAACTAGATCTTACATGTTCCTAATTGTCTTACCATCCCACTCTGTTCTGAGAGATCATCCTGCAAAAGTCCCATTTCTAGACCTCGCTTCCATGGCTCGGTACCACCCAAAGCTGGCCACAGTAGGATCAACTATTCTACTTTGGCTCACTCTCTGTTTGCCTTGGAGATATAATTGCTGTATCCTTTCGTTTTATTCCCCTTTGACCAAATTATCCTTTATATAACAACAATTGATCCTCCATGCCAGCTACTGACCCATATTGGCTAGCTTTCTGCATAACTAAGTTATCTCTTTTCTGTCTCCCAAGCCTGGAATAACAAGCTGTACATCCAAGCCAGCCTGCTATAAGCATCTTTCTTTCCAGGTGCATGAAGAAGACCCACCGCGGTTGCAATGACTCTTGCAGGCTACAGGCTGCCTTGATAAATCCTCATAATTGCTGTGAGTGCCTAGACAGACAGAAGGGCCAGAAAGTAGGGCTGTGCGAAGCTTCAGTCCCCGATTCAACTCGGTGCAGATTTGGCCCGATTCAGTGGCCAAATCTTCAAATCGAATCAGCAGACCCTTGAACTCCTCCAAACTGATTCGAAGCGATTTGGAAAGATTCAGATATAGACGCAGCTTTAAATGTTTATTCTACATACCACTGGGTAGTAGGCAGCTCCTCAATGCTGCAATGCCCACAGGATCACAGGAGGAAGAGAGGGGGTCCCCAGCGTGCTTGGCAGCAGACCCAGAAGTCGACCAGAAACACTTCCAGTCCATTTCTGGCTCGGCTGGGGAGTGTGCTGGAGGCCTCCCCGGTCCCCCTCCGTGGCTCGGTGACTGGTGCCTGCTGGGTCTGGCGGGACACCCGGAATCCCCATACAGCCGATTGCCAAGTCAGGGGGGTGCTGGGGGGAGCCCCTGCACATTCCCCAGTGGACCTGAAAGTAAACCTGAAGTATTTCCAGTCCACTTCTGGGTTTGCTACTGAGCATGCAGGGGGCTCCCCCACACTCCTGTGGGACGTTCCAGCCGCCCCAGCATTGCAGCATTCGTGAGCCATGCTGGTACCTCAAGGTATGTAGAAAAAACATTTAAAGCTGTGTCTATGGCCGAATCACTGATTCTCTCAATCAGCATCAAATCTTCAGATTCAAATTTGGCTGAATCTAATCAGGGGCAGTGATCTGAATCAACGAGTCGCAGGATACAGCAAGGGATTGGAGATGCTCTGTTCACCAGGGCACTGCTTGGGGTAACAAGGAACAAGGGTCACAAAGTAACAGAGAAGATTTAGGCTAGACATCAGGACAAACTTCTGCATGGTAAGGGTGACCAAAATTTGGAATGGGTTCCCAAGGGAGGTGGTGCTCTCCCCTACCCTGGCGGTCTTAAAGAGAAGACTGGATAGGCATTGGGTTGGGGTCATCTGACCCCAGCACTCTTTCCTGCCCAGGCAGGGGGTCGGACTCAATGATCTGTTGAGGTCCCTTCTGACCCTAACATCTATGAATCTATGAAAATCTATGAATCACTGTCCTCAATTCAGGCCGAATCTGAATCCAAATCAAATACAGCCCGTTTCACACACCCGCACCAGAAAGCCCCCTCAAAGAACTTCACTGATGTAGGAGACCCCTAAATTCAGGTGCATTATCAGCTCTTATACAGTGATTTATGGACACAAGGCATTCTGGGAGGTACCAGGGCAAAACAGAAGGGCAACATATGCAGGATGGAAGGGGTTTGGGCAAGGGACATCTGTGTCTCAGTTATTCTACACCCCTGCAAGCTCCCATTTAAGGAGAGCAGAAGCTTTAGTGGTACATCCTTATGATAAGCCTTGGTTTCATTGGTCCCTGGAGTTCCTGGAAAGAGGAAGAGTAGACTGTTATGCCTGGGTGCCGGCACCAGTACAGCGATGAAACTGGTTCATAGTCCTTCATAATAAGTGTCTCTCACATTGGTGTTACCTGGGCATAACCCCCTTGTCTTGAACAGAGTTATTGCCAATTCAGGTGACATCTCTAGTTCTTTTACTTCCCCCCTCCCCCTGACTCCACTTTACAGATTTTACAAACGCAGCTTCTCCACATGCCTATAATTTGTGCGTCGCTGAACTTGTCTATTTGCTGCTGTCATTTCCAATAGTTCCCACAGTTCTCTCTCAGCTGCCTTATCATCTCATCACTCAGCTAGCACTCAATCTTTTCAGGTCCTCACCTTATTCTGAAACGTTTGGCTGCTTCAAAACCAAGTGTCATCTTTTTGATGGCCACTTGTTATGCCATCTAGGTTAAATATAGTGTTATGTTGTGTCAGCAGTAGGAATAATCATATTTCTCCTTTTGCGGCTAAGTTCAAAAACCCTGTTGCAGAATTGGTCCATTTTATGTGGTTTTCTATAAGCGGCGCAGTTTAGATCAGTAGTGAACAGAAAACACGTTCACCCTTTCATGTGTGGGGGGAGCAAATCTTAGACTGGCTCCCACCATTTTTTAACCAGTCTATGTGTGCCGAACTTCTGTTCTGTTATGGGTACAGACCAGTTTCCGTTCACTTATACCCGTAAAAGTGTAATGTCTGGACCGGGCCTTCGTATTTATTTCATTCTGCCACCAAACAAGTCAGAGGGATTTTGACAATGAGGATAAACCAGACATAACAAGATCATTTTTAAATGGGGAATTAGATGGGTTGGACTGATGGCAGAGGTGAAGGTAACAGCTCTGAACACATCCCACATAGTGGAGTTCAAGACAGAAGGGCCCTGCATGGGGTCATTGAGGGATAATGTGACCTGCAACAGCTGCATAAAGGGGAACGATGCCTGAAAAGAAAACAATCCAGCTCTATTCTCAAAACCCAAGCTAATCTTGAAGAGCTGGCCATTCAAAATGGATTTTTTTTTTACTTTTCAATCTCAGCTGGAATCAGCAGGTTGCAAACAAAAGGAGAACCAGCACGGATATTTTTCTGGTGTCACTATTCAGGGTAAAACACTGCCTTTCGCAAAACTAGAGGGGCAAAACAGAAAACTAGAGGGACAAAACATGTGTGTGTGGGGAGGGAAATTGAGGGTGTTTATACATGTGCAGCAAGGCTGCTCTCACATGCCATAATTACAGTGTATCAGAGCAAACTAGATTAATTGAATCTGCTGGAGGGGGGTAATTACCAAACTCCAGCAAATTCTAGCATCATGTGCATCAGCATCCCCGCACTGAAAACTGGCAACGGGGGTGCTTTAACCAAAGCTTTGTTTGCAGACTCGAAATAGGGCACATATACACGTGTAGCAAAGCTGCTCTGTCGCACTGTAATTACGGTCGGAGCAGACCCAATCCATCGAATTAGCTGGGGCATGGTAATTACCACCCTCCAGCAGATTTCAGCATCACGTGCATCAGCGTCCCCCTGCTGAAAAATGGCAGGGGCGTTTTGACTACAGCTCATTAAAGCAGCTCTCAAACTCACTCTAATTAAAGTACAGCTCCCCGCCACGCTCCCAGAGCGTGTGTATAAATGCCCAGGCTGATCAGAGAGTCATTCATTGCAAGGGGAAAAGGGAAATGCATTAGAATAAGGCAGAAGGCAGGGCAGGGTGGCCTTTCTGCACAAGTCAGTCTCAAAGGGTGTTGTCTGACATGACAATTTGCCTGTGCTAGCTCTATGGAATGCTATGCAGGTTTAAAGTTAGCGTGTGCTACGATCAGCCGCACATTAAGGATTAATACCCGCTCGGGTGTGCACAGCTCTGACTTGCAGCTGGCGGGCTGGTGAGCAGGCCGTGGCTAGAAGCTGCCAAATCTGCCTCGTGGCGGCCTGGCTCTCCAGGCCCCCCACAAATGCCAGATCTCTCATGGCTCCCTGACTCCCCCAAGCTTCCCAGACTCCCCAGCTCTCCATCAGACCAAGGCAGTAGAGTGTGGGAAGACAGATTAGCCATGGTGGGTGGGGAAAATGGGAGTGCTGCATGCTGGGATTTTGGAGGACCTCCGATTGCTTGCACTGGCCCCATGAAGCGGACTGATGTTAACAAATGCAAGCTGCCTAACAGCAGCCGAAGATATTCCTTGTCCAAAGAGGCACAAGTGTGAGATGTTCAGAGCCGGCTTAACTTGTCTTTTTCTGCTTTCACGTGCAGACACTCCCATTTTAACAGCATTTCACTTGTGGGTTAAGTAATGTCTAAAAACACACGTGTGCCACCCTGCCCTGCCTCCTGCCTGACTTCAGACCAACACAGATAACTATCTTGTCCTATTAGGACCAGCTTACTTAGATTGCAAGCTCTTTGGGAAAGAAAATACTTTTTGTTTCTATCCATAGCGCCTCTTATACGCGATCTCTGCTCAATGGCTCAAGTTGTTTTCGTGCTACAATGATACAAATACTAAATAAGGAACCATTAGGCCTTGTGGTTTTTTTGTGCTGCCACATCGCAGATATAGTAGGATCCCAGCTGGAGGGAGAGCCTATTATCATTTACCCTGGGGAGACAGGGAGACAGTTTGGAAGTACTCACTTCAATGCGGCTGATATTTTCCCATTGCTTCAAAACAAGATGTTCAAATCCAGGGCCCAGTGTTTGATGTGAAATACTGGCCTGCATCTCAACACATCCTCACTTGATATCATTTGGCACTTAGATCAGAGCCTGGGCCTGCTGTGTGCTGCCATTAGTTTGTTGGGGTTTTTTTAAACAACTCCATGCCCCCTGCTTCCTGCTGGACATCTACTCCCAGCAGCTAATGGGACTTCTCAGTGGGTGGCTTCATTTATCAGGCCATTAGGCTGCAGTTAGGAAAGTTGTACGGACAAAGGGATGCACATTGTTTTGAGAGTTGTCTCCAGGCCCCAAGCCGTGGCAGTCATATCAGATTAAGACATCACATGTTTTGGAAAGCGGAGCTAACATGCTGAGCTTGGATGTGTCTGTTAGTACCATTATCAGTGTACAAAATCAACAGAAATGCTCCAAGTTTTCCCAAGTTTCACAGGGGAGGCCAGGCAGTGGCCTGGGGTCCTTGTCAAAGACCCCGCAACCCTCAGTGAGGTGCCAAGACTCTCTGTAAAACACCTAGAGGTAAAGAATCTGTCTCTCTTTTTGACCCAGTGAATATCAAGATGGTCCTTGCCCAGCCTGAAAGCCTCCCACCCCGAAAAACAGCCCCTATCACAGAGGTGATGGAACATCCCTAAGAGGTAGGAAATGTAGGTTTGAAGACAGAATTGAACCTCCAAACTCCCACAGACGGGGCTAGCGTTCGCTGCACAATCCTGTTGAATGCAAAAAGATGCTTTCTCCCTCTCTCTTCTTCCAGGCACTTATTGCAAGAAGCCTCATCTGTTAGACATGCTCCAAGAATACCTCTTGCATCCAGCCCTTCAGGAGACGCAGGCAGTGAGACACCTCCTTCATGGACCTGAGGGAGTTTAAGGGGAAGATAGGCATTGTGCTGCTCAGCACTGTTGGGAGTGTGGTGCTTCAGGCCTGTGCTTTAGGCACCAGGGGAACGCGAATGCTGAAACCTTGGGCCTGAGCAGGTGTTTGGTCTTGGCACCATTAAGCAGGTGCTTTGATGGTCACAGGTTTGTAAATCAGACCCTGCAGTGGGAGATAGGCAAGAGCCAGCCCCTCCAAGCAATGGAGATACTCCTAGAGACTTCCTTGGGCTTTGGATCCAGCCCTGGGGCAGGGCATTGTAGCACACAATATCTGATGGGCAGAAACAGGAAGCATGGGAGGGATCACTAAGGAGAAGACAAAGGGGAGAGCCAAGAGCCCCCTGTCTTGGTGCCTGGGATACGTACAGCTGAGGTGTAGCCTCCTTCATTTATCACCTAGAGAAGCATCTGCACAGATGCTGGCTATGGAAGGGTCCCCGGAGCGGTCTTAACGCACCCCCTCCTGGGAGCCCTGGCTGCAATTTATTATGACCAGAGAGAGAAACAAGGCCAGAGCTGAGACTGCTTTAAGTGCTGGAGAATTCACCCTCCCTGAACGGGCCAAAGGAAGGCGCAAAATCCCCAAAGCTCATGGGATCTCCAGCATTTCTTCTGAGACTGGCCAAGGGCACCTGGCTACTGAGGGTATGGAAGAGGCTATGAATCCATTCATGCCTTGCAGAGAGACAATGGCTCACGCTCTCGGCAAGCCTGTCCTCAGGGCATGTGAATGAATCACTGTGCAAGGAGCAGGACAGGAAATCCTAGGGGTTTTGGTGACTTTTAAGTTCAGCCTAGCCTGGCTTTGAACCACAAGCTTAGCTCTACAGTCCACTAACAAGCCAGTTCAGTTCCATACTTGGCATCAGGTCGGGGAAAAACCAATGGCTCTTGTGTGCCACATACCGCAGATTATTTGCCTTTTAACATGATTGCGCAGATGAAATGCATGGGACTGAATGACACTTTTGCTCCAAACAGAGCCACAGTTTGGATCTGGGTCAAACTTCTGCCATTCAGGCAACTGAATTGCAGGATGAACAGCAGATAACCTGATTCCACGAGGCCCAGGAAATCCAACCTTGCTTGGGGTGAGACAAAGTGGACTATGAAGCCAGGACTCAGCTGATGTCAAAAGGCAGAAATGTATGTATTCTTGCTCAGCTCTGGGTTCATGGGACTACATGGAGAAATGGCATGGGAAGGTTTGCCCTGCATTTGGCGAGTACTGCAAGGTACAGGGATGTGGTGTTATCTGAGTACAGAAGTCCCAGAGAAAGGAGGTCCTAATGAAATCTCAGCTGATGGTCATTTCACTTCCCCAAGAAAACCTGCTTGCAAACCCAGCAGCTGCCCAGAGGTGCGCTCCTGGTCACACATCTGCAAACGATTCTCCGAGGCTGCAGAAGTCACACACTCGGCTGCAGGGTATGACGAAGGCACTCGTGTTTCCATGAGACGAGGAGTTCTGGCTATTGGGATTCATGGTGCTGTGGGAGCTTGGGTCATCCTAGGCCATGGTGATGCTAAGCTATACTAAAGCTAAGGCATTACGAAGGACTTTAGGAGTTGCTGACTGCTGGATGACCTGAGAAAAGACACAGCCAGCCAGAACAGTGAAATCAGCAGGGAGGAAGCCCTAGATGCCCAAACTTGGCAAGGGGAAGCTGAAGTTGGCAAGGAAGGAGCTGCAGGTGCCTGGCTTCAGTGAAGAGCCAAGTGAAAAAAGGGACATTTGTACAGAGAGAGAAAAAAGAACTGGCATGCACTGAGGGTATCTCGGCTGTAAATACAGGGGTTGCCAAACTTGCCCTTTTGCAGCAACCTCAGGGGCATCGGTAGGCATCATGCTTCGCTTGCCATTGTCTGGGCAGTTTTGCTGAGCTAGGCTGATTGCTGTCCAGACCTGCTAGCTGCTGTCCTAACACACAATAAACCAATGTGAGCTTTTGCGACTGAACATGAATTTCAGCCCATCTTTTTGCATCTCACCTAAGCTTCAGAAAGCTGGTTGCAGGCAATGGCCGCTGAAAGCACCCTGACCCACACAACCTGAACGGGAGCAGGGGGAGGCTACCTGGGATGCCTCCCACCCCTGTGCACCTCACAACACCAGGTGTGGGTTGTTTTGGTGGCTCAGGGATTTGATTCCTCTGGGATCTTTTTCCCCTTCCCCTCCCTGGTGCTTTATAACTCCCTCCCACATTGTGGGATGTAGTGCATGTGAACCCTGCAAAAATAAAAGGCAAGGCATGTCACAGCTGCAGCAAAGATTGTCACCATGCAGCTGATGGCCTGTCTGTCAGTGGTGTAACCAGCTGCTCTTTTAAACTTCTTCCCAGTTTGCTGCATGAATGGGCAGGAGAAGGCATTAATGACTGCATTACACTCTCCCTCGCACGGCTCCAACTCCAGCGACCGGAGCACGGGCCTACCAGAGTCATTCAAGAACCCAAACTGACTCTCAAGGTTAGACTGCCAAGGAACAAACCCCGCAATGCAGTGGACCACCCTTGCTACCCATCTGGGAACACCTTAATAGGATCTGCTCAAATCTTGGATTCAAGTATTTCTGAGTGGTGGCATCTGGTTTACCCAACCCACCTCTGCAGGTTTTCCCTGTTTTCACAGGGAGCCAAACCTAGAGCTCAAATCCCAACACTATTGCACTTGGATGAGTCAAATCCAGAATGAGACCTGATATATAACCAGCTAGAATGGAAACAACGTTTCTGGGGGTGCCACAGTGTAATGTGTGACTGCATCCTCCTGCTCCTGCCATTGGTTTCTGATCAGGGGTGCAGGGGGGGCATGTACCCCCCCCGATGGTCAATGCTGATGCCATCGGCAGGGCCAGTGCCCCCCTGACAGGGCCGTCGATGCCACCAGCTTCTGTGGGTGCTCACCAGCCCCATCCCCGCTGCCATCGGCGGCTTCTGCGGGTGCCCCTCGAGATTCAGGAGGCACTTTGCTGCCTTGGGTACCACATAGGAGATGCTCAGAGATCACAGTGAGGGATGGAAGGGGTCAAATAAATGCCCCAAACACGCAGACATTATATAGCATATAATATAATATTTATATTATATTAATATTTCTATTATATTATTATTATATATCACTAAATATAGTAGTGCTATATAATATATATCACTATTGCAGGTGGGTGAGTCACTTCAGAGTTTGCTTTCCAGTTGACTAAGCAAGCCCAAAGTCTTGGTTGCTTCTCCAACTCTCATCCCACCGGGTCCTAAATCCCTTGTCTCTGGCTGGAAATCTAACAAGAAGGAATCTCCTGCATCTCTACCTACCCCCTGCTTCTTGAGGAACTTCACAGCTTATGTTAAAGAGCAGAAAGGAGAAAAAAGTTTGGCCTATACCTTTTCTGGAGTCTCCCTCTTCCTCAGTCCCTCCTCTACTTTGGACAGGATTCAGAAGCATCCTAGTGCCACTGACATCGGGAAAAGTTGATGACTAGACTTTAGGATCTTGTGTCCCATTAGGTAGCATTGATGATTAATGCCAGGCACCCCTTACACCAGTACTCAGGGTCTGTGTTGGCTCCAAAACCGTTCACACTTATGGGCCTCTATTTGCCTAGAGGTTTGTTGTAGGTGGCCTCATCCCTTCTAGGCGATTTGCCATGGGGTTGGGGTGGGGAAGGAATAAAAGGTTCTGCAGAGGAGACAGGAAGGCAAGAAAAGTTGAGGGCCTGCGTCATGTGTAACACCTCCCTTCGATTGCATGGGATTATCCCTGCCAGAATGCCACAGATATATCTTGGGGTATTATTAGTTACAGAGAGAAGGGTAGTTGGCCATATTAGTCTAAAGTCAGGCAGAAGGCAAGGTAGATGTGTACCTTATTGACTAATTAAATCAGAAATGTATAGCATGAGCTATGTTATGAGATGGGTCTAGATAGATAGATATGATGTACACATATGTTCTTGACTTGTCTACCAGGCAGTTTTCAATTCCAACCCTGCTCTATGGGTATGAAACTTGGACAATATATTGGAAATGCCCGGAAGCTTTTGAACGTTACCACCAGCAATTTTTTTTTGGAAAATCCTCCATATTTTCCAAGAACGAATATTCTGGCTCAAGAAAATACCACCAGCATTGAAGCCATGTTCATATAGTATCAGCTGTATTGAACCAGATATGTGATATGGATACCTGATAACCAACTCCCCAAACAGGTCTTATATTACTAGCTCACTTGGTCACCACTCTAGGATGGAGCAAAAAAAGAGATTCAAGGAATACCTTGAAGACCAATCTGAAGAAATGCAATATTAACATCAATACCTGGGAGACTTGAGCGCTGAAACGTCCATAACAGCACTGTGACATGTGATAAGGCATCAGTCCTTTTGAGCAAACTCTCCTTACTATGGAGGCAGATAGACAAGAGAGACAAAGGAAAAGAGCTATGACCTGGCATCACCAGGCTCATAGGAAAATTGGGCTGCAAGGGACCTCACAAGGTCATTTAAGTCCAGGCCCCTGCTCAAGGCAGGGACATCCCAGCTGCTGTCTGTCCAACATGCTCTTGGCTGTTTCAAGGGAGGAAAACTGCACAGCCTCTCTGGGCTGCCTGTCACAATGCTTGACCACCCTCAGAGTCCGAATCAGAAAGTTCCTCCTCCTCCTCGTGGTATCTACTCCTTTCTCCCAGAACTATTTGCCACATCTCCATTCAAGCATGCAGATCTCAGATCAGCCTCTTGTGTCATCTACAGACTCACAGGTGACTTCCCTATTTAGTGGAATGCTGTCATTCGCATATTTAGGGACTGCTGCTGCCAATGGTAGTTTATGCTATACAGCTCTGAATTAGTTAATCTATAAGGTGCTAATATACTGTTTCTTCACTATTGGCCACACATTTAGGGGCTTGCACCCATCCTGAATGCTTTTTTGTCAAACCTATAGTCTCTGCCTCTCAGTATTATGGGAAACTTTCCTCCTCCCCTTTAAATTCCTGCTCCTGAAGTCCTGTTATTTCAGGAGAATCTCAACTTTCTTTGTTTTGTTGGGTTTTTTTAAATATAGGTCTACTCCTCAGGGTGATGGTGGAAATGTTGAGAACTGAAGAACCTTCAACTCCCTCCCCACCAAACATAATATTAATCTCAACTATGTTATTTTTAAAAATCTCATGATTTTAAAGAGGCATAGGGTTGTGTGCGTGTGAGAGAGAGAGGTATCGTCTATATAGCTGGACCAACTATCTAGTGGAAGAAGTGAGATGTGAAAGGGTGGGGGGGTATGTGCACGCGCTCACGCACCCAAGCGTGCAATATCTCCTACTGGGCTAACTATATAGTTGGAAGAAGAGTTAAGCAAGCTTTCAGGCACAAGGGGCCCTTCTTCAGGTCTGGAAAAGAAGCCAGCATTTTTGTGACTTTGGGGAGGGATGACATTTTTTAACATTTAAGTTTGGTAATACTGAACTAACGACAATGTGTGTAATTTGCAAGGAACTGTTGTAAAAGTGCCATGAAGTCTGTACCCATTTCATCATCACCATATAAGTAGCTCCTTTTGAAACTCCCCATTTCATATATCAGGGGACATGGGTATATATAGCAAAACATGACCAGGGATGCCATTCTGAGATCCCAAACACCTTGCGGGGGGAGGAGAGCAAAGGGGCTACCTGAGCCTCCAGCTTTATTTTCCTTGTCGTAGCACTGGGTGGAGGACACATCTAAGGCAAACCCCCAATAATTAGATTCTACCCCTGGAAAATTACAGCAAACAGATACATTTTCCATACATAAAATCTAATTATTGAGGGTTCATCTTATAATCAGGATCATCTTCTATTCAAGTAAATACGGTACCTTATTACACCTTCAGGGCTTCCTAAGTGTTTTTCTTTAAGCCTTACAATGATGTATCATATAAGCAGCAGCTCGTAAAATTTAGACCTCAGAAAACCTGATTTGTCATTGACCAGAACATGGGAAAGCAATTACAATAACCTGCCTAAACGGGCTAGTATATGTTCATGCTAAGGTCTTGTCTACATTGCCTCAATACCATGCAAGGAAAGGCTGAACTCAGGCCTGTTACACCCAGTCAACACCCGTGCCCCCTCCGACTCGGTGACTAGGTGCCTCCTGGGTCAGCGGGGCCTCCAGGGCCCCCCGTGGCTGAACACCAACATGCGGGAGTGTGGGAGGCACCCCGCACACTCCCCAGTGGACCCGGCAGTGGACGGCACGTATTTCCGGTCCGCTTTTGGGTTTGCCGCCAAGCACACGGAGGGGCCCCCCACACTCCTGTGTGACGCTCCATGCATCCCAGCATTGCAGCATTTATGAGCCACGCTGGTTCCTCGAGGTATGTAGAAAAAATATTTAATGCTGTGTCTGTGTCCAAATCAGTGATTCTCCAAATCAGCATCAAATCTTCAGATTTGGATTCAGATGAATTGAATCGGGGACAGTGATCCAAATCAACAAATCGAATCACTGTCCCCCATTCGGGCCAAATTCGACTCGAATAGGGCCCGCTTTGCACACCCCTACTGAACATACACCAATAAGCTTTTTCTCTGGTGGGAGCTGACTGGAATATATCACATTCAGGTATCTAAATTATTTTTTGGGAGGCAGCGTACGTGATACGGGCACAGCCTGCCACCCTGTGGTCCTTCCTGGCATGAGACAGGGTAGTTGTGCCCTAAGAAGCTGTTTTGCAATTCGTCTCTAATGCCACCTTCTCTGGGGTATGTCACGTTTTGCAAAATTCAACCTCTTGTCGGATTAGCAGATGCACTGTGTGTGTTCACAATCAGAGACAGGTCTACGCAGAACCAGGATTTAGTACAACTTTATATTTTTTCCCCAAATAAGCTTGCAATTAAATTTAAATTAAAGAAATTAAAGAAAGCGTGCAGATAAATAAGTTCTAATAAAAGATATCACTTCTACCATGAGTTTTGATTCCTATTATTCCCAAACACTCACTTCCATTGATCCATAGGAAAATAATCCAGGAATTCCCAGAGGCAAAATAGTTTTCTTCTTCTATATTTCTTCTAATTGCCTTTCTACAACTCATCTTAAAGTCTTCTGAAATTTAGAGATGGCTTTTTCCTATGGTTTCTCTCCTTTCTTTAAATTTTGCCACCGAACCTAAGGAACTCTAATCAGCTTTACCTTGTTAGACTAACATCTGTAACAATGTCGGTCACACCAAGGAAATACTTCAACACACATTACTTTAATACTTGTGCTAGTGGCCAAATGAAACCTCTCTTCCCACAGATAGAGGATCACAGAGCTCCCCGACACTAGTGTCAGAGCACCTCCCAATCTGTAATGTATCTAGCTACATACTACTCTTGCCTAGAAGGGAAATATCAATATACCTATTTTATTGTTAGTGAAAAGCAATGGCAGACAAAGTCCTATATTTTTACATGTTGGTTAGCTGTGTGTTACAAGGCCCAGGTGATTTAGCCACCTACATCCTGTTTACTCCCACTCGCGTTCCCAAGTACTGAAAAGCTCCTAAACATATTTTGATGCCTGATTGTGGTGGTAGGTACACAATTGACTCTACTTCAGTGGGCAGAAGGCAGCTAAATCCCTTTGCCAACTTTGCCTTAAGTTACTTTTGTAAATAGGATGTGGTCATCTAAATCAATTAGGCCTTCATCTCTTCAGTGAAGCAGAGCCCCTCTCTCTTTTTAAAAAAATCTGGTCCTAATGCACTGATAAATGGCACATTTGCACCAGTGTAATCACCTGTACGTTAGCGTGAAATAAATAGACATATCCCAGAGAGCCCCACACCAGTATGCGTCATTCTATTCCAGCGCAAAGAGACCCTGCACAAAACCGGTTTTAACTGCTTATAGGTGGAAGGCCAGAAATGAGGCATTTTATAACCTAACTGAATCAGAAATGCACAGTTTCATGAGCATTTCAAAGCAATAAACTCCGGAGCAGTTTGAGCCAAAGTCAACTGCTTCCTGAACACAGTGTCTACATGTAGCAGTGATTTCAGCCAGGGTGGAGTAGGCCCAGGCTAGCAAGGGGCACTGAGGGTTAGCCCCAGGAGCGCATTTCAACAGATGCTCTCTCCGATTCAGCTAGTCTACAAGGTGCACATCTACCTTGACTTCAAATAAATACAGTAACCGACCTCCATCTGTTTATTGGTGAACTTGTTTGTGTCTGCAGCCCAAGTTAGTTTCAACTAACAATCCAGGTTTGCTCTTTGGTCAAGATGCTACCTGCTTCCTTGCCATCTAGGCTAGGGACAGAAATTACACATAAACCAGTATAAGTGATTGGAAACCAGTTCGAATCTCTAACATAACAGAAGTTCAGCACACATAAAGCACTTTCAAAATGGCTAAAACTGGGTTAACCCTGGATGGATATAGTATAAGACTTAACTGATTTAGGTTAAATTAGCTCTGTCCCAGATCCCCTCCAAATGCAATTTAACTCAAAGTCCCCCAGCATCCCAGGATGCTTTGCGTTTCCCCTGAAAACCCCACCCCCCTCACGGGGTGGGTGGGCTAGCTTTGACCGAAGCTCTCTACTCCAGTTGAGCAAGGGGCCATGGTCTAATACCCCTGGCTTCCAGCCTGGGCCACTGCACACATGTGGCTACATTTCCCAAATCAAAAGTGAATGTCTGTTCACTTGCTTATCAGTTCAACCTAGACTAACTTGTGAAGACTGAATCGACTCAGGCACGGGCTTTGTGACCTTTTGTACTTAGCCCTAGTAGAAAGGCAATATACTACCCAATGGGAATCCTGAGATAAGTAGGTCACCTACCTGCTCCAGATACTGATATAGTTTGCATTGGTATAAAAAAAAAATGTATTTATTACATTCATGAACACACCTACAGCTTGAAAGATCAGTCCCAATCCATGCAGAAATTCCCTAGCAGGACATCTCCTGAATCCAAGGCAGGCATTCTTAAAAGATACAGCCAGTACATCTATATTGCTTCCCATCCTTATGTTTAGGGCAAACATAAAGATTCTGTCATGACCCCATTCCCAGGAACTGGCCATCCCAGTGCCCAGTGCTTCCAAACAAATTTTGTCCTGGTCTTACTATTTCCTTACTCTGTTGAATATGAGCTGTGGAAACTGTCCTCCATCCTCATCTTGTATCTAGTAGGAGCATGAGGTGGTGGGAGTCCCTGTTGTCCTCCTTCGAGCCAATGCACTTGGAACTCCTACTGACATCTACAGAAATTCTGCACATGATGAAGCCTCTGAACTGCAGAGCCGTTTGACACCATATGTTTTTTTAAGTGACTTTGTACATTTTTGCAATGAGAAGAGCCATATGGAAATGAGGAGTTAATATCTGTAATGCTGATCTGAATTAGCTTGGCACACAGGAAACACGTTTATCAACAAGCATCCCCTTGTGCTAGATATAGTATGAGCTCTGAACAGAAAGATGGTCCCTTCCCAAAGAGCTCACACTAAGGCAAGAGACGTAGATGGACACAAACAGACTGCAGGTTGCTCAAGGAGACAGCGATGCATGTGGCTTGTTGAAACGAGTCTACTGCACCCTTACACCAGAGTCAAAGAACAGACATGCGCCGTATAGCCATAAACTGGTACTGATATATAGTTACCATGATAAAAACAGTCATTAAACCAACACCTGTCTGAATTACACTGGTACAGGGGCTGTGTGTTTATGTCTATTCTGGGATGGCTGTTTCCTCAATACAAACAGGTTATTACCAATACTCTGACAGCTAGCATCAACCCACTATAGTAATGCTTATTGCAGCTCGTACCTGGGAAGAGCTAAAACATAATAGTACAACTCTCACAGTAGCTGTTGCAATATTCATAAAAGTCAATGCCGCATGAGACGGACAGAATGGGGCACTGCAATATAACAACAAAACAACAACGATGATGATGATGATAATAATGAGGATGATAAAAATAAGCAGCCTCTTTCTTGAATAAACAAGTTTTTTGTGGTTGGTTTTTTTTTTAAACAGGAGCAAATTGTCCTATACACGCTTGTAAGCTATGTACTTTGCAGCAGACACAGATGGAGACAAATGAACGATAAAGACGTCTGCGAACAGACAATGCCTTCACTGACCAACTGGAAACATTGATTCCCAGTTGAGCGGTGCACATAAGCACACGTGCTTACTCAGAAAGGCCTCGACTTAGACTTCTGTTGAAGCCTCTAGATTGCTTTTGTGCTGGGAGTCTTTTTAACACTCATCCCTAACAGTTACCTGTTCTCAGAAGGCAAAAAGCAACTTCCCTGTGGCCTTTAGGGAGATTTTAGTTTCAGGTGCATTTTGCAAGCAAGCAGGTAAGTGCCGAGACATGCAAGCAAGCATTTAGTGGGGTGTTCATATCGGCTTAAGCAGCTTAGAAAATCAGGGCTAACTACAATACATGAAAATCACTGGGAACAAGGTGGTGCAGCACTTAAAGATCCTCCTAGGCCAGGGGTGGGCAAAATATGTCCCAGGGGCCAAATCTGGCCCACTGAGGGATTTTGTCCAGTCCATGGCAGGTTCCTTAATCCTGCCTGGGCCTTGGTGTGTGGAGCTGGTCCTGCTCCTCCCAGGTGTGTAGTGGGACTGGGGTGGCATGGAGGCCGGACTCCATTTCCCAGCAGTGGCAGTGGCAGCGGCTCCTTCCTGCTGCCACAGACACGGGACCTGGCCCCACTGCCTGAGCACCCTAGCTCATCCACCTTGCACCCACTGCTGGAGGCAGGATTTGCATGGACAGGGTGCTTAGCTGGGCAGCCGGGATGGCACCGCAAGCGGGTGGGGAGTGGCATCCAGGAACAAGATGGGCAGGTGTATTGCGACTCTGCCCTGGACCCGCACTGTCAATGTCCCGACATCCCAGCCCCAGGCGCAGCTCCCTGCTTGCCTGCAGCCCCACCCCATCATCCACCCAGCCACACACCCTGCCTGCACGGATGCTAGCCAGGGTCCTGGGAGACCCTGGGAGTGCAGGGCCAAGGCAGAGCCCCAGGTGTGCAGGCGCGGGCATCTTGGGCAGGGAGCGGCTTGCGGCTCTGCCCCAGGCTTTAGCATCACACTATCACCATCCCGGGATCCTGGGGTCCCCACAGAGACTGGCCAGGACCCTTGCGGGCAGCCGGGATGTAATAAAGTTCAAGTTGCCACATAGTAGAAATTCAGACCGCCTCTTTTATTTCAGGATTGGAAACTTGTGTGTCTTTCAA
>JAGPOW010000261.1:260410216-260448396 GCA_030014935.1 Caiman crocodilus | reverse complement strand
ATAGATAGATAGATAGATAGATAGATAGATAGATAGATATAGACAGATTTCACTATTCTTTTACTAAGCTAAGCTCACATTCTGCACCATAGCAGCTGGTAGAAGGGGAAGGACATTTTCAGGCTTAGGAGATACTGAACGCAGTGCCTTAGGGCTCAAGATAATTTCAGACTAAAGTACTTAGAGTGGTAATAGACAGAAGATCCCATATCTGCCTCAAGCAGAGTGTCCTGCCCCTAACTTCTGATGTCTCTGGCAATGGCCAATGACAGAGCCAGAAGATTGGGCTAGATTAGACCAGTCTGTTGATACAAATTGGGCACAATTATTTTTGCAGGGAACTTATCCATTAGGACCAAATGAAGAAAAGACATGGCTGATTCTCCATCACCTGAGGTCTTCAAGTCACGATGGCATTGCCTTGCTGGAAGATATTCTCTGCTTTGGGCTGTTCAACTGGCAGCCTGTAGGACTCATGTTCCCCACAAAGTGTTAATGTGTAGCCTGAGGGTTCCCACCTGGCTACAACGCCATCCATTGCTCTTGTGGCCCCAATGGCCAAAGTCTCCAAGGCCACACTCCTGCCTCTGGCTTCTGGTTCCTGTCCCCGCTACTGGGAATAGGGCAGCTGAGCACGAGAGGGCAAGCTGCCCATGCTGTGAACAAGGCAGGGCAGGGAGCCGGGTTGTTGGCACTGCACACTCAGCAAAATAGGAAACCTGGCAGTACTTGTTGAGTGCTGCAGAACAGGTGCTTGGGTAACATGCATAGCCTGGAGGGGGTGGGGGTGCTGTGTGCATGGTGTAGGGGGGTAGGGAGCTAGGTTGAACCCAAGGCGGGGACTGGGCTGTGCTCAGTGGATGGCAAACTCAGTGGGCGATCCTCCCCAGGTCTGCAGCCAGTGGGATCAGGGTGGCAGGTCCCTGCACCAGCTGATCTACCCCACCCACTATTGGAGCCATCCATGTGGGGGCCCAGGACAGATCAGCTGGTGCAGAGATGCTCCCCTGCCCCAGTCCCTGCCCAAGCTGGTCTGCCCCAGCCCCGCTGGCCCCAGGCGGGAGCACCCAGCTCCTGTCAGCCAGCAGACAGATTGCGGGCCTGCCAGCACCCCCGGGAAGGCTGCAGGGGCTGTGCTGGAGTCCTCCCAGGAGTGTGTGCCCCCAATCTGCCTGCTGGCTGACAGGAGCCATGTGCTGCCACCTAGGGCCAGGGGCAGCACCAATCTTCCCAGTGCTGGTGTATATAGTATATTTAGTATCTACTATATATGTAGTCTTACAATTGCCATGCATCTATATTCATTGAAAACTACCACCTGTTGACAGAACATAGTTTCATGACTCTGAATTCATACTTAGCGAAGAAAAATTACCAGATTATTCAGTCTTTGAATAATGCCGAATGAAGCTATGCTTGTGAGAGAGCCAACCTTGAATGATCTATATGGATGCCAAAGTAAAATAATGCAGATACCATTAGATTTATAGAGTCCCAAGATCTGTTCTGAGGCTGTAAATCTTAGCACGGTGGATTAGCACCCACTGCACAGAAGGGGATTGATACAGATCTCAAAACAGACGAGATGAGCTACCATTTGTCTCAGGCTTCCCACAGTCACAGGCAAGACTAAGCCACAGCATGATGACTCAGTTCCCTGACTGCTCAGCTCTTTCTTTGCCACGTACTCGTGAGTAAGAAACTACCAAAATCAACTAGGCAGGTGGCTGAATTCATGAGCCAATCACGAGGCTGCCCACCATTCTGATAGGCTTATTGTAGTGTCTCACCCGGCGTGCCCCTGACTGGCAGAGGGTCCTGGTGGCCCCATCCATCACTGATGATTGGCTGAAAGGGCTGTTGTATGGCCCTGTCCCTCATCACTGATTAGCAGAGAGGAGTGGTGCCAAATGATGGGCAGCCCTCTCAGCCAATCAGAGGTGAGGAGCAGGGGGCAGCCACCATCTCGGTTGCTCCTTTTTATGCTGGCAGGTCCCTAACCCCTTCCTCCCCTCCAACCCCCGGTGAGCTGCAGCAGCATTGAGGAATGCTGGTTCCCACTGGGAAGCCAGCATTTTATTTTTAGTAAGTTTTCTTTCTTTTGAGGGATTTCCCAATTTCCATGAAATCACAACTTGAGTAGGCCCCTACTGATGAGGTCTGTGGCCTTTTTAGAAGTCCTTTTGAGGACAGCTTAACATAGAGAAGGGTCTGGTGCCATCATTTCCTGTACCTACAATAACCAACAAGGGTAAGCAGATGTACCAATACAGAGAAAACCATGACAGTCTAGAGCAATTACAACACACTATGGGAAACAACAGGGCGCTTTCAACATTTGCTTTCATTCTGATGTAAAATGAACAGGATGTTGAGGTTTTTGGTTTTGCAAAAGATGAAAGAGAGTGTACAAACCACCCCAGGGTTTGGGAACTCCCCAGGGACTCGGGGAAACTAGATTTAATCTCCTGCTCTGTCAATTCAAGATGGAAACAGGACGTTCTCACAGCACAGGTGACTACCATAATCATGAGGCTATTGGCTATTCTGAGCCGAACTTCCAGGCTGATACTGACCACAAAGTCCACCGCACGAACATTTCTGACAAAAATGTTATCAAGATCAACATGTTACCGTGAGGATTTTGTTGCAACAAATTGGTCTTTTTTACCCTGAAGACAGGTCTGTTGTCCTAAACTTTCCAATCATCTTTAGTGGCTGCTCAAAATAGAAGGAAACAGTAGCATAACTAAAGGTAGGCAACTTGGGGAAATGGGAACAACCTGTGCTGAGCAGGGGCAATATACTTGTTCTTTTTCAGCATGTCAGTCTTGTTTATCCATGAAGGAGAGCAAAACAACCCATTACTCTATTGCATTAATGCACTAGGAAGGATTCAGCTTATACCATGGTCCCTCAGCATCTGTTTGACCCATGTAACACATCTTAATATTCATGCAGAAAAGTCTATTAGTCATGTTGTGTGATTGCTATGAACTCTAACCAGCCAGATCATCAACTACCACAAGCCACCACAGCTCCTTTTGAATGGTCAATGATCATTTCATAATCTGAGCATTTTACCACGTGTGTTTAATTAATAGTTTCTTCCTTACATTACCAACTCTTCTTTAAGCACAGTTTTGCTCATCATTACAGCCCTCGCAATAGATGAGGTGTTGCTTTGGCAGAAGCTTTGGAACAGTTTTAAAGAAGTACACCGCTCTACTGAAAGGATATGGGCAAGTTGGAGAGAGTCCAGCTGAGGACATCAAAAATGGTTTGAGGGCTGGAGCACATGACTTCTGAGGAAATGCTAAGGGAACTGGGTGTATTTAGTTTGGAGAAGAGAAGACTGAGGGGATCTAATAGCATCCTTCAACTACCTGAAGCAGTGTTCAAAGAGGATAGAGCTGGACTGTTCTCAGTGGGGGCAGATGACAGGACAAGGAACAATGGTCTCAAGTTGCAGCAAGGGAAGTTGAGGTTGGATATTAGGAAAAGCTTTTTTTACTAGGAAGGTGGTGAAGCTCTGGAATGGGTTACATAGAGAGGTGGTGGATTCTCCATCACTGGAAGTTTTTAAGGTCTGGCTCAACAGAGCCTTGTCTGGGATGATCTAGTTGGCACCAGTCCTGCTTTGAGCAGGGGGTTGGAGTAGATGTGGCCTCCTGAGGTCCCTTTCTACCCTAATTTTCTGTAACTCTATGATTTTTAGTGTTACTTTCAGTGCATGTGTAAAGAAAACAAAAAAATTCCACAAGTGATTAGGAAGACTCTCTTCTACTACATCTTGCTGCCTCCTGCCATGATGCAGAAAGCAGTCCTCCACAGAGAGGGAAATTTGTGCATGTTTCTTCAAGCAGATGATGTTAACTTACACAAACACATGCACATGCACATACATGGTGGGATAAGAGCAGCCTAACCCTTGAACCCATTGAATTTTTGGAATGTTAATGAAGAGGATAGGGCATTTGGGGCTGAACAAATTCATGGACATTGCATCCCTTGGGTGCAAAATCCGTTCCAAAGGGGTAGGGGAGAAGATGGGAGTCATAGCCATCCAATTCATATCCCCTCTAATTCATGAAGTTGGCTGACCACAGACACCTAAGTACATTCTATCCTCCCTTAGTTCTCACTAGAGCAACAGGCGGAGAGGTGGAAAAACTTCCACAACCACTGTTGTGTTGCAAATCTGCACTGTCCCCATTATAAACTAAAGCCTACATATTGCAATGTGTCCCAGGAAGCCTATGACTGAATGCTCAATCACACATTACAGCTCACAGAATCCCAAACACTTAATCACTTCTCTTGTTAACAGACAGCCTGCTAGATAATTATTAATCCCGTCAAGCAACAATGACTCAAAACTTATTAGCACAAGGCCTGCGTCTCTTGGCTTTGCTTCCTGTACTCAGACTATATATGAAGAGCCATTCCATTCTCAGTACAATCAGGCTGAGAAGGGAAAATCCATTAGAGATAAGCTACATGCTGATTTTTCACACCGGTCCCATGACAGAAACAAGCTGAATGATGAAAGGAAATGGCTAGGCTGTGGAGAAAGCCTGCCAGAGCCAGTGCCATCAGGAGAGAGACAACAGCTTTCGGTAACAATGAAGCACGTTAGCTCACAGGACACAGAATTGAACCTGGTGTAACCAATTTAAGGCTTCATTTTCTCATGCAAGACACTAGGGCTAGGGACAGAACTTAATCATAAACTGGTTAAGTTATCAGAAACTGGTTTAAACCTGTAACGGAATGGAAGTTCAGTGTACATAAACCAGTTTCAAAATGTCTGAAACTGGTTTCAGATAATCCTGGTTCAGTGTAGTATCAGACTTATCTGATTTGGGTCAAACTGGTTTATGAAACTTCTAGTCCAGACCCCTTTCTGGTTCAAGTTAAATCAGAGCCCCAGCTTGCTTTCTAGCCCTGGGCTAGGATGTGCTGTCTGTTCCAGCAGAGAAGGGTTGAGGAGGAAGGGAGATAGGCAGGGACTACCTCCTGCCCCCTGGCAAACCCTGGCTGGAGTCCGGGGCTAGGGAAGGGAGTGTTAAACCCTGCTTCCCCCAGTTAAACCCCTGTTCCCCTAGCACAAAGCTGCTCTGACTTACTGAAAATTATTTCTGACTAAGACTGTGGACTTCAAAGCCTAAAAGCACTTGAAAGCAGGAAGAGGAAGTCATGAGTAACCCTTCAGAGTCCTGCTGCTGTGATGCGGGACCACAAATCCCAGAGACCTCAGGGGCAGTAGGAAAAGGAAGTGCCAAGGAGTCCCCTAGCTTCTGTCCTGAGCCACTGCAGGTATGGCTGCATTTCCTGAATCAAAGGTAAATGTCTGTTCACTTCTGTTTCATTTAATCTGTGCATCTTAAACTAACCTGCAAAGACTGAATCAATTAAGCCTTGGGCTTTTTGACTGTCTAGACTTAAGAGAAAACTCTTTTGTTTTTACACATCTAACCAAGCCAACCGACCCACTAGATTCTGGCGATGGTTGGAAGAGCAGAGGTGAACCTAGCTCTAGCACAAATGGGTGGTGGTAAAGATTACCTTTGATGCTCTGCCTTATTTGAAAAAAATAAAGACTCTTCAGTTCCAATGCCTGGCTTACCAGGTCCAGTAAAGAGGCCTTGGAGCCTCAGAATAGGGGGAATAGACTTGAATGCAGAAGATGCCTCAGTGAGAGGCTTTAATGAAATGGGTTTGTGGTGATGAACGGTCTTTTGAAACATAAACCAGAAGCTGGATGGAGCCAACCATATGCTGAATTAAGCAGGGCCTCCTAGGTCTAAAAACAGCTGTGGAAACATGTTTTAATATAGAACATGTAGGCTCTGGCCATCTCACTGTTGCTATTGAATCCTTAATGGCTGCATTTCCCAATCATTCTGGGTCTGTTTTTACTCACTCCCTCAAGTCCTCAATCAGTCTAAAAACCCTTACAGCAGGGGCCAGTTATAGACACACCAACCGCAAGGCCTGTGTTCACTGCCAGAGCAGTATAACAACAAAACTGCCAGATCCACAGCAGTTCCCAGTCTTTAAGGCCCCACCTTTTCTGAGTATCTACATCGCAGTTAGGTTTTCCTTGCAAATCATGCAGGACCTTTCCTCTCCTCTTTCTCTGTAACTGGAAGGCGCTTATAGTCATTATTAGTCTCCGGAGACAGACATGCACCCTCTCTCTCCATTTCTCTGTACAAACTTCCCACCCACTATGATTCACCCTGTAGTTATGCACATAAGTTGGGGGGGGCAGGTCCTCAGCAGTCTGGGTAACTACAACATGATCTGGATTCTGTCTTCTTAGACAGATTTATTCTTAAACATACTACATTTCAGACCAGTCACAGATTAGAACATCCCCTAGCCTTTCTAATCCCCAGAGTGGGATTTCCCTGAGTAGTGTTTCCTCTCACTACCTTTTCTGCTCCTCTCCCACTTCTTTAACTCTCTCTCTAAACTGTGCCCCATCCTTATCAGTGGACTCCTGTTACCCACCACCCACTCTTGCTCAAAACTATCCCCTACCACTCCTCAGTCCTTTAAAGGGCTGTACCTAGTCCCCATGACCCATTCACAGCTTGATCCATTTACTGAGGCTGCCAACCTGGGATTAATTAATGACAATTATGACAATGTTTATTAGGATGTGGATAACTGTGCCCTAAAAACAGGATTGAGATCAGTGTGGCAGAATGCCATCACTGACTCTCCCCAAACTCTGCTATCAGGATGATGACCAATCTGACACTTTGATTCCCATGGTCAATGCAGAAAGCAGACCCCCCTGGCCCATCAGCTTCAGGTAACCCTGAGTTGTAACTTGAGTTGGATACATTCCTGTGGGAGGGGGAAACCTGCTCCCTCTGCCTATGTGACTGTCCTCACACACCTGGGTGGAAAAGCTTAAAAATCCCTATTGTTCTAAGCAATGACATCATAACTGGGAGGGGGCTAAAGACTCTGCCAGTCTACTTGGCAACCAGTGATGCATTTCAAATTGGTTGGCTGGCAGCTAACAGCTTCTGGCCTTCCCTGGGTCAGGTAAATGAGGTCATAAGGTCTACATAAGTTAAGGACTGCCCGGGAGGCAGGGCTGCAGCCACGGTGAAAGCTCTCAGAGAAGCTGGACCATCTGAAACTCACGGTCAATGAACTGCCTGCCTCCGGAGGGAATCTCCACTTGCCTCTGGATGATACTGGTGAGTAAGATACTTGAGCTCTAACTAGATATATAGCATACAGTAACACAGATGTGTAATCAAAGGCTACCATGCCACTGTTTGCTCTAAGGGGTTTCTCTGATATTGCTGTACCCTCTTCCAAACCTAATCCTTGTAACCAATAAAGTTCTTCCCTGTACCTACCGTGGGAGACTTATTAGGAGAGAGTCTAGATTATGCCTTGGGGTCCCCTTGATTTGGTTGATTAGGGAGACCACTATTTGTGCTTCAGATGGAGGGAAGCACCCCAAGTTCTTGCAGTGGGTCAAGTACCCTCAAGGACTACTAGAGCTGTGTTTCCCAGGGGCACAGTGCCAAGATCAGTCCAGACCCTGGGTGGTGGAGGCATTACCCTCAGGCTTGCGCGTGTGCTTCAGGAATAGGGTTGGCCAGACATGAGGGACTTGCAGGGAGGCACAGGAAGCCTAGAAGGTGGTTGGGCACAGTGAAGTGGGTGGTTCAATGCAGGAGCACCCTCAATTGGCCCACCACAATCACCACACTGAATTCTGATAGGACTTTTCCATTGCTAGATGTGAGGTATCCTGGCTATCTGATGGCTTATCACAATGAGCCATTTAGTCAACTCCTTGCTTACAATAGCAATCACTAGTACATCATTCTAGTGAGCATGTATCATGCTGACTTACAAGCATCCAGGGAGATGGTTGTATAATTGGAGGCCAACATTTACATGGACCATGTTGCTGCATACTCATGGTCAAGCTAGGTGCAGACATTCAGAAAGCCCAAGTTGGGATTAGTCTAAATTAAGCAGTTTTCTGTAAGTGGCATAGTTTAAATTGGTAGCAAACAGAACTCACATTCGCCGCTTTGTGGGTGCGGGGGTGGGGGGTGAATCTTAGCCCAGATTCTGCCATTTTTAAACCAATCTGTGTGCTGAACTTCTGTTCTGTTACAGGGAATATTGGTATAGGTGTAATGGTATAAGTTACTTATGCTAGTAAAACTGTAATGTGTGTACCTCATCTTAGATACCATGTTGTGATGCACACAAATGATTGCTTGTGTTTCAATGGCAAACAGTGTGTGCTAAATCAAACTTTGTCTTCAGATACACACTGGCAACATCACTCTTTTTGTAGGCTCACATGCGTGGGAGTGTATAGAATTTGGCCCTTCATCTCTGATAGCAGAACTCTGAAGCTCATCTTAATTCCAACATAAAAGTGCTGCTCAGATGGAGTAAATCAGCATAGCTTCACTAGGTATATGGAATTATGCCAACTGTGATTCAGGCACTATTTTTTTGTCAATGTAACCTACTTTTATATGCCTATTCTTCTTGTTATTAGAGAAATAGATCTTAAAGGGTTTTTTTGTCCTTATGGAAAGATAAAATGACCTCAAACTATTTGCTGTATGCCTTCCACACCACAGGATTCTTAGGGGGGGAAATGTTGCATATGCCTTATCTGTTATAATTGCTTGTACTCAGATGCATTGTGCCTAAAAATCTTTCTGGGATTTGAAGCTACTTATTAAAATTTATAATTCCATCCCCATGAATAATTCAAGCTGCATGTATCGGCTTGTCGGTTGATAACCTTTTGGCCCCACTGCTAACTCTCCCATTTTAAGACTCTAATCTGTGCAAGACAGGAATGGTACCTGTGTAGAGACAATGTGTGAGGTGTATAAATAAAAAGTATGGATCAAACAGAGCAAGCATGGAAAATGAGCTGTGGCTTTGTTCCACAAACCAGTACAATCATTCTGGTACTTTTGTCAGCCACAGAGAGATTATAGGCTCTATGTAAATTAGCAAAGTCAACAGAACTGCCAGAAAAAGAGGCTTTCTTCAACTGGACTCAAGTAGATGATTATCTACCTTCACATTTAATATGGTCATATTGTAAACCACAGGTACAGACCAGCACAGGAAGTAATGATGGAGCTGTGGCATCTCAGGGATACAATACAACCTCTCTTGGAGCTCCTGGATGTACAGTAGAATATAAAACCTCATTTAGAATATGTAAGAGCCAGCTGGTATATCTTATTCCTCACTGAGCTTCTTAAATGAAGCTTATTAAATGAGGCAAGTTTTTCAAAATAAGAGAGAGAGAATGATCAAAAAAAAAATTTCTCCATTTTACGTGTACTTTCTGAAATATTATGACCTATTTATACACACATTTGGACATTTACACATTACTACTAAATAAAACCACATTAACCAGTACATGCGTGATCAATAATCGTATTTATGGTGATAGTATCTAACAGCCAGCCAAGACTGTGCCCAATGTGCCTGGCATTCTACAAGTACAGAAAAGTAGATTGTTCCCTGTAATGAGTTTACAACCTAAATAGACAGGACAGCCCCAGGGTGGAAGAAAGAGGTGGAACACATGAGCAGAGTGAACAATATGATGACAGCAGATGCCATGATAGACTTTTTATACTTTTTTGTTGGTTTCTCTGATTCTCCATGTGTCGGCTGTTTGCCCCTATTCTCCCAACCTGAGTCCAAGCTGTACTGACGAGGCCATACTAGGAATGACCAAGGAATAGTGAGTAATGTGTCAAGAAACAGGGCCAACTGGTGGTTAACAGTCAATAACCAAGACCTTTGAGATAAGGAAAGTCAGAGGAAGGACAGAGGTCAAAGGCAAGAATTTTCAGACAAAAGTGGTCATACATGTACTGGTCTGATATTGAGCCACAGTTGTTGCAGTTACAGCAATCAGCCTGGTGTAAGGGAGCTAAAAGAAAATGGTTCCTCAACTAAGAACTAGTACAGGGAATCCATTAACATGGACAATAACATGACAGTAAAAACATCTAAGTCACTTGGAATATTCTACTATTGATGGAAGTTCATCAAGGTGAACTGTGTACCATATTTTTGACAGTCTAGATACAACCTGATGGACCTCTTTGTTCAAATCTTACTTTTAGCAGCTACTTCTTGACTGCTTTGTCAATAGACTGCTGCTGTTCTCAATGACTCTTGCACATAGCTGGAAGCATTACAAGATCAGCTCTGTAGAGAAGACTTCCATGTTTCAAGCCATCTATTGGTAGATGTCAGTACTGCCAAAATAGAACTCTTCATTCTAGCATTTTGAAAAAATGAATAAACTCTGGCTTGTTTGGCAGGAGCCTTAAATATTAGAGATGGACCTGAACCTCACACACCTCAGATCCTTAGTTTGAGAGGGTCAAAACTGAAGGCCACCATTATTTCATGTGACTGCCTGCAGCAAAGATCCGTGACTCCAGTAGCATAACTACAGAGGAGAAAGAGGGACAGGAAGTCCTGGCACTGACTTAAGGGAGGCATTGGTACAGCTCCTCTCTCAGGAGTCTTCCACAGCACACATAGCCCTACATTGTCCGCCTGGGGCTGGGCAGGTAGAGGCAGGCAGGGTTAAAGCTGTGCTCAGCAGTGTATCTGACCAGGGGTGGGTGGGTGAATGATGCCCTTTCCCCTTGGGCTTTGCCATGGAAGGGTCAGCCTTGCCCTTGGGCTGGGGGGTAGGGGATAAATGGGGCACAAGGAAAGGCCCCTGGTGCCTCTGCCTGTTCCAGAATGACAGCAGACCAGCCCATGCTGTTAAAGCAGCAGAAGTAGCAGCTGCTGTTCCAATGAGGAAAGCCCAGGAGAGATTCATCTCCTTTCCCACCCTCCTTGGCTCCTGCTTTCTAATGGTCAATATAATTCTCTGCTCTCCCCCCAACTCCCCACCCTGACCATTGAAAAAGCTGGTGGCATGTCTGTGTGACTCTCACAGAGAGGTCAATGCGTCTATGTGATTCTGCAGGGTGAGGGGAAATGTGAAAGATGGTGCCAACTTCTCAACTGGGGGACAGAAAGGTCCACATCTAAGAAAGAGATGCTTCATCAGAGAGCACTAACTTGTAGGTTCCTAAACCCCAGAGTAGAAGCTACAACCCCACACAAAGGAAATTGGGACCCTCTAAATGAGATCCAGAAAGACAGCATGCCTAGAAATGAGGATGACAGGAGGTAGCTCTTTTCCTAGCCCTCTCCAAGGCTTTGTCACCTTCCCCCGGACTCGGGGAGGGCAGGCACCCACCTCAACTTGGGAAGCAAAGTGAGAATCCTCCCTTCATGGGAGGGGGTTGCACCTTTCTGTCAAATACAGAGCAGGGTGCAGTTTTTTTAAAACAGTGGGCTTGTCTACATATGGCCCTCCAAAGTGGGATTAGCCTAAAACTGACATTTTAAAGGCGCCTTAAGAACGTGTGTCCACAAGTGCATGCCCTTAATATGCCTTAAAAATGGCAAATTTAGGCTATCCCATCTAAATTTCATACCTGTATAGCTGCACTAACCCACATGTAGATACTTAATACACATTAATGCACCACACATCAATGGACACACACAGCGTCAATGTGCATTAGCATGGCTACATGTGAACTAATGTGATTTAGCTATGCCAGCCTAAATTTAACGTGAATTAGCATGTCTATGTGTGAATGCATGCCTAAACTGCCTTAATACACCTTAAAGAAAGGCGCATTAAGTTTAGGTGCATGTAAATCCATGTGTAGACATGCCCAGAAGGAAAAGGAGGAAATAACTGGAGTGGCGCATTCCTTTTATACAAAAGCTCAGCAATTGGAGCACTCACCCAGAATATGGGAGATGGAGGTATAATTCAGTCCTGTGTCTGAGGGCTCAAACTCCCTTCTCACTTTACTGTGTCAGCATTTTATGCAATGACTTACCCTAAATTGCATAAATAATTCTTAGAGAGGACCCCTCACAGATGAGCGGCCTAATCATTTGGTTACAGAGCTATGCTCCCATTCTTTGTCTGAGTGGATCTTGAATGCTTTGCCGCACAGTGGAACTGCTTCACATGAAGGGGTAGAACATACCTCACAACACCCCCACAGTGTCTACTCTGGTGGCCAACCTGTGGCATGCGTGTCACAAGTGGCACAGGCAGCCTCTGTGTGTGGCATGCAGCAGATCAGAGTGGGTGGGGCAGACTGGGCAGCGGTAGATAGGGCAGAAAGCAGAGCAGAAGATTGGGCATAAGAAGGGGATCAGAGTGGCTGTTGGGGAGAGTGTGAGGTTAATTTGTGGCATGCCTGCTAAAAAGGTCGGCTCCCACTGGTAGTCTGTTAGGGCAAGCACCCAAAAGGTGGAAGATGTAGATTTCAAGCTGCCGCCGAATTTCTGAATCACCCAGGCCCATCACCCGCTCGATCTTCCAGCCTGGCAATGGCTGCTTTGCCTGCCCCAGCTCCCGGCACTTTGGAAAAACAAATGAACCAGACTCATCCGGTGCTGCTGGGTGAGGAGGCAATCCCCACTGCCCCACATTGCATGGTGGGCTCTGCATAAGCCCCCAGTCCCCACCCAGGAGTCCCAGCACCCCCCACGGCTGCCCTGCCCACCCTAGCTTTGGCCCTTTAAAGAAAACCTGCCCCACCTCCTACTTACAAGCTCCAAATCTGGCTGTAGCTCCCTGGTGCAGTAGGCGAGGACTGCCCGAATCACCAAAGCTCTCTGAATCTTTTCTGAAGATTCGGAGAGCTTTGAATCATTTCGGACCTTTTTATTGGTCCCCTGATTAGATTTGGATTTGGTGATTCAGCCACCGAATTGGGCTGAATCTCCTCTGAATCAAATCAGCACCTGAAGCTTCACACAGCCCTATTGCCTAACTACCTGCTACAGCAGAATATGGAGTCTCATCTCTACTGGCTGGGGGAGATGCAGGGGGAGGGCTGCATTCAGGCTGGCAGCAAGTTGCCTTCAATTGCTGAGGTCTCCCCCAAAATTTCCTGTGTTTACACCCAACATTTATGTGTGGCTTATTTAAATACCTATTCATAGATGTTTGGGCCAGAAGGGACCTCAATAGATCTTTGAATCTGACCACCTGCCCCAGGTAGGAAAGAGCAGTGAGGTCAGATGGCTCCAGCCAGGTGCTTCTCCAATCTCCTCTTAAAGACCCCCAAGGTCGGCACCACCTCCCTTGGAAGCCCATTCTAGATTCTGGTGACTTACTGTAAAGTAAACTAAATCTACTGTCAGTTTATGGCCATTGTTCCTAGTTAATCCAAGGGGTGCCCTGGTAAACAGAGTATCACCTATTCCTTGTTGCTTTCCTCCCCCCACCAATGAATTTGTAGGTGGCCACTAGATCATTAGAGTACTAGGTAGAGTAGAGGATGAGCATGGTAGGAATAATCACTTCCCTACTATTGCTGTAGAATTGGTGTATAGCCAATTAATAAAATTAGATATATACAAATCAGCAGGGCTGGATGATCTTCATCCAAGAGTGCTGAAGGAACTGGCTAAAGTCATTGTGGAACCCCTGGCAAAATGTTTCCACAACTTGTGGTGCTCTGGAGAAGTCCCTGGGACTGGAAGAAGGCCAATGTTGTGCCCATCCACAAGAAGGGCTGGAGGGAGGACGCAGGCAACTATAGGCCAATCAGCCTAACTTCCATCCAAGGGAAAATCCTAAAAAAGTTCATCAAGGAGTCTATCTGCAAAAAGCTTGCAGAAGGCAAGATTCTGAATGACAGCCAGCATGGCTCCATCCTGGGCAAGTCATGCCTTACCAACCTCATCTCTTTCTATGATCAAGTAATTCGCCACCTGGACATGGGAGAACAGGTTGATATTGTATACCCGGGCTTCCAAAAGGCTTTTGATCTAGTATTGCACAATGTCTTTATGAGAAAATTGGAGGATCATGGCCTTTTCTCCAAGACAGCCACGTGGGTGAGATACTGGCTACAGGATAGGACCCAGAGAGTCGTAGTAAACGGATCAGTGTCATCCTGGCAAGAAGTGGACAGCGGTGCCCCACAGGGGTCAGTGCTTGGTCCAGTACTTTTCAACATCTTTATTAATGATTCAGATGTGGGGGTGAAGAGCTCACTGGCCAAGTTCGAGGATGACATCAAGTTATGGGGGAGCATGGTTATACATGAAGATAGGCTACAGGTACAGGTGGACCTAGCAGGTTGGTAAGTTGGGTGGGTCAGAACCTGATGAAGTTAAACATTCAGAAATGTAAAGTCCTTGACCTCAGGACAAGCAGTCCCCAACACATCTACAGGCTTGGTGACACCAAACTGACTACCACCATGAAGGAAAGGGATCTGCAGGTAATAGTAGACCATAGTATGAAAATGAGCCGGCAATGCAATGCTGTAGCCAGTAGGGCAAATAATACTCTGACGTGCATCAATCGATGTATCTTCAGCAAAACCAAGGAGGTGATTCTTCTGCTCTATTCAGCACTGATGAGACCGCAGCTGGAGTACTGCATCCAGTTCTGCACACCAAACTTTAACAAGTACGTGGACTAGCTTGAGAGGGTCCAAAGAAGAACCACCCATATGATCAGAGTCATAAAAGGCAAGCCATACGAGGAAAGGCTGAGGGATCTAGGACTCTTCAGCCTGAGAAAAAGAAGGCAGAGAGAGGACCTGCTATCTGCTTACCACTACACTAGGGGAGTGCATCAAGGGGTTGGTAAGCAACTGTTCACTGGGGCATCCTTGGGGAAAACCAGGAGTAATGGCCTCAAAATCATAGAAGATCGATTCAGGCTCAACATTAGGAAAAACTTCTTCACAGTCAGGGTGTCCAGACTGGAATAAACTCCCTCCAGAGGTGGTGCAATCACCTACCCTGGAAATCTTCAAGAGGAGTCTAGACAGTCATTTTGCTGGGGTCACCTGACCCCCAGTTATCTTTCCTGCTTGGTGCAGGGGGCTGGACTTGATGATCTCCTGAGGTCCCTTCCAGCCTTAAAATCTATGAACCTCTCAGCCTCCTCTTGCAGAGGCTGAAGAGATCCAGGTCCCTCAATCTTGCCTTATCTTATTCCCTTAACCCTATGCGTGGCCCTCCTCTGGACCCTCTCAAGATTACCCACATCCCTCTTGAAGTGCAGCACCCAAAGCTGGATGCAGTGCTCCAACTACAGCCTTACCAATGCTGCATAGAGGGGAAGTATTACCTCCCTGGACCTGTTTGTAATGAACCTGCTAGTGGATGATAGAGTTTGTTTAGCTTTACTGATTACTTCGTCACATGGACTCATGTTCATCTTGGAGTCAACTATGACTCCAAGGTCCCTTTCAGCTCCTGTGCTGCCTAGAAGGTTGGCATCCACCCTGAAGCATGTTGGTGATTCCTTCTGCCGAGGTGCAGCACTTGGCGCTTGTCTTTGTTAAATTGCATCCTGTTCTGTTCTGCCCATTTCTCCAGCCTGTCTAGATCCACCCAAATCTGTTCCCTACCCTCCAGCATCTTTACTTTGCCCCATAATTTGGTGTTGTCTGTGGACTTGGACAGAGTGCTCTCCACTCCCTCACCCAAGTCACTGATGAAGATATTGAACAGCACTGGTCCCAGGACTGAACCCTGGGGGACTCCACTGCCCACATCTTTCCACTATTCTGATTGCTGTTATTCAAATATCTTTGTTTCACTGAGACTTTGGGAACTAGATTGAACCAGTTTTTCTGTGGACTTGAAAGATGCCAATTAGCTGGGGTCTGTGTACTTGTGAAAAGTACAGTTTTGGGAGAGAGGACTTCTCATCTCTTTCCCTCACCATCTGGGAATGCTACTTGTCATGTTCTCTCTCTTTCATTTTGCTGACTAGTACCGTTCCAATGGTTCGTTCTGAAATAGGCTTTGTGCCTGCTTTAGTCTCACTTGCAACTGAGCATGAATCTCTTGAAAGCAGCCCAGGCTGGCAACACCTGAACAGATATTCCAGCTAATTATGTACAACTTGGCTGTTATCAAGAGGTAAAATATCAGTTGTTACTCTTAGCTTCTGTTACATACTTTTCTAAAGAGCAGTTATTCATTCTTGGACTAGTCTAATATTAGTGGCTTGAAAAATGGATTTTTATTCTACTTCTCCAGGCTACTGCTTCTGATTTAAATGCAGGCTGATTGATTAATGACTGCATTCAAGCTTAAGCACCATATCATTCAAAACTTGGGCCTTTGCTAAGTAGTCTGCACTAGTCGCTTTTCTTATAAAACAAAACCAAAACCAAAAGGATACTTGGTTGTGTTGACAAGAGTGTCCTTTGCAAATCAAGGGAAATGCTTCCGCTGCTCTATTTAGCACTGGTGAAACCTAACCTGGCTTCACTGAGCACATCTATACAAGATGCTAGAAGCACAGTAGACTAGTTCTGTTGTGCATTAGTGTCATGCCAAAAGCCATGCCAGTGCATTAATACACAATAGAATTAGTCTACTGAGCATTAGCATTACCTAAAAGATGTGCGTTGATGCTACTGTGCAGTGGCACCAATTAAGGCTCATTAAGCTAATACCTGTCATTACAGGTACTAACTTATTGCGCATGTTAATGCATGTGCAGATGTGCCCAGATGTGTCTAGTTTTGGGCCCTGTGATTCAGGAAAGATGTGGACCATTTGGAAAGAGCCTAGCACAGCAACAAAAATAATCAGGGCCCTGGAAAATGGGACTCATGAGAAAAGGCTGAAAAACTAGGGTTATTTAATCTGGAGAAGAGAAGACTATGGGGTGGCGGGGGTGGGGATTTAATACATCTTCAAATACTTGAAGGGCAATCACAGAGAGGATGGAAAGGAGCTTTTCTTGGTGGCTGTAGAGAACAGGACTAGAAACAATGGCCTCAAATTGCAGCAGGGGAGATTTTAGGTTGGAAATTAGGAGGAACTCTGACTATGGGGGTGTTCAAGCACTGGAACCAGCTACGTAGAGAAGTTGTGGAATATCTATTCTTGGATAGTTTCAAGAGCAGGTTAGTCCATGAATGGCGTGTACCCTTGGCTGACTGGGGGGGGCACGGCAGTGGTGGGAGTACAGTGGTGGTAAGCGGGAGCTCCCACAGATGCTGGCAGAGGTGGGGTGGGGGCGCAGAGTGGCGAGTGCCAACCAGGGGTTGGTGACTACCCACTGACACCGTTGGCAGCATCAACAGCGGCCAATGGGGATCGCTGACCGCCCTCAGATGCCACCAGCAGTGTCGGCCTGTGGGGCGGGGGGTGACCACGTGCAAGCGCTGCCAAGAGCGTTGGTGGCATCTTTTTGTAGGGGGTGCACCGCCATGCTCAGGGGGTGCATGTGCACCCACATGCATCCCCTACACATCATCCCTGGGTGAGCCAGACGCTTGGCTGGGATGGTTTAGCCAGGGATGATGCTGCCTTGAGCAAGGGGCTGGGGTAAATGGCCTTCTGAGGTCCCTTCAAGCCCTACTTTCCTCTGGTTTTACAACCCTAGTGTAGAGCCATGTTCTTTGTGTCTTTTAAGATCATTCATTTCCACAGAGGAAAACTTATTTTCTCCCCAAAACAACCCAGGCAGTTTGTATCAGGCCCCGGTATCCACTTACAATGCATCACATGATAGTGATATAAAAACAACCCTGTGGAGTGGGGGAAAACAGGACGATTAGCAGTGGAGCTCACAGACAAGAGGGAAGGTGCATTATAAAGCGAGACATTCGAGCATCTTTTCAGACCCTAGGGAGAAGGGCCCGAAAGGACACAAACTCATTCAGTTAGTCACAGTTGCCATTAAAGAGCACGCTCCATTTTGCTTGATCAAAGGAGAGGAGCTTTCGAGTCACCTTGTTGCATTTGAATTGCTGCTCTTAACGTGACTGCTGCAATTTCGTTCCATTAATTTAACTCTGCAATTCCCTGCTGTAATTTTTTCATATTGCTCCGATTTCCTCACCAACACACTTGCTTATTCTCCTGTTGCTGGGTATGAATGTGTCATGGAAAATACAAATAACCTGGTCTTAAAATTGTTCCCAAGCTGCAACACTGAGCACAAGTTAAATGAATTGGAGAATGTCTTCCTGCAGGCATTTATGCGAGAGTCAGAAAGCAAGCCTGGGAAGAGAGAATGGCAGGGCTGGACAAAGGTCAGAGAGGACATAAAATCATGAAGGTTTAGATACCTAAAGGTGTACTTGGGTGTAATCACAGAATCATATGATCATAGAAAATGAGGGTTGAAGGGACCTCAGGAGGACACATCTAGTCCAACCCCCTGCTCAAAGCAGGGCCAGCCCCAACTGCATCATCCCAGCCAAGGCTTTGTGTAGCTGGGTTTTGAAAACCTCCAAGGATGGAGCTTCCACCTCCTCCTTGGGCAACCTGTTCCAGTGTTTTACTACCTTCCTGGTTAGAAAGATATTAAGAAAAACTAACCTAAACTTCCCTTTCTGCAACTTGAGCCCATTGCTCCTTGTTCTTTCATCTGTCACCACTGAAAACAATCTAGCTCCATTGTCTTTGAAATTGGGGTACCCAAGTTCAAAGCTGCAAACCAAAGCCTCTCAAAGTGCTCCAGGTGTCTATTACTCTTTTTCCAAGCATGATGAAAACTATCAGTCTGAACAACTCGGCTCCTACCTAGCTGGGATACAGAAGCCATGCATTCCTTTACATAAGCCCCTTGAAGAGCCCAATCTCATGGGCATGTTCCAATTAAGTCTAACACACATCAGTAGGATTAGAGGCTCTCCAAATGCACTTGTAAACACTTTATTTTAAAAATTCAGCCCGAGGAGAGGAAAAAAAGGAAGTAGAAGATCAAGGTTCAACTCTCTCCCCAGCTGACGGGTGTTCAAACATGCATCTCCTGCCTCTGAAGAAAATGCTCTAGCCACCGAACTGCAGCCCATGCTGCCTGCATGTACAGTGATGGATGCAAGCTACCCCCACCTGTTGAATTTGGACCATTGTACATAAAATAATCCAAGACCACTGACCTACAAAAAGCACAGGAGAAGAAGCAAGACTGTCGGTGAGTAGGGCTCTCGGCTGTGAAATCAGAGTCCTGGCTTCTAGCCTGGAAGCCAGTCAATTAGTTTGGGAGACGTTTTGCAATAGTTCATCTCTTTGTTCAACTATTAGTATAGACAAGGACAAGTTTGTTCTGCCTTACTTTTGGTGTCAGATCCTTAGCCATGCTAAACCCCCTTTACACAGCTTTGATATTCTTGGGTACTTAAGGATAGTCTAAGGAATTAGCTCAGGATTTCTTTGGTGCTGGAAATCTCCTACTGACAGATATCTGGAGACTATCTGCAGTGCTGGGGCTGCAGCCTGCTACATTGCAGCAGTCCCTGCTGTTGCAATGGCTGTGACATACAGAAGCAAGTTAAACAAGCCAGGAAACTCTTTCGCTGTATTCCTGAGACACAGTCAAGAAGTGGAGTCGAATATCTGGTCATTAGTATTTGAATGCCTCATCTATGTAGGTGTGATTTATCTCTACAGATCAGGCACTAATCAGAAATCTCATAACAGTGGATCATCTCGGAAGCCATTGCTGGGTTATTGATATCACTTTCATTAAAAAAAAAAAAATCCCCTTTATCCACCCTGAAATCTCTCCAAAATGAACTACGTTTTTAAAATTAGTTCTGCCAAAAGCTAAACAGGGTCATTAAAGTGAGGAATCAAAATGAATATTTGACAAATTTCTGCAGGAGCCGGACACTTTTATGATCAGGAGTTCTGGGGTAATACATCCTATTTGGGCCCCTATTATAACATAACTGTACATTGAAGTTGGCTTAACTACAAGCCTGACAAGAAGCAGAATGCTAAATCAAGCATATCTAGCCTGCAAGCTTAAAGTGCCTGGCAGCAGCATCTCAAATACGCGGTGTTGCGCATGGCTACCTCCTTAATTGGAGGCCGCCTTAGCACAGCACAGTGGGCAGGATAATTAGCACTGCTGGCTGACAGTGCCAGTTAGCCTGCCCCCATTCAGATGTGTCTTGCTCTGCTTCAGGAAGCAGCTTGTGAAGAATAAGAAGCCTGACTGGAGGGCGCCATCAGTGGGCACAGTACATCTGTGGTCCTGACATGGCCTTAGACAGTTTCTTAAATCCAGTCCTTTCTGACTGTCCTCTGTGGCCTAGATGCAGCTTGACATTTCCATCCTCCACTCCCCTTCCAGCCAGTAAATGTATTTAAAGTGTGTTTTATTCCAGCTGAATAAAAGCTCACTGCAGCATAGCAAAACACTTCTATTCTAATCACGCACATGCACAAAACCAGGATTAAAACCCTGTTTTTCTCCGCTGTGAAAAATCATGGGCCATTGTCACCTGGGGCAGAAGCAAAGTCTTGCAGTTCACAGTATCTCCATGGCAGGCTAGTTTCTGTCTTTCACGTACACATCTATGGACAAAAGTCTCATGATGGATATAGAGGTATGGATAGACAAGCAAGTCATAGTGAGCTACCTGTTGGGGAGGGCTTCTCATTTGTTAATTCATCCATGATAACGTCCTACAATCAGTGGAAGTTAAAATGTGGTAACTCCTATTCAAGGGTAAGTTGCCCCAGTTTGGCTTTCACTTGCTTATTGTGGGACAGAAGTGAGCATACAGAAGATTTACCATGGATCAGATGACACATGAAAAGCACCTCTCCCTTTAACATAGCATCAAAAAAATGGAAAATTTAATTGAAAGAAAAATGAAGTCCACAAAAATTTCATTTTCTACAAAAAGCCATTTTTTTGGGGGGGGGTCAAAATTCTTTTGATAAAATATTTCAGGTAGCTTTAATTTCCAGTCACCTGAATATTTGTGAGCAACCGATGTTAGCACCCCATGAATAACAGCCGAGTGAATGCCACATCATTATTCACGAAGATGGTAACCAATAGGACCATGAGAAACAGCACCATTTTGTTTCAACTTCTGGTTTATTGTTTCAACATGACCGTGTTTCATTTTGAGTTTTATTCCATTGCAAAACTGCTCTTCTGTTTTGTTTCGTCTAAACTGTTTTTCTGTTTCAATGTCTTGCCCAAAGGCTATAATGGGGAATGACAAAACTGCCTGTATAACTTTGCCATTTCGTGCCTGATTTGGACTAAACTTGCAGGGATGGTAGCTCCTTCTGAGCGCATGAAGTTTGCCAAGATTCAAGGAGATAAACACAGGGGTTTCTGGGACCTCAAAGACTTGAAAGCAAAACTCATGTCATGTGTTAAGGTGCAGCAGGGTGAAAACTGCAGGGATGGTAGCCCCTGCTGAGGCCACAAAGCCTGCCAAAGTTCAAGATGATAGGTGCAGGGGTTTCTGGGAAGCTGCCTCTCAGGCTGCTGACAAGCAAAACTCGTGACATGGGTGACAGAAAGCAAGACAATTCGAACAATGCTTTTCTATGCTGTGTTTCCATCCCTGCCCCAGAGCACTGGGGTTGGCAGGGACCTCAGGGAAGGATCATAGCTCCTGGCCAGCTACACAGTCAATATGAAAGCAGTTCTTCCCCACCTCCTCCCCTTCCCTCTCCTTACTTTCTGTTTCCCTGCAGGCAAACCCAGCTTGAGTATTGAAACTCAAAATGTTTTGAAAAGTTTCAACTGCCCCGTTTTGTTTCAAGGCTGCTTTGAAGTCCTTTCTTTCATTTCAATTTCTCTGTTTCAAGCTCAACATGAGTCAAAACAGCGTTGAAACAAAACATCCAGTGAAATTTCGCACAGACCTATAGCCAGTCCCTTTTAGGATTCGTGTAACCAGTTCTGCTTCTAAGCTGAGCTTGGCACTTCTTCTGAAGGCATTGTCACATAGTTTAGTATGAAAGCCTTCAGTCCACTCTACGATTTAATCCCGGCAACATTTTTTGACATTATGTACCAGATCCTCATCTGAGGTCAACTACAGCTCCATCGACTTCATTTGAACAATGCTAGCTTACTGAAGCGCAGAAGATGGCTTATTACTTCTATTTGTCACCGAGTGGACTGACTGAAATACTGGATGTACGTGCGTAAGGCTGATGCCCACATAATCATGAGTTTGTTCTGTGTCAAAGCAGAGCAAATACTGTGCAATGGATGTAAATGTTTGCACTGGAAGTAGGAGATGGATATGCCTGACCTTATGCAGACATTCATTGTCATTCTGCTGCTTTAGATGGCGCTTCTGTCTGTCAATGCTGAGCCAACTCTAACATGAATTCTTAATGCATTAAATAGGACTGGAGTCTGCCTTGCAATGAAAGACATGGTCTCGACCAGCCCTTCTCTCTTACCAAATGTGACTGAACTGAGATGGGTGAGAAAATGATTTGCACAGCAGCTGGGGAAATCTTTGTCTGGGGAAAGGGAAGGCAACCCGCTCTAAAATTTGATAGTTGACTTGAAGACCTCTGAAAACCAAAACCTATCACAAGTGCACTCTGACTACATCTTCACTGCCAAAAATGATGTTTCCTCACTAATGCATTGTAAAGTCCTGCTGGAGATAAAGGAATCTGAAATTTTAATCATGGACAACAGAATAACCAAACAGAAATACCGTATACCACCATGCCCATGACTGATTACATTTCATTGCCATGTCTCCAGTGAGATGTTGCAGTTGGATTGCTAATACACATTAATGACCCTGCAGTAAAAGTACACATTATTTAGCAGTGGAGACAAAGCCTACATACAATTGCTTCTGGATCTGCTGGTTCAGGGCTAGACATAACATCACTTGCTACTTCTGTACTGAGTCAGGCAGGTCATAGATTCATAGAAGTAGGGTTGGAAGGGACCTTGTAGATCGTCAATCCTGAACCCCTGCCCTGGGCAGGAGAGAACTGGGATCAAATGACCCTAGCTAGGTAGATGTCATGCCTCCTCTTAAAGACCCCCAGGGTAGAAGCCATCACCACTTCCCTTGGAAGTTGGTTCCAGATCTGATCTGCCCTGACAGTGAAGTAGTGCCTTGTGATGTCTAGTCTGAATCTACTAACAATTTGTGGCCGTTATTCAAAGAATAACGGCCACAAATTAAGGTCATTTTATACAAGAGCCGCTCAGCTTGAACTGAAGAGTAGGGTGGCTCAAGAAGTACAGAAATTGGATGTTGCATGGGGACAAATCCTGAACACGCATTAGGCATGTATATATGATTTGATATGTATGTGCACTGCAACACTTATTACGGCTTCCAATAGGGCAGTATAAATGAAAGCTGCAAGACTCGGCACTGCATTCTGTTTGTGCCATGTATTGTAACAATACTGAATTACATGTAGAGTCCTTTCATATCTATCCATCCATCTAAAAATATGTCCCAGTCATTTGGGTTCAGAGGCTGGGAGTTTCAAAGGATCCCAAGGTGGTGAGGTACCCAGCTCTTTCAAACTGCACTGGGATCTAGGCATCTTTGAAACTCCCAGCTATGGTGTCTGAGCACAAAAGTACCCTCAAGCACTTTACAAAACTCAGATAGATGCTGGAATTGTTTGTTCATCTATTAAATAGAGAGCCATGCATTAATACCATGTAATAATACCATCTTCCTTTAGGAATCTATCCAATGACAAATGGATGTTGTTGCGATCATAAAATTGTCTCTCGGTCCTCTACCGATGTTTTAAGGACAAAAGGCCAGATAAGTTATTAATGCTTAAAAAAGGGAAAGAAACATCTTTAACTCAATAGTAAATAAACACAAGTTTTTTATCAAATTACAACAAATTGCCTATATGGAAAGCAAGCAAACACAGCAAAAATAGGTAATCCTACAGGATTTCAATTTAGACGCTGGAGCGCATCTCCCCTGCACTGATGAGCATAAATGATGTAATGTCTTCAAATGATGTATCGGTTTAATTTTCACAACTATGTACCTTTACATTCCCAAATGATATACTTGCCACTGTTCCTCTTACATTAGGATTGATTTTGGTATCTATAAGCACACGTGATGGCATTCATTTTTATAACCTTCACGCATACTCCTGGCATGGACAACTAACAATCTCCACTGGTTTTTAGTCAGCTTTGAACTTGTGAATTGGTTTCCAGCATCTGTTTTGTACTCTCCTTTGCAGAGTTGTTATAATGGGACCATGTTCAAAAGAACGGGTTGCCTGGTTGGGGACTTATTTCTGCCCTTGTCTAATCAGTATACAGCAAGCCCTCTGGGGAAAGTCAGAGAGGAAAGGTATGCATATGTTTGGAAGAGGAATTTTCCAAGTACCTTGAAGAAACAGCAGGGTTTTCATTCTGAATACTTGAACACAGCAGAGAAGGACTTAAAATATTAATAATACGTGGAATTTATATTGCACTTTTCATCTTCAAAGTGCTTGGCAAATTTGAAAACTAATTAATTCCACAACACCCCTGTGGGGCAGTTCAGTATTATTATGCTCATTTCACAGGAAGAGAAATGAAGGCACAAAGATTAAGTGATGCGTGTTTCACCGCAGAGGAAGTACAGTAGTTAGAGCTAGGATGCGAAGGCAGGAGTTCCTTGGTCTAAGGCCTGTCAAAACACAAACCTACCGCTTCCCTGGCCCCCAAAGATTGTCAAGAACAAGTCTCAGGGAGGTGATTTCACAGTGCTCTGCAAAGGACCTAATTAAACCGAGACAATCAGTTCTGCTAATTATAGCAGTGATATGGTAGGAGTTGAAATGATGCAAAGGAAGATAATGAAGTGGATCCCTCCAGGAAATGAGTGAGAAGTCCTACAAACCTTCAGCACTTGGATACCAAATAGACAGACCAGTTCAAATTGCAAGAGGGACAATTCAAGATGGACTTCAATCTGGTACAAGGGGCTGGCATTTTAAGCTAACAGGGGACTTTGCCTTAGCAGGGTCTAAATGAAAAATAATATAAGGCTACAGCACTTTCAACTGAAGAAAAGTTTCCGGTTTTTTGTTTCACGTTGTAAGGACAGAAACTGGGCTCCTAACAGCACCCTGAAAGAAACCTTACCAAAGGAATAATCAACTCTCTGTAGATACTTCAGTGCCTTTAAGCCTACATGTCATTGGTCAGTAAGTGAACAATTCCCAAATCCCTATTCCAAAAAGGTGTGAAGCCACTGTTTTGACTCGCACTGAGCCAAACCTCTTCAGAGCTGAATGTGTGAGGCTCTAGACCTTGAACGAAAAAGGGAAACCCTCAAGCAAAGAGCTCTTAAGAATGAAGTTACCCGTTTATACTAAGACAATACTAAAGGCACTTAAAATACATGCATCTCCAAATTAAAGCTTGTCAACTCATGCTAAGTGCCTTCTGAGCACCTCAAAGTTATGGCACTTCAGGCATGGGTTAACTGTGGGCCGTGCTACCTAGCTCATGTTAAGGTAACTTCTGTCTGTTCCACAGAGATCAAATTAGTCAGTTGTAGTCTTCCAACATCCCAGGATGCACAGCTTCCAGCCCCTGCCCCACACCCAAGCAGGGATAGAGTCCAGATGTCCTGGCTCCTAGCCTGCACTGCTCTGACTTGATACTAGAGGGCTGGCGGACAGGGGCATGGCAAGAAGTGATATTAAAACTTAACATGAGGCTGCTTGCAGCATTTCTAACTTCAACACCACTTCCCATTGCGCAGTTTTAGTATGGTCTCAATGTAATGCATAACTTCCCACTATCCTTTTGGGGCCAGGCACTGAGGAGGGATACTTGGCACACTGTGGTCATGAGTGTCCACAAACAGTTTAAAGCTACAGTGCTTCAAAACTTTGCTACATGAACCTCATCAACTTACCTGGGGCTTAGCAGAGGGACAGTGTCCAACCCACAGATTTCAGCCAATAGGATCAGGCCTGACAGGCCGCATCCAGGTGTGTGGCCATTTGGTTCCTGGGCGGCCAGTAGCAGTGACTTACCCTGTGCTACCTGTCCCCGGGGAATGCCTGTACCATGCATGCTCTGGGACGTGGCAGGTTACTCTGGGTGGGGAAGGGGAGGCTGGGGCCAGCAAGTGTGCTGGCCCTAGCAGCCTTACCTGGGGTTCTTACAACTGAGGATGCTGCAGTTGTGGTGCTCCTGCAGCTGGGAGTCTGGCCGGCAACTGGAACGTGGCTTCAGCAGGCCAGGCTCTGGTTTTGGGCAGTGTGTGCTGTCGCCATGTGTGCCACCCTGCTTTTTTTACTCGCAGGTTTTGGGGGGGGTTGACCCTGGGATCTCCTGGGGTCAAATAAACCCTTTGCACTGCTGGATAGCAGCACAGGGAAGGCCTGAAAATGAGCTGTGCCACATACCGCATGTTCGCGCTCGTCTGGACGTGGCCATGGAGTGCATACCAAATAAAAATCTAAAATAGCATACGGTCATTATACCAGTATTTCAGCTGTAAAATGGGAGCTCTGGAGATATATTAACTGGAGGCAGCTTTTAGCTTGGAGCATTCAAAATTACACTGGGTTAGCAGCAGTGACCCCAATCATAGCTCTTTACTTCTAAAGCCCTGAACACACAAAAGAGCCAAAAACGTTATGCTGATAATCCTTCAATCAGGCAGGCACCATCATGGAGCCAGCACCAAAGCAATATATGGAATAGCGGGGCTTTTCAGAAGGGCCTGTGGCTCCTGTGATGAACAAAAGGGGTTTTAGCAGGCTTCAATAGGATAGCAGCTTTTTCTGCTGCTAGTCAGTGGACTTTGTTCGCTAAGTTCAAGTCTTTTTTTTGCGCGCATGTAACAAATTCAATACGAGAGGGATGGGAAAAAAAGAAAGCTTCTCTTTCAAAAGACTGCTGCTGTGTTCACTAATATTTAAATAGTGTCTGACTCTGTCAGCCAAGCAGTGCCTATATGACTAGCAATTACCTAGGAAAAATGACTACTTACAACTGCACTGTTAGGACCCATTCAGCTGTGCAGCTCTGACACTGTGGCCTGAACAGTCCAGCTTGAAAAAAAAGAAGGTGCCGTTCTCATAACCAGCCGTATGCGGTGGTGGATATCAGGCCTCTGGGCCAAATGAGCCTTCTACTGTGAGCTGAAGACTAGCTCTAGTCATGAGCAAAAGTGCTTCAGTCCTTGAGGCAGCACAAAAAGGTAGCAGTGCAGATCCCCTGGACTGGAGCACTATAAAAAAGATGCTAAGACAGTCAGGTGCTTGCTCCAGTGGCTCTACTCCCCTTCCCTTCCCTCCCCTCCTGTCCGCTGAAGGAGACCCGGTGGTCCCAGCCACACACTCACTGACAGCTAATTGCCAAGACAGAGCACAGCGAACACAGCTTCAGCACGGCCAAGACCAAGCTACGCATATGCCCAGGCCTGGGCTCATCGCACCCCCATTCCAGGGGGAGCAGGCAGGCAGTACAACATGCTCAGTGACTGCCTACCACACACTCCCTCTTTCCACCTTGGGGGGTGGGCAGAAATCAGAGCACTGTGGGATGCTGGGGGACTGAGAGACCTTCAGTAATAGTATAGTGCGCAGGACAGAGTGCTTTGGCACTACCGAGAAATTCCTGTTTCGCCCAGAAACATTTCTCCAGCACCTCTGCCATTTTTGTAGTGCTGCAATGGGCTTGCACATCTGTCTCGACTTTTGACGCGCTACTACAAGGCTTGGCAATCTTTCACCACAGGCTGCTGCTTGCAATCCAGCCCCCTCCCCAAGAGTCAGCAGATGTTGGGAAGGGAATAGATTAAAAAAAAAGATAGGCAACGGGACCCTGAGGATGCCTCCTCTACAGTAGAGGCTGGATCTGCTGCTGATTCCCTGAGTTGTAATGAGCACAGGATGCAGGTGATGGCATATAAGACATTGGTAGAGTTGCTGGTGAACATACCTTGGATATTCTATTCCATGTTCTTACTGGTTAAGTGATGATGTGGTCTGTATTGATGAGAGGCCACAACCAGTATCTGGCTCTGTTGCAAGGCCTGGTGCCTCAGTGAGAATAGGAGTTGCTTGAAATATGTTGTTTGAGGGCAGAGGGGGTGGCTGTAAGCCAGGATAAATTTGTTCCCCCAAGCTGCTTTGAGATGGTCATCATTTTCCAGGAAGGGCTGGAGGTGAATGTTTTATGCAATGTGTTCAAGCTGTGGGCTATAGGTGACCATCAGAGGGATCCTTGTCATGATGTTGGTATTAGGTTGGAGCAGGCTGAGTCTGGCTCTGCTGTTTTGAGTGCTACCGATTTAGGATCGCATGTTAAGTCCAGGTATCCCTGCTCCAGATCCTTAAGGTGTCCATCCTGGGTGGTGGGATCAGAGCACATACAATGTAATGTAGATCTTGGCTGCAGACAGTGGATTGAATAGCATGGATAGGAGAAGAGCTGCTGGCATGGAGGTAGCTATGGCAGTTGGTTGGTTTTCGATACAACGTGGTGGTGAGTGACCATTGCAAACTTGCACTGTGGTGTCCAAGAAATGAATTTGCTTGGTGTAGTATTCCAAAGTCAGTCAGGGGTAGGAGCGATTCCCTCCCTGGTGGAATTTCTCTAGACACACCTCGACTGGAAAATGTGCCCTTTTGTCTACCAAGAGAGATCCACCCGTACCTAGATGATGTAAAAGAAGGCTGACTATGCACATACTATTACATTGCAAAAAATAATACATTAACACAGTGGCTGTCTGGCTTTAGAAAACCAGTAAGCTTTGTTCAATAGGTTTCCAGATTCTTCAATTAGCAATGAATGTCAAAGCAATATTTCCATTCAAGTGTTTTCCTACCACAATCCTCTGTAGCCATGTATTTTAGAATTTGAAAGTTTAAGAGAGGTGCTGAACTATTTTGGGAGTAATGCACACAAAACAGCAGGCCATTCTTCCTCTTTCTATTGCAAGTGGCATGAATTATTTAGATGCACAAGCAGGTAGCATCTCACCCCCAAATAAACCTTCTCTAATCAAAATGGAAGTTATGATTCAGTCTGAAGGAAGATGAACCATGCATCACACCACTTAGCATATTAGACCGTGATGTGTTGCTTTTAACATAGGCATACTATTGAAATCCAATTTTGTTAGCTGCTGATCACTTCTAGCTCTTTGAGAGCTTGGGCAGAGTTTCACTTTGTTTAGATTTGCATACCAAGCCCATCACTTCGGTACCTGAGCACTGGAGCCGTAGCTTTTTAATGGTGTAGGAGTTCTGCTTTCTTGTGAGTTAGAATATCCACATCTAATTAATCATAACCTAAAATCAGTACGCTCACCTACAGGTAAAATCGATTTTAAATTTTATCTAAACACAAACTTTATGAAGAGTCATGAAACTACCGAACCATGGTGTACGTTAATGTATGTTTAGCAATAAGTTTCATTATAAACTGTTTCAGTCTTGCAAACTAGTTAAGAACCAGGTCTGGGATCCCATAAATCACAAGCTTGGCATTTTATTTTAAAAGAAAGCAATATTTATTGATGTTCTTTTTTTCACCCTCCTTGATCCATTCAGAATAGTTATCTTGTCCCATTTCTAAGTCTTCGGTGACCATAAGGACTACAATCTTAAGAAAAATAGAAAATAGCCTCAGAAAATCACTTCAACAGCTGAGTTTTCCTTGGAAAATACTCATATAGCAGTATTCACAAAAAACTACAAGACCGTACATCACTTCTGGTCATCTGACATTTACATCTCCCATTTTAACCTTCCAGTAGAGACAACTATAAATTGAAGGTATTGGGCCTATATGGAAAGAGAGCATTTATCACAAAAGCAAATATGAATGGCATAAAACTCAGGGTTTCCTCACTTTTTAGGTAAAAGTCTCATTGAAGTCAATGGATACCTTGCAGAAATTCTCTTTCCTTTCTAATGCTACTGTTATTTATGGTGCAACTAAGGACTTTCTCTCTTCAGGTTTTTCCATGCCCATTCCAGTCTTTGCTCAAGCGTTTAGGTGTGGCTCTAAAGGCTACTGATGAGTGGCTCTTTTTTTGTCTCGTGAATGTTTTGCTGTGTCTAGTATGCCCTTCCTCTGGCCCCATGCTTGTTTGCAAAGGCTCCTGGGTAAATGAGAAAATATTTAATTACACCCTTCCAAGGTGAGAGATCCTTTACCATTGCCATAACTGCAGACCATGCCCACACTGCTTCCACGATGAGTCTGGAATTACCACCCAGAAACAACCCCTCCCATTCACCCCATGTGTCCAAAACCCAGGAATCAGGTAGCACATATATCATAGAAGGTTTCCAAACACACACTACCGTGTTCCTCTTAACTATGCATCTCATTCAAGCATGCATTTGTAGAAGCATTATTTTAGTGTACTGTAGCAGTTTTAGTAATAACCCACTGCATAACATCTTTTCAGTTATCACCAAAGATGAAACTATCTGTTAAAAAAAATACGGTAGGAAGATTTCCAGCTCTTATGCATATACATGCAAATAAGTTTGTGTATACATGAGCCTCTTTTAGTATGTCAAAAAGGAGGGCATCACAAACCCACGAGGCTACTACAGTTATGGAATGCAATAATCTACTTTGGTTTGGAAGACCACAGTTTTAAAACCCAAGCCCAGTTTTAGTCAATGGGTAATAATTATCAAAAGAGCTAGGGATGGAAATGTCATGTAAACTGGTATAGGTGATTGGGACCTGGTTAAAATCTAACACAACAGAAGTTCAGTGCACATGACCCACTTTCTAAATGGCTGAAACTGGTTTAAGATAAATGTAGTATCAGATTTAACTGATTTGGGTAAAACTGGCTTATTGAAGTTCTCTCCCAGATCCTCTCCAGATTCAAGTTAATTCACTGTTCCCCAGCATCCCAGGATGCTTTGCACCTCCCCTGCAAACCCCATATCAGAGGGTGGGCAGCCTAGCCTTGCTCCAAGTTGTCTGCTCCAGTGGAGAGGAGGTGTGCTTTAGCTCCTCCTTGCTCCACCCCAGCATCTGGCCTGGATCACTGCAGACATGTGGTGTGCATTTCCAGAATCAAAAGTGAATGTCTGTTCACTTACTCATCAGTTCAATCTACGCAGCTTAGACTAACCTGTGGAGTTGAATTGATTCAGCCTCGGGCTTTTGACTGTCTGTACTTAGTTTCTCAGATGTGTGAGGAGGTATGCCCTTTTAAGATGAGAGTAATTAAAGGCTGGAAGCCTCTAAGTTTTCATGGCTGTGATTTGTTGATGACAAGACACCAGACTTTCAATAAACTGAGATTCTAATCTATCAAAACTTTCAGAGCTCTTGGATCATAGGAAAACAGGGCTGGAAGGAATCTTATAAGATTGTCAAGTCCAGCCCCTCTATTATATAGACATTTACAGAAGTTGGAAATGTCAAACCAAGGAAATGTTTCTGAATGCAGAATACTATGGCATGCATTTACACTTACTGTTACATTGATTGCCTGTATTTTAGCAGGAAAAGAAAAAAGTTTGTTCTATGAGATGCTTTTAGTATTTCCTAAATAACGATCTGTTTGAGGAACGTAAGGCACAGGACTCTTATGTCGCAAAGTACAAAATTTTTCATGACTTGATGTAACCACTCTTCAAACAAATTAATTACCCAATAAAAGTTGTGAAATCAAAACATCAGACTATACTGCATTTAGGATACAATATAGCCATCACATGATGCAGCTTTTTAATCTACTGAAATATCTTTAATAGTGTGGACGGTCCCACAGAGGGCACTTACAATGCATGCACAATGAAGCTGTGATTTAAATAAATCGGTGTTGATGCACTGTGATTCTCCAGTCTGCCTTCCTATTATGTGTAAATTTTTCCAGAGCCTATTAAGTGATACGGTTTATTCATACAGTGTGATATAAGCAACAGCTACACAAGACGGTGAGTTTACAGAAGATGGTGGAAGCGGTACTGTTTGATCTGAATAAGCAATGAGGACTGGATTCTTGTCTTGCTTTCCCTTAATGGCATAAGTGGTCCTAGTAATCAGAAGCAGCCGTGCACCCTCAACTACTTGAGGTGGCCTATCCCCATTTCCTCATTGGTCAGACTGTGTCCCGTAGGTATAGCCCCAGAGATATTTTATAAAAACTCAGAACTCTATACTAATATTCACGCTGTGAGACAAGGGCAGGTGACACAACTGGATCTAGGCTGGCTGCAAGGTCATAAAACAGGTACCAACGGGTCCACTATGTGCTCCATCACTCTCCCTGAAAATGAGCCCCTCTTGTGCTCTTCTAGGAGGAAAGGTGACAAGCCTGAAGGTTGGACATTTGTCTCCTTCACCCTTGTCCTACCTCCCCTAGCTAGGCTGTTAGGCAGTATAGAAACACAAGCCCTTTCTCCTAGCTGTGGATCACAGGGGACTGCATCAGTAACTATCTATTAGTTTTCTTAATATTTTGGTCTTGCTGTGTCTGAGCATATTAATACACATGTCACAGCATGCATTTCTTCCATAAGATGTACATACCCTCTGCATTTAAGAAACTGTTTTTCAAAAGACCCTCAAAGGCTGTCTTGAAAAAACCTTTCCTCTCTCTTCAAGAGTCCCAAGCAAGTCCTTAAAAATGAGACAAGATAGGATTTTGCCTTCCTCCTTATTTAGTCATTTGCTGTTAGCTTGGCCTAAATGGAGAACTTCTAAGTCCAGTGGATGGGGATGCATTTTCTGGATTCTTCTATAGAAATGAGGCAGGAGAAAAAGTAGCAAGCATCACTGAACACATGCTTAAATTACTAAGTTTTACCACCTCCCTCAACTCTGAAACACAAAGAAGACTCCCCATATGGCCAACCTGCAATATTTCAATTAGGTGAGGCCCAAATAGGTTTTATCTCCCTAAAACAAAAAATACCCTCAAGGGAAACGCATCATTTTACCTGTACTTGAGGACAGATAGGCAGGATGGATAAGGGAAAGTTTGTAGGTATGCCCCTTAAGCACTCATGTCAAAAATAGGCTTTGGGTCTTCATGTCTTTTAATTCATACAGATCCTTTCTAGGATTTTAAGAGGGAATGATCTGATGAAAAATGATCACACATGAAAAAAAAAAACAGAAAAAAATCTGAATGCTCCCAAATTCATGGGTATTCAGGTAAGACTGGATTCTCAGTGGGTGAAAATCAGACGTAACCCCCCTGATGTTGATAAAGTTGCACCATCTTACCATATTTGCCTGAATCCAAGATGACTTCAAATTTAAGGCAACCCTCCAATAATTAGATTCTAGACATGGACAATTATAAATGTGTGTAGAATCTAATTAGTGGAAGGTCATCTTAAATTCACTCCCCCTCTACTGTTGTAATGGGCAATCAGCAATGGATGGGAGGGGTCTGACCCCTGCTCCTTGGCCCTCTTCCCTGTGCCTTCTGTGGCTGCTTCCCATCCCCTGCCCCCCAGCCCTCTCAAGCCTAGGGGAAAGCCAGAGCTAAGCCATCCCCTGCCCTAAGCCAGTACCCATGGGAGACTGGTGTCTCCCGAGTTTGGGAGGGCACCAGATTGCTGATGGGGGGGACCCCAGTGGCCAACTGCTGGCTGGCGGGGGGGTCCTCCAATGGCCAACTGCTGAGCCAGTGGTGAAACCTGCACTTCCAGTTTCGTGGCTGGTGCTTCCAGAGGGTGCACGGCCAATCTCAGAGGGTGCATGTGCACCCATGCAGACCCCTTACGCATTGCCAATGCCAGTACCTAAATCCAAGGTGAGGCTCTTTCCCCCGTGCTGAACTGGGGGGGAAAGACTCGTCTCGGATTCGAGTACATACAGTATATTGGGGGTCAACACTCAGAAGAGACCTAGTTTGTCACAAAAGCAAAAGGGTATGAACTGGCCGTGAACATATTTCGTTCTGAAAGTAGAAGATTCCTAGCCAATAAAACGGTAATGTCGTAGAACAGTGTTCCAATAAGAGAAGAAGGAGTAGAAAAACCAAGATGGAGCCTAGTAAATTTAGGAAGGGGATTATATGTTGTAGCTACTTGTGACAGCAGAGAGGTGGACTTGATGATGTAGGAGGTCCCTTTCTGTTCTAGGCTCTTAATTTTCACCCCCTTCGGGTCCATCCTTGGGATTTTACTGCATAGTAAAGATCCATAACTTGAACTTGCTTCAATTCTGGGTTTGACCAGAGACTAGATGCTGCCTTTTTTCTATATCTAATTTTGGATTACTATTTTGTCCTCATTAGTTGACCTGAAAAAAACCTGAATCTGTTAAGACAGAGAAACACTAGAGAAATAATGCAGCACTATCCCTAACGTTACATGTCTGAGCAAGTAGAGAGACTGTCAGCACATGCTGAATAAAATGAAGCAAAATGGGTAGCAGTGCTGGGAGCAGAGAAAAGGGAAGCAAGGAAGTTTCCGCAAGAGTTTCCTCCCTGTCTCCAAAGACTGCAGCTCAAGTAGAGAGCAGCCCCAAGGCATTGTGTGTGAGCAAGGCATCAAGCAGCAAGAATACAACAGAGGGTAAGTTTTAAGGCATAATATTTGGCACAGAGAACAAGCTGAGGAAGCTTAAACAGTTTTCCACCCAAATCATACTCTGTACAAGCTATATATTAGCAATAAGGCTTACTGGAGTCTTGAGCTCAGTTATTAGAGGACAGATCTAACATGATGGATGCTTTGCTGCCTATTCCTGTGCCTAGGCATCCTTATAACAAGATCTTTGCACCTCTAGAGGCCTCAGGAGTCAATACATTTCTGCAAAATGTTATGTGGAAGAAGTACAAACTCTGATTTCTTGCCCTCAGTCTGCCTTTCATCTCCTGTCAGTAAAAAAGTTGCATAGCTTGCTTGTCACCCCCAAAAATGAAGAAATATCCTTCCAGAGGATTTTTTTTAACGATGTTTTGTTTTTTCCTCCCTAAGGCTCTGGTGTCAGATAGCAAATTAAAGAAAAAATAGAGAAAAGCACAAAAGCCTGACGCGGACCAAAAAACAAGAAAGAGGACACACAGCCAGCCAGAGAGAGTCCAGATGTCAGCCTCTGATGGAACGAAGGCAAAGATAAGAGGATTTCTTTTTCTCTCAAGTCACATAGAGCATTTAATTAAGCTCAATGGGAAATTATTGGTTGGGGTCTAATCTCATCACAGCTCTGAAACTAAGGGTAAAAACAGATATTACCAAAGAAAGCAGATCAGCTGCAGCGGGATGCTTTTATTCGGCAAAAAACATGGGGCGCAATGTGGGAACAACAAGTGACGTGTTCTCCAAGGTGGGACGTGGGTCAGCTAGAGTCCCAAAGCAGGGCGGTGTGGGACCTAGAGACTCCCTAGCACCACCTGCCTCCATGGCAGGACTTGCGCCAACCCATGCCGCTGTGTGAGGCATGGCTGGCAAGAGACCTAGTGCAGGTCCTCGTGTGAGAGCACAGGATGCCAAGGATTCCCTGGGTCCCATACCTTCGTGCCAGGACCCACGTGGGCTTTTCCCTCTATTTGAGATGTGCCTCTGGATGGCCCAGGATGCGTCCCCATAAGCACTGCACCGCATGGGTCCCAGCATAGAAGCATGGGACACTAGGAAATCCCTGGGTCCCAGGCCAAGACCCATTCAGGTTTTCCCACTTACAGAGATGCATCCTTGGAGATGGGTCTTCATAAGCAGTGAAGTCCAACTTTTTCCACTTACAAAGAAGGGCCCCAAATTCCCCAGGGCACTTCTCTGTAAGCAGGGATAGCTGGCCATGTGCTCCTGGGGCTTGAGGAGCCAGATCTTGCATGGGAAATCCCAGGGGTTGGGCCCCTCAAGTCCCAAAGCACCGCTGCGGGGTAGCTGGAGAGCAAACAGATGTCCACCACAACAACACAGCACTGTTTTGCACTACCTTCTGTTGTGACCACTGACGCGGCGCGACAAGGAGCAGAGACATGTGTTTGCTCGCCAAATGCAATGTCTGTTTCTACCCTAAGGGAGAAGGCCAGCATCTCATCAGCTAAGCGAGGACAATGAATGCTCTTTGGTCTCAGTGAGGAAGCAGCCAAAGGAGGCACGTGAATACTTTTGTTTTAATTGTGCCGGATCCTGAAGATTTGAATCTCCCAAGTTCACCCGTACTTTGTAAGGAATTAATAAATGTTTGAATAAATAGTCCAGCAAGTCAACAGGTTGGTTATTTGCACAGCTTATGACTCTGGATAGCATTTTCTGATATGCATTACATATGGCCATCTACTAGCACACATTGCTCATGTCTGTAATAACCGCTAAACGTGCATCAATCCTTTACGAACTATTTATACAAACATCCGGAATATAAAATGTGAGCCCTCCCCAAACCCATATTTCCATCTGGTTTTCACTGTAACCTGTCTGCCTTCATAGCAAAAGTGCTTGAATCCCAGTGATGTTACAGGTAGGGCAACGTGAAGAATTCATAACTGATAACTTATTTGGTACTTATTTGTTTTCTGTTCATAAACTGTCTGCGATACTATATATAACTAGACTATTTCACTTCCAAGGTATATCTCCTGATTGAACAAATGTACCTGAGACACAAATATGGGCCCTGCCGCTGAAATAATGATAGTATTAATTTACCTCCTACATCTGTTATGATCTTTTACCCTTTTTGTGAAACGATTTGGAAATACGCGGTCAAAATATGGGCCAGTTGCTATAATGAATACTATCGGGGCAATACTGAGACATTATTGAAATAAGAGAGAATTCTGTTATTAAGTGAATGTGAAAGACAACCATTTTGTGTAAATTTATAATCTGGAAAGTGGGGTGGTTCGGGCAGAACGCTCATCAGCTACACCGCTGAGACCACGTGCCTTTTCCTAACCTGCTGTGAAATGCAGTTCACACACTTTTTGCAGCGTCTAACCTCATTCCAGTCCAAGTATTTGCCTTTTCTAATAAAGAAATAAGATCATAGGATCGTAGGAAAGTAGGTCTAGAAGGGACCTCACAAGCTCATTTAGGCTAGCTCCCTGCTCGAGGCAGGATCATCCCTGACTTCAACCGTCCCAGCCCAATGCCTATCCAATCTGCTCTGAAGGATGGATAGAGACTCCTTAATTTCTTTGGTAGCATGTTCAAATGCATGGCCACCCTCATGGTCACAAAGTTTCTCCTAATCTCCAGCCTAAACTTCTTGTGCTGCAGTTTGAGGCCATTGAAATCCTAGTCTTTTTCCCCTACAGCCATGGAGAAAAACCCACATCCATCATTTCTGTGATTGCCTTTCAGGTATTTGAAAACTGTGATCAAATCCCGCCTCAGTCTTCTCTTATCCAGACTAAATAACCCTAGTTCTTTCAGGCTTTCCTCATAAGTCTGATTGACTATGCCCATGATCGTTGTTGTTGATCTGTGCTGGACTCTTTCCAATTTGTCCACATCCATCTTGAAGTGCGGGACCCAAAACTGGAGGCAGCTGTCCAGGTGAGGCCTCCCCAGTGCAGAAAAGAGCGAGTTTACAAGTGATTTGCAATGAAACTCCTATTAATAAAACCCTGCAAGCTTTTTTTTGCATCTAAAGTGCTCTATTGGCTCATTAAGCTTATCTACCATATATCCCAGGTTCTTCTCTGCAGTACTGCAGCCCGATCAATCATTCCCCAGTCTGTATTGGTGCATGCAATTAATTATTCCCTCCCAAGTGCATGATTTTACACGTGCCCTTGTTGGATTTCATCTGATCGATCGTGGACCGTTTCTCCAGTCTATCCAGGTCATTCTGGATCCTAGCCCTGCACTCTTCCTCAGATTAGACAACAGGAAAAGCATCCTTGCTGAGAACATTAAGGCAGTGGAAGTGACTGCCAAGGGAAGCTGTGGGATCTCCTCCTTTGGAGGTGTTAAAGAAGAGGCTGGACAAGCTTTGGACAGAGATCAGTGGCAATGCATAGAGGGTGCACGGGGGTACATGCGCACCCCCTGACAGTGCCCATGCACCTCCTGATTGACTGCGCTTGCCACTTTAGGTGATGGGCAGAGGGGACATGCAGGAGCACCAGTGCCCCCCCTGCAAGCACCAGCTGGGGTCCCCCTTCCCACCTGGGTCAACAAGATTGGCCACGGGAGGTGGGAGGCATGTGCCCTCCTCCCTCCCCCGCCCCGACTAAGGTGGCACCAGCTGTGTGTGACAGGGATGATTTATTGTTTCAGTTGGTCGGGTTGGAAGGGACCTGAGCAGATCATCAAGTCCGACCCCCTGCCATGGGCAGGAAAGGATGTTGGGGTCAAATGACCCCAGTTAGGTGATTATCTAGCCTCCTTTTGAAGAC
>JAGPOW010000261.1:260382002-260402826 GCA_030014935.1 Caiman crocodilus | reverse complement strand
GCCCGTCAGTGCCTCTTCACCCATCAGTGCTGAGCAGTGGGGTGGCACAAAGGGCAGTCAGCAATCAAGATGGGAGCCACCCCCTCATCCCTCCTCCTCCTGGGGCCTCTCCACCAATCAGCACCAAGGGGCAAGGCCACCGTGAAATGCCCGTGAAATCAGATCTGCGTGTTGCGAGCAGGTCATGAAAACCCCTTTGTCTCCCTTTGATTTAAGTGGTAAAACTAGGAGGCAAAACAGCTGGGTCTGAACCCTGCTTAGACACTGACTTGCAGTATGACCTTCAGAACCTGCGTGGGCAGAAAATTAAGATTAGACACCCTAAGTTACAGCTGAAATTTGACAAGGTATTGCTTAGTCTGCACCTGGATTCCCTTTCCTGGGGATCTGCCAATGGCATGCAGGAAAAAAAAGGAAGCAGAGCACACCTGTATAGGAAATAAAATGAGGATGAAACCCTCGTGCCCAAGAATGATGGCGGACTTAGCAAATTACACCTCAACTTTGCCTGCTGAGTGCATGGTTAATATTTCACAATCTTCCGTCCATGTTCGCCATTATTTAATTCCAAAGGAGTCTTTATTACCTATCAATAAACCAGACTGCTGGCCCAGCTTAAATAACACTTTCTTTCACAGACACTTAACACTCCCAGCTAATCTGTCATCGCTTGAGAGATGCGTGGAATTAATTTTTCTTTCCCGATCTCTCTTTCTCCTCCACATTGTTTAATGTTCTTCCATTCACAAACTGCCTTCCTTAGTTATTCTCTAAACTGCCAAAATAAAGGAAATTGTTCTTCTTCACCATATTCATAACTAGAGAGGGTATTTTTTCTTTCTGTGGCAGATTATTCTTCAGTTGTAAAAGGTCACTAGCAAAGTGTGCAGATAGTCTTCCCGCTAACACTGCTGTAAACAGACCCCTTGGTATCAGCCAACACATAAAATAGCTAATAGAAAGGATTGTATAAATATTAAGTCCCAGAATAATCTTTTCCAAATAACAAGCATATGCCTTAGATTTATTAGGAATCTCAAACAGCTGGTTAGGACAAAATCAGGAGAGATTTTGAGTTTCTATGTCACTGACTTCCTCTCCAAGTTAAGATTCCAGTATGTGATTGGGAATAAAAGGCGGCCAGATGATGGAGTGATAGGAAGGGATGGAGATCTTTTTTCCAGGGCCAGCTCTGCATCACATCAAGAATAAAACCATCTTAATGTGGCCAGATACTCTCCAGTGCAAGGGTCTTGTCTTCTAACTTAACTGTAAAAAATACCATGACATGAAAGATGCTATAATTAACACCATTTCACCCTTTAAACTATTGCCCAGAATATATAGAAGAGCCGATTGTTTGACTGGACAGCCATAGTCCATTGGTTGTACATGACCTGTTGCCCTGACTCCAAAGCCAGGCAGTCCACATAAGTCAGGTGACCAAGCATCTCTGACAATATTAAATGGAGACTCATAAGTTTGAGCCCAAGATATAGCAAACCTCAACAGCTGCCGTGAAATTCCAGAAGTCACTGTGGGCTGAATCGCTCCTTCCCAGGAGTGAATCCCTCTAGCCATTTAAAAGAGGTTTAAAAGCTCATCTTATATTGACCAAGTAAGCCTTCCAGAGCTGTCCAACTCCAGAGAATACAGGCAATCCTCGGACTTAAGACACAATTGATTCCTGAAAACCAAGTCTTAAGTCGAAACGTTGTAACTTGGAACCAATTTTCTCATAGGAAACAATGTTATAAATGGGGGATTGGTTCCTGAACCAAGGCCCGATACCCTATTTTCACCAAAAATAACCCAGAATTTTGTGCTCAGTCATATATAGATGAGTAATATAGCTACACAAATGTAATTATATTGTAAGTAGCAAGCATGTCAATTTGGAAGGACTTCTTTGAGGTGACTTTGCTGGACTTTTTGAAGGCTTGTTGGCTGGAGTCTTCTCCGGAGTCCTGGCTGCAGGTTTTTCTGGTCTCTTGTCTGCTTTCTTAAAGAAAGCGTCCAAGGAAGTTTGGACAGATATTCTCCAGGGAGATGAGCAATGCAGCAAACTTGTTCACTGGCGTGGAGTTGTATTGGATCAAGCATTGTTAAGTTGAAACTGATGTCAGAAATTTGACACAGAGTGTCAGTTTATAAATGTTGTAAGTGTAAAACCTTGTAACTCGAAACGTTGTAAGTCGAGGATTGCCTGTAATGTGGTTAAAGGGCTGTAGTCCTATTTTATCTGCTTAAACACAAGCAAAACAGCTTTCTGCCTGAAATGTGATGATAAACTTGTCTTTAAGAGATATGTGATGAAACTGAAGAATAATGCATTGAAGAAAAAATGCAATCTCTTTAAAATGCTGGATTCTCTTGGAGCAGTATTTCTCCTGTAGTTTGGTCTTAAGCAAGTGTAGTACTATTCAAATGTATCATGCTACATAGCCTTTAATACATGAATACTTACACCAAAAGACATTGTTGGCAGGGAAAATGACAGACCAGCACCAGAAATCGCAGGGGTTTCAACTTCCTATGTTTGATGAAAACTCAGAAAAATACGAAGTGTCTTCTTAAATTAGAGTTGGCAAGCTGGTCGATTGACTGCATAGGTTTTGTCCAAAGATTACAGCAATTTTGTGGGGAGTAAATCTATTTCTTGTAATTTTTTTGACAGAAACTTGATTTTTTTTGACACATTTCTTAATGGAAAAATTGTGCCTGTTCTGTGTATTATTTGACTGTAAAGGCAATTTTTTACACTTTCTCACTGATATTTGTCTGGCCAATTGACCAAACTTTATTTGATGGGTCAAATACCCAACCATGGGCGACTGGTGCCTCCTAAAACCAGGGGCAGGGGTAGCACTAGCAGCCAATCACAGACCTGGGTGGGTGGGGGGGTCCTCCAGCAGCCAATTGCCACCAGGGGAAGTGCCAGCAGGAATCATAAGTGCTGCCAGCACTTCTCTCAGGGGGTGCGCAGCCAGTCTCAGGGGGTACACATGCACCCTTGTGCATCCCCTATGCATCGCCAACGTACCCAACCCTATCTCAGACTGGGAGATGACCAATCTCTTTTGACACTTCTGTTAGTAAAACATTTAGGAACTATTCAGTTGTCGAGGAAAGCGTTAGAAGTGATAATGAGAGATTAAATGTAAGCACATTTAGAACGAACAGCTTGATTAGGGGGAGACAAGCTGTTTTTGTGGGAAAGGAGGTCACATATGCACCTTGCAAGAAGTGTTTGAACAGATGTGTTTTAATGATATGCTGGCATGTTGTGGCTTGAAATTTCTACAGAAACATTAGTTGTCTGCTACCTAAAGCTGTTTAATAATAGTGATGCATTATGTTGATTTAGGATCTTTCCTCTGACAATCTCAAAGCGCTTCATGGAGAATTAATTAAGACTCACCATATGCCTAAAAAGTAGGTAGGTATTAATCAATTAATTTTTTTCACACTGTAGCCTGAGCTGTGCCCGGCACCAGAGGACACAAGTGCAAGCTGAGGCAGAGGAAGTTATGTTCTATCAGGAATAGATGTTGATGCACAACTCGGTGCACATGAGGCCATTAGACCCTTAGATGACTTGCAGATAAGCAGCCAACAAAGCGCTGACATAGAAATGAAGTCAGAAGACCTGGCTGAAAAATGAGGTTGATCTCCACAGAAGCTCAGGCTCTCTGGTCAGAGTACATCTACCACAGTTGATTAGGCACCACTCGTGGGCTGATTTTCTAATGGAAGTGGTATAGAAAGGAATGGGGACATTAGATATTCGAACTGCACCCCCATGAGACACTATGGTAGCATTTCCAAACTGAAATATTAAGAGCCGTAGGAAATCAATTTTTCAATGAGCAACTCAACATTTTGTGCAAGAAACAAAATATTATTTGGCCATTTCAACAAAATGTTTCTTTTTCATTATTTTCCATTGACAAAGCATTTCGACAGACATTTTTAACTAAGCCTATTCAGGGGTCCTACTTCTCAGTGATGCACCATACAGTATCCTAAAACCTAACGGGCAAATCCTCAAATGAAATAACTTGTCAACCACCAAATAGATCCTACATATGCAACTTCTCTCATGTGAATTATATAACAACACTGGAAACGTGTTCCTACTGTAAATAGCTCAAAGAAAATCTAGGACATTGATTTATGGAGAAATCAGTTCTGTATTTGTAGGGTTTGCTGTCATTGTTTTTCAGTAAATAACTACAACAACAATATTGAGAGGTGCATATTTCAAATTTATATATGAAAGCACCAGTAATTAGGAACAGCCAGATGCAGTGGAGCAGAGACTGTTCAAATACACAATTAATACTGTAGGTAGAAATTGGATCTAATTCAGATAAATGCCTTAGAGTAAATACCAACAAAGAGAAGACATTAAATGGAAAGGTATTTAAAAGGAATAGGAAAATGCTACGATATGAAAAACAAGGTACAAATAGCTGCAATGCAAAATCACCAAAATGAAAGACTTGTATGGCCTAATAAAATATACATATACTGAGTCTGACAGAGCTTCAAATGAAGTCAAGGGCATGATTCCCATGCCTTCATTTCCCATTCCCATTCATTTCAGTAAGAGGATTAAACACAAGTAAGTTATAAAAATCCTAGTCTGTGTTTCAAGAATTCATTTTCATGTGTATAATGAATATATAGGAATTTCAAAAGGCAATGTGATGGTCATGGAGAGATTGTTGTAGGCGGTATAGTTGGTAATTAAATTCAGTAGAGATCCTTAGTACAGTCATCTATTTTTCCGTGAGACTATTGTGATGGCAGGTTTGGCTTTACGATATATTTTATTTTGCACTAAAAATATAACTGTCAACTAATATTAATTTAATCCTCCATGTAAGTAGCTTAAACATTTTACACATTGATCTTGCGTTACATCTTTAGATAGGTAAGATTCTGTATTCATTTGCACCAGCTTAAATCCAGAATAATTGCGCTAACATTGAAGTTACTCGACATTTACACTGAGGCAACAAGGTCAGAATCTGGCCCGTGAAGTATAGCAAAGTAACCACAGCGTACCATTCCTGCCAGCACTAGCATACAGCAAGCACTGGAACAGGCTGCCTAGAGAAACCGTGAAGATTTCGAAGGAAGGAGATTCCAACAGCAGAATAGACAGACACGTGGCTGGGATGGTTTAGCCAGGGATGATCCTGCCTTGATCAGGGGGCTGGACCAGATAATGATGTGAGGTCCCTTCCAGCCTTACTTTTCCTATGATCCACAGACAGAGCCATCCAGAGTTGTTTCTTAGCCTTTCATAGGACAGAGTGCAACAAGAAGAGGAAGAGCCATGGTACTTCTTGCTTGCCTCTGCCCACACCCATCCTCTTCTCTTTCCTGTCACTTGGATTAACATCTCCAAAGACCTGTAGTGCTGAAACAGAGATGTCAGCAATACAAGATGGATGTAGCGTCACCACCAAGGTGATGAATGAAGAACAGGTGCTTGAGGAGGTCACTTCATTGTTGGTCACCAAGGCTGCTGAGGATTTAAGAAGCGGTGTTGGTTGGATCTTTGAGGCCATGTTTTATTTAGGTGGTACGAGTACCAGATAGAAGATCATGTCCAGGCCTGAGGGTCAGATTCAGACTGATGAACGAGGCAGCACAATGGGACATGGCCAGAATTTGGGTACCCACAAAAAGTGATCTAGAATAACCCTGTCCCAGTGGCCACACAAAAGCACCATTTTCTTCTAAGAAGGCTCCTACATCTCATCTAAATTCCAGTGCAATGCATAACAGAGATGCTCAGTTCTGCCAAAGCCTATGAAGGAAACCAAATCTTTAGTCATACTCAGAGCACCCCTAATTCATAGCGACAGCACTGAGTTGCGTTCTGGAGGTAGCAACAGTGGCCCTCTTTTGTAGTAGCCTTGGGAGGACTCAACCAAGAAAGTGGGAGGTCTCAGCCTAAGGTCATGCCAATGGCATATTCCACTTCCCAAGTCACTGCACTTACCACCAGACTATAAAATAGTCTGGATTGGTGCCCCCTCCATACTCCTGTAGAAGAAGGCATGTGCAGAAAAGAATGCACTCAGCTCACATACGGATATCGTATTCTGGCTCAGAAAACAACTGAAAACAAGGAGATTCATTGTCTGAACTTCTGCATCCCCATCATTTTGCAATCTGTGTCTATTGAAAAGCTGTCCCTGCTTCCAGGAACAGCGTATTGTTTCTCTTTGGAATGAAAAAGAAGCAATCTGAAAAGTTCACTCAGGAGGTGAAAATCATTTAGGCATGAAAATGTGGAAAGCAGAGCATCAGGAGGTTTTGATAAACACACGCAATGCACCCACTTCTCAGCCAAAGACAACATTTCACAGGGCCAGAAAAGAATCACACCCCCTCGCCTGTGACATATCTGAATGGATTTCAATTTCTTAAAAACGGAAGTTTCTTGTTAAGTGTAGAAGAGGAGCATACATGTAACTCCTATTCGACGATGTGTGGATACACAACACACTGGATCATAATACGCAGGTAGTAGTCCTCAGTGGTTCAATACCTAACCGGGAGGAGGTATCAAATGGAGTTCCCCAGGGTTCTGTCCTGGGTCTGGTCTGGTCTAATATCTTCATTCATGGTGTGGATAATCGCACTGAGCGTGCCCAGCGAATTTGTGGATGACACCAAGTTGGGTGGATTTGCAGATATTCTAGAAGGCAGGGCTAGGATCCAGAATGACCTGAACAGACTGAAGAAATGGTCTACAGTCAATCAGATGAGATTCAACAAGGACAAGTGCAAAGTCCTGCACTTGGGATGGAAAACGGCATGCACAAATACAGACTGGGGAATGACTGACTAGGCTGCAGTCCTGCAGAGAAGGACCTGGGGGTTATGGTGGACCTTAAATTGAATATAATCCAACAGGGTGGTCTTCTTGTAAAAAAGGACAACAGCATCCTGGATGGTATTAACAAGAGTGTCAATTGGAAATCAAGGGCACCGATTCGTCCACTCTATTCAATACTGGTGAGGCCTCAGCTGGAGTACTGTGTCCAGTTTTGAAACCTCCTCCTTCCCCCACCCCGTGGGACATTTTGGAAAGATTTCATAGACATTAGGGCTGGAAGGGACCTCACAAGATAATCAGGTCCATCCCCCTACCTAGGGGCAGGAAGTCAGCTGGGGTCAAAGGATCCCAGCAAGATAAGCATCCAAATGTTTCTTGAAAGTGTCCATAGTAGGTGCTTGCACCACCTCTGGCGGAGTTTATTGCAGGCTTTGGGGGGCTCAGAAAGTAAAGAAGTTTTTCTTTATGTCCAGCCTAAAACAGTCTTGCAGGAGTTTGTGACCATTGGTCCTTGTCATCGCCTGGGCTGCTCTGGTGAACAGGCTTTCCCCCAGATGCTGATGCACACCCCTGACGTATTTATATGCTGCCACCAAGACACAAGACACCCCTGAGCCTGCGCTTTTTCAAAGCTGAAGATCATCATGGCTCTCAGCCTCTCTTCACAAGGCCTGCCCTGCTCTTGTATCACTGAGGCCTGGATACATCAGTACCTAACTGCCATTAAAATCCATAGGTATTAGGCACCTTAGTACCTCTGTACTTCATTTCTCCATTTGCATGACAAAGGTCAGTGTATTTCTTTACTTCACAGAGAGAGATTAATATGCTATACATCATGAAGTAATGAGATGATGGGAGTCCGGTGTCACAGACTGTGAGATAGGCGATGTGTAGTAAAATGCACAGGCAATAGGAATAAATACAGTGTACTGGAAAAAGGTTATCGGCTTAAACTTATATATGTAATCAGCGTAGACCTTGCTAGAGCACTGTTTAATATAAGCATTGATCAGTGCATACACAACACATATAAGGAAATGCTTATACACATATATAACAAATGCTTCGCTAGAACACTGACCAAAGCGGGCTTGAGCAAAGACCTGACATCCACCTTAGACTGGAAGATGCCTGAGAAATTAGACTTTAAGGACCCCTACCAAAGCTGACTGATGAAGTTGAGGTTAAAGTTGATTGTTAAGGCTGGCACCAGAGAGTTCAGAATACACATGGCAATGACAGAGAGGCATTAATTTGGTGACAGGAAGTCAGTAATTTGGCAGAGATGTTGATGTTTGCTATGTAAATATTTGATGTAAACAGAATTGTTTGGATCTAGTTGTAATTGGGCTTTATCACAAGCATCTAGGGCTAACATCTTGTAAGTCTTTGGGCAAGCTCATTAGAAAGTTGGCACCCAGTAGGTAATGACCCTGGCCAAGTCTTTGCCATCAGACTGAGCTTGCGGTCATTCTTTGTGCAATACCAAGGTCTCCAAGGGAACACGCACCACCTGCGGCGGAAAAGACAAAGCGCTCATACACAGAAAACTATGTTGACCAAGAGAACGGAGGTGCAACAGTGAGGACTTTGCAGGAGACCAAATCCACCATTATGGAGGACTGTGCTTCCGTGATTTAGCCTTCATTGTTGAACAAGAGCTCTCTGTCAGCTCTTGAGAAGTTTTGGTTATGTAAACCGAACTCTGCAGACTCTCTTCACTTTGGTAATTTTCTTCATAGGAGCTGACAAAGCTGCAGAAGCCACGGGGAGAGTGTTTTCCTGAGCGCTTGTTTTAGTCTCACTCAGACAAACGTGCACCTGCAACACTCTTTTATCATCATCATCATTATTATAATTTTCCCTGGTCGGTTCCTACAGATTGATTTGAAGAAAATGATAAAGAAAGAAAAAAACCTGCTAAAATTCCCTGCTTGCATGTACTTAAGCGCAGGTGGGAATGGGCAGCAGTCTACCTTTTTAAGAGGATTGTTTTTCTGAGTGTCCAAAATAAAATACAGCATCATAGAAAAGTAAGTGAAAGGGAAGTTTGGAAGGGACCTTGGGTTATCTTGCTCAAGATAGCATCATTCCTACCTAAGCCATCCTATACAGAGTTTGTCTAACCTGCCCATAAAACTGCATCAACAACCTTCTCATACCTGCCAAGAACAAGGTCCCAAAACATCGGGAACATCCTAACTTGCCACAATGAGGGAATGAGGGCACTGCCAATATCCTGTCGGGACAGGAAACAGATTATTAAAACATACTTGAGAGATCCAAAGAAGATCATATCCCTTGCTATAAAGGAAAGTAAAAAACAGTCCTGTGTCAGCAGTAAATTGTATTTGAAAGAAAAAGAGATGCTACAAAACCACACTCAGCTTATGTGTATTTTTTTGTGGACAAAATAAAACAGATCCCACCTCTCCAGCACCTACTAATAATTAGAAGATAAAACGAAGCAGGGCAGCCTGGAATTCATGCATACAATGCTTAACTATTTCCAAGTGTGATGCCCATTATCCCACCTCAGCTACAATACGCTTATGACACTGACTTTTTGGGAGATAGAACAGTGCCCCTGTTGGAACGGAGGTGTGATGGCTGGAATGAAGCAATTTCCCCGTGTAGAGGGTGAATAGTATGTTACGCGCGTGCATTTATATATTTGAATAGGATTTGCTACTGCTGTTTAAATCACACATGTGGTTTGGTACTGTGCTGTAGGTGTTCCAACACAGTACACTCCCTGTAGGGTCATTACAATCCCCCATATCAAGCATGAGTCTGCCCTTTTGCACCTGGCTATTTAAAAAAAAAAAATGGAGATTGAGGTTAATGTGAGCTTAACAGCCCACTGGACTGCTGTGGGTAAAGCACACCCATTTCTGTAGTCAATGGCACACAAGGGGGATGTGTGGCTAGCATCATACCAGCTACATGCAACTCCCCAGACCGTGGGACCAGGCATCCACCTGCAGCTGGTTGGTTGGGGGAGCAGAGCGAAGAAGGCATCTGAACCGCTCTACTACCACCCCTCTTTTGTATGCAGTAGTAGACTCTTGGAAATCATTCCCCTTTTGGGGAAATCTCTTTTTCTTCCCAAACAAGGATTTCATAAGCTCCCAAACTCCGTGATCTATATTAATTTTTGTAATAAAACATAATAATCACTATCTTTAACATTTACTTTCTTTTTATTCCAGATAAGGAAAGACAAGCTGTTTACATGATGGATCCGTATAGATCTCACAGATTTCATAGATATGAGGGTTGGAAGGGACCTCGGAAGATCATCAAGTACAACCCCTTGCCCAAGGGGCAGGAAGTCGGCTGGGGTCATAGGATTCCAGCAAGATAAACACCCAAATTTCTCTTGAAGGTGTTCAATGTGTTCTTGATCACCTCTGGCTATTCCAGACCTTGGGGGCTTGGACAGTAAAGAAATTCTTCCTTATGTCCAGCCTAAAATGGGCTTGCTGGAGTTTATAACCTTTCAACCTTGTCATCCCTTGGGGTGCTCTGGTGAACAATTGTTCCCCCAGATCCCGATGAGCACCCCTGATAAACTTATAGGTGGCCACCAGATCACCCCATGTGCTTTTCCAAGCTAAAGAGCCCCATGGCTCTCAGCCCATCGTCATAAAGTCTGTTTTCCTGACCTCTGATCATGTGTGTGGCTCTTCTCTGGACTCTCTCAAGGTTCTCCACACCCATTTTGAATTGTGGTGCCTAAAACTGGACGCAGTACTCCAGCTGCAGCCTCACCAAGGCCGAGTGCAACAGAAGAATGACACCCTGGGATTTACTTGAAAAGCAGCTATGGATGCAAGCCAGTGTTTTGCTGGCTCTACCAGCCGCAGTATCACATCGAAGGCTCATGTTCATCTTGCGATCAATCATGACCCCCAAGTCCCTTTCATCCATAATGCTAGCCAGCATAGCTCTGCCAAGCCTCTAAGGATGCTGCAGGTTTTTCCTCCCAAGGTGGAGAACCTTGCATTTTTCGGTGTTAAACACCATCAGGTTCTCATCTGCCCATGTCCTGAGCCTGTCAAGGTCAGCCTGGATTGCTCTCCTGTCCTCAAGTGTAGATGGTTTACCCAGAGTTTGGTATCATCGGCGAACTTGGCCAGCCTGCTTCTGACTCCCATGTCCATGTCATTAATGAAGATGTTGAATAAAATAGGTCCAAGGACAGAGCTTTGGGGGATCCCACTAGTCACAGCACACCATGACGGTTTACTTCCATCAATTACCATGCTCTGGGTCTGATCACAGAGCCAATTCCCCAGCCAGCAAATCGTGGTGGATCTAAGGACTCAATTGGCCAGTTTTGTCAAGAGGTGATCATGGGATACTAGATCAAAGGCTTTTTTGGAGTTGAGATATATGACATCAATCTTCTCTCCCTTGTCTAAGCGATAGGTCACCTGGTCATAAAAGGAAATAATATTGGTCAAGCAAGACCCACCCGCAACAAATCCATTCTGGATACCCCTCAGGATGTTGTCATCAGCCAGTCTGTTAAGAATATCCTCTTTAATAATTTTTCTAAGACCTTGCCCAAGATATAGGTCAGGCTGATGGGCCTGTAGTTTGCTGGATTCACTTTTCTCCCTTTCATAAAGATCGGCACCATGTTGGCCTTCTTCCAATCTTCAGGCACTTCACCAGAGCACCAGGAGTTCTCAAAGATTTGTGCCAGGGGTTGGACTATGATACTCACCAGCTCCCTGAGTACCCTGGGGTATAGATTATCATGGCCAGTTGACTTAAAGGTGTCCAGCCTCTCAAGGTGTTCCTTCACAAGGTCAGCATTGATGGAGGGCAAGAAATCTTCCTCACCCGGGCCTCCCTGTCCTGTAATGGGCAGGGGCATCTTGTGGGACTGATGAAAGACCGACGCAAAGTACCCATTTAATAGGTTGGCTTTTTCTTGAGTGCCAGTTGTCAGTTGTCCCATCTGGTTTAACAGGGGCCCAATGTTGTCCTTGCTTTTCCTCTGGCTCCCCACATATCTGAAGAAGGACTTTTTATTGCCTAGATAACTTGTAGTTGGAGTTCTGTCACAGTCTTGGCTTTCCTGGTATCTTAATGGTACCGTATTGAAAAGATAAAGAAGAATCTTCTATGTAATTCATTAAAGGCCAGTAAGTCAGATGAGTCATAAAAAGAGTCCATTCATTAAACATAACATATCCGGTTATGGCATATGATCCTCAACATTACCATACTGATTAGATAATAATTAAAGATAATAACGAAGACAAGTTTACCAAAGTTTAAGGGAACTGTTTCCAATCTCTAGAAAGACAAACAAAAACCCTCCAGTATTTTTGTTCTGTGTTTATACAGTGCCTGGCAAAATGATGTTATGCTAAGGACCTCAAAGGCTACCAAGAATATAAATATAGTAATTACCCTATTATTTTACTTTCTTTCCCCACTCAGCAATGTCTCTCCCCAAACAATTACATCGGTAACAAGGTTAAGATTACAGTGAGCTGCTCAGCCAGAGAGGTAATACATGTAGATGATAAAATATCAGTAGAAGCATTGCTGCTGCTTTTCAACTCAGTAGTTTCTTTGGGGTAAAGCATAGCTTACCTTCTACATCTTCATAGGAATGCAAAGGAGACATGTTACAGTATGAAGAGGAACAGGAATGACTGAAGCCTTGGTTGGGCTGGCAGATTATTCTTCCCAAACAACAGGGTAGCAACCATTCCCTCCTGTCACTCTCAGACAATACCCTTCTTGCTCTGTTCTTGGGAATAGAATAACTAAATACTCTGGCTCACTTGTGCAGATTGTACACAGACCATACCTTTTTCTGTGAGGCATGTTTTAAAAGCCATATTGCAATAGGCGTAGAATCTGGGTTTCATCAGATGCCCCCTGACCCATCCCGTTCCCCCCTGACCCATCCCTTGTACAAAGAGATACATTAAGCATATAGCTGACTTACAGGGTATGGACAGAAGTGCAGCTGCCTTGTCTAACTCATGGCACTTCACATAAAGTGCCACGAGTTAGACCGACCCTTCCTGACCCAAAAGACATTTGCTTGGTGCAGACAGAAGTTACATTTGTGATGTGATTGGCCCCCTGAAAGTGCTCTATATCCATGCTCTGACAAGAGTGCATGGCTGCAGGGTGTTTTAAAAATGCCCAATTGCATGACAAATTAACTCTCATTACATGAGGGTTCAAATGAAAGCGCTCCAAAGTAGAGTGCCAGGAAAGGAAAAACAACACACGTGGTATAGGACCAATTCAGCCGTCCATTACATAGGGGTAAATCAGGTGTAATTCGATGAAGGACAATTGTGCAAGAGCAGAACCAGGCTATAGGTTGTCCTTGCCAGGGTACAGTGCATAAGCAGCCTATATGGGCCAATTAACCAAGGCAGTAAACCAGAAATTACAAGCCTACAGAGACACTGAGTTGTGGATGCCACAGATTCTTAGGGTGTCATTCTTCTTCTGAGATGTTATACTAGCAACACATGTGAGGACTCATTAAGACCATCAACACTTACAATGGCACTTGTTTATTTTGTAAGGGAGTTATACACAGCACCATCTCCCAATGCGAAAATGAATCAAAATGGCTTTGCTATCCATAGAGTGCCTCGAGTAAACCTAGCCAATAAGGGGATCAGAAGTAACACACTATGGCAAGCCCAAACAGCTTGAAACTCGACAATGTGTCTTGGGGAGTCACTGGACATCCAATGAAGACAGATTCCCAAGGACAAACCTGTAAGATTTCAGATGGGCATTACTACTTTTTTTTAGGTGCTTATCTGAACAAAACTCCTGGATCCACCCAGTTCCTCAGTTTTGAATTCAAGGCACTGGTTTCCAAAAGCATTGGCCCAATTCCATGCCCACTGAAGTCGACCATAAATCTTTGACTGAATTCAATAGGAGCAGAGTTCTAGAAACACCGAGCAGTTCTCAGAATCCAGTCCAAGAAACCAATTCTCAGCTACTGCCAGTCCCTATCATGCTCCTAGAATAAGCTAAGAATCTGGCTTGAAAGTTTGAAAGAGAAAATAAAGAGGGGAACAAAAATTGCCATGCCTTGTTGATCAGCTAGTCGATTCTGTTTGACTGGCTTCACCGACAAAACGTGTGTTTCTGCAAAGCATTCGTGCTCCGTGGAGTATTATTTCAACTGAACTTCTGAACCCAAAATATCGCAGGCCTTGTTGATTGCCTGTCTCTATGACTCAATTCTTGGATTGGGACAGCCTTCCCTGTTGGCACGTTAGCACGTATTTTTCAGGCTGTCAAAAAGATTTCTTTGATACGGAAATGATTTAGGATGCCATTGAAGTTTTAGTTTTGGTTATTTTTTTAATAGCAGGATGTTATATGGGAATTTCAAGAAAATAAACTATTGGCTGAAGAGCCATTACTGCTGTTTGCATCTAAAGGTCAGTGAGCAAATTGTTCTTTCCCCCTTTCTGTTCTCTGGGTAAAATAAAGGTGTCATTTTCCATTAGCTGAAATTGAATTTCATGGGTTGGCAGAAGATCAAAAGCATTAAATATTCATTCACTTTCCACAGCTCTCTATGTACCTTCTAAGTATAAAGCCTATGCAGGAAATACTAGAATAAATCAGTATTGTAATGGTATCTAATAATCTAAAAGAATCTTGAAATGCAGTCACTGGAGTTTGCATTCCTCTTGGCTGTTAGGCCAACTTCAGTTTTCATGTGGTATATCTGCCCATGAAGGTTTGTAATGTGAAACAAGATGGCTCTTCATAATTAGGAATAATTAAACATCTTGATTTCATTAAAAAAGAATCTACACCCTCAACCTGTGAGCCTGCATAAGACCAAGGACCAAATTCTAGTTCACTTACTAGAGGTAGACAAGGGTCTTTGGTATCTGATGTCTTTTATTAGACCAAATAAAATAGTTGGAAAAATGATTCTTTTCAAGCTTTCAGGTACAAATACCCTTCTACTTACCGGGCACCTAGGCTGCCTGTAGATATGCAGCAAAGCTGCTCCAACACACTGTAATTACAGCTCAGACGCACCGTAACTACTCCATTAACTGAATCTGATGGCGTGGACTCCAGCATCATGTGTATCAGCATCCCTGCACCGAAAATTGGTGCTGGGCGTGCTTTAACTGATGCTCATTCGATGAACTTTAGTTAAAGCACCCCCACCGCCAATTTTCAGCACACAGATGCTGATACACATGATGTTCTGGGTGCTTTAATTAAAGCAGCTCTCCTACCCACTTCCCAGAGCACGTGTATAAATACCCCTAAGCATGATCCTATTCCACTTGGCTCAAATCAAGGCTCCAATCCCTAGGATTTAAAAATTAGGATCAAAATTCTTGACAGCTTCTAGATGATTTTTGAAAATGGGATTTGGATTCATTGGATCTTGGGCACTTCTGGAATTTTTACCCTGGTTCCCCAAAGTTAAGCACTTACCCCACCTGCCACTCCTTCTTGTCTAATAGACTCAGTGGGGACTGTTGGATGCTCACACCATGTCTGAAATTCAGATCACTTTTTAAAGAGCTTAGACAGGAGTTTCCGAAACTCCACTTTAAGCAATTTTTTCTGGGTTTTCCAAGAGGACATAAGGGAATTCAATGCCCAAATCCCATTAACATTCAGTGAGAGTTAAGCATCTTCAGTAACTAGGCAACTTTATGCTTCATTGAAAATTGTAAAACTAGTTTGGAATAATCTCAATTTACAACGTAGTCCTATTTTGTTTTGTATTCATTCACTCATTCATTTTATATGCTACCCTTTGGGAGAAGGTGATGAACATTATTAATAACTTCATAGTAGATTCAGAAATCATATTCAGGGTAGAACAGAGGCTAAAGTGTCTTTCCTATTGCTTCAAAGGAAGCAACTCCTGACATGGACCTCATCAGAATAATTTCAGTGGAACTTTTTAATGGGAAAACACAGCCTCACTAAACTCAAGGTGCTTAATGAGAACACACAGCTTCTGAAAGGTTTTTGAAAACTATTTTTAATGAGAAAAATATTTATAAATCAGTCACTTTGCCCTTGCTGTTTCAATGAGGCGGAAACCTCTCATTTTAATTGTGGCCAAACATTTAGTTCCGCAAAGTTAAGAAGTTTGGTTTATCATTCTGGTCGCTGGGTTAGCTTTCATATTTTATGCAATGTATTTTCCCCGGTAGCGTTTTGACACTTTCAGAACTGAACATGTTGATATTTCTGTCGTGACCTTTTTGTAGATTTTGTGTTCCATCTGTCTGAAAACTCAAGATTTCACCTTTTCATTCTGATTTGGTACCAAAAGCCAATTTGGATGCAAAATATTTTTCTACCGTGCACACGTTCCAGTTTGCAAGTAGCTCTAATGACATGCCTCAACTATTACTTTAGAAGTGCCATGCATTTTAAAGTGCAGGTAGCAACTTTAAAGTACAGCGAGAATGGATCCATGGCATTTTGTTCCATTACTGCTCAAGTAAAATCTTTATTTTTAGCATCCACAGGGACATTCCTGCATCTGTAATAACTACTAAAAGCTGCTGTGATAAAAGAACATTTATGGTGAGGTCTTTTTAGAAAGAGATTCATTTAAGCTGCTTCAGATGCTTCCTATTCTTTGCTGAAGATATCTTTTCCATGGCAATTATGAAGAGTGGCCCCATACAAAGCTGGACAAAGTGGAAATTTTTGTTTAGAAAAAGTTGTTTTTTTCTGATTAATGAAAAAATCTGCTCATATTCAGGTCTCCTACCTTGGTTTTTGGGAGCACTCATAGCACTGAGTTTTGTTCACACAACACTGGGTGCGTCTACACATTCATTAATGTGCAGTAGGTACTGCACATTTAGTTTAGCACTCGCTTAATGAAGTACTAAAGTAAATGCGCAGTAACTACAGCTAATGTGCAGTAGTAGCAGCACGTGGTTTTTTTGTGATGGTTACTGCACAGTAGCCTAATAACACCATGCGGTAGGTTATTAGCACCCGTTTTTAGCCAGCTGCTACACAGTGTTATTAGGTTATCACGTCATAAGTGTCTCGTGTAGACGCACCCAGCGTGTAACAAATGACAACTCTGTATAATTGATTGATTTGCTAAGGAGAAGTGAAGAACAAATGGTCACGTCACGAATCTCAGCAAATCTCAGTGGAGGACAAGGAGATATGCAATACAAAGACAAATATATTTGCAGCTGTAAAATCTAACACCCTGAAGATGCAGCATCCTCCCAGCTCTGCCAGTACCTACTCTGGGCTCTTCAAAGAGCCCAGGTCTCCCGCTTCCTGGACAGGTGCTCTAACCACAAAGCTGTTGGGCTAAAGGCTGGTACCACCACCATAACTTTTTGGGCAGATATCAATGTTGCTAATGAGCAGGCCTAATATATCCAGTCCTTCAGGAAATCAGATACTGTCCTTATGCCATGCTGAACTGCAATGAAGCATATTTGGCAGGATTTGGTGTTAGGAAGACTGAACTGGGTCACTACTGAGGATGCTAAGAAGGCCCAGCCTGAGCATGCTGGGAACTTGGCAGTCCAGTATGCAGGTGTCACCAGAACTTAGGCACCTTGTGTAGCAAGCCCAGACTAGATCGCTCCATCAAACTAGACCTCATTTTGGTGGCTCTGGGATTAAACCAAATATGCCTGGATGTGTCTAACCATTGGGTTTAAGAAGAAACCTTGAGTACATAAGCGTTCACATCATCATACCCTCAAATGATTGACACCAACTGGCTAACTTCATTGCTCCCATTTGAAAGGCTCAGAGGATGCACCAGAAAAGCATGGATGTGTGATGTGTGTGGTCTGTGATGCCACACACATCACATGCCACACATGCAGGTGTTTCCCATGCTGCAACTTTACAGCACGGGGATGGGGTTTGAATCTGGGAGATCCTGGAATCAAAAAACCTATGCCTAAAAAAAGTGGGGTGGTGCCTGTGGTGGCATTGTGTGCCACCCAAAACCGGAGTCCAGCCACCTGAAGCCACACTCCTACAGCTAGCCAGACTCCCTGGTGCAGGATCAATGCACCTGCGGGCAGTGGCAATGCATAGGACGTACATGGGGGTGCGCAGGGGTGCACGTGGCCCCCCTGAGAGCACCGGTGCACCCCAGCAGGCCATGCTCCCTGCTCAGCTGGCAGGCAGGGGGGCAGCCCCCCTGTGAGGGCCAGCCAGGGAGCAGGACTGCCAGCAAAAGTGGCCACACCATTTCCGGAAGTGACTGCGGGACTGAACCCACTTTTGGTGAGTGAGATCAGCTGCGACGGACCCCCCTCCCCCAGTCAGCACGGTCAGCCCACTGGTCAGTGGGACCCTCCCCCAGTCACTGACTGGTGTCGGGGGGGCATGTGCCCCACCTGACTCAAGAGGCACCAGTCATCCATGATTGCAGTATCTGGTGGCCCCCACGCCCCAGGAAAGGCTGCTGGGGCCAGCAGCCTCCCATACCCCACGTGGAGTAACATGCCACATGCCAGAAAGCACATGGAATGGGCATTGCCCAGGGACAAACAGCAGTGGCACACCTTGAACCCCTGCTATTTGTCCCTGGAGAAACATTCCCGCTCATAGGGGCACCCAGGGATGAAGAACTACAGAATCTGAACTATGTTCTCTCATCTTCAGGTAGGCATCTGAAGTGCACGATCCCAGTAGATTGTAAAAAGCTAGCAATGCGGCAGCGATATCAACAGGGCCAGGATTTTACTCCTAGCGTCTACATTCTTCTGAGGCCAAATGAGTTATTTAACAAGCTAGGGGGCATTAGTCTGCCAGCAATACATCTAATTAGATTAAAAAGAAACACTGGTGCAATTGTCCTGTCTCTACAAAGTATAATAATTTGTACCAAATAAAAAACAGTGAAGAAGCAGTTTGCTAAAGCAACCGCGGGTGCTTGGCTCACAACCTCTGCTTTCCTTTTTTATCAGCAATATGAAAAATTATTTTCATATCCAACAGCTAAATGAGAAATATGAGTACGCTTGAGACTATTAATTGCCATTAATAATGTGCAATGTGTTCATTTCCTAAAAGAACCATCCATGGGTTCTTCTGGGAATTAATAGAGGTCTAAAGACACAAGTAGTCATAAATTAGGGTTTTCTGCACTATTTTCCTGGTACATATAGTACTGCATATTATAGCAGTAGGGGAAGGGAACATTTCTTGGTTATTCGCCAATCTGCCTATACGAGATGTTGCCCGTGCAGTTGTTATATGAGTCCTAAAGGACTGCTCAGTAAACCAGCATTACTGCACAGGAGCGTCCCCGCACAGCTCTTTGATGATGCTGACTTCAGAGTAGCTCAATACTACTGTGCAGTCGCATTGCATCGTGCTTTGTGCCACATGACACTACTCCGTGGTAGTAACGAGCTACTGCGCAGCCAGCATCTTGTGTAGACATGGCCACTGCGTTCCAAAAAACCAGTATGAACAGAAGAAACAAAACAGACCCCATCCAACGTGTATGGAGGAAGGATGGCTCGATGCTTGGAGTGCTAGTTAAGCCTTTGGAAGACCTGGCCAGCATAGAAGCTTGCACATATATCTTTATCCAAATGCAGAAGAAAAAGGAGAACTACACCCACATTTGCTCATCTCCACAGAAGCGCTGCATAATTTCAAGTAATTGTCAAATTCCTTCAGATATTTCTTGAGCTGTCTATACATGTTTCACCTTTATGCTGGTCCACGCTCATTTGTCCTCCCTCTAATAAGCGCTTTTCTTCAGACACCTTTTGGAAGTGGGACAATATCCAGCTATCTGTCATAAGGAAGCTGGCTAAGGGCCTGTGTGCAGTCTCCATGGATTTGTTCTCCTGATAAAAACTACCCCCACCTTTTGAGGGTATCCCAAAAAACCCAGTTTCTATTTCACTGAAGTCAATGGGGATCTTTTTGTGCCTGACTGTAGTAGCAACCAGTGTGTTTTTCTTCCAAGGCCAGGAGCTCAGTAAAGATGGTTAAATTTACAACATGGAGAGAGCATAGTACAACGTAATATGAAGTAGCTGGTTAAGAGCTGGATCTCAGCCACTATCTCAAATGCAGCTCCTATACGTTCTGTAGTGGGTATTAAGATCTACGTTTTGAGATGATTTGAATGTAGAGGTAAGTGCCATTTTAATGTCTGCACTTCTCCAGAGATAAGAGATCATTCAAACCTACTATTTTCTTTGTAATGGGTCTCTCGTGCATCATTGATTTTTATTTTTTATTTTTGGTTTTCAGTTTGTGATTTCGTATGAACATTGGGGAAGAGGGAAAATTTAACAATTTGTGTCACCTGTATCTCACATTGCTTGGCTTTTGACACCATTTGAAAATTGGAGGTCTTGTCTTCCCCTATCTTGCATAGTCTCTTACACCCGTACAGAAGTTGTGTGAAGCAGCACCAAATAGTAGCTCAGGACAAACCTCTACATGGACTGTGAGATCGAGATCTGACTAATGGCTGCAGCTAGGATCTGCAGAACAGGCTGAAAATGAGAAATAATTGCAAAAAGGTAAAGTGAAGCCTTTTTCAGTTGAGGTCTGGGATTATTTGGGGGGCTTCATATAATTTAGCTGATTGCTTGTATTGGACACTTGTATTTTCATAGCTTCACAGTAGCTAGGGCCAGGAGGGACCTGATCAGATCATCTAGCCTGACCCCCTGCCACAGGCAGGAATGAATGCTGAGTTCACAAGACCCCAGACAGGTGATCGTCCAACCTCCTCTTGAATTTGCCCAAGGTAGGGGCGAGGACCACCTCCCTGGGAAGTTGGTCCCAGATTTTGGCCACCCTAACTGTAAAATATTCCCTTCTGATCTCCAACCTAAACCTGTTCTTCATCAGCTTATGACCATTGTTCCTCGTCACCCCAGGTGGTGCTGGGGAGAAAAGGGCTCTGCCTATTTGCTGTTG
>JAGPOW010000261.1:260371130-260381902 GCA_030014935.1 Caiman crocodilus | reverse complement strand
CCCCATCAGCCAATATTTTACCCATCCAACTGTGCAAGCTTCAAAGCCACAGTCGCTTAATTTATTGATGAGGATGGGATGAGAGACCATGTCAAAGGCCTTCTTAAAGTCTAGAAAGACTATGTCCACAGCGACACCATCATCCAAGGATTTAGTTACTTGGTCGTAAAAGGCGATCAGGTTGGTCTGGCAGGACCAGTTATTTTGATACCTTCAAGAAGCAGAAGTGCGTTGTACCAATTACCATTTCTGCCTTGACCTTTCAAATGTCAGTTTGGAAATGCAGGCACCTGGGAATCCTCTATTTAGATGCTGAAATTAGTTATTAAGCACAGAAATGCTCATTTTATTTACCTAACTGCTGGCCCAAGCATCTGGATCTTAGACCCCACTTTCTAACTCAAATGCCAAGGCCTGAAAGCTTGTACCACGATCATTACTGTGGCGCTTGGAATCTGCTAAAATTGATTTGACCTGCTTTGAACACAATCCTATATAATGATTCATTTCGCTAAATTATTGGTTCCGTTCCAAGTACTTGCAAGAATGAACATTTTACTCCAGTGCCTTAGGTAGCAAGGACACGTTGTTCTGCAACGGACAGGAAGAGATGGAGGGAAAATACCAGCCACTTGTCACCTTGACTGAGACGACGTCAACATTAGTAATTCCCAACATGTTGCCTTTTCACTGGATCTGAATTTGGCACGTGGGAATTGTGCTCAAAATACCGAATGAGGTGAAAATGGAAATTGATTATTTATGTTGATGCCAGGCAAGTTATATCTTTGGAAGGAAAGTTGCAATTAGCAGCGCCAACTTGCTTAACTTACGTGGCTCTGTTGATACAATTATCCTCGTTCAGCTACGCCAGGGGGAAGAAAAAGAAACAGGCTGATGAATGTTCTCTCGAAGAGGTTTGTTTTGACCAGAAATGACAATGCTCATCACTGCTTCCCAGATATCAAGTACTTAACGGATTCAAACTGCAGGACCAAAGTGATGCTCCTTCTCTAGTCACGCTGTCAGAGCAAGATATTTGGGAGCGCTCCAAAGGTAGCATAATTATATCTTGGATCTTTGAAGCAATGCGCATTTATTCACCTGTGGCCTTTATCTAGGTTTTTTAGAGGCTGGGAAGGGAGGATTGAGGGTGCAATGACATGTGCATAAAAACTCAGTAAGAAAACCTCATTCTCTACGACCACAGCGTGAAACGCGGTTAAAAAGGTACGTCGTCTCATGAGACTTCCCCAGAATCATTTTCTCATTGCATATGTTGTAATAAAACCAGGTGGATTACATTGCTGAGGTCTCCAAGTTTCTCCCCTGCCTCCACCACACCTTCCTCCCCACTGCCCACAAGTGGAAAAGAGAATTTCCCTTAAAACCTCATCTACCCATATTCCTTTCTGTTGCCAGATTCACTATGCACGTCCCCATGAGTGAGAACATGTGTTTCTCCACGAACAAGGAGCAGTGGCACATATTTGTGCTGCTCCTAGTTATCCCCAGGGAACATCCCTGCACGTGCACTCTGGCTTGTGGCAAGTTGCCCTGCATGGGGAAGAGGAGGCTGGGGTCAGCACCTGAGTTGGCTCCAGCAGCCTTATCTGGGGTCCTGGGGGCCTCCCAGGGCTCCCGCAAGCAGCGATCCAGGCATGCAGAGCCCGCCCGGCAGCTGGAGTGCGACGCTGGGCAGCTAGGCTCCAGTTTGGGGCTGGCCAGACTCCCGTTTTGGGCAGCTAAGGCTGCTACCACATGCCACAATTGTATCAACAGATCCAAGCAAGTTGGCACTGCTAATTGCAACTTTCCTTTCAAAGATATGCTTTTCTCTGACTTTTTGTTAGTCTGTTTTCACACTGGGATCTCCCAGCATCAAAAAACCCCGCACTGTGCTGCAAATTAGCCAGATTGGTCTGCTGCTTACTCCTCTCCACTTCCAGCGCTCGGGCCAAGTCTACACGAGATACTGACTGCGCAGTTGTTACCGAGCAGTCATTTAATACTTGCACACATGAGTACTACATGACTACGCAGTAACCAGAGCTACCGCACAGTACCGTGCCTGATCGGCTTTTTGGTGATGCTGACTTGCGCAGTAGCTTGTTACTAGTGTACAGTAGTGTCGTGGCACACTTTGTGCTGCATGACACTACTGCGAAGGGGTAATGAGCTACTGCGCAGTCTGCATCTCATGTAGACAAAGCCATGGAGGCCTAGGAAGTCCTGATTTGGAGGCTGCACCCCCTAATCCTAATATTTAATACTCAATAATAGGTTTATCAACATAAAATGTGTCCCGTTCCCTTTTGAACCAGGTTAAATTGTCAGCATCTGCAACATCTTGTGGCAAGGAGTGCCACAAGCTAATTATGTGTTGAGGGGAAGCTTTTAAACCTGGGCCCTAATCATTTCAATGAATTTCCCCTAGTTCTAGTTGTCAGCTAGTTAATCCCTATTTATATTTTACTTTCTCCCCACATATCATATCATATATTGTATCATATCGTATCATATATCCTCTGATTTTCTGTCTCTTCTATAAGTAGCTTATTTAGTCTCTCGTCATAGGGAAGATTCTCCACCTTGTACCTTTTCTACACCTACCAAACTTAGTACAGAGTTGGTTTTAAAACAAACCATCCCAAGCTGCATCCATACTATACAGTCATATACACCAGGGCGGAGGAAGGGAAGGAGAACCAACGTTCGTTTTCAGGGGATGAAATTCAGGTTCTCTCCAAAACCTACAAGCCAAAATCCACTTTCCATGAAATGCTTTTGCTTGTTTCCAACCTACCCCCCCAACTGTTCAAACGTGACCATTTCTCTGCAAATATGTTCCTTTTTTAAAATAAAATTAGTCATTTTCATTAAAGTTGCGTTTTGATAGGAATATTTGTATTTAAAACAAATACCCTGAGGGCGTTTCTGTTATGCACTCTGAAGATTTTGGATAAAAAGGAGATTTATAAGTGCAAAGCATAATTGTTGGAGGTGTCTACCTAGTGACCTTTACATATGACATTTGCTAGTGCATCCAGACTTTGTTCCTGTTTAGGGCAAACCAAATTTACACAACATGCAGGCAGGAAAGGAAGAAGATAAATGCTTTCAGTCTGACATCCTTGTCAGTTAGGGATTTTTCTCCATTAAACAGCATGACTTTTCGACAGAGCCACAGGGCCCTAATGCAGCTGAACAGTATGTGACATTTTGCAATATATGTAAGCACATTCTGTAGACAAAAATATCTGAGACATAAAAGCCAATGTTTTAGATGGCCTTAAGAATCTATTTTGTGATCTATTCTGATGTGAAGAATGGCTAAAATATTTACCTGCATGCATAAAATATAGTAGAGCTTAAGTTGCTTATTGGTCATATGGTACAGCATTTGCTTGACCAAAATTTGGGTAAGGGAAGAAGAGCAAAGATTAGAGGACATCACAAAGTGTGAGTCATTTTAGAAAACTTAAGAAAGAGAAAATGGAAAAAAAACCACTAGGGTAAAGATAGCAGAGTTGCTTTGACGCCATTTGGTGGTTAAGACAGGGCTAATTTTAGACCAGATATAGTTTTTACAAGGGATAAGTATAAGTATATGAATATGATTTATAGTAGCACCTATTAGGAATGCTTTTATACGTGCATAGTGTAACATATACACAGTGCGGGGTTTTATACGTTTTTAAGCTTTTTGACATTTTAGCCAAGCCAGAAAGTATCAAAACCTGGATTCATCTTGGAACCTTTGCTACTCAACCTGGAATTGTGGGTCTTGCAGATGGACTAAGATAAGAGCTCTTTTAAAACTTAGTTTGAAACCTAGGTGAAAAGTCCTTTTCCCTAACAGCTGGCTACCTGTTAGAGGCTTGAACAATTTTAGGAGTTGGATAAATTAATTGTCAATTCTCTAAAATGTTAATAAGATTATGCATTTAGCTAAATGTGCACTCCAGAAATGTTTAATTAATTGCACACGCCTTGTCTGCACTGTTTAGTCATTTAAATGATTGCTGTATTTCGTGATTAGGTTTGCTATAACTATTTATTTGCATTCACGTTTATGAGTACTTTATTTTGGTGGAACTGTTTTTTCAAACTATTTTGGTTCGTAAAATACATCTGGAGGTCCACATACGGCAGTACTGTTATACGGCTTAATGCAAGCCTGTTGAGATTTGTGAGTGGCGGATTTTCTAAATGCAAACTATTGCTTTTGTTCCGCTTGGTACATTGAGTTAATGCATAATTGGTTCACTTCCGGACTCTGGATTTCAAACAGTATATCGTGTCCACTTGCAGTCAAACAGGACTTCGGTTCAGGACTTCGTTTTTTTTTAAAGCTAGTGTAACTATATGCGAGCTCTTTATTCAGCTTCATGTAGCACAAAAGGAAAAAAGAGGTGCAGCCAACCCATGCTTCAGCTACTAACCTGATCAAAGCCTCTCTGTGTTCATCACTATCACTGTCATATAACCCTTCTTACCAAGTCTTCGTCCTTCTCCCTCTCTGCTTACCAAGCACCAGTGTCTTTATTGTACTCATCTTTGTGCCTTCTCTTAGTCTGATGTTTGCAATGTCCACGCTTCACTTCTTGATTCAAATTCACCCTTATTAGTTATCAACGGCAAAACATAGAGACTGCCTAGTGTAGCAAAGCACGCATCCTGGGGGGGTGGCTTTGCCCTTGCTTGGTCCGCCCTACTGGAGGACTCTCTGCTTTACTCACCCGCCATGCATTTATGTTATATTCCTGTAACCTGGGAACACCCAAGGCTGTGCCTGTCCTCAACTGGAAGGGATAAATGAGGCAGGCAACAGTGCTGTGAGAGGGACACCTGTGATTTGAGCTCAGGTCCCTCTTTCCTTTATAGAGACAACTCCATGCCAATGCTCTTAACTATTTACAGTTTATTAAATTAGGATATACATATTATTTTTATTCACTATATACAGGTAAGTATTTCAGTAGGTATCACCCTTCAAATAAAGGAAAAGTTTCGGTAACTATTCCCAATGATATCATTCAACAACGCTAAGGGTATACAGATAAATATTTACCATTTGGTAAGCCAGGAGCCATCTCCTGGGACTGCTTGTCCCAATGGGCAACCCATCTTGGGGATGGCCTTCTCAACCATGCACCATAGAGGCCCAGTGAAACTAGTGAGTCCTCAGGATGCCCGTGCAAGGAGGAGAGGCGGATACCCAGATGGGTGAACCAGGTAAGTTAGGGTCAACGGGTAGTTTACAGGGAACCCAGAGAAACCATTGGCAAAGTGCAACCGGGTAGAAAAGGAAGGGCGGTTGGTGAGCAGGCAGCACACCAATGAGGAACCAATTATACAAAATTAAACCAATCGCATCACATAGTGTACAACATATCCATAATTATGATTGTCTAACAAAATATAAGGCACAGCTTTACATAATACAAGCCACGTCTACCCCTGGATTCCACTTAGCAAGGGATACCTCACTTCCTATAGATCTAGCTGGGAGGGAGCCTTTCATTTGGGGCTTCCCTCTGGGGGGACCTTATTTCAGAAATGCCTCCCCTCCAGGACTCAATTCCACTACCGACTCACAGTCCTCTCCAAGGAGCCATCGACTGGGCCTCAGGGTCCTCTGCTCAGTTAGAGCCCCCCACCCAGCACTGTCTGCTCACACCGAGACCTCTCCTCCTGGCCCCGTGCCCCACTTTGGGCACCAAGGGTTCTTCCAGTTCTTGGGGGGGATCCAGCCACTGCTGGCAGAGTTTACTCAACCTTACACCTAGGCCTTCCCTTTCCCAGGCCCTGCTTTAGGCTCCAGGGCTCTTTTAGTTCTTGGCCGGGCCATACTGCGGGGCTCTGGCCATCTGGCCTATGCCAGGGCTAATCTGAGCAGCCTCAAGCTGCTCCCAGAACCAGATCTCTGTTGCCAGGCTGCACAGCATGTGGGGCCCAAGCAGCCTCGAGCTGCTCCCAGGGCCAGGTCTACGTGTGCTGGTCTGCACACTACTCCATCCTGCTCAACACACATCCCAGAGCCTGAGCCCCATGCACTGATCTGAGCACTGCTGGGTCAAAGAAGGGATCCTGGTGGAGGCCCTCTTTGGGCTCTTCCCTCTCCAGTGGTCCCTCACCGCATACCCCCATGTGGCACAAGCTGCTCTTTTTATACCCTCAAGGGCCTCCACCCATTGAAATCTAGTGGACCTGCAGCTTGCAGGTCCAAACTCAGTCCAGGGGTTCCACGCCCCCTCCCTTCAGGAAAGGGGTGGTGCCAGCTCCTCCCCATTCTTCCCTGATTGGTGGATGGGCTCCACCAATTGCAATTAAGAATTCTCATGCCTAGGATGCGCAGGGGCTGGGGCAGGTAAGTCCACCACATTCCTTTGAAAGAAGGGAAGCTGCCCCAGGCTCTCCAAGCCTGATCACACTCCACAAGCTAATTCTGTGTCTCAAAGTACCTGAACATAACCCAACATTGGGCCACCCTTGATCCTTATATGTTTGTAGGAACTCGGCCTTCCTGGCCTCAGCTCCCTTTTTCTCTCAGCTGGTCACCATAGCCCACTGCACCAGACCTGACTTCTGGGTCCCAGACCTGCTCTGGGCTCCAGGCTCCCTGGCACTAACACTGTGCCCTGATCTGGTTGCTTATTCTACCTTAAGCCTGCCCCCAGGCAGTTACATGCCCCTTGTTGATCTTGTTGATCTGCAATGAAGTTTAAAATCCCCAAAAAGCTTGCAGCAAGGGACAATTTTCTTGCCATTTCCCAGTTGTTCTAAGAAAAGGTATCATTTTGGAACCAAGAGTTCTAGTTTTTTTGTGTGACTTTATGTATGGCATCGAGCATGACAGTGCTCATTAAGGACCACATTCTGACACCCTTATTCACTTTCTCACTAGGAAGGTAGTAAAGCACTGGAACAGGTTACCCAGAGAGGTGGTGGCATCTCCACCCTTGGAGACCTGGGTAGATTGGGATTATATAGTTGGGGCTGGTCCTCCTCTGAGCAAGGGGTTGGAGTAGATGTGACCTCCTGAGGTCCCTTCCAACCCTCATTTTCTTTGATTCTATGACCACATCTGCAAAAGACACTGGCTGCACAGTAGCTCGTTACTATTATGCAATAGTGTTATGTGGCACAAAGTGTGATATGATACTACTGTGCAGTGGTAATGGGCAACTGCACAGTAGTAATGAGGTACTGAACAGTCAGCATTGCCAAAAAGCCATTCAGGAATGCTACCGCTCAGTAACTCCAGTTACTGAGCAGTCATTCAGTACTTGTGTATGCAAATAGTAAATGACTGCACAGTAATAACTGCACAGTCAGCATCTCATGTAGACATGACCTATGATTTTTGAGGTATAAGGATCTGCTCAATGTTGGTAAAAGCAATGTTCTGTCTTAAATCATCTGATTAGTTTCCTTTGCCCCATAATTCACATAAATCTGAAGCATTTCAGAATGCTGAACCAGCCTAGCAAGTATGTTGCAGGAGGGGATTGTGGGGCACACATGTAGGCTTGCTAGAGGGTAAGGTTACACATTACAATTAGACCATATTAAGGGCACTCAAAATGTGAATGTCCATACATTAAAGCTTGTTAACAAGTGCTAAGTGCTCTCTAGATAAAGTTATGCTACTTTAGGCATGGATTATCTTTGAACCATGCTACCTAGCTCAAATAACCTTAACTTCTGGCTGCTCCACTGAGATAAAACAGCCAATTTGCAGTCCTCCAACATCCCAAGAGCCACTACTCCAGCATGGGTTTAGCTGTTGTCCAGAACTCAATGGCCCTGTACTGACAGCTGGGGACAGGATGGGAGCAGAGGAAATGGTGGGAAGAGGTGGAGGGGTAGTGGCAGGGGGAAAGGGGAGGAAGCAGGAATGGAACGAGGAAGAAGGAGGTGGGCACGGGGAATGGGTGCACAGGGGTGTTGAAGGCTTCATGGAGCTTGAGAGTAGGCAAGGAGAAGCAACATGGACAGCTGCCACCACTGCTCTCCAGGCTAAGTCCAGCCCTTGTGAAAATCCTGGAGCTGGGCAGGAGCTTCCCTGCAGGTAAGAGGGGAGCCAGGAGCCAAGGGAAAGCAGAGGGGTGGGGGTGAGCAAAGATCTGGGGGAGCAAGGACCCAATCTAGACAGGTGGGGAGCAGTGGGGGCCTGATCCCAGAGCCTACACTGGCTAGAGAGCCAGCAAGCTGGGCAGGCACAGAGCAAATTTGGCAGTACCTACCCAGGTCCCTGCTCACAAGCCCTCTAGCAATAGGTCTGCGTGCCCAATAGAGAAGGGTTTAACCCTTAATATGCCAATGCTCATAGTACATGCTACCGCTAACACTGGTAAAAGGCCTACGGTTCCTTAGAGTTAGCATGCACCAGATAAGCTGCATAGAGGTTTATGTCCATAGCGTCACGTTCCCCATTAGTCTTATCAAAATTTCTATCATCATTTGATTAGGCACCACCTCTGCTGCTGAGGGGAAAGAAAAGCTGCCACCTTCACTTCTTGAGCGTTAAAAGGAGGGGGGAAAGGGTGACTGAGCTATCTAGTTGTCATCTCAAGCTTATGGAGAAAGGGAATAAAGGGAAGTCTATTTAATCATCATCAGGTCTTTTACAGTCAGCCCATCATTGCCTATTTTTACACATGCTAAACTGTATTCTGTCAACCGTTTTCTTGGAGAAGATGCTTGTAATAAGGTGCGGACATCAGTGATGAAATTATTTGCAAAATTCTGCAAAGTACATCTATCGACAGTGTTGTTAATTTAGACTGCTCTTTATTTATCATCATCCAGCAGATTTCCTCTGGTATATATACTAGGGTGTATTTTGGAGACTGCTTGATAGTGTATGATCAGTCACAGCTAATCATCTCTCTTTTGGAATAATAATGAGAATAAATGAATACATGAACGCCACTTTTTGCTGCATAATCAGAACGGCTATTTAAGTGTCTTGATTTAATCAGGCACAGGCTATCTTGATTGCAAACAAACGCTCTGTTCTTTCTGGAGGCATTCACTAAATAAAAATGAATAATGTGGATCAGCAACAGACAGTCTCCCCCTGCTAGTGATCCAAGTCCTTTGTGTGTGCGTGTGTGTGTGTGTGTGTATGCTCAGCTTCAAATTTCAGGGAAGGTCTCTGTTTTATTTAGTTTCTGATTAGATGAATGCTTATATGTCCAACATAGCATATGGCTAAGTCAAGCGCATGTAGTCTCTGAAAGCTCTTATAAAAAGCCCTACGTGCTGTAGAGAAATACTTTAGTACAATTCCTTTATTAGCACTACAAATGCCTCGGTGTGGTCTCAGGTTTGCGAGCTCTACAGAAAGCCTAGTTTTTATCTAAACTATTTTTTTTTTTTGCAGAGTCTGTCTTTTTTTTAAAAATAGTATTTTGGCAGGATATATCCAAATGTATTAAGTAGGTCTCCTTCACCGATACGTAGCTTAGTTAGTCTGTGCACTCACCAGTTCCTGAGGAGGCTGTGGTACGGCTGAGTTGTAGACAGGATATGCAGAAATAGACCCCGCACGTCACAATGGAGCGTCTTTATCTTTTAATGAGAATTGCACCAAAATAATCCCCTAACCCCCCAGAACCTGACCATGCTCCAGTGACCAGACACTACATCCTCTTCAGGAGACAATCAGAGATCAAAAAAAAAAAAAAAATTTCCAGGAGCAATAACTTGAAAGCAATTCTCCAGTTCCAATTTTAGTACTGGAAGCATGTGACTCTCGCAACATAAGCAAAGAAGTACAAATTAAATTATCCGAGTGCATCCAGAACATTGATGAATGTACTCAAAATAAATAGGTGAAATTTAAACACAGTTTGCACTGCACAGAAAATACCACTAAAATGCTATGATCTAACTAATTATAACAACATTTAGTCACTGTTTATGCAGGATGGAACGATGCCTCAAAATGGAAGCCAAGTACAGCAGGCCAACTCCTAATCCCACCAAGAGACTTGTTTTTTTTCTCTTCTTGCTGAAGCCGCAGCTGCTGCTTGCAGATGATGACGATCTTAGCTGTAGTTACAGCCACAAAATTTTAAAAAAATATCCTTCCGCCTGTGTAGGAAAGCTTGCAAGTTTGACTCAAGGGAAACGGAAGGGTTTTGATCTTTTTCACCTGGGTACGCCCAAGGGTGCGCCCTATTCTCACTCGGATGGGAAGGGTAGGCAGGAGGGGGTGCTGTGAGAGGCATGCCAGAATTTTGAGCAGATCCCTCTTTCCTCTGTAGAATTAGCCCAAGCCCAAGTTCTTAACTATATGCAATTTATTGAGTTATAATATACATAAACATAAAACTAACGATCCTACACATATATTGACAGTGAACATTAACCAATAACCAAGGTCGAACCCTAAATAACACTATTTACAACATCACAATACAACATTTCAATTGCAAAACCATGAACACTCTCAGTTTCATCTATTCCTTACCATAGTCGCTGACCCCTGGTAAGAGAGAGTCCTCCTTGCAATGGGGTCCCTTGGGGGTGTCCAGGAAGCACCAGGGGCCCCTCGCCTTAGGGCCTCGGCTAGGCGGGGGGAGGGATGGGGCCTTGCTTACCCAGCCCCTTCTCTGGATTTGCCCTCCCCAGTGTCTTTTGCCTGTGGGACGCAAGGGCCCAATGACTCACGCTCCCTCAGGTGGTTGTGGGCAGCTTGATGGCCTCTCCTGCACCGCTGGGCTCCTCTCCACCCTGTGCCCTGCTCTGGGCACCGA
>JAGPOW010000261.1:260335376-260353101 GCA_030014935.1 Caiman crocodilus | reverse complement strand
CCCCCCCCAGCCTTCTCTTGTGGAGGCTGAATACGTTCAGGCCCTTTAGTCTCTCCTCGTAGGGCCTACCCTGCTGCCCTCTGATCATGCGAATGGCCCTTCTCTGGACCCTCTCGATTCTGACCACATCCCTCCTGAACTGTGGCTTCCAAAACTGGACGCAGTACTCCAACTGTGGCCTGACCAATGCTGCGTAGAGGGGGAAGGTCACCTCCCTGGACCTGCTCGTGATGCATCTGTGGATGCATGACAAGATGTGATTAGCCTTACTGACAGCTTCCTCGCATTGGCAGCTCATGTTCAACCTGGAGTCAACAATGACTCCAAGATCCCTTTCCACTCTGTGCTGACAAGAAGGGTGGAAGCACGCCAGCCTATAGGTGTGCTCCTGGTTCCTTTTCCCTAGATACAGCACCTTGCACTTGTCTTCATTGAATTCTGTCCTGGTCTCATCCGCCCACCTCTGCAACCTGTCCAGATCTAGCTGAATTCTGTCCCTCCCCTCCAGCATGCCCACCTTGCCCCATACCTTAGTGTCATCAGTGAACTTGGACAATGTGCTTTCTACCCCCTCGTGCAAGTCGTTGATAAAGATGTTGAACAGTACACGCCCAAGGACCAAGCCCTGGGGAACCCCACTGACTACATCCCTCCAGGTCAAAAACAGCCCATCCACCACCACTCTTTCTGTGTGACCATCCAGCCAATTAGTCTGACTGTAGGCATCAATGTCGCGGTCACCTAGGGTTTTTTTTTATGAGAATGGGGTGAGAGACAGTGTCAAAGGCCTTCTTAAAGTCCAGGAAGATAACATCCATCGCCATGCCTTTGTCCAAGAACTTGTGACCTGATCATAAAAGGAAATAAGTCTAGTCTGACAGGATCTTCCCTTAAAAAACCCATGTTGATTCCCCCTGAGTATGATTTCCCCTACTAGTCCCTCACAGATGTGCTCCTGGATAATTTTCTCAAAGATCTTCCCCAAGACCAAGGTAAGACTGACGGGCCTATAGTTACCTGCATCCTCATTTCTCCCTTCCTTGTAAATGGGGACCACATTGGCCTTTTTCCAGTCATCTGGCACCTGACCAGAACTCCATGAGCACTCGTATAGCCATGCCAGGGGCCCTGCAATGACCCCTTCCAATTCCCTCAGCACCCTTGGATGAAGAGCGTCTGGGCCTGCTGATTTGAACACATGAAGCCCCTCCAGAACTTCCCTAACTAGATCATGCCTAACCTTGGGCCTGGTGGTGCCTCCCCTGAGTCCTTCCATACTCCCAGTGAGGGAAATGCCCCTGCCCCTGCTCAGAAAAATGGAGGCAAATAATTTGTTAAAGAGGTCTGCTTTTTCATTTGCAGCAATCATCAGATTGCCAAGCGTGTCCTGCAGGGGCCCTACATTACCCAGTGCTTTCTTCTTGTTCCCCATGTATTTGAAAAAGGACTTTTTGTTATCCTTAATCTTGGTCGCCAGCCCCAGTTCGATCTTAGCCTGGGCCTTCCTAATAATCACCCTACATCCTCGAGCAACAGAGATGTGATCCTCTTTGGTAATATCCCCTTGCTTCCATCAGATGTACAACTCCTTTTTTAGCCCTCAGGCATTCCTGAATGCCCTTGCTGAGCTACGGGGGCTTTTTAGCCCTCTTACCCGCCTTGGTATGCACTGGGACTGACTTCCTTTGGGCTCAGAGGATTGTTTCCTTGAGGAATAACCACCTGTCTTGGACTCCCACCCCGCCCCGAAATTTTGGGATTCCAATGCCTCTCGTACTAATCTTCTTAACTCATTGAAGTTGGCCATCCTGAAGTCAAGGACTTCTGCCTTACTGCAAGCCCTTGACACCCTGTGCTGGATAGCGAATTCCAGCAGGCAATGATTGCTATCGCCCAGGCAGCCAAAAACCTGCAAGTCCCTCACCAGGCCATTGGCTGTGGCAAGGATCAGATCCAGCAGGGCATTTCCGCTGGTGGGACTGTGCACCTCCTGAGTTAGGTGAAGGTCCTGTATCTCAGCTGGGAATCTACATGAGCAGTCAGACCTAGCTGCTTGAGGGTCTGGGTTGTTCAGGTCACCCATAACTACCACATCTCTTGACTTGACACCTTCTGCAAGCTGTCCTAAAAATTCCCAGTCCAGCTCTTCCCCCTGGTTGGGCAGTCTGTAATAGACAGCCACCATTAAGTCCTTTTCCCCATGACCCTCTTGTATTCTTAACCATAGTGCTTCAGTCAGCCCCTCTTCTGACTCCATCTTGCTCATTAAGGACATGTATTGCTCCTTGACATAGAGCGCTACACTCCCTTTTTTCCTCTCTGCTCTGCCCCACATGTACAGCCTGTAGCCCTTAATATCTACTGCCCAATCATGGGTAGAATCCCACCAGGTTTCTGTGACCCTACTATGTCCGCATTTATAACAGCTAGCAGGAGGGCGAGCTCCTCCTGCTTATTCTCCATAGTTCTAGCATTAGTATAAAGACATTTAAGACCTCCTGTGGGTGTCCGTGCTGCCCACTTGTTCCTAAGGCACCTACCTGGGTACTTCCTGTGCTTGACACCTGGCTTCATGGTGAAGTGTCTTTCTGTGCCCCTGTCCCCTGGTGGGACTAGAGAACTGTTTTTTGGACCCACTAGATTGAGGAGGGCATCCACGGGGTTGTTCCTATCCACCGAAGGCCTGTTGTAGCTAGGATCTAGTAGGAGAATGATTGGCATAAGGGAGGACCAGCTGGCTTTGCTCCTCTTCCACTACAGTTAAGGTTGCACTTGCCTATCTTTGTCTCCTGACCACCAGTGCTATTGATTGGTCCCATGCTCTTCACCCATGACCACAAATTATTTAGATCTAGAACAAAGGCTTCAAGGAAATGCAGCCACTTTGAAGCCCTGAACTCAGCATTGTGCAGGCAAGATCACCACTGATTCCTCCCTGAAAAGCACAGGTCCCCATGCCAGTAGCTTTCCATTTTTCTTCAGTTGAAGCATCAGCCCTCCTCCTACAAAATGGCTGAAAAAATTAACCTGGCATGGCCGTCTCACAGTGCTTCCAACCAACCAAACATTATGGAATATGTGCAGGTCATGTTGGGGGTTTTTGAACATTTTGTTTAGACCGAAGGAGATGGAGGCCATCAAGAAGAAGAAAGTGCATGGATGCAATGACTGCCTGCACTGATCATAGAATCACAGAAAATGAGGGTTGGAAGGGACCTCAGGAGGTTACATCTAGTCCAACCCCCAGCCACAACTAGAGCATCCCAGCCAAAGCTTTGTCTAGCTGGGTTTTGATAACCTCGAAAGACGGAGCTTCCACTACCTCTCTGGGTAACCTGTTCCAGTGTTTTACTACCCTCCTGGTGAGAAAATTCTTCCTCCTATCTAACCTAAACCTCCCTTGCTGCAACTTGAGACCATTGCTCCTCGTTCTGTCATCTGTCACCACTGAGAATAGCCTAGCTCCAAGCCTAGCCAAATGATATGTATCAAGGCATAAGAGGGTAAGAAAAGAAGGGGGTACTACTTTTTCACTGGGAAAAAAAGTGTGGCACTTGCTGCCACAGGACGTTGTTGAAAAAAAACTAATAATCCAGCATGAAAAAACACTGAATAGGTATATAGGTACCACAGACAGGCAGTTCATATAATTAGCTGATAACCAACTTGATTATGTTTAGAAAGGGATATTCAAACTCATGCTTCAACGTTAAAACCAACCTCTGTTAGAAACCAGGAAGAAATGTGATGTGGGGCAGATTATCCTAATCTTCCTCTTCAGGGATCTTACACCCCTCTCTGAAGCCGCTGGTACTGGCCAGTACCAGAAACAGGATATCAGCCTATATGGGCCCAGGCTCTAATCCAGTCTGGCAATTTTGTTTTTTTCTTGGGAGGAGGCAGCACTAACACATAGCCCTGCAGACATGACTTTTAATTGCATTGAGGATAGCAAGTATTAACATACACTCACTGCATTGCAGGACATTTAAAGGTGTTTGCAATGGGGGGCTGCCAGGATTGATTATACAGGGAAGTAGTACCAGTATGACTAAAGGAAACCAATAAAACCTTTCGACTGCTATGAACCTCCCCTTATTAAGAGTCTGAGGAGCAGTTCAGGAGGGTCTCTTGTGTCAGAGCTCCTGAACTCTTTATTCAGTTCTTTCCCAGCACAATTAGTAAGGGCCCAAGGAAGCAAAAATCTGAAGCTCCTGCTTAACTTGAAGCACGCTGAAGTCAACGGGATTAAGCCTGCACATCATTTTAAGGAGGTATGCGACTTTTTTGCTGGTTTGGGGTCTAGATGAATTCATTTGGGTGTTTTAGCTGAATGAAGACTTCAGGGTTTGAGTCAAGAAAAAAAAAATGACAAATTTGCTTGTATTACACCCGTCCCCCACCGCCTGTGTGAGTCACACCAAGATATTTTCACTAAATAGCTAAATAGCTAATTGAATCCACCTATCAAGGGGGAATGTAGATTCAGATCAGATTCTCCAGCAAGCAAATTAAGTGCCAGCTTTACAGCATTTCTGCTTTTCCTAATTCCACTTCTAAACAAGCATAATCCATCTGATTAACGTAACGTCCCGAATCAGAAAGGCATTAGCGCTAATTACAAAATTAGCAAATCAGTTCTGATCCAAGAAGTGCCGCAGCTGAGCAAGACGTACATGTTCTGACAAGGGCTCTGGAGAACGCTGAGTGCTTGCTGCAAATACCAGCTCTGCAGAGACTTTGGGGTGGATTTTGCAAAGAAAACCCATTCCCTGGCACCATTAGGAGCTAACCTGTGAAAGCTTGACAGGCATGGCTAAATCCTTGTTGCATTAATAGAAAGAGCTGAGGGCTGAGTCATTGCAACATTCAAAAGTTGAAACCCCGCCGCTGGAGGGGCAGCATTTAGGCTTCAGTTGGATCAATCAAAGGCTGCATAACTCACTCCTGATCCATAAAGACGTGTAAATTATTCCATATTGAGAACCCTGTTTTCAGTTACTTTAAGGCCACTTGGACAAAATAAAGGCCTCTTAAAATGGGTAAAATATTGCATTTGCCCTCACTTTAAACCTGCTTTACATGCTAGAGTAGCATGACATGGTCTTAGTGCCACTGCAAATCTGGACCAAACCTTGGGGACCATATGGTTGATCCTGCTCAGCATGAAAAGCTTCTGTTTCTTGCCCATCAAAGAGATGTTATGGACAAGCAGCAGTGGAAAAGGACACAGCAAAGTTTCCTTAAGAATTGGAGGTGGCCATGAACATTATAATGGGATAGCCATCCGGCAGTTTGGATCGCTGCTTCTGAAGTCCAGCCCTTGCCATGGGCAAACCGAGCAACAGTGCCAGTGGCTGCTAACAAATCATTCTGTAATGGATTTCCTTTGCCTTCTGCTTCATTTTCTAGGTTGTTCATTACTTACTATAGTATCACTTACAGCTCTAAAGAAGAATCAAGAACCCGTTGGGTAAAAGAGTGGCATAAGCATGCTATCAAAAGCTAAGCCAGTCCTTTACAAGTTCATACAGGATTACAATGACACATGGCAAGTGGAAGCAACGAATAAATAGGGCATGGAGTGCGTAGGTAAGGGAATAAAATAGTAATATATATAATGTTTTTATTCCTTTGACCTTAGCAGTTCAGAAAAGCACATAGAAGTGGGACTGGCAGGGTCATCAGGTGGTCATCTAATCCAACCTGCTCAAGGTAGGCTCATCCCGATCTAATCTGTTCTAGATAACTGTTTGTCTAACCTGCTCTTAAAAATATCCAGAGATGGAGGTTCCACAATCAGCCAAATGTTCGGGGTTATGTGCATTGCTCTAGCTAGGAGTTATGGGATGGTGAAGTCAGGTACCTTTGGAACTAGGCACCTGTTTAACCTGCATTTACACCACTCTAAAGAAAGGGCAAACATATGATGCACAGCTTCACGCTGGTGTAATGTACTAGAATCCATTGCAGAATCACCCTTGGAAAAATTAGGGGTAAAATCACACCACTGCGGTGACATTGGTATAGATGCCGCATGTCACTTGCTTCTGTGTAACCAAGCTATTCCCAAAGTCCCCCAGCATTTGGTGGTGAAACTGTAACAGACCCTATAACTGTGGCTACCCAATGAGAGCTGTCTGCCCTGGACCCCGGTGCAACGGGTATGAGTATACAGACCTAACAGAAGTTGCACCAGTGCTGATGTGATAAGTGCCCGAGCCCTTCTAATTCTTTACAAAGAAGGTACAAAGTCCTGTTGGTTGAACGCCGGAGGAAAAAAGGTAGCCGTAGACAGTTCCTTTGCTCACAGCTTCAGTCCTCCTTCTTCCAAGATCCAACTCAAAATATGTTTCTCTAGTTTTGTTTTTCATACTTAAGGGGAAACACATTGTGCATGCAGACCATCAGAAGCTTCCTGCTCTGTCATGGTTCTCTAACTTCTCTCCTTCCTTCCCACTTCCTCAGTCATGCATATCCCCCTGCCCACAGCATACCCGGTGAACACCCTCCAACTCACATAGTTCAAATTCTTGAGTAACCCTGCATGTGCCATTGCTTTGGGCAATGACATATGCTTGTGGTTTGGTTAGGGACTGTAAACATATCAATTTTATTGACTTAGAATTTAAAGATCTCGTAAATGAAGGGTCACATTACACCCACCAGTTCTCACGACATTTTCCCTGTGCAACAGGATCTTTATTAGTTTCCCTTAATTTCTCTTATGACATTATTAAAAGAGATGGATCATATTTTAAAAACATTACTGATGAGACAGTCATCAGGTCACAGATATTTCCAATACTAAACCTATTTAGTGAAAAGCGGGAGCGGATGTTGTTAGACTGATTTAATCCATGGGGGGCTTATGCTTGAGTTTAAGTGACAGGGTAGATAATTGTAGTTTAGATTTTTAATGACAACTTCCTCCTCATGGGAAATTAGTATCCTGGTCTTAATAAATAAATCCATTCATCAACAGTGAATGCAAAGTCACCTGCTTTTTATTTTACTGATGATATTCTGCTTGAGGTTTTGAGCATGTGCTCACAAGATGACTTCTCAGCACTCTGCAAAGAGATCTAAGGACATTCATTTAACTCATTTAAAATAATGAAATTGAGTTTGATTCAAAGTGCACTGAAGTCAATAGAAAGGCCTGCAATGACTTTCAGCAGGCCTTGGATCAATCGCATTCAGCATGGTGATGGCTATGTCCATGCGATGATGATAGGTGATGATGGTAGGCAATATCTACAGCAATTACTGTCTGAATTTATTTAACAAATGTTTCTTTGTTTGATGAGATTCCTGACTGGAAGCCTGGGGACTGACTGGCTAAGCAGCAGCTCTGCAGAAAAGGACCTGGGGGTGACAGTGGAAAATAAAATCAATATGAGTCAACAGTATGCTCTTGTTGCCAAGAAGGCTAACAGCTTACTGGTCTGTGTTAGTAGGAGTGTTGCCAGCAGATTGAGGGAAGTAATCATCCCCCTCTATTCAACACTGGTGAGGCCGCATCTGGAGTCTTGTGTCCAGCTTTGGCCCCCACTACAGAAAGGTTGTAGACAAATTGGAGACAGTCCATTGGAGGACCATGAAAATGGTTAGGGGACTGGGACACATGACTTATGAGGAGAGGCAGAGGGAACACAGCTTATTTAGTCTCGAGAAGAGAAGACCAAGAGCAGATTTGATAGCAGCCCTCAACTCCCTGAAGGGAGGTTCAAAAGAGGATGAAGCTGGACTGTTCTCAGTGGGGGCAGGTGATAGGACAAGGAGCAATGGGCTCAAGTTGCAGGGAGGGAAGTTTAGGTTAGATATTAGGAAGCATTTTCTCACTAGGAGGGTAGTAAAACACCGGAACAGGTGACCCAGAGAGGTGGTGGAATGTCCATCCTTGGAGGTGTTTAAGACCTGGGTAAACTAAGCCTTAACTGGGATGATCTAGCTGGGGATGGTCTTGCTTTGAGCAGGAGCTGGACTAGATGTGACCTCCTGAGGTCCCTTCCAACCCTCATTTTCTACAAGTGTATGACTACAGTGACATTTCACAGTTGTCTAGAGAAGTGTGATTCAACTGGAATGAATTTTTGAAGATATTTAAGCACTTAGAGAGGCTGACGGGTGCCAGGAACCACAAAGGCATTTTCATGTTGCAATGATGAGCACTGCCACAGTTAACTCGTAAGCTGGCGGGCAAAAGTGAATGCAAAATTCTTTGTGCCAGAGAGATGACATGAGCGTAGACATGATTGCGGCTGATAGTCATAACCGTCACTTTCCTAGGGTGAATCCTGAGATCTAGCCCTGCTGTAATGACTATATATATATATATATATTTAATAAGAAACAATCACGGGAGGTAATTACTGAAATAGTCATGAGAACAGGGACTTCACCATCCCAGATAAGTGTGCTACATATTAGGCAAGAGCATTGCTCATTCTCGTGCTCCCTCCATCTCTGACCGAATGAAGTTTTAACTCTTTTCGGAAAACAGGAGAGGTTGTGAGCCCCTCCTTACTACCCTGGTATAGTGTGCTTAGGGTACACATATAAAAGACATGGGCTTGAACTGCTCAGGGAAAGCAAGAAGTTGAATGCAGTCTTCCCCTTCCTGGCTAGCTGTGCTAACTATTGGGCGGTTGTGCAAGTGTGAAGCATGCCACCCCCAGTCCACATTGTGAAGAGCCAAAGCTTTGAGAACACCTACTGGATGGAGCCACCCAGGCAAGACAGGAAGAGGAACACCTCATTTTTGGACAGCTATGAAGGCTTTAGCTGCAGGGTAGAGAGAAACTCAGGTCTCTCAAGACTGTGGCACTTCCAGGCATAGCCAGAAACAAAATATTAAGCACCCGGCAAAGTTTAACGTGGAAAAATGTAGGGCAATTTCTGGCTTCTGGTACTTCCTGGGTTAATCAGAAGCTGAGGTGGGTGTTGGTTTAGGGTCCATGATCTTTGAGGGTCTCAATTTCGGGCTGAATGCTTAACCATCCAGATCTTTCTGTTGATCTAGCCCAATATTCTAAAACCTTTTTTAAAAACCCCACTATCTGCACTTTCGGGTACGTAAAAAAATCTTTTGAAAAAATCTGCCGCGAGAATTTCCTTTAGAGTCCTGTGCCCGTGTGTCATTTTCAGCCATCCTGCTGCATGCAGAGAAAAATATGCCTTCAGCTTGTCAAAAGGGAAATAGACTGTGACATCCAGAGCAGGCTAAAGGTTTAGTTTTCAATAAAGAATGGCCCGTAATGTAGCAATGCAATTTAATAATGTAATAAAGTCGCAATTAGGTTTTCATTGTTTATGTGATTTAGGGTGAATTATGCTGCAAATAGAGATATAATCAGCAGAATAACTAAATGATGGTAATATGTTTAAACATTTATATTAATGTTCCAGAACTGCATGGTAAGAAAGTCAACTGCCTTAAATAATGGAATAATAAAAGTCACTTATAAATGTACATTCCTTATAGCTTACTTAAGAACAAAAGGATGTAAGAATAATGGCCCTTAATTTTGCTCTCCTATTGAAACTAAAGTACCTTTTCAGTCAACAAGAGCTTTAGCTTAAGCAGCAGGGTAGGAACATGACCAATGCATGTAGTGGAGCCAAAGCAAAAAACAGGAAGGACATTCAGTTTGAAATCTAACCTCTGCATAAAACTTTTTCACGCTACGGGCACAACGTAGTTATCATCAGCGATGAAGGTAATTAACAATTAGAAAACCTAACCACTCACTGTGATGCATACTCTGTCACTGGCAATATTTAAATGTTAACTATTAAATGTTAAATGTTGACTATTTCTTCCAAAGCAAAGAAAAAGTTCAAACAGAATTTAACTGAGGAAAAGCCTTATGAGCTAAGGCATCTCTCCTGCCCTCTGCATCTGATGTGCTTAAGAGGAGCTGCCAGGGCTGAGCCTGGAATGGTCCCACCAGTGTACTTATGGGCTGGGAAGGTGCCTGCAGATACGGGTGGGTGACGCACAGTCCAAAAATGCTTCTGCTGGTCCTCATCAGGCATGCTGCTGCTGTGGAGTAGGCAGTAGACATGCCCTTGGCTTTCCAAAATAGAACTTTGTTAGAAATGAGGTACTTAAGTCCAAAACCGTGCACCAGCAAACAAACAACTAAGTTTTCATCTAACTTTGGTGGTGGGCAGATTCACCTGGCACCTTCTGCTTGGACTGGAAACATCCAGTGGTGCCTAGGGTTGTGCTTCTGAGCATGCCCAGAACCGCCCCAGTCTGTGTAGGTTGGTGCCTCATTCCCACCTGACGTTCAGAACATAGGTGGAGGAGTACCTACATCCCAAGGAGGCCGACATGCCAGGTGTTCTCCATACACGGCTAATGCACACCAAGACAATTACGCTTCTCCCACAAAATGCAGTTAAGGGCAAAAGAAAGCCGGATAATACCTTTGTGGCTAGAGAAGTTGTCAGGAACTGAGAAACCCAGGTTCCACATCTTCTTCTGTATGAAGGAGGTGAAAACCCATATCTCCAGTGAGAGTGCTCTTACGACGAGGCAATACTCTACAGTGGTTGTACATGAGGAGGTGTCCTCCACCTCTGCTACTGAAGATGTACTACTTCCCTCAAAGAATTTGAAATAGATGGTGGCAGAAAAAGAAGTAGAAACACCTTGACTTTGTAGCTTAGTGGTCTTAGCATTCAACTGACTAGGGGGCGTCCTGAATTCCTGCCCCTGGCCCTGAGACTGTTTAACGTCAAACAGGCATTAGAGGAAATATCTACAAATCTGCCTAAAAGGTATATGTCCTCTTTCCTGCTTCTCCCCCTTCCTTTGAGCTTAAAAGTCAAATACTGCCTTAAACCATGTAAAAATACATGCATCTAGCAAATTGCTTGGCAGTATCATCCACCCCTATTAGGAATTGTGAGGCTGGGAGTCATCAGCTGTCTCAATGGGCCCACTCAACGCACCCATCCTGACAGCACTACGCTCAGAGACTGGCGTGAAGACGACTCAGCTGCCCTAATTCATTTCCCCCTCTTTCTCGCTAGCAAAATGCCATGCTTCTCAGCTCCTGCTCCTCTCCTCTTCAGAAAAGAGGTCCTACCGCTTCAATTGACCACCGACCTGATACTCAAGCACTGATGCTTACCCATCTTCAGACAGGTTGATAATCTCCTGCTTCCAGCTCATACCACTTGAAATAAAGGTTACTTACCTGCTACTCATTTCAGCCACCTACTCCCTACATGGCCCTCCCTCTCGTGGGAGGTACAGCACTTCCATGCCTGCGCGCCCACATGCAGCTGACTCTCAGTGTGAACACCTTTACTTAGTAACAATTCAGAGACGGGTGATTCCCTAGCTTTCAGCGGGCAAAACATCCTGCTGCTGCGATTCTGCCCAGACAAAGAAATGCTTTTATTCCAGGCAGAGTCAATATGACCGATTTCATTTCTATTTCTGCCGCAACCTTGACCCATCTTATCCGACTTCTTCATTCCAATGACCCCACGTACCACCTGAAATGATGGACAAGCTTCAGCTGCCTTCCTGCCGCTTCCTAATGGAGAGTCTTCTACACGCGGATACATCTTGCAGCTGGCAGATTTTTCCCTGATTTGCAGCCAATCTCCGTTTCACTACATTAGTCCCAATTACACTGCCTTGGGCTATCCCAAAAAATTATCTGTAGCCAATGGTATAAGTGCCTTTCAATCCTACTTCCAATTCAGAATGAATGCTTGTAGATTTAGCTGTTAAGCACAACCCCTCTAGTACACGTTGCAGAGGAGCCGTTCTTCTACTCCCTGCAATGAGACCTCTCCTTTTATATTCAATTTACTGCCATTGGCTCAGCAGTGCAGAAGACAATATTAAATGGTGGTCTTCCTTTCTGCAAAATGCTTTGTGCTGTCTGAGAAGAACTAATAATAATGCTATGGTAGATACCGGAACCATCGCCTGGGTGCATGGTGCAGCAAGGGGACATCAAGTGCATGGTGCAGTGAGGGAGGCCACATGGTGTGTGGTGTCCCACATGGGACATGATGCTCTTGGCTGGTCAGAAGCTGGACAGCCCTTGATTTAGGGCTCTCTCCTAGGAGGTACAGAAAGTGGGTTTGAAACCCTGGAAGCAGAGCAAATCTTTGAACCCACATCCCACAGTCCTGAGGACATGGCTTAACCTGTGCTATATATACAACAGACACATCTCTACGGCCTTTGTCAGGACACTGTTTGAGACTTTCCTACTCAATTGCTTAGAAAAAAGATATAGGCTCCTATCTGAAATTCTAGGAGAATGAAGGCCTCCCCGGGATTCGGGGCTCACCCTTGTCCTCAGGATTTCCTATGCAGCCTGCTCAATTGTAGGCATCTTCCCTAAACAGCAGGATGGCTGTTTAGCTGCATTAGGAGATGCCCAACCCTCCCTTTGCACTGTATCAGGAGCCTTAGTCCTTAACCTAGGATCCTGACTTCAACTCCACAGATTTAAAATCACAGGTGTCAGGATGCCAAATGATGCCAGTCTCTTATTGGATAGGAGGGGGTAGCAACTGCAGGGAATGGGGCGTGCTGACCGAGGTTCCAGTCCTAGGCTCCATATTGGTGGTTTTCTAGGACCCACGGCATTAGGAGCATGTTCTCTCTCAGTTACACACTCACGGGCTTTTGGTATTTGTACAGGGGCCTGTTGGTCCTTTCATGCCCAGCAAATTGCCATGCTTATATTTATATTTCAGAGAGGTGCCCCCCAAAATGCAAATGACCTGCTTTCCTGTCCTCCACACAGATAAAGCATCCCTAATTTGTTTGAAGTGTTAGAAAGGGTCTCTTGGGTTTTTGTTTCCATGACTTCTTGATTGGCTAAGATACCAACTTATTTGCTTTATTGTGTTTATTTTACAGACCTGTTCTTATGCATTGTGTAAGCTATACAGACCAAAGCCTGGGTCGTTTCCCCCCTTGAGCAGCTGATCCCCTACGAGATAAAATTCTACATGTCTATTTCCAGCAAAGCTTGTGACTGGATAAAAGAACAAATGAACTTTAAGACTAATTTTTATTAGGCAGCTATCACAATTTAAAAATCTCTAGTTCTTAATTCAGAAAGTCTCTCTTAATAAGTGTCATGCATGAATTCACCATCGCACTCCTCCCTGCTTTTAGCTTCCTTGTGATCAATCTTTAAATGCGGTGAATAAATAAGAATCAAACCAGAATGAATGCCTGAATGCAAAGCTAGACATTTTAGTATGCTCTTCACCCCGAGCATAAATAAAGCTGGGTAGAGCAAGGTAAACTGTAGCAAAACGATAGCAAGTTTATGTTAAGGGAGGGATTTAATTGGTGCCAATCCAGATTAAACTTTGGAGAGAGGGGCATTGTTTTCTAAAGGCTACAGCAAGTAACTGAGAGCAAGAGGTTGTGTATGCATGTGCAATTAATGTGCCTGAATTTACTGTGTCTATATGTGTGCCCAGGTCAGGAGCAAATTGAGCCAACAGGAACAGCCTAGTCCAGGTCTGCTCCTGCCCTGCTCTGCCTCCCTGCACCAGCCAAAGGGAGCTCCAGGCTCTGGCCGCAGGTGCCCAAGTGCCAGCCTTGGGCTGACCAGAGGCACAGAAGCATCCCAGAGTTGGTAGAAGGCAAGGTGGGGGCAGGAGGAGAAATCAGCCTTGGGCTCGTAGGAGCTCTAGGGGCAGCCTTGGGCTGGCAGGGGTCACAGGAGGTCAGTCCTGGGCTCCAGGTGGTAAGGAAGGCAAACCCCTAAGCTGAGCAGCAGTTGGTGCCCCCTGCTGCCTGAGCTGACCAGGAGTAATTTGCTCCTAAGTCAGCATGTACACATGCATTCAGACACATTAATGTAAAGAGCCGTTGGCTACTACCTGATTCTGTCGGTGCTAGCAAACAGTATTTTTTTACCCCAATCTACAGTGAACAAATTGCCATGTATGTGCAGACGGCGATGTTTTACTATGCCTTAGATTAGTCTAATGTGCAGTAAAGCTTATGTGTAGACACACCCAGAATGTCCCAAGTTTTGATCCTGCCCTGAATTGCCTGACTTCATATAGGTCATTTAGAATCAAATACAAAAAAAGGCTTCTAGGTCAACTCACGGGTAGATCTAGGACTTTTGAAAAGTGCGGCACATCATCACAAATAACTCAGCACATAGTTTTCTCCAGTTAAAGAGAAACTAGATGCTCTGCAAAAATGCTAGGGGGCTAGCACTATTGTATTCAGCTTAAGATCAAAACAAAACCAAAAATAACTATGGGAATGTGAACTAATTTGCTAGATTATATATAAAGCTTAAAAAAACCTTGCGACATACTAAGCAAAAATAGTCAAAAGAGATTACCATTAGTCCTGTAGTCACAATAGTTAAATGTGCTTCTCTTATTTAGAACCATAAAACAAAAGCTAGCCTTCTTGAGGGTCTTGACAGTGCCTCCAATTCTTCAGTGTCAGTCATTTCTACACCTGAATTAATATTACCACACCTAAATTAAGGTTTGCAACATGACAGAAGAAAGGATAGTTAGAACAGTGGAACATCAGGATCATTTAAATGAATAGGGGGTCATTAACACCCATGGAGTGGAGAGAGATTAGCAGGAATCTGGGAGAGGACAATGCATCATACATTCAACTGGCTGCTAGGGGTGTGCAAAGTGGGCCCTATTCGATTCGGATTCAGATTCAGCCCGAATCAAGGACAGTGATTCAATTCGTTGATTCGGATCACTGTTCCTGACTCGATTTGGCCAAATCTGAATTTTAAGTTTCAATGCTGATTCAGAGAATCAGCAGTTCAGACATAGACACAGCTTTAAATGTTTTTTCTACGTACCTCGAGGAACCACTGCAGCTTTTGAATGCCGTGATGCTGGAGCGCATGGAACATCCCACAGGAGTGCGGAGGTTGGGGGGGGCTGGACATGCTTGGTGGTGAACCCAGAAGTATTTCACTCCATGCACCCCAGCATCGTAGCATCCATAGAAATTATGGCTGGAAGGGACCTCATGACATCAGGTCCAGGCCCCTCACCATAGGCAGGAAGTCAGCTGGGATCAAGTGACCCCAGGAAGAGAAAAGCATGAATCCAGGACTTAAATCCAGGACCTTCAATCCCTTCAAACCCAATGTGCTATCCACTGTACCACAGAGCCACCTATTAGTTAGAGCCATCTGCTACCTATAGGTATGTAGAAAAAGCATTTAAATCTGCACTTATGTCTAAATCTCTGACTCTTTCCAAATCTGTCCAAATCAGTTTGGAGGGTTCTGATTTGATTCAGAGAGATTAAAGGGTCCTTTCATTCAATTTAGATTCAGAGATTTGGCCATTGAATTGGGCCGAATCGCCACTGACTCGAATCAGGGACCAAAGCTTTGCACAGTCCTACTGATTGCTTCAGCACTGTGAACACATCTACAGGAGACGTTCATTTTGGAGCTATCTGATTAGCTGTGCAGTAGAATGTCAGAGATAAATGGTTAAGAGATGCCTCGGCACAGCTGCGTTTAAGCACATTGCTAGTCCCCGGTGCATGGATTTTCCCTTGCGGTGGGAAAAAGTCCTTGGTGCAAAATCAGCTCCCGCCAAAAGCTTACAGCTGCACCATTCAGTGCATGCTTTCAATTGGCTCAGTGTAAATGATGCAGACATGGTGGCTAGCAATTGGCTCGCTAGCTGTATAAAAGGCTTGAGAGGTACCCGCCCAAAAGGGGGAGGAGAGCCCAGATACACGGAGGAGAGCTCGGATGCACGTAGGGAGAGATCTCCACGTATACCTCGGAGCCACGGAGGGGCCTGATCAACCACCAACGACTCCCCGTCGCGGTTACCACAATGTACCCCATACCCCACGTGAGTGTGAACGTCGGTGTGCTTGTCTACGGTTTCGTTTTGTTGTTTGTCTACAGAGTGTGCCTACACTGCATACCTCACTGTATTGCAGACTGTAAGTAAAGTTTTTTTGTTGCAACCGCTATGCCTCCCGCACTTAATTCCACTCCATTGGCGGCCCCATTCTGCCGGCGTTTCTCAGCCCCCACATAGAACATCACCATTTACACATGCAGTGCTATTAGGGTGGAGTAAACTAATTAGCTCTGCTGTAGGATAGTACTGCCAGGCTCAAGAACTATCCTGAGGTAGAGTTATTTAGACATGTAGATTCTGACAGGGCTGGCTGGGGCATGAGGGGGCTTCGGTGCAGGGGCTGCCTGCTGGCTAGCACCACACTCGAGTACCCTCGTGTCTCAGCCAGCCCCTCCGCAGCACATTGAGCTGGGCAGGAGCAACCCTGGGTAGCCAGACTGATCCCTAGGGCCCCCTGCCAGCCGGGGCTGCTCCGACCCAGCTCAGCATGCTACAGTCCTCGGCGCACATGCAAACAGCACACCTAGGAGCAATAAACTCTGGCGCAAACTGCGTCCGAGTTTATTCGTTCACATTAATTGCACATGTAGATGTACCCTGTCTCAATAGTAATGTGGCTACCCCTTCCAGGCAGCTAGTTTTAAAGCTTGGGTGGAGCAGGATTCAAAGGGGTGTGCAATGGCATCACTGCACCCCCTGGATATATCCGTGCATATACTTAAGAGAATTTAGGCAAAATCATGATTACCCCTCCCCCCATTTCATGCTCAGCATTTGCTTAACCTTGGAGATACCTTAATTAGTTGCCACCCATTTTGACCATAAATTTCTTTGTGTGCCCTACAGTTGTGCCTTCTTGCACCTATCTAGAACTGCCCTGGCTTGAGCAGTTAGACACTGAGATCCTGCCTATGTCCCATTTGTATCCTGCAACTGGGCAGAGCAAGAGCACACACCCGCAAGGGTAACCATTCAAATAGGGTTGGGTTTGGCCAGTCAGAAAAAGCTCAACTATTTGTAAAAGATATATGCAATCTCTTCACTCAAGCTGGAGATCTTTGCACACGAGCAGAAGTCAAGATAGGGATAAACCTTGAGTTATACCAGTTATTTTCAGGTGAAAATAAGCCTGCTATCCTTTTGCTGGAAGGGGTACCCTCTAGAGAGAAAAAAACAATGTCTGGAGTTATTTCTGCTCTTTATCAATTCCATGCCTTTTTTATTATTACTTTAATGTTAGTACTATCAGCCAAAGTCTCCTGGGAAAGATTTAATATGGGGAAGTATGTTATGTCACTGAAAAGTATAGGGGTAAGTGAAAATAAATGAAATATAGAAAGACTGCCTGCCCCAGGGATAGGTCTGAATCACTTTTAGTCTGAGTGATGGACAAAAGTTCACATTTATTCTGTATAAATAACAATAGTGTAGGACTTGCCATCTTTGATCAGACCTTTCATCGATCAAGGACTTGATCCAGCACTCTGTGTCGAGCCTGATTTAGATGCATCTATGAATGAAAATAAGCATTTGCTTCAGCACCTAGCTAAAATAATCCTTTACGAAGGCATCAGGCTTGTCAACCCCAGATTAGCAGAGCACTTAAGTGCATGTTTAAGGCTATGCTTAGTTTGATCCCTATTCATCATCTCACTCATGCTTATGCTCAAGTCATGTTTACTCCAGTAGGATTTAGATATGCTCTTAAATATTCTACTGAATTGGAAATGAAATGATGGTCCAGGCTTTGCTGACAGACAAGAGAGGGCATTTGTATACTTTCATAGATCCCTTTTGAAGTCAATGAACACTTCAACAATATAAAGAATAT
>JAGPOW010000261.1:260305355-260329218 GCA_030014935.1 Caiman crocodilus | reverse complement strand
TTATGAAGGAGGTAACAGTTGTTTGCATACATGTCGATCTACTCAAGTCATGGTTCCTGCTGCTGTAGACCGTAAGGAAGGAGTAGCATTCCAAGATGAGGGAACCATCTTAGCACAGGTTAAAATTCCCAATTTAATGAAAGACGTATGCCTCAGGGGTAATTGAGACTCCATCTCTGAATGTATTTAAGTGTTTCCAGTTTAAGTGAACAGGAGAGCTATGTGGTTCTGCAGAATGAAGTAGAACATACCTCTGGGTTGCACAAGTTGAATGTAGACAAGATCTCTATCTATACAGGGAAGCTCTCCCTTCTAGCATTGCTGAACTTGTTATGTGCTCCTTTCACGTGGTCTTCTTCTCAAGTAGCCTTATGTTCCTTGATGGTCTATTGAGATGGTCTTGGTAGTGCTCTGTGCTCAGGTGCTAGGGATCTTTTACATGGCTGGTGCATTTATCATCCTGCCCTGGCTTTCTTACTGTTTGTGTGGGGTCCTATATGCCTTATTTCTCATACAGGCCAGGACCCACCATTATATTCAGAAAGTGTATCTGCCAGGGTAGATAGCGCTATCACTCTTTGAAGGCAAAAACCCTCCAACTTTGTTGCTACTTTGATATAATTACAAGTACAACTAGGAGCCGCACAGGGCCGAAATTACACTGATATTGTCTCTTTAAGAAAGCCAGGAATAAATTCACTCAAGACCTGACTCTGCCTCCTTTGCTCCCAGAGGAGCCATGCTTTTCTCTACAAATACAGCCACAGAGATCAATGGGGCTGTTTATGGACTGTGATACTCCTTGGGATAAAATGAACCTAAGTAATGCTCTTTTTGACCTCGCAGCATACCAGATCCAGGAATCACCTTTGTCAGCTCCAGGATTTGCTCCAGAGCTTGAGTGTGATCCATGTCAACTCACAGTAGAAGTGGAGCACAGATGTGTAGAACTACCCAAAAAGTGGTTGCAAAGAGCATGGAGCTGGACTGTTCTTGGTGGCGGCACATGACAGAACAAGGAGCAATGGGCTCAAGTTGCAGCAAGGAAGGTTTAGGTTGGATATTAGGTCACGAGTAGGGTGGTGAAGCACTGGAACAGGTTGGAGAGGTGGTAAAATCCCCATCGTTGGAGGTTTTTTAAGGCCCAGCTCAACAAAGCCCTGGCTGGAGTGAGCTACTTGGGGCCAGTCTTGCTTTGAGCAAGGGGTTGGACTAGATCTGACCTCCCAAGGTCCCTTCCAAACCTAATCTTCTATGATTTCTAAGAACATTTATTTTTCCCATTCCCAGTGCACTCCTTAGGTCTACCATAAGGCTAAGCTTGGCTAGAGTCAAAGACAGTGGCTATCATGTTTAAGTGAGATAAATTTGAGGAGATAAAAATAAACTTTTCTGGACCTTCCCACCAGAATGTCATCTCTAGACATCCCACAGAGCTGTGCAAATAGAGATAAGCTTTCAATTATGCACATCCTAATAGTGCCATGGTGTACTATAATACCTTCTGGATATGTCTTGTGAAACTTCTGAAAAAAGATTAATTTTTCTTTTAAACGGACTGTCACACAAGATGCATTATGTACTAGGACAGACTGTGCTTCAGTAAGTGATAAAATAGAGTGTTTTTTCAAGGAATAGTTTTATTATGCAGTGGGTTGGGTTTTTTTTTGCGTCTGTGAAATGCGGTGATGTAGTCAGTGTATATTGTAGATTAATAAACAATGGATAATGGAATTGTGGCAGTGAGAACAGTTCTTTCTAACATGTGAGAAAGAAAAGCAATCTGATCTAAAGAATTACATATTTTCCTTACTATGCGCAGATCTATTTGCATTTCAATTACTCCTATTATTCTAGTGTGGCTATATTACCAGAACGATGAGATTTAGTGGATAATAATGAGCACAGTGGGTGTCCTGACACTTTATGTGTATTTCAGCCAAGCAAAAATAATCCTGAAGAAAAATTCAATGCAAGGTTCCCCTACAAACGTTTCCTGGTCCTTCATCATCTTGCTTGCTATGGCCCATAGTCTGACAAGGGAGATTGTTGCCTACAAAGAAATGTGGTTTTGAACTAGTTGTCTCAAAGGAGCCACGCTGCCTTGCTAACCTCATTTGCTCTCTACATTGGGATCTGAACCTTCACCTCAAAGCATTATAGAAGTAATACCACCTTGGTGGAAGGTAGGAATACATTCAAGAGTTTGATAGGGCTCCACTCTGTTAACGTCACATGGTGTAACAGGGAGCCAGCTTGTGACCGTTATTTCTAGTCACTCCTGGTAGCACTTGGGGGAACAGGGATTCCCCCAGTGCCTGCTGGTCCCCTCTGACTAGTTTGTAAATGGCCACTAGATCCCCCCTCAGCCTTCTTTTGTGGAGCTGAACAGGCTAAGGCCTCTCCTCATAGGGCCTGCCCTGCTGACCCCTGACCATGCAAGTGGCGCTCCTCTGGACCCTCTCCATGCTGTCCACATCCCTCCTGACATGTGGTGCCCAGAACTGGACGCAGTACTCCAGCTGAGGCCTGACCAGTACCGCATAGAGGGGGAGGATCACCTCCTTGGACCTGCTCGAGATGCATTTGTGGATGCACGACAAGGTGCAGTTGGCCTTCCTGACCGCGTCCCCACACTGTCGGCCCATGTTCATTTTGGCATCCATAATGACTCCAAGATCCTTTTCTGCCTCTGCACTGGTGAGAAGGGAGTTCCCCAATCTGTAGGTGTGCTGCTGGTTCTTCCTCCCCAGGTGCAGCACCTTGCACTTGTCAGTGTTGGAACCCATCCTGTTCTCATCCTCCCACCCCTGTCACCTGTCCAGGTCTGACTGCAGCCTATTCCTTCTTTCTAGCGTGCCCACTTCCCCTCACATCTTAGTGTCATCTGTGAATTTGAACAAGGTGCTTTTTACCCCCTTGCCCAAGTCGCTGATGAAGATGTTGAACAGTGCGGGCCCGAGGATCGAACCTTGGGGCACCCCACTGCCCACATCCCTCCACGTCAAAAATCACCTATCCAGCACCACTCTCTGGGTGCGGCCCTCCAACCACTTAGCAACCCATTTGACTGTGTAGGTATTGATGCCATAGTCCCCTAGTTTTCTTAATGAGAATGGGGTGAGAGACAGTGTTGAGGGCCTTCCTAAAGTCCAGAAAGACTATGTCTACCACTACACTTGCATCTAAGGATTTTATGACCTGGTCATAGAAGGCCACCACGCTGGTCTGATAGGACCTGCCTCTAATGAACCCACATATACGTGAACACATATACCCCTTCATTTGGACTATAGGACTTCCCTCCCTGGTGCAGGCTCAGGTGGCCATAGCCATTCCTGGCCCCAACTTCTACCCACAGTGATATGGGGGCTAGAGGTTATTGAGGTGCCCTGGCCCACCTTCCACCAGGGTGGTAACTGGGCTGATATTTCCTGGGTGCTCCCACGTAACGGGGAGCCCCACCAGGCCACCCACTCGCAGCAAGGTGCAGTTTTAAGCCATGCCTAGCACCAAGAGCCTCCTGATCCCACCTGAAGATGTTCTACTCCTTAATTGAGCCAGGCAAGGTGCCTGCCCGTCTGCCTGCAGTGAACTGCTCTCCTTATATAGGTGGCCATGGTTCTAAATTGGCCACCACAATCAAGCACTTGCTGGCTGCTTGATTCGGCCATTAAAGTGGGTTCTTTAATTTAGTTCTAATAGACATATTTTCACATAGTGTGTCAACAAAGACCATTTAATTTTACTAAGCTTCTTGCCAACCTCACAAGTCTAGACAAGAATCCACCAAAAAAATGAATAAAACCAATAAAAAGAAAAAGAAGAAAGAAGGAAGAACAAAAGATGATCCCAACACTTATCCTGCAAAAAACTAGGAGTGTCAAAATCAGAAATAGTCAGGAATTATGTTCTCTACTAAATTTTCAATAGTTTGTTGAAAAATTGACCTCCTTCTATGGGGACAGGAATCCAAGTCCCAAAGGTGCAATTTTTAGTAACTTAAAACCAAAAAAGGTTTATTTTGTTTAAATAAAAGTTTTATGTCTTGTTTTAAAGCCCCCAAAAGTGGGCTTTTCAATTTTTTTGGTCACAAGCCAGTGTATTCAGAACCAAAAATGTTAATGAAAAAATGGTTTTGGTGAAACATCGTTTTTGGACCAAGAAAAGGTCCTGTACAAATGTACCTAGCTTCATTCACAAGCCTATTTAAGAGCTTTGCCTGAATTTTGAAATTATAATAAAATAAGAAAGAGTTGCATGGTTTGGGGGTCATAATACATTGTTCTCCCAAGCAATGGGAGAAGTTCAAGAGACTCAAGAATCTTTATTCACAGAGGATACATCTGCATGAAATGTTTACTGAGCATTAAACTAATTGGCTGTGCAGTAACATTATGCATCTACATGTGCACCCCTATTAGGCTGGAGTAAACTAATTTACTCTGCAGCAGGATAGTACTTGTATCAGAGGGTTTTTTTAATCCACTGCAGTGCATGTGTAGACACTGAGACACTGCCCCAGCTGGCTGAGGCACAAGGGTGCTTCAGTGCGGGGGCTGTCTGCCAGCTTTTCCCACACTGGAGCACCCTTGTGCCCCAGCCAGCCTCTCTGCAGCATGTTGAGCTGGAGGGAGCAGCCCTGGGCTGGCAGGCTCACCCCCAGGACCCCCTGCTAGCTGGGGTTGGCTCAAAGGGCTGCAGTCCTGGACGCACGTGTAAATGGCATGCCTGGAACAATAAACTCCGGAGTTTATTGCTTCACATTAATATGCACATGTAAATGCACCCAGAGAGCAACCAAAAAGTACAGCTGCCTGTCAAATCTTTATATATTTTTTTTTTATTTCCTGTGTCTTTTCCTAATGACTGTGTTTTCAAACCTGGTACCTAATGTTGGACCAGCAAAACTAGTATTTGTGCATATAAACCAAAACCTATGCACAAAACTATCGCATTTGATGTCGACACAGATGGTGACAGATAGATATGAATGCAAGTGTGTCTTGCACAGTGGATCGTGGAACAGATCAGGTGATCTATGTTGAAAACATGGCTCCATGCTACTTCTGGTTCAGTGGGGGAGGGGATTTCACTCAGACGTGGCATGCACAAATGAAACCGTCTTAAGAACTTGAAAAACGTTGTCTTTGGATTTGAGAGTGCACATTGCATTTCATTCATCAGAACCAAGCGGGTTGCTGGCAGTTGTTGCTGTTGATGCAACGACGGATTAATCTCAAAGAAAATCCACATTGACGCAAGCGTCAGAGATTCAGCTACAGAGCATGGATTTGCTACGGCTAGTATTGATCTCAGTATAAAAAGTGAGATGAGGGAGATACTCGGATTCACGCCAGCTCAAGATGTGGTACTTGGCTATTACTTACTTGAAATACTCAAAAGGAGACTTTGTTTTCCAAAAAGCTGTCTGAAGGCTTCTTTTTCCACCTAGTGGTGCTTCAAATCCAACGATCTACCTGAGCCTAGGTGGTTAGTCTTGGCCAGCGTGGTTAAGGCAGACCTGTTTCTGCCATGAATGGTATACAAGGGGGAAACATAGCTGCCATTATTTTTAGCCACCTTTGCCTCCTGGACCCAAATGAGCAGCTATGCATTTTCAGCTGCACTGAGTCGAGTCAGCCTTTTCTTTCAAGACCAGAAGAAGGTTTAGCTGTATACCTCTGGATGTGTACCAAAGCACCTTAACCATTGTGCCCTGCTGTGTTTCTACTGCCTGATGCTGTTAATAACTTAACCCACTGCCCCACTGTATTGTATTCCTAGGTGTACTAATTTCTAGCGGCATACCTGCATCCTTTCTTAATAAAAATCAAATGTCCACTAAGAATGATGTGCTTTCTCCTTGAACCTTATTAATGATCAAAGTGCTGAAAACGTGGATAATTGAGCAATGTTCCAGATCAGGATATTTGCTCTTGTCATGATCCAAGGATCATAAATTATCCTCATTGGCCACAACTAAGAGTTCCAGGTTTCCTGTCTCTGGAAACGATCCACTTCTTGTTCTATCAGGAAACAAAATGAAAGTTGTTCCAATTCCTTGTTCCGTAAAGGTTTCCCTTAGCTCTCTTTATAGCCTCAGTCTGAAATGGAAACAGCCTTGTTGATAAATCCTGTAGGTTCTCTCGGCTCTCACCTTGGTACTTGGTATTTTCCTTCACATCACTGCTGAGGCAGATATTAGGTCAAATTTTCAACGTGGCCTCAGTGATGCAGGGGCCTCCTTCATTGACCCAAATGAGTCGATTGTCAAAATGTAAGTCAGGCTCAGACATCACTAAGGCCCAGATTTTCAAAGGCTTTAAGGCATCTCAGACCCATGGATTTAGCTTTGTGACTGAGAATGACTCAGTAGGATTGTCTTTGCAACTCATCGGCCCAATGTGCTCCCTAAGCAGAGGGCAAGATGGCAAAGCTAGAGAAGATAAGGAAGTCAAATGCACTGGGAGTGAGTCACCTCAATCTACTGGGATTTCAAATGCACTGGGAATGATACACCAGAAAGCAGGATTACCTTCCTGCCTTATCCCTGACCACCCAGGAAGTCTGAGACAGATGAGGATGCTGAATCCAGATCTCCCAATCCATAAACTAGTTCCCTAACCATTGAGCCATCCCTTCAAAACAACCCAGGGTCAGCACTGATGAGTACCTGGGCCTGGCATCCATCCCCATCCTCAAGGAAAACCAGGCTGATTGGCTTACATTGTAGAAAGATATTTCATCCCTACCTGATCACACGTGCCAAGTGTTACATTTGGTTTCCTATACATTATGGAAGAAAGATGCAACTTAATTCCATTGCAGTATATTGTGTCATTTATCCCTTGCACCCCAGATCTTCTTCATCTATCTGCCCCCAGGCTTTAAGGCAAGTGGGACCTGGATCCAGATGTTGCAGCTCTTCTAGGTTCAATAAAAATAAACCAAGTACATTTAAATCATTAATCCTCCTCTTCTCTCATGCCAAGAACTCTCATCCCAATCTATCTTTGTCTTGTTCCTCCTGTTCCTTGGCACGTCACACACAATCGTTTTCCTAATGTGGATATATTGGCAAACTGAGTGAAGGAGAGGTCCTGCATCTAGCAGCACCTGGATGTAGTGCCTTCCCTTAGCCTGATTAACTGGCTTATTTCCTGAAAGCATCTTCAGTAGCCTGTGTTGCATTGTGGCCAGAGGAAATTTGCCCTTGGTCAATGCTGAATGCCCAGGGTGAATTTTCTACAAACTTGCTTCTAAAACAATTTGGTTTCTAATTACTGTTTAGGCGTGGGATGATAGGCTTGCAGCATTCGTATGGATCCTAGCATAAGCTTCCCGTGTTTGTGTGCTGAGGGGGGTTTTCAGCTTCCCCCCGTGAGCTGTGAGAACATCTGAGTCCACTGCAACATCACCTGGACTATAATAGACTGCACTGGATTTAAATGGCACCATTCTTCCATCGTTCTTAGGAAACCAAATGTAACATTTTGTATGTGTGATCAGGCAGAGATGACAATTGCTTTCTACTCTCCATTCCTCTTCCCCAAGGTCAGCACCATTTTGCTGGCTAAGAATGACCGGATAGGATTCTCAGTGTTTGGTCCCTGCTTTAATGGTAACCGAAAAGGAAGGTTAACCAAGAAGGAATTCAAACACACACACACACACACACCCCACATCACATTTTGGGAGCGATTGCCCTCATTACGCCAACCCAGTGAGCTAGAAACAAGGACCGATTTTTCAATCTCAGTTCCCTTTATTCAGGCTTTTAGGCTCAATCTCCTCTGACATGAATTTGGACTGAACCTCTTACTTAGTTTCCTTTATTCTTTATCATCTCAGAGTAGCTCGGAACTATTTTTGGACTTGCGTTTGTGAATTGAGAATGAATATTAATAACTGGAATTAAATTTCAAAGCATTTGAAATACGATGTGACCTCTAAATGTATCTACCCCACCACAAGAAGCAATTCAAAATAAATAAGAACCACGAGAAGTAAAATGTTAACTATGCATTGTGTTTCCTCTACAATCAGAAAGAGATGCAAATGAAAGAAACACATATACATCCTTTCAAACAGAAAGCCAGGCTTAAGCAGTAAATATGTTGACGTCAAGATGATTAGTGATGTGGAAAAGTATGTGATTTCCAAATTAACTAATTATCTTCGAGCCTCTTTGCATTTACTCAGATAATTATAGCACTTTGCACTCCACACATTTCATGTGCTAGTGTCTATATAAGCTTTAGAAAGATTGAAGCTGGGCTATGCAAGGAGCAATAAGGAATTAGATATCTGATTCCACTGCATTTCAATATGAGTTGAGGGTTTGGGGTTTTTTACTGCTTTACCCTTCCTTGACAATCTTATCCTAAATCATTAAGCTTTGCAACATCTGTTTGACACAGGTAAGTATGGCTCTTCTAAATTTACACAAGCAGGTGAACAAAGAAAAGACACTTTTCCAGGTCAAATAGGGCCCAGACCATAAACCAACGAAGTTAAGAGGTGTCTTCCTGTTGACTTCAGTTCAATTCCACAATATAACCGTTGATGGGCCTTGAAACAAAACCTGTTCTGGGGAGTCCTAAGCTTCCTTATTCTAAATACCAAGCACTTTTCCAATCCCCTGGGCTTTTCCCAATGAGTCTTACACATCAGATGAAAGACAAGAGGAATAAGAGTATTATTCCTAGCGGGTGCACAGCCACCAAATCCAAAAAAGGACCCCATCCTTGGCAGTTTGTGAACCCAGCAAACCCAACCATTTTCTATTTACCTCACTGACAATGCCTCCATGGACTCGAACATAAATGAATTTAGGCTCAGTTTACTGTGTTTTAGGTGCACGTTGCATGCAGGGTGGCAGAAAATTATTTTTTCTGATGGATTTTGGTATTGCTACTTCCAAAAAAGTAGGCCGGAAATGGAAAACCTACCTTGTTGTGCGAGTGCAAAAGAGTCTCTGACCTGAAGTGCTCGTCGACTACCTGAAAATGTGAAAGGAGTGGGATTAGACTCAGATCCGTTAATTCTGAAATAAATAACACTAAGACGATGAGTGCTGTATGTGACACATGCAACCCGGTACCTTTTATTGAAAAGTGACATTTTTGTGGAAAGGCCATCTTTTTTACCTTACTGACTTCATATACCCTACATCCCAGTCGTTCATGGGAGTTTGGGAGTACAAAGACTAGGATCCGAAGTTGCTCCTCCCTCTAGAGCCTCTTAAGCAGGCATTCGCCAAAGAAAACTAAGGTGAATGTGCTGTCATGGGGTCCTCCGTTTTATCTTGATGCTCTAGCTCCTTTTTAAGCTGTTTTGTTCCTCCTGTCGCTCTCCTGTTTTGATGTGACTCTGTTTTCGTATTGTGAGCCACCCTGAGCCTTTGGTGGGGAGGGCGGCATAAAAATCAAATAAATACATAAATGAACTAGGTGTCTAATGCAAAATGATCAAACATCAATTTACATTCCAGCTTTTTAAAACAAACAAAAAAAATCATATTTGCAATACCCCATGCCCATTTCTCCCTTTTGTGGACCTTAGCTGGTTTCTCTTAGGCTGAAGGAAAATAAATCCACAAGGAAACCTAAAACATTTCATTATAACATTCTTTTAAAGCAGCTTCTTTAACACCATGCACTTATGCAAAGCCCTACAATGAAGCAACCATTATTATTTACATCTTTCCTGGAACCGAAATGACAAGAAACAATTAACCGTGTCATAAATGACATCTCTGTAATCTTTGCTATGCCGGTGACTGATGGCAATGTCTTTATAACGGGCGTTCAAACTTCCTGATCATTCTTCTCTCAATTACGGTGGAACACGGCTCAAAGTTTACTTTGCTAGCTTTACATGAACAAGTGAACAAAAATGCTTCAAGATTGTAAGACGCTGTCAGAGAAAGGGTGAAAAACACTGTTAATGATGGAGTAGGCTGTGAAAACTCAGGCCCCTCTGAACCCGTTAATGAGGAGGCAATGCTTGCTTCACAAAAGGCAGTGGCTCTGTGTCGAAGAGCTGAGCCTTGTCTAGAGAAGTCCAGTTTTGCTATCTTGTCCTTGTCTTTCAGGGTGATCAGGGACAGAATAACCAGTATCATGGGATGCAGGGTACTGCAAGCCATACACCAGTTATTCCAGGGCTCTGCCTGTTAAGCTAATTAGTGTTAGACCACTAATGAAACACTATTGAGATGCACTTGGTTGAAAGCAGGCTTCAGTCTATCACTGCATGGCACTTTGACATCTTTCTTTTCTTTTGCAGAGGTGCATTATGGCACAGGTGTCTGCTATTGGAAACAGGTCCCTAATTCAATATGCACTTGCTTCAGCGACCAGAAAACTTTTTTTTTTTTTTAACTTCTAGTCCTATAAACCGCAGCTCCTTTATCCCTGATCTAATCATGAGCATTAAAAGCCATAATAAACCAGCACTCAGCTCACAGAGATACGTGGCCAAGTTGGCTAAACAAATAACTCCGGAAAGCCAAAACTCGTCACCAAAGCACGTTTGAAATTAAAACTCCCGGAGAAAATTTGGCTCTTGGGTCGGAGTTCAAAGTGGTGAGCCAACATCTTTCCAGGGGCTCGCCATTTCGCTTCTGTGTGACGATGTTTTGATGAACATTTCTCATTTCTTAAGAAAGAAACTGAAAACACAGGCGAGTGGAGAGGGTAAGTAGTGTGATCAGCTAATGAGACAGGGAGAAGCAAAACCTACGGTTGCATACGAGGCAGCGATTTAACATCCAAGAACGCTAGAGAGGCTAAGCGGCTCTCTCGAAGCCATCAGGAATTTTAAGCCATCGGTTGAGGCTCGCTGGCAACATGATTTTTTTTTGAAGTCTCACCGAAAGGACCAAGAAAGACCACTCAGAACACCAGCAGCTAGTTCATCGGGGTCTCTGCATGCCCAAACGCATGAGAAAGTTGCACTGAGACTAAATTTGGAGGACTTAGGGCCCAGTAGCTTTTGAGAAGTCTGAATTGGGGTGCGTTGCAAGACTCTTGGTTCTTGGAGAGGGTACGGTGGTATACCTCAGTGCTGTTTCATGGACTGTTAATTGGGAATAATATAGGCACCCATCTGTTAAACATATCTGGAATGGATCCCGGTGCCTGGGAGTTTCTGCAGCCGAGTTCACAGAGCACCTGGTCTACTTGCCACCAGGCAGCCCGCTCCTCCAAACCCTGGAAGGAAAGAGCAAAGCGAGAGGTGCGTGGAAAGAAACCTCCAAGTGAGAAACTCAGCAGTTGCCAAGGTTACCTGAATCCAGGATGTAAGAAATGTGGAGCTGCGACAAGATCGGTGCTCAGACCTTGATACAGGTCACCACCACCTCTTGGGAGTGACGTCCGGCCCGACCCACAATGACATTCAGATGGACAGGCGAGTTTCTGAGAACGACAGCCTCCTGCAAAGTGCTGCTGAAGCAGGCATGGATGCTTTATTTTTCCAGAGCACCCGAATGTGTCCTAGTCGTTGCTCACTTGCCATGAAAGCAGGGGTCAGCAATTGTTAAGACTGGCAGGGCATTGTTTGTAACCCACGTGCCCCTCCACTATGCCCCCTTCGGCGGCACCAGGGTCTTCCTGGCTCTGTGCCACAAGACAGCAGCCCTCGACACAAAGCAGGGTGGGTATGGGGGCTGCAAAGGGGATCAGCAGCGCATAGCAGAGTAATGCAATGCCTGGCACAAGGCAGAGAAGGCATCTCCCCCACCACCTGCTATGGATACCCAATCCCCACTACTGGCCATCGATACCCACCCTGACAGACATGCCCCGTCCCACCACAGGCCACCAGATCCAATCGCTTTGTGAGCTGTTGATTGGTGACCCCTGTATCACAGTATATGCCTAGGGGGGCCAAACTACTGATCCGACGAGCCACACACAGCCAAAGCCACAGGATGAATGGAGCTGGGGCCACCGCATGCAGGACAGTCACTGCCTTGGCACAACGCGACACATATGCGGCAACTGATGTTTCTCTTACATGGGGGGCATGGAGTACGCCCCCTTTACACTGCCTGGGAGCCATGTGTGGTGCGAGAGCCACAGTGCGGCTACCCTTGGATGTCTAACAGACAGCCTGCGAGCCAGATCTGGCCCATGGAGCTAGATGAGCCAGCCTTCGGGTGTCTGGACCAACCAGGTCCGTGGGGTGTAAGTTTAACACCCCTGGCTTATCCCAGTGCGGTTTCTGTGATAAACCCAGGTTTCTTCTTTTAAACCAAAACACTATTTTCTGCCCTTGTATGCAGGAGCAGAGCTTTACAAAACAAGAAATCCTCTTTCATGGCCTCTTCTGATGCAAGCAGTATATCAAAGGCAGGGTACCACCATAGAGATTAACTGGATCAGAGGATGATAACCTTTTGTTAGTATCTGATGACATAGGCAGTCATCTGCAATGGCTTATGCCTCTCTGAACCAGTTAGTCTCTAAGGTGCCACCCTGCCCTGCCTTCTGTCTGACTTCAGATTAGTGTGGCTAACTTCCTCACCGTAACCCTTAGGCAGGTCAGAAACCAAGGAAGCTCTGCATTGTCCGAGCTTTCGTCTAACCGTGGTGGAGAGGCCTTCCTCTGCTGCGCACGTTTTATAAGCTTTCCCTGTCTTCAAGAAGCCACGACTCCTATTCTTCTTGACAGAGTACTGCCGGATAACGCAATGGCATCGGGCTTTATCCCCAAGAAACAAGAATTTCCTTTTGCTGCAGGGGATGCAAACGGCTGAGCAGTGGGATAAAGCTCCTATGATACGAAGGGTCGAGGGCCTTCATTTTAGCGACACCCAGGGTTGTTATTGATTTTCAGCTGCCTTTCAGCTTGCAAAGATCTCTGGAAAAAAACCAAACAAAACCCACCAACATTGAGAGGCTCGTCTGCTAAAAGCAGCGCTTTGTGCCGAGCTGACATTGAAGTGGGGAAGGTTTTATGAAATAACCGAGTAACGGTTTATAGCAAATAATGCGCTGAGACACCGGGTCGCTCACTTTGCCCCTCCAAGTACAGCCAAATGACAGGTAATCGTGTGGCCCCTACAGCAGAGCCTGAAATCCCTCTGTCTCGTCACTCTCATCTTGATTCAAACCTGTGTCTCCATCAACCACAGCTTTTACAGGTTTTCTTTGCAAGCTGCAGCTACTTAATTGGGGGGGGGGGGGTGGCACTGGCCAGGGAAATCAGCACCAAAAGGTAATGCAGATGGTGCCTTGGAGAAACCTTAGAGAAATCCCAGCCATCAGAACAAATCGGATGCCGAGCCCTCTGTCTTCAGCTGTTGATGGACAAGGGGAACCTGGTAAAAGCACTGCTGCTTGACATAGAAGAAAAAGGAAGTTCTTAAACCAAACTTTCCTGGTAGTCTTCCACCCGAATAATGCATAACAGTTGCTGACCAGGCCATGCCCAAGTTTTAGTCAGCCCCATCTGCGCAGCCGCTGCACTCAATACCCCAACTGGTTAGTACTTCTGTAACCCTTTTTGCAAGAAAATATTCTGTCTTGGGGTCACTGGATGCTCCCTATGAAGACTGAGGGAACTGGAGTCGTGTATGGCGGAGGGGTAGCCCTCATTTTTTCATGGAGGGCTGTGCTGAGATGAGAGCCGGCTACATACCCAAGGCACCTGCATGGTCCCCGTCGCCGTAACTGCAGCGTGCCTCGCCAGCTTTCACGGGCGTGCATTCGGTCACAGGGTAGGGAGGGACCCCAAATAATCAAGCCCAACCCCCCGATACAGCTGCAAAGCGATGCCTTGCCCTGCCTTCTCTTGAAAACCTGCCTCGACGGAGATTTCACAACTTCCCTAAGCATGCTTCATTACAGCTTGTCTTGAAGGAAGGAGACAGCGTTTTGGGGGGGGGAATCTGAATATCTTCCATTAAACCGACTCAAATAGTTGGAAAAATTCTTCTTAGCAAGCTTTTGGGTACAAGTACCCTTTGTCGGCCTGAGGAAGCATCTCCAGTTGGTCTGCGCTCTTCCCGGATGGCATGAAGAGGAAAAACTTCCACTCAGGAAGGGCACAGACCAACTACAAGATGCTTCCTCAGCCTGACAAAGGGTATTTGTACCCAAAAGCTTGCAAAGCACAATTCTTCCGACTATCTGAGTTGATCTAATAAAAGATATCGGATTTACCCAAAGAACCTTGTCTGCCTAATGGCCTCAGACAGACACAGCTACAACCTATACCTCTGAAATAAGGAAGCATTTTTTACCTCATTTTACAAAGATAGCATCTGATAAAAGAGGTTGTTGCCTACAAAGGCTCATGCCTCTCTGAACTAGTTAGTCCTTAAGGTTGCACCCAGCCCTGTCTTCCCATTTTACAGAGGGAAAACCGAGGCAGTGAGAGAGGCAAGAGGGCTAGGGAGTCCAGCTGAACCTGAGCTCCAGTTCTGTAATGAGACATTAAGCAGCTAGCTTGTGGTTGCACCGAGGGGAGGAGATAGTAATCTTTTTGGGACCTGAGCCATCTCTACTGAAGTTAAACTAAATTATTGTTCTATGACTTTGTTAACTCTGGCAGCTTCTGCTTTTATTGTTTCCTCCTTAGGCTTTTTAGGCTGAGTACCTAACTATATGGGAATACCGGAAAATAAGCAGCAGAGCAGGAAAATGAAGCTGTGAAATACACTGGGCGTCCCACATTCGTGCAGTCAACATATTCAGTCTTTTATTCTTTAATTGACTGCAGATAACCTTTGGCAAACTAGCAAACAACACCCGGTTAGCAGGCTATGTAAGCAAGATGCCAAACCTGTGTTTGAGTGTGAAGCCTTCCCCACCCCTCCAGGGGAAAAAAAAAAAGGAAAAGTAATAAGGAAAAGAAAGAAGAGGCTTTTTAGTAGGACATGTCTGCTGTTCAAACTGGAAACCACAGAGACTAATTCAAACAATTCAGCAGTCATTGTCAACATGGACTCTGCTGAGCAAACAGCATTGTGATGCTGGGGGGGGGGTAGGTGTCGAAGAAAGAAGGTGCTTGTGCAAGTGCGTGTGCAAGAGAGATGTTTTCTGTCCTGGTCGTGACTTATTGAGCTCTCCTTTTCAGTGTTTAGAGCAGCTTACAGGAACCTGACTATTTTTAGTTCAATATTTCTAAAAGACTAACAAGCTCGGGAATGTGAACTGTCAGGGGAATGTGACAGGAGCCTTTTCTTCGCTGTGATCATTTCATTACAGGTGGGACCGTTAACACCGCCTGTTAAGCTTGCCTGACACTTCCCATTATAAGATACAGTCTTCACTTGTTTATAACACAGTTAAGCTAACAATCAGGGCTGAGATATGGGTGCCTGCTTTAGGCTGCCTTTTGTCTCTATTTTTTTAGCCAGGCTATTTCAGCCTTTTTTGTTTAGTTTTGGGTTGTTTCTTCTTAGAACAGGCAACGGAGTGTCATTTTGCTTGCTAAAACAATCCAGTATCCTTTTGTTTTAGTTAATTGATTTTAAAAGCTTTGAAAATTGTGATATGCACGTGCTTAGGAAAGACTTCACTTTTAGCAGCAATATTCCCAGATACAGCTATCTAGTCGGGACGTACTTCACAGCGAACAGGAACTTCAAGATGTGTATCTGGCCACCTGAACTGAGAGCAGGGAAGCAATTTGCCCCCCATATTGGGCCTAAGCAAAGGAAGACGCTATCTGCTTCAGATAGAGAGAGGACACGAGCTGGTCATGTTGGGAAGAGACTGGGACCCAGGGACAGAAGCTGAGATTGATGTGACCAGGAGATAGGATCTGGGCACCAGCAGGCTTGACAGGAGAGGCTAGCAATGGAAGAGAAAGGAGACTGTATTGTTTAAAAGAAAGTGGGGAGATGATGTGAGGCACATCTAGTGAGGATCTGCAGTACAGGGGGGAAATAGGGCAGGAGGGGCCAGCTGAAAGGGACTTGGATTGGGTGAGGAAGGGCAAAAAAGAAGGGAGATTGACTGAGTCGGGTAGGAAGGGAGATTGTAACTTGGAGCCAGAGATAGGGGGTGTGAATGGGGGGTGGCAACCGAGTGAGAGAGAATCGAACCTGGGACAGCGATGCGAATCAACTAATTGAATCACTGTCCCCGATTCAGGCCGAATCCGAATCAAATAGGGCCCACTTCACACACTCCTACCTAGTATATGTACTCACTAGTTCTTTTCTAACAAAACGTCTTGCTTAGGATACTGCGTCGTAGGGGAATAGACAGCGCAATAAATGGCTCTGAAAAGATGCCCAGTACTTGGATGAATCCCTAAGATCGGGGTGGCCAACTCGGGGCATGGAGCTCCACGAGTGGTAGAGGCAGCATGAGGCACGGGTCAGATCACACGTGGCACGGGTCAGATCACACGAGGCGCGGGTCAGATCACACGAGGCACGGGTCAGATCCGGAAGGGGACAGGCAGCCCAGTGGCAAATAGGGAGGAAAGCACAAGGCAGAGCAGAGGTCAGGCAGGGAACACAGAGCAGGAAGCAGAAAGCAGAGCAGCAGCTTGGGCAGGCAGCACAGAGTAGGGAGCAGAAAGCAAAGCAGTAGGTTGTGCAGAAGAAGGGGATCAGAACAGCAGCTGGGGAGGCGTGGGGTATTTTTCAGTATGTCTTCCAAAAAGGCTGGCCCCCGCGGCCCTCGATGAGTACTCGGCAGACCTGGGTCTGGTTCCTAGTTCTTTGCAGACTCCCTGCGTGATCTGACAAGCCTTTTAACCCCTGTATCTCTCAAACAACAATGGTAACCCTTTGCCTGATGCATTTATTTAAACATAGACATTTCTCTGAAGGAAGACTGCTGCCTCCTGTTTCTGCGGCACCGCTTTCCGAAACCCCTCTCCCTGACCTCATTTTACCGTATCGAAGCTGACACGCATGCATCTACCCTATACGTCTTGCCTAATTTAGACTAATTTTTCTTGGAGTTGGAACCATTTCTTCCTCTGGGTTTTGTGCCGTGCTCAGTAAAGTGACAGCACTCGATCAATAATATAATGGCAGCCTGAGAGGGCAGGACCACCACACACACACACACACACACACACACACACACACACACTCGTGACTGGCCGCTGCTGAAAAATAGCGTTGTTTTAGCCTGTGCTCTTATATACTTCAAATGAAAAGCCTACAGATAAGTTGATGCATGGTTATGTAGAAATTATGCATCAGACAATTTATGGCTCAGGGCTTCTTTTAAACGCCGTGGCCATCTATATTACAAACAGCATACTGATTCCATGTTTCAGCAGAACCTTCAAGAAAAACAGTGACCAAAAATATGCAAATAGAAACTCATTTAAATGATTGCTTGTATAAAAGAAAAGACGGTTGATAGATGGACCAGAAAACTGCTATTATTCATTCGCATTGTAGCTATACTGAGTTTAATGTGTCATTAATATTTTGAGGCTTCATGCAGTATGAAAGTTGGAGCAGTTTTGCTACATTTGTATTGTTCCCTGCTTGCTCACACATAACGGTTCAATGAAACAGCTGCTGCCCTTCTCAAAAGGCTCCAAATATACATCCACACCTCTAAGTAAAAGACCCTGGTTCAACCCCGCATATGCCATGCCTAACTCCTCTCCACTTTTAAGATCTGCACACTTGAAATACTTGTAGATTTTTATCACGTCTCTTCTCTATTCTCTCTTAGCTAAAGTAGACGTGTCAAATCTTGCAAACTAAATGAACCCATACATTGAGCAAAGTGTTTCAGGGGTGCATTTGGTAGCCGTGTTGGTCTGCAACTACAAGAAATGCAAAACTCTAGAACTCTTGGTTCAGAGATGATACCTTCTATTAGATCATCTAAAATTAGCAAAAATATTTCTTTTTGTGCAATTTCTTAGTCGGTCTCATAAAAGGTATCATCGCTGAACCAAGAGTTCTAGTTTTGCATTTCTTGAACAAAGAGTGAAACGTGAACCATAAACCCGCAATCTGTGCTCCTTTTGCCCCTCAAAATGTGTGATACAGCCTCCTATTCCTACCAAGTCTACCACTTGCACACCGCGTCCCTTGGGGTAGTAACTCATCATTCACGTGCATCCTCCAAAGAACATGCAGTACATTCAAAAGAGTGGGGCAATTTCTTGAAGGTGCCATAGCATAAATCAGATTGGGGTATAAGGTAGGATTGCCTACTCTGTTTAATCTCTTCTGGGAGGTTTCATCACATGACATCATGAGATTCATGAGTCACTATGTCGGGAAGGAAAATGTACATGATTATTACATTTGTAAAGCCCACAGGACTACTATATAAAATGGATTCAGCATTTAATATTAATTTTAATTAATGTCTTATCATTCATCTCCCAGACAACTCTCAGCAGTCTCCTGGAGATTTATGTCTAACTCCCTGGAGACGCCGGGGCAATCCTGGAGGGTTGGCAACCCTAGTGTGGTCATAAAAAGATGGTTTTAGAAAGGGTGTTCCCAGGAGAGGTGCAGATGAAATTAGAAAGATGCTTATGAGGGAAGAAGACAAATGAACCATGAATCCTGGTGTTACTGATAGAACGGAAGTGATAAAGACAACTCCAGGTGGGGCTGATTCTGCTTTCATTGACTTCAAGCTGTGCAAGATCAAACTCCACAATGTAACAATAAAGAAGGAAAGACAAGTACAGGAGCGAAAGCTGAGACCCAGAAACGTGAAGGCAAGAGAAACCAGAGGATCCATATGCTAGCAACGAAGATAGCAAAGGGGTTGGAAAGCAATGCATGCGAAGGAACCAGGCTCGTTTAGTCCGAGAGGAGGCATGATAGCAGGTTTTCACATACTTGACAGCCTGCTTTTCAGACAGACAAACACTGCTCTGTCTTGTCACAGAGGGCAGGACAACTTGCAAGGGGTTTAAACTACAGCAAACCAGTTCTACGTTGAATCTCAGGAAAAACTTCCAAACTGTAAGAAGAGGCCAGCAGAGCGCCGCACCTGAGGAAACTGGAATTTAGTTCTTGGGACGTTTTCAAGAAGCATCTGTCTAGGATGGTTTGGGAACAAATAATCCTGCATCTGTGTATGATGCTGGACTCAGTGATGTCCCTTCCAACCCTATGATGCTAAAGTCAGGACTAATTATACCTAAGGGCTATGGACAGACATTCAAAAAGCCTGAGTCAGGATTGATTCAATATTTGTAGGTTAATCAAACCTGACTAGGTTAAACCAGCTTGTAACTGTGCAGACATCCCCCCTGGACTGAGGAAATACCGGCACATGCCTGCAGTGGCTCAGGCTAGAAGCCAGGGGGTGCTAAAGCAGCCTTTCCTTCCTTTCCACGGTGCTGAGCTGAGAGGGGGTGTGGCCAGACCTGGGCAGCATGCTCTGATTAGGGAGTGGTTTAAACCCCAACCCTGCCTGCGCTGTCTCAGGCTTTTCCCCGCTTGCTGCTCGAGGGACGGGAGTGTTGCCATCCCCTAGTCCCTTGCTAGCACTCTGAGGCAAAGAGCAGGTGTGCAGTGAATGCATCCATTGATGATACTGAGGTTTTCAATCTACCTCTTCCTGCTTATTCACGTTGTCTGCAAACCAACAAGGAGCTGATAAAACCACAGCATTTATCAGTGCATCCACAAAACAGCCACTTTCATGACTTCAAGCTCTTCTTAAACAACTTTTTCCAAGGAAGGACATTACCAGCTGACCTGTTGATTAGCTCCAAAAAACCCTAAGCAGAAATTGCCCTGTCTCTGCCTCTGTCCTGTCCCAGTGAAATTGGAGACACACACACAGACACCTCTCAGCATTAGCTAGCATAACACATGCCTAGGGTTCATGGGACTGGGGTCTGGGCTGTGGGAGATGGGAGGGAGGGGGGATCCCTGCTTGAGCAGCAAGCAGTGAGGGAAGTTGGACAGACCCTGCTGTGCCTAGTCTCCCACAGAGCTCTAGCTAGGGAGCAGAAGGGCAGGGCCAGTCCTGTTCTCTGGAGGAGAGAGCACAGCACAGCCCAGCACTGCCAAGCCCAAGGCTGTAAAACATCTGGGATGTTGAGGGAATCTGGTTTAACTTAAACCAGGAAGGGGTCTGGGACTGACACTGCATAAACTGGTTTGACCCAAATCAGTTACGTCTAATACTGCATTCAATCAGGTTTATGTTAAACCAGGTTCAGCCATTTTGAAACTGGTTTATATGCACCAAACTTCTTTTCTGTTACACGTCTAAACCAGTTTCTGACCACTTAAACCAGTTTATGTGTAATGTCTGTGCCTAGCCAAGGGATCATAAATTCATGCCTTACAACCAGTTACGACTATGAACCCATAATGCTATCTGTTTAGCACACACTCTTTAACAACGCAGTGCTCAGGTAAAACTGTCAATGGAGTAAAGGGCCCAGGCAAGGAAAAGGTAAAACATTTTGTTACACATCCTTAACTGTGTGCAGAACAATGACAAGCAAGATCCTAAATTAAAGAGACCTCTGTTTCTGAAGTTATGTTGCCCAAAGGGAAAAATCCTAGATTGAGACTTCATTCTAATTGGGCATTTTTATACATTTAAAAGAAATTGCCTCGTGTTGCTTGTTCACAGATACCTCATAACCCAGCAACCACTGCTGCACCCATTACAAGAGGCATTTCCTTTCTTGGCTTAGCACCTTACGTGCAATTTTCAGAGGATAAAGAGAAATAATATTTACAATAAAACCCATTTATTTTTAAACTGGAAGCAGACTCTTTAGCCATCAACTTGCCAGCAGCCATAGTGCCTTGAGCTGCCATGGGAGAGTATTTTTATCCTTACAGTAACTCCTAATTAAACTTCTTTATGGTATGAAACCCTTCAAACCCGTGCTCCTGCTTAGTCATGTCAGAGCTGTCAAAATGCATGAGAGATTGATGGGAGTAAATTCAAAGCCGCGTTGCACAAAAGGACGTGTCACAGCTAGAGGCTCCTTTCTTTCTTCAAAAGTGGACAGATAAAAAGATTAGTTTGGGAGGACACCTTTCACTCAGTATACTCCTTCATCTGCAATTATGCTGACTCCTACCTAATGTTAATGGGACTTGTGACTGAGTAAATGGTTTGACTAATACGAATAGCATTGGCTATTGAACGGACATGATTCTGCCACGACTACATCCTTAGAAAAAGAACCTGCAACTGGACTTCTAACATGGATTACAGGGACAAGGAAGGGGAAATGCTGAGGGTCACAATAATGAAAGAAACCATCAGAGGGTTTTTTGATGAGACTGAGTAAATTCAAGTCAGAGGGGCCTGGTGAACTTCTTTCCGCGGTACTGAAGGAACTGGCAAAAAGGATGTTCGAGCCCTGGGCAATTATAATTACCAAGCCATGGGAGATGGTTGACATACCTGAGAAATGGAAAAGGGCCATCATACAGCCCTTTTCAAAAGAGGAGGAAGAGTCAGAAATGATGGGCTGGTTGTCCTGGCTTCAATACCCAGGAAGTTACTAGAGCAAATTATAAAATAAGCCCATTTGTAAGCTCTGAAGGAGGAAAGGCTTAGCATGACAGCTAGCATGGATTTGCTAAGAACAAATCCTGCCAAACAAGTCTGATCTCCTACTTTGACAAAGTGACTCGTTGAATGGATGAAGGATCTGGCATACTTCAACTTCAGTAAAGCTTCTGACAAATCACGCAATTTTTTCATTAGAAAAAACCCATGAAACATGAAGAAGAGAAACATGAAGTTGGTGAAACTACTGCAAAGTGCATAATGGAAGGACTGTGAACACACTGGAGGACAAGAGCACAATTCAGAAGGATTTTCATAAACCAGAAAGTTGACTAGAGACAAGAGGATGGAGTTCAATGCTGACAAATGCAAGGTGCGACATCTGGGGAAGAACAGTTAAGTGCACAAATACAGAATGGGAGATAACTGGCTGCTTCGCAGCACTGCAGAGAAGGGTCTTGGGGTTTTGCTAGATCGCAGACCTAACATCAGGGCTGACCCAAATGGGGGTGCAGAGCCTGAGGCAAATCAGGAGCCCCCTTAACATTTTTAAGGGGGAGAGCCATCGCTCACCGGCTGCAGGGCCAGGGTCAGGGCTGGGACCAGGAGAGCCAGGTGTTGCAGGCTGCAGAGAGGGATGGAGGTGGCAGCCCTGGCCCTGGCGCTAGTGCTGAGGGTGCTGCCTCTGGCACAGCCCACCTTGGGGGGCCACCTCCAGCGTAGGGCAGGCCAAGCTGGACTGGGGGGGCTCTGAGCCGAGCCAAGCTATGGTGCCCGGCAGCCCCGCAGAGGCTCCGGGCCAGGCTTCCCTTGCCATGATATCGAAGTGCAGGGCAAAATGTTGGCCCTGGGGCAGTTGCCCAATTTGCCATGCCCTAGGGACAGTCCAACCTAACACGAGTCAACAATGTGAGGCAGCTGCAGAAAAGGTGAACTCAATTTTGAGCAGGAGCAGTAAGTATACAACGCAGAGAGTGCATCTCTACGAGACGCTTACTGCCGAGCAGACTAACTAGTGATGTGCAACACCATGAGGCTGCAGTAAATTAATTTGCACTGCCACAAGATAGTGCTGTCAGATACAAGTACTATCCGGAGATGGAGTAATGTATGCCACTGCAGCACAAGTTTAGACAGGGACCAGGCTGGCTGGGGCACAAGGGTGCTACAGTGTGGGGCCTGCATGCTAGCTAGCCTCACACTGTAGCATCCTCGTGCCCCAGCCAGCCCCTCCGCAGCACGTTGAGCAGGGTTGAAGGAGCTTGGGTTGGCAGGTTGACTCCCTGGGCTCCCTGCCAGCTGGGCCTGTGCCATCCTAGCTCACCGTGTTGAGGACCCAGACTCAGGTGAAGACTCTGCAATAACCTTCAGTGCAAAGTTTATTGCAAATAAACTCTGCACAGGAGTTTATTGCTTCACATTAATATCACATTTAGCTGTGCCCAGAAGGTGATACAGCCACTCTACTCAGCACTGGTACTTGTCTAGAGTTGTGTGCACAGGTCTGGACTCCACATAGGTAAAAAGGACATGGACAAATTTGAGAAAGTTCAAGGCGGGCAACAAAAACGATGAAGAGCTTGGAAGGCAAGGAGGCTGAGAGAACGAAACAGGCTCAGTTGGCAGAAAATGCAATTAGGAAGGAACATGACGGCAAGTCTTCATATGTCTAAAGGGTGGCCATAAAGAGGGAAACCACTTTTTCTCTCTTGCTGCAGAGAGCAGGACCCTGCTTGAAGTTGCAGCAAGGTAGGCTTCGACTGAACATCAGGCAAAACTTCTTCCCCATCAGCACAATGAGGCAGTGCAACCAACCGCCTAGGGAAGTTGTGCAATTGCTTTCACTGGAGCCTTTAAGAAGGGGGTGAATAAGCACTGGTCAGGGGTGAGTACCAAAGCCTGGAGAGGGTCATCCAACTGGCAGCGTAACGTGGGCCCAATTTTTGTTGCCTCCTTTAAATGCCAACAGACTGCAACAAAAGAAATCTTTAAAAAGGTCATATGAACTGCAAGAAACCCTTTCTAGCAGTGATATTTATTTCACTGGTTCAGCAAGGCATACATTTTTGGAGGCAACAGCGTATAGCACCTGATGAAGTAGGCTGTCGCCTGTGAAAGCTTATGTTTCTCTGGACTAGTTAGCCTCTACGGTGCCACCCTGCCCTGCCTTCCGTTTGACTTCAGATCAAGCTGGCTGACTACCACTCTACTTAACTGTGACATTTTCTGCTACGAGTGGCTGAAGCTGTGCGACATGATTCATTTAAAAATGGACCAGAATCAGGACAAGAAACTTCGATTCTCCCTGCCCTGGTCAGAGGAGAATACAGTAAGGTAACTTGTGATTGGTTGAAACACACATACTAAACGCTGGGCTCTTTGCAAGAATCCTCCTATCAGTT
>JAGPOW010000261.1:260263928-260292655 GCA_030014935.1 Caiman crocodilus | reverse complement strand
CGGCCAATCTCAGGGGGTGCACATGCACCTACGTGCACCCCTATGCATCACCAAGGTTTAACCTGGAAGTTTACATGTCTCGGTGGAGGCCAATTTGTGGCTTGCATTCAAAGTGCACTGTCAGATCAATGCAGTGACATGGGCTGGAGATCAATCCCTATGAATTTTGGTAGGGCTTGGTCCTGAACTACAGTTTGCATCCCTGTCAGGCCAGGCCTCTCTCGGTCTGCTATCTGGCACCATGTAAACCAGTACAGCCTGTGTCCTGGTTGGCTAGCCTAGGTAAGGAGGGTTTGTAGACACTCAGCAGGATTGAAAACAAGACCTGTCAAAGGGTGGAAGGGCTCCCTGTGAGCCAATGGCCATCCATACCTGGAGAGGAGAGGTCACGTATCCAGGTTGTAACCATTTTGCTCAGAAGAAGCCATCAGGAGAAGGTAATCCGTACTTGTAGTAGAGATAATAACTTTTATTAAAACAACTACGTTTTTGTTGAGGAGATGGGCACCCAGATCACTTTGCCTAAAGAAGCACCAGTGATTGCACAGCATCTCAGGTGCCCCAGTGCTCACAGCAGCCTCAGGACTGACTTGACTTGATAGCTGACATCCCTGTGCCTGGTACTGACCTACTTACTCGCTGTTTTTCTGAGATCTGCTATAGGCTGAGGTTATAACCGTCCTCCACGTTGACAGAAGACTGACTTCTTCTGACACTCCAATAAATGCACAAATTTAGTGCAATATGAATGCTGCCCAGTTCAGCGTACAAAAATCTATCCCGCTGTCGCCTTGGCTTGCTATCATTATAGCAAATCTACCAAGTATCTTGCTTTTTTTCCCCCCACCCAGTAGACTACTGCTTTCTTAGCCATCTCCCTTGGGAAATTGAGTTCATTTTCTTGTGCTGGGCCCCGCTTTTCAGGCTGGGGAAATGTCTTGAGAACTAAGAGTGAAGTGTGCATTATGAAAAAGTGCTGAAACTAAAATATCTCAAAATCATCTCTTTCCCTGGCTGCTTCCATCATTTATCAAGATTCCCCAGACTCTCTCTGAACACCTACTGCTGCACAGATAACAAATAGATTGACACTTCTGCCCTTCCCATTGACATTTTCCAGGTTAATTAAATGATGGGAGTTAAACACAATACCAGCAGGCCTCAAGTCCCATATGCCCTCTTTGGGACAAATCATGTACAGCATTTTGGAAAGAGGGAAGTGGGGAGGGAGAAAGATGCATGTGGCTCCCTTTAATGTGTGGTCTAAGTAAAATCGGGGGCTGCAAGCGTTTCGAAAGGTCAGAGCCTGTTCTTTACATGCCCGTGCAAATTCACAATGCACTGCTGTTTTAAAAAGCACATTGACACATATGATATCCACATCTCTGTGATCCTGGAGACAGATGTTCTTGTTAAAGGTATCTAGATGCGCCGACTCCAATGCTAAGACTGAACACAACTTTTTTAACACATCACTCCACAGGCTCTATTATGTACCGTGGGTGTTGTCTCTTGTCTGCTCACGTTGCTGCCACCATGCTGTTGGTGTGGCTTTATTGGCGGCTGATGAAAGCCGGTGGAGTCACGATGGGGCAGTGGTACATGCTCTTTAGACAAATCTGAAGCTCACGTGCCTCCTCACTATAAGGCCTGACATCTACCTGGTTCTTTGGTAATGGGGGATGAAACAATTATTGTCAACCATTACAAGATATAAAGTCGCCCTTTGCACACCTCTGTCCGCAACTCAGCATTTGCTCTGATGTCAATCGCACCAGATCCCGGGATAGTTACAGTCTGTGCTATCATCCCTTGGACAATAGGGTTATTCCTATTATAGAAGACACCAGCAAGCTAGCATCACATTTTTTTTAGAGTACGTCCAGCTGCGCCCTTGCCCCGCTTGTGTTACCAGCAATCACCAGCTAGAACTTCAATGCATTAGCAGCAGAATAACGTTACTGCATATTAATATCATGCCTGGAGGCTCTTCACACGGCGGCAAGGCACAGCTGGCTGCATTTCAGCTGCTTCCCATGTGTTTGTGGTTTGTCCTTGAGAAGTAGTAAGAGAAATGGAGGATGGAACAGAAATTAAATAAGTTCGCAAAATGGGCTGGGAAGGGCTTTCTGATTTAGGCCCATATTGTCCCTTTGGCTGGATCAGTTAGCCAACACTGGTGGTTTTGCAAGGTTGTTTGTGTTAGGGCGAAAAGTTGAGGGCATGAGTCCATGACATTCCTTGCATAATCTTGTTTATATCCGGAAAAAGGTAGCTAACGAGTTAAATCCCTTTTCACATTAAAGAGAGCTGAGGTTTGGGGCACTAATGAACAATTCAGGATTTTATGTCACCCTGTGGCAAAATAGACCCTCCCTTTACACACACTGGGTAGAGAAGAAGATCCTCAATAACCTTGCGCTTTCTCACGCTCACAGCTTGCAAACCAGGATACTAAGTTTGGTGGCTTGAAATTTCAGGGAGTCCACGTGGTTCTCAGCAAACGTTGTCAACCCACAGCTCGACAAGATTAGGCCCATCATTTCTAAGGCAAGACATTCTCAGAGTTTCTTTTGCGCTCTTGGCAATGCTTATCCCAAAGGATTTCAAATCTGGAGTCAGGTGCCCAAGCCGGTATCGAATTAATTTTTTTAAAATTAAAATAAAAATTAGGCTTTTTTTGTCTTATTTTTGAGTGCTTAGGGGCCATGTTTCCAAGTTTCCTTTTTTTGGGGATGAAAGCTGTGACTCTTGTGAAATCATTTAAATCCAGATGTGGAACTTTAAAGAAAAATGGACGACTGATAATAAAATCATGAGTGCTGCCAACACTGCTTTCCCCTCATTAGGGCCAAAGTGATTCTAATGGCCTGAAAAATCTTTTATCTGGAGATTTGAAGGCTTTCACATTTTCATCAACTTTTTTCCCCATGATTGTTATTATTTCTAGGGACCTATCTAAATCATGGTTTCCTAGATCTCATAGACATTAGGGCTGGAAGGGAAGATCATCAGAAGATCATTGAGTCCAGCCCCTTGCCCGAAGGGCAGGAAGTCACAGGATCCCAGCAAGATAAGCATCCAATTTACACTTGAAGGTGTTCAACGTAGGTGTTTGAACCACCTCCGGTGGCAGGCTGTTCCAGACCTTGGCGGCTCGGACCGTAAAGAAATTCTTCCTTATGTCCAGCCTGAAACGGTCTTGCAGGAGTTTGTAACTGTTCAACCTCGTCATCCCTTGGGGCACTCTGGTGAACAAACTTTCCCCCAGATACTGGTGGTCACCCCTAATAAACTTGTAGGTGGCCATCAGATCGCCCCTGAGCCTGCGCTTTTCCAAGCTAAAGAGCCCTATAGCTCTCAGCTTGTCATCATAAGGTCTGTTTTCCTGACCCCTGATCATGTGCGTGGCTCTTCTCTGCACTCTCTCAAGCGTCTCCACATCCTTTTTGAATTGTGGAGCCCAAAACTGGCCCCAATACTCCAGCTGCGGCCTCACCAAAGCTGAATACAATGGGAGAATGACGTCCTGGGGTTTGCTTGAGAAGCATCTATAGATGCAAGCCAACGTTTTGCTTGCTTTCCTAACTGCAGCATCACATTGCAGGGTCATGTTCGCCTTGTGGTCAGTGATGACCCCCAAGTCTCTTTCTTCCATAGTGCTAGCCAGTGCAGCACTCCCAAGCCTATAAGGATGCTGCGGGTTTTTCCTCCCAAGGAATTTCACAGATTTCATAGAAACCACAAAAAATAGTGTTGTCTGCAATCACTGGGAAATCCAGCACTAGACTGAGTGAAGATGCCCTCTGCCAACCAGCAGCAATGGGTGGGGCTGCCAGGGACCTTCCTCCAATGAGTGGTGAGGGGTAGGGCCACCACAAAATGCCCAGAAAGTTGTCTCTGCATGATGCGAATGGGCCATGAAAAGCCTAGCGCCTTGCCACATCTTAGGCAGGTCCCTCATTATTGCCCATTTTCAGATCAAACTATCATGTCCTCACTGAATTTTGTGAAAATAAGAATTTGAGTTTAGAAAGAGAGTTGAATTTTTATTTGGGGAGTGCTTCTCCCTAGTCCACCACCCTTCCCCTCCCTCTGGCTGTTCAGAGTATCTAACTCCTTTAATGCTTAAAAAGTGGGTGGTGTGAGGGGGAAGGACTGCTGTTTTGTACAGCACCTAACATAGCACCTGATGGAAATACCGCTGCATACAGGTCACATTTTTTCAGAACAGAAAGAATTTTCAGTCCATAAAATGGGCTTATTGTAAAAACAAGACTATTCTCAGTCTCGTATCAAATGAAAAATGTGCTCAGATATTGAGTATTTCAAGGGCATGTAAGTATTATGCCCATCTCTAGTTATTATATGGGTAGAAGAGCACTTGAGAAGCTGCCTCTGGAAACAAAATCCCTGAAATAGCCACAAAATTATAGAATTCATTATTTTGGCTCCTTCCTTTCACTGTGGCTAACCTGCAAAACATGCCCTGTTTTTTTGTAGTGGCAAAGCAAGTCGGTTAGTATACCTACACGCAAGCTCTTTGGAGTAAAATTTTGAGGCAGCTTTGGAGCATCACCCTGCCACTAATATGGAGATGAAAATACAATGCATTTTCCATGCCATGACATTTAATGGGGAATGACATTAAAGGTGGCTCATCAACATTTGCATTTTGAAATTGCTTTTGTGCACAGGTTTGGGAAGGCCTCGTTACTCTCTCCTGTGAGGTGCACTTTTAATTAGTAGATCCTCTCCTGCTCACATGTCTCCAAAGCAAATGAACTTTAAAGCCAACCTTGGGTTAGATTTCTGCCTTAAAATGAAGTATGATGCAAAACGGTGATAATCTTTACATGTTTGAGCCCAGCAGCAATGTTTCTACTGTCCTCAAATTGCTCAGGTACCATAGGGTAGTGAATTTAATAAAGACTAATGAAAATAAATTCACCCGGTAAATATTCCTGCAGGCTTACATGAACTTTAACAGCCAGTGACTTATGATTGTATTCTTTTCGTTAACCTTTATATTTATTATGTAATTCCCCCCCCCCCTTCCCTTTGGAAATATTCCCACATACAAAGACACCACTCCTACAGACAAGTCAATATTTGGCTCCTTTTTCTTTCACATGAAACCATCCTTGACAACAGAATCCAATCCACAGTGCTGTCCAGAAACAAGAGTGAAATATGCTTGATTGGAAAGAGAAGATAGGTCATCCATTCAGCCTTGTCTTGAAATGCTCTTAATTACCTGCAAGGGTTTGCTTGGCAACTTGTCAGCGCTTTCTCTTTTTTAAGAAATAAAGTGAGCGATGGGAAAACCACCAAAGAGGTGCTTAGCAAAGATGGGAGTTGTAGAGGATAGTCAATGTGAAAGGAGTATGAGAAGTGGCTGGTGGTGGTGGTGGTAGGAGCTGGTATACATCTAGAGAGAGAACGAGAGAGAGAGGTGGCAAACTCAATTCCTCCTTTACTCCAAGCAAGATCGTGTTCTGGCCCTGGAGCACTATGCAAGGTGAACCAGGATTCCCTGCGGCGCCTCCGAGGATCCCTCTGATCGGTGGGAGGCTGAACGGGGATCCTGCACCCAGTGAATTCCCCCCATTCTGAAGCAGTGCTCAGGAACTGGGCAGAGTCAGGGTTCCCGCTTTCCCAAGTGCTGGACGTCAGGTTAATGCGTACGGCACCTTTCTTTCCCACCTAAAGCTGAGGGTTAGGAGGTAGGGCCACGTGCAGATGAAACGAGGAGCGTGCGTGCACATTTCAAAGTGGGTGAAATGCTTCTGTACCACTGGTGTTTGCAGCATATTGTGCATTAATTCCAGCTGCTGTAGCAAGTTTGGCAGCGTAATGGGCCTTAAATGACTTGGGGTGCAGCAAACTAAAACTCCAAGGAGGCATTTTAGTTTGCTGCTCTACAGCCACGGAGCAAAGCACCAGGCTGCGTGCAGCTCAGGGGCGCTGCAGGAAACTCATGCCGGCAGCCTGGGAAGGCAGGCTCCACCCAAGGGAAAAAAGGTGGCAAACCTAATCTTTCACCCCCACCCCTCTGGAGCCTGCCTGGCTGAGCTGTTGGAGGGGCAGGTAAGTGCATAAGTGTGTGCACGACACTGGGGTTTACTTCACCCAAAATTGAAGCAGTTTTTAAAAAACCAACACTTCAATTTAGGGCCTGCTTCATCTACACACACCCTAGGGGACTATTACATGGAGTCACCGTTCCTTTCTGAGACTCCTTTTAGAGCAGCAAAGCTACACAGAGAGTGTGTCTACATGAGTCAACTTAAGGTGCCATAACCCAATTGTAAGGTGCATTAAGGGTCCACTTCCACATGTGCATGACCACAATGCACCTTAACAATGGCGATTTTAGGCTATTTGTGCCTGGAAAACCAGGTACCAAATGTAGGTGTGAATAACTAAAGCGCATTAATGCGCATGTAGACGCATTACGGCACTTTAACGTGTATGGCCTGACGCGGGGCTAGTCCCATATCATTCCGCATATGCAGCTTTAATGTGCTTCAATCTGTGCACGTGTAGACGCGAGCTAAAATCACCTTAATGCAATTAAGCTAATTTGCATTAAGTTTAAGCGTGCCTAAATGCAAGTGTAGGCATGCCCAGATTTGCCTGAATCAGCTTGAGGGCTCAGTTTCTCCTGTCACAGCACGAGTTTGTGCTACCATGGTACTGGAGTCACAGCATCACACAAAGTACCTGGCTTAGCCAATATTCACGTTACGTGAGTTTGCCTCTCAGGCTTTCAGGGTAACCAGACAGCTTTGTGCTTCTAACTATCAAAATCCTGGCAGCGCGGGCAGTTGTCACTTAGATACTGTTCCTATTTGCCTGACTGAATTTATTTACCCCCTAAAGGTTTTTATACAGAGGGAGGCTGAATTAATTTGACACCCAAGGCTTCAGGACTGCCAATAGTTTACAGGACAGACCCAAAAGTAACCATGATTTCTAGAAAAGATTTGACTACCTTTCTAGGTCTGTTTGATAAGGTTTCAGCCCCCCCGTCCATTCCCTGTGAAAAGCAAGTGCTGTGGTTAAGTCCCCAAAACATAACGAGTAAGGGGATTTTCACCCCCAATCCCTGGAGGAGCTTGTTGGCTGCCTGGTAATGTGGAGATTCCAACTTTTTCTCAAACCAGAATTCAAATTAATAATTTTGAGTCCTCTCCATCCCACATCTCACCCTCCCCAGTCCTGGAAACCTACCCTGCTGCCCATCCATTCTGTGCACATACCAGTTCTTCCCGCTCCAGCTTCATCTTGGCTCTTTGGGCATCTAGTGCCTCTTTGCCTCCTCCTCCCAATCATATAGAAGCAGTCGTACGAAGTCATCTTCTCTTCCTTCCTATGCATTAGGCAGAGGAAGAGAGAGCAAATTGGCCCATCGTTCACAGGAGGGGAGGACTAAAGAGAGCTGCCATGGTGCATATCTGCCATCATACAACATGATCGTCCCTCCTGGTGAAGATCCCTTGCCACGGTGCACGCGGGGAGACATACGCGGCTGAGAGACGAGTGCAGATATTTCTGCTTCCTGAAGCCCTGCAGCAGCATTTCCACATCCAAACCCTGTAGTCTGTCCCCAAAGTATTTCAGTTTTACAGTGAAAAATAAAACATGCTGGTGGAAAGCTGGCATTTTACATTCATTTCGTCCTTTTCCCACTCAAGTCATAAAAATACCTTTGAGGGAAGTGTTTTGTTTGGGTTTTTTTTTAAATAAGTTTTGGCGTCATATTTTTTCATTAAAAAGGGGTTCCTATTTCTCAGATAGCTGTAATTCACAATAACCAGCATGTGAGAATTATCGATTCATTTTCACACTGAACTCATTTAAAAAAACTCAAGCCCTGGATATTCACACTGGAGTTCCACCAAGGTAACACAATTATCACGCTGAAACTCTTCCTCACCATTATCCAGCATTGGCCTAGCATGCACGCCTACAAGCCTGCACCACAAATAGCTTGCAGCCTAAAGCAGTGGTCCCCAACCTCTGGCCCATCACTTCTCCGACGCTGGTCAGCGACACGGGAGATTTGGTTTCTTATGGGAACCTGTTTTTTCGGATCAATGGGGAAAGTCAAGTGCAATAGTGCCCACCGTACACTACTTCCTCAGTATTGTTGTGATGGGTGGTGACCACTAGCCTGAACAGACTAGATAGGCAAAAGTTGGAAAAAGAAAACAAGAGCGTAGGGAGATGAACCAAGGCCAAGTGCAGAGCGCTGCACCGAGGGCGCAGAAATATCCAGCACACCTGGCTGGGAAGTGACCCTCTCCGCAGCACAGATGTGGAAAGGGATCTCGGAGCCATAGTGGACACGAGTCATCAGCGTGACGAAATCGTCAGCAAAGCGACCTGCGCTTTACCATGGGTCAGCAGACGAATGATGAACAGATCCAGGGAGGTGATACTTCCCCTGAATGCAGCATTGCTCAGACTGCGGTTGGAGTACTGCTTCCAGTCTCGGGTGCCGTACTTCAGGAAGGATGTTGATAGACTCGAGGGGATCCAGCGGAGGCCACTCATGTGGTTAGAGGCTTATAGGACAAGCCGTATGAGGAGAGACTGAGGGACGAGGACTTCTTCAGCCTCTGCAAGAGAAGGCTGAGAGATCATCTTGTGGCTGCCTACAAATTCATTAGGGGGACGCAGCAAGAGATCGGAGATGCTCCATTCAGCAGGGTGCTTCTTGGGGTAACAAGGAGCAATGGTCAAACTGACAGAGAGCAGATTTAGGCTAGATATCAGGAAAGACTTCTGCATGGTAAGGGTGGCCAAAATTTGGACTGGGCTTCCAAGGGAGGTGGTGCTCTCCCCTACCTTGGGGGTCTTTAAGAGAAGGCTGGATAGGCATCTGGCTGGGGTCAACTGACCCAGCACTCTTTCCTGCCCAGGCAGGGGGTCGGACTCGATGATCTGTAGAGGTCCTTTCTAACCCTAGCATCTATGAAATCTATGAACTACCTCCCTTGAAATCACCCAGCAAGGAACAGGCATGCAATACCTTGAGGCCTGTGCTATGAGAACAACTCATCATCATATACAAAAAGCACAAAGACAGGTGCAAACTGCAGAATCAAATTATTGCAGTTTAATCAATGTTTTGCATCATGTAAGAATCTATTAAAGAAAAAGATGCAAACACAGATCTGTCCACATCTTACCAGGCAGAATTAGCCCATCCACGTATTTTTTACTGCTCTGTAAAATAAGTCAAGCCTGAAAAGGAGTAGCTTCTTTACTCATTAGGCAGAAAGAGAAAAGAAAAAAAAATCAAGCTTTGCAGATGCATGCCAAGCATGATCCTTTTACTTTAAATAAAAAGGTTGCCTTGGGTTTTTTTGAAAGAGGTGGGCTTAAGACCCTTCTTCATTTTTGAGCCACAATGAATTTGAACCAGAAGAATTCGAGCCAATGCCTTCTTCATTTCCATCCGGAAGGAATCCCTCTTGTTTTTTTAATTTTATTAATTTTCGTTCATTTTAATTGCTGTCATACGACACAAAAATCTTCATGAATAAAGCTGACAAAATGTAGCACCACGAAAAACAACTCAGTTGTAACTTAACGGTTAAGCAGAGAGAGGAGAAAATGTGATGGAAAAAAATAGGAAGACAATAAAGGGAAAGGGGAAGATTTTGAATGTGCGAATTTGCTGAGCCTTGCAGTAGCGCTGAGCAAGAATGAAGTTTGGGGCCTGATGAACCCACTTCTATAGGAAAGACAAAGTTTTTCCATCTCTTACAAATAACGAACCACAAAGCTGTCAGCAGGAGTTGAGTTAGCATCCCATTATCTCTGTTTTGTTCTCCAAAGAAGAAATATTATTCCTAACCCTTTAAAAAATGAGTCAGCCTTTCAAAAGTAAGGAGATTTAAAAAAAAAAAAGTAAGAGTCACAGAGAGCTGACAACACTGAGTACACTGGTGGGGGGGAGAAATCCTTAGTGCTGACTTGAAAGGAAAACAAGAACAAAGAAATTTGGAGGAAAAAAAATGCCGAAGAACTCCGAACTAGAACGTGGCTCTGTAACAAAGGCACATGCTAGCTTACATTGTTTGAGACGTGATTAAGTATTCACTTTTGTTGAGGGTGACTGACTGCAAGATGATGGGTTATTGAATAAAAATCATGCCGGGCTCCGTGTTCATCAGGTATCGCCTAATTTGAAGAAAGTGCAACAGCTGAATCAACCTGTCATCCTCGGTACAAATGCGGTGCATCGGTGAAAATACAATCAGCAATTCCTACATGCTGATTTGAAGCTCTTGGTCCCCTGATCTCGCTAGAAGCAGAGGGTATTATTCCAAATCAGTTGGATGATTATTGCCTCGTGTTTTTAGCCTACCGGAATAACATATGGTTGACAACAACAAGAACTATGCTCAGGAATCCAGGGGTCTCTCTTGAAACTACTGGTCAGCAATTGAACCCACGAAAAAAAATTTAAAAAAAAGAGATGGGACCCCATTTAAAGAAGTCATAAGAGAATCAACTTTGCTCAAGGACTCTAAGGAAGAGGTTTTCAAAACAGATGGAGGTCAGGTGCCACTCGCATCGTGTCTTCCTGAATGCTATTGAACTGCTGTGGGAAACTATGCCTTTGAGAGGATCTGGCTTGGTCCAGTGGAAATCAATTATATTCACACGGAGGGTGTGAACAGACACAGCATTTCTCCCTGGACAAAGGCTTGTGTCCTGGGATCCTAGAGAGCTACCAGCCCTTGTACTTCTTTAAGTATCCATGTAGCAACTGAAAGAAAATGCGGTAACATTTTTTTTCCTGCCAGGATAACGCTGTGCGTGCCTAAGGGTGGAAACAGATATTGCTTTTGTCGCCTTTGTGCCACCGTCAAAATGTCTGGTTGCACAAAGCGAAAGCAAATAGACATCCATACCCTTCTCATTGCACCAAAAGTGCCAACATTTGTGGCCGTAGCAAAAAAAAAGTTGTAATTTCTTGTGCCAGATCTTGATTTGCTTCATGGCTGAAGAGCACAGGCATCCCGGAGCTACCTGCACTCTCCAGCTGCCCCAGGAGCCCCTGCCCAGCTTTCCCTGCTGCCAGAAACATGCCCCTAGCAACGGCCAGGACATGTCCCTGGAAGCAGGGAACACTGACTTTCCTTGCTTCCAGAGATGCACCCCAATCTCTAGGGTGCATCCCTGGAAGCAGGGAATCCAGCTCTGCCTGCTTCTAGAGGAAGGCCTCAGAGATTGCCGGAGGTATATTCCTAGACATAAGTAGTATGTTGCCCATCGTCCCGCAAGATCAACAGGCAGGACAAGGGGGAATGTGTTTCGCCCAATGGAGTGGATCAGATGCACATGATATCCCAGCACAGCTGATCCGCTTCATGTGGTGGCTTCAATTTCTAGCCTAGGTTATTTCTAGCTCATTCGAGTTAATTGCCAATCCTTCCAGGGACCAGGCGGTGCACGCTCCCTTGCCACCTACTAGCAGAGGTGTGCCAATGCAGCTTGGAAGGGCTACATGTGTGAACGGCTGTGGCACTCTTCTTTTGCCTTGGGTTTTAACTCAGATCAAACAGGACTGCTTCAAATGAGCCACCAGTTTACAGTCCGAATGAAGCTGTCCTTGATTCTGCATGTAACCCACGTAAACCAAAGGGTGTGCCCTATTTTCGGTCGGATGGGAAGGGTAGGCAGGAGGGGGTGCTGTGAGAGGGATACCAGAACTTTGGGCAGATTCCTCTTTCCTCTGTAGAGTTAGCCCCAGCCCAGCGTACTTAACTATATAGAATTTATTAAATTTCCAACATTTATATATAAAACTCTTTAAGATAGATATAATTATCAGGTATAGATACAAGCATACATATAAAGGCCTGTTAGCAAGAGGAAGTCAGCCCTAGGGAGGGCATTTGGGTAAGTACCTGTGCCTCACGCCCAGGAGAGGGGTCAATCCCAGGACAGTCAATCCAGAAAGTTTATACCACAAGTGGGTTAGCTAATAAAGACTTCCTTACAGAACCCATTATACAGAATTAATACACCCAGCTATTTATAACACCAACAATAACAGTAGATACCAAACAGGAAACATAACCATACCAGATATTAGGTGCACCCTATCTGGGTTCCAAGTACTTGGTCCATGAAATGGGATAAGGTCTTCTCCCCCTAGGCCTACTCCCTCCAAGGGTCCCTTGCCCGGGGGTGCCTCCCCTGTGGGACCTGGGTCCCCGGTAACTCACAGTCCTTCCTCTGGGGGCTGTCAATCTGGCCTCTAGGTCCCCACCCCATCTCAGGCCTCCTGTAGCCATTGGCCTCAAGTTGAGTATTCTTCCCTCTGGGCCCTGGGCCCCATGTTGGGCACCCGGGATGCTCCTATGGGAGCCAAGCCGTCACTGGCTCCAATTCCCCAGCCTCATGCCAAGGGTCTTTCCCTTTCTTGGGCCCTGGTTGGGGCACCACGGCTCTTTTAGTTTAATGCCGAGCCATACTGCAGGGTTCAGGTTATCTGCTCCAGAGCCAGGGCTAACTTGAACAGCCTCAAGCTGCTCCCAGGGCCAGCTCACTGTGCACCAACCTGCATGCCATGTGGAGCCTGAGTGCTCCCAGGGTTGGCTCTCTGTGTGCCAATCCATGCACTGTCTCACCCAGCTGCTTGCCCAGTTTGCAGGCTCAAGTCGCCTCAAGCACCTACCAGAGCCTGAGCACCGCACTGTTGAGGCTCAGGCAGGGTCCCGATGACGGCCTTCTCTGGAGCACCTCTCTCCTCGTCATCCCTTGCCACATCTGCCCAGCATGCCGAGCACACTGGGCTTTTATTTACACTGGAGGCCCCGCCCCTGAAGTCTGCCAGATCGGCAGAGAGCAGTCTTCAATCAGGTCCAGGAAATCCTTCCATCCCCCCCACTTCCTAGCAGGGGTGGGCAAGCCCCTCCCAGCTGTTACCCGATTGGTGGAAACATTCCATCAATCCAAAGTGCTCTTCTCCAAGTCAGGCAAAAGCAGTGAGCCTGCCACATGAACAACATATCCTACCAGAAATATTAAAAGAAAAGAAACTACCCCAAGTAAAAGAATGGAGCATGTTGAACATTGCAGAGTTGAGATGCTTTGAAAGGCATAGAAAATATAAACACGGCACCACTCTCTGGGTGGTGGCAGCCATATTTAAAAATCTTGGGGAAGAGTTTTATTCTCTTCTCCAAGGGTCACAGAAGCTTTCAACATGGTGCAGAGCTGAAAGAACACTATTGTCTCACAGATCAATGCCTGAAATCAATGCCTTTCTTACTCCAAGGCAAAAGCTAAAGGAAGAGCCTGGATGGTTTCATTGCTCTAGGAAAATTCAAACACTGTGGTACGCTCATGAGATATACTCTGCTTATATATAAGCTCCAAAGAATTGCCTATGTTTAAATGCAGCTACCTACAAAGGGAGAAGAGAGATGGATGATACCCAAGGGATGTGCAGATGTTCCTGGGACTCACAATCACATGGCTTGCTTTAATCATAGCCAGACACAGGGGAACAGCCTTCACCTGTGTCGGTGCATAGGCCTCCTGTACTTTCAATGGGGAGATAGTGTGCCCCTGGCAGCGTACTGTACTTTGCCCTGCAGAATCCCACAGCCCTCTGATTTGTTTCTCTGGGCAGCGTTTGAAGACAGATTGTTCATTTTCCAGGAAGGCACATAGCTCTCCTTTCACGTCAGTGGGGACTTGTAGAGGAAAATTCCACTTTGCCCTAAGATGTGCAAATGGCACTTTGGCAGCTTTTAAGCATCATCAGCACTGGTCGCTTAGAACTCAGACACTGAAAGAGAAGGAAAAAAAATAAATAGAGACTCCTTGCCTATCAAGATAAGACTCAAAGGGGACTTGGCAGCAGCCTATAAGTATATTGGGGTGTATATCAGGGCTTGGAGCATCATCCACTCTGGTGATCTTCCAAAGGCGTCTTGATGCCTATCTTGTTGGGGTCATCTGATCCCGGGTGTCTTTCCTGGCCAAGTGCAGGGGGGCTGGACCCAATGATCTGTAAGGTCCCTTCCAGCCCTTGAGCAGATATAACCAGTTACAGAACACCCTACCATTTCTCCTTTCTAGAGTCCGCTCCTGGGGCAGTGAAACTCTTGCATGAATGTGGGAGCAGAGAAATTAGACAGCACAGAGATTAAAACTGCAAAGGAGGCTTTACAATCCAGCCCATAAAAGGGGATTGTGGGAACACTGAATCCAGAAGCGTACAAGTGCACAGACCAAGAGAGGCTCCATGGAGCAGGACCGGGACCCTCACACCAGTGGGCTGGGGAAGCCTGTTAGAATATTGCATTCACCCCTGATGGACACTTGTGGGCTCCTTTAACCAAGGAGTCATTAAATCAGTGACCAGAAAACGGTGGATAAGACTCTCAAAGATGCCCCAGGCCACAGAGGGATTGGCCAAGATGCCCCAGGCCAAGGAGGGATTGGCTGAGTTCATTGGGAAACTGAGTGCCAGAAGCCCTGGACTTGAGATTGAAATGGCAGCTCCGTTAGGGGAAGGCTAGACCTGACAGGCCAAGAAACTATAGTAAAAGTTGTAATAAAATGGACCCCAAGAAAGGGGCTAATTGTAAATACTCTGGCTTGGGAGAAGCAAGAAGGACTTTAGAGAGTTGGATGTTCTGGTGTGCCACCCCACAACAAGGCCCAATCTAGAAATGTGGGAAAACCAAATACCCCAGGCGATAATGCTTCCCTTCTCTTTGGCACTGCGTCTGTGCATAAAGCAGAGAAAACTTTACAAAGAGAAGAGGAGCCAGAATTAATTTAGCAAAGCACAACAGCAATAAATCAACTCGAGTTTTATATGAGCGGTAAGCAAAAAGCATCATCCTTCTCTGTACTGGAGGAAAATGAACTACCGCCTGCCTGGTAGTCTGAACGACTGGTGGACCAATCCTATTATGAATGAGCTTATCTGTCTTCCCCCTGTTGCTTCATTGGTCTAAGTTACGGTTCGTTTCCTTTCACCTCATGGAGTGTAGGTTAATTATGGGAGGTATTTTATTGGGGATGAAATCAATCCTCCTTCGACTTCATTGGCATCAGTTAATTGAATCATTGAAACCGAGTCTCTTGGGTAGCCCCATGAGGGGAAGGAAGGGAATGGCATGACATTTAAAACAAATTGATGCGCTTAAGGATTGGTTTTATTCAGAAATGCATCCCCTTCTTCCTGTAGTTGACATTTGAAACATCAGTGAATCCAGTTTGGATTTCAGTATTGTTTGACCACCTCTAGCCAGGACCAAATGGGGGAGAAAAATCCACACTAGTCTTGCTGCTTCAAGATGCACTTTTACTCCATATCCACCCCTGCAGGATACTCCACTATTGCAATAATACGAAGCTCTGATTGGGTCTGTTTACTTAATCCCACATCTCCTGGCACATGTTCTAAAAGCCAGGGACTTACAAGTGACCTTGGAAGTCTATATACAGCATTGTGGGAGAGGTGGGATCCCATCCTTCTCTAGCCAGAAGCACACCACTGTTTCGGATGAGTCGCATACACTGTGTGCATCTTCCATCACCAGTCCCAGATCATGACCAATGTAGAAGTCAAGCCTTGAAGTTACAAGGACAAGGATAGCTATGGCCAGATGTCCCCATGGCAGAAGTTTTCTTGTCACCTAAAGTTGGGGGAAAGCATATCTGGCTATTCCTGCACATGAATTAGAGGCACAGCATGGGTTAAATATGAATTCCAGCCTGCAAACCCACCCTGGGTGGCTGCTCTCAATAGAGGGATGAGTCACAGATTGCTTTCCTTTCCTCACCAGCGTCATCTCCATCTCCACGGTGCTGAGCATTGCTGTAAATCTAGGTGCTTGTTTATTCCACACACTGTGGAAGAGAAATTATGCTGTCTGCTTGGATGTGCATAGCTGTGCATCATCGGCAAAGGGTTGGCATTTCAGTGCATCACAACTAAGATTCCTTGAAGAAGTTGTTAGGAACTGAGTCAGGGATGGTGACCTCATACATGGGCAAAGTTGAAGAACCAGGTTCGCAGGGAGCCAGCAGTTCAAAGCTGAAGTCTGGAGACTCCAGCAGCTAGTGCTGAAGTCAGGATGACCCAGGAGTCCAAAGTGAGAGCTAGACCCAGAGCCAGGATATATCAGGAGTTGGAACTGGACTCGAGCCAGAGTCAAGTCAGGGAGAGCCAAGGATCAGGGCCAGAGACATGAGAAGTAAAGCAAAGATGGCACAGGAAGATTAGGAGCAAGTACCCAAGTCTTTGTGACACACAGTAGTGTGTCCGGGACTAGCTTTTAAGGTGACTGGAGTGGGTGTGGCCTGTTACCTGTGGCCTCAGGCCATCTACTGCCCAGACTGTCCCATTAGGACCAGTTGGATCCATGGCACTGGTCTGGGCCCACTGTAGGTGGCACTTGTTTCTCTGCAACCTCAGGGTATGAATCACTCTGATCCTCTTGTTGGGACCAGCTGGGCCCAGAGCTCTGATGTGGCCTCCTTCCAGTTGGGAAAGCTGAGCAACTTATAAATACGGAAGTGAGCAAGACAATGTGAGCAAACACACATTAGGTACCTAACTCCAAACATCTATCCAGGAAAAAACAAAACCCACTATTTGAGTCAAAGCCGAAGAATTTTGCAGCATTTGGCAGCTACATTTTGGTCGTGAAAGGTCCTGAGGGGTCTAGACTTAGGCTCCTATGCACGCCCAGCCTCATTCTGGTCTGAGCATTTAGGACAGAAAAAGAAGACAACATTCTGGAAGAGCAAACCAGAACTGAGGTTCTCTCTCCTCCCATCCAGATGCCCTAATCAGTAGCTTCAGCTTTCAACCTAAGTTTTATTCTGTCTTAACATTAGGCATCTGGTCTGATGAAGTGTCCTAATGTACCTTTCTGAATCTCAACTTGCCTATAAAACATACCCATTTCTATAAGGCCTACTCCAGCTCATACCAAAACCAAAAGAAAACCATCCATTCACTTGAATAGAAGCTAGAACTCTAAATGAATGTATATAGGATAACCATGTGTTCAATGGGAATCATGGAAATAGATCCTAATGCTAAATGCAAATATACGTTTGTTCTGGATGTCACTATTAGACTGAACTACAAAGCAATGAAAATATCAGCATAAGAGCTATGGGATAGCAAGCTGCCTACTAATTACTTCATTAAAACTCTCTCCGTTTGGACCGAACCCTATGGAGGATTTTAGCCAAAAAAATCTTGGAAAGAACAAGCAAGTTCCTGCATTTCTTTAAAGATATTCAACATATTCCATCTCGGCAGTAATAAATAACAGGGCATCCAAAGCTTATTACTTTTCTGACTTTATATGCAAGTTCACTCAAGTATGCTGTTCTTAAAGTGACATTTTCAATATCACCCTTCTCAGCAGCAGATACGTGCACCAGATGGAACGTAGCTGGAATAACATCTACTGACTCGCTCCTGGAGACTTTTCCCTCAGGCTCCCCGCAGCGTAACGAATGGCCAATGATGTTACTGCATGTTAGCTAATTTTAAAATAGCTACTGTTTGGATGTATTCAAGGTGATGGCTTTGCTTTGAATGGCCCATTCAGGAAAAACAACAGCCTTAGATTCTGACGACTGCCTGAGTCAAGCCAGGATTTTCAGAAGGAGACACTACACCAACCCAACTAAGTCAGTGAGAGGGGATAGATTAGGACCCCCTAAATAAAGTTTCTGCTCTTTTTTTTTCTCTTTCTTTCTCCTTTTTTTTTTGTTGGGGGGACGTGTTCCAGGCTCATCACTTTATTGATGGTGCAGTAGAGAGTCAAAAAACCCAGGCTCTAGTACAAGCTCCATCAGTGGTCTGTTGGATAACCTTGGACAGGACACTGTTCCCTGCTACAGTTTCCTTCACAAGGCAATGGGGATAATACTGATCATCCCTTATAAAGTACTTCTAAACTATGCATGAAAAGTGCTATAGCTAGACCCTGGTAGGTGTCCAAAAAAAAGTCACACTGGATCGCAGTTAAGCAGTAGAAGAAGCATTTAGCAAGAATCTACTGAATTTGATTAATAATAAGTTTATGTCTAGACTATCCAAGGACCATGCTAGGGGAGCACCACAGTGAAGTAGAGCATGCTCACAAGCCATCTGGTATATTTCGGCTGAAATTCTACAAAGGAAGTGAGATCACCACCAAGGGGTGGGCCTGAGGGTTGAGAGGTTTCATAGCCGGTGAGGTCCATCACAATCATCTGCTCTGACCTCCTCTAGACCCCAGTCAGAATTTGTCTGCATAGGGGTTAGAGTTGAGGAAGTTCTCACTATGGTCAGCTGCTGGACACCAAAATGACCTGCATTTGCTCAGTGCTATTCATGGTACATACTACCTTGAAAGAGCAATGTCCATTCATCTTCATGTTACTGTATCAGCACCCACACAGCCCATGTTTGTGCTACAGCCTACTTATGGAGGTCCTTAGTTGCCATTCCCTGCTACGCTGGGATCAGAATGACCAGTCTCTTCATCTGTGTACCTTCTAGTGCTCTGGTGCAAGGGTGAGCAAGTGACACCCGTTTCAAAATTGCTATAACACTCCAGATTTAGCATCAATTTATCAAGGTTAACATAACTACAGGATAGCAGTGTTTCATGCCTCAGTCACCCCGCACCTGGTGCCATACTGAAGTCTTGGAAGCTCTTTGCACACTGTGATGAATTTAGCTTCCTCAGGAGATGTATTATGATGACTGGTTTATTTTGAGGCCACTCTAAGGGGTTACAACTAGAATGGGAAAAAATGGGTTTAAAGTCTTCGTACAAGAAAGCCATAGTAGGAAGACTCTTCAGTGCCTGTGTCACTTTCCATAGCATGAAGAGTAGGGCAGACTTCAGTCATGGGAGGCCACCACAGAATGAAGTTTGTAGTGGACCCCTAATGCAACATGGTGGCCAAAAGGGATACCAGTGATGAAAAGCCACATCAACACCAGGACCTCTTTGCTACCCAAGAGCCCAATCCAATTCCAGAGGACTACAATGACTGTGAGTGGACCTACACACTTGGTCTGTCAGTCCTCCGAATAGCTAACTCTGTAGAGGTGACCTCAACCAGCAATCACTTGTCTTTTGACTTACTAAGTTTGACTTCATTAAAAGTAATTTATATTACATGCTTTGCATGTGGTGGAAACAGCCCTTATTGGCTGGCCAAGTTCTGGCCAAGCTGAGAGGGAAGAAAAGAAGAGTGAAATGCGTCACGTTTGGCAAATTCCCGACATCTCCCAAGAAGCCTCCAGGGGACCCTGCATTGGAAGGAGTTTCTCAAGACAGAGAGGAAGAATCTGGCATAAAAGGGCCTCTCTGCAACCAGGGATCTGGCTGAACCTTGAAACAACCTGCGAGTCTAGAGGAGGTACAGATGCACCTTGTGGAGATACAGAACCAGGAGATACAGGTGCACCTTATGGAGCTCATGGACATGCAGGAAGCACAGTGGTCCCTTGCAGGTGCAGGTGCAGCTCTGTTCGGAGTTCTCTAAAGTATGACATAACTGGGAACACACAGCCTTTTGCAGGAAGGACACTCAACCCTAGCTTCTTCAGAGGCATCAAAACCAGTGTTTTCTGGAGGCCTGCTTCTCAGGCTTCCCACCCAAATGGAGGGTTGGTGCCAGGCAACACCCAGGTGGGAGTTGTAAGGTTGAGAGCCAATTAAGATTGAGATAGCTTGAACACATCATTATATCCAACTGTTGCATTGTTAGCAGTGTGTCGCATTACGATTCCCTTGTTGCCTCTAGCTCTCATTTTTATTGCTAATGTTCTTTTCTCTTTTTGCCAAATTCTTCATCATATATTAAAATGCACTTCCACCTTCATTGAAATTGCTTTTCTTTGTGCTAACTGTATATATATATTCAAGAGCTTTCATTGTATTTGTATTTCATATATGTACGGTTGAATACATATATAAGTACAATGAAAGCTCTTTAAGACTACTGGTGACAAAAGCATAGTTCTCACGCTTTAAATTCTTCATAAAGCTGAAATGCGAGTAAAACCAAACATTCAATGAAATCACTGCACCCACACCTAAAATACGGTGTGAAGTGTTTCATCAAATCATCTATGTGATGGCATAGCAACTGAAATAATGTATCCCTTATAGTGAAAACGCAGGTCCTACTTTTAAAATAAGTTACGGAAATCATGATGAAAATTGAATCGCCAGGAGCAGATGAGATTTAAATAAGAACAAGAGAAGAAAAAGTCAGGCATCATCTTCAAAGGAGGCATACAAGGAAGCTGGTCATGTGATTCTGATGATTATCATTTTAAAGAGCATTTCAACTGGTGCTCAAGGTACTCTGAAATTCCCTGAACTGACTTTCAACTCAGATGCCTCTCTCCTTTGCTCATATAGATAATATTGCACACAGTACAGGAACTCTTCCATATGTTATTCTAATAGAAGGTAGATATTGTCAGCAGCCTTTAACCTATTCATAAGATATTGCCCAGGTGCACACCACGCTGCCATCCTGAAGCTCTTTAGGAAACTATAAAGACAAATGGCCCTTATAGCCTTTTCCTGCAATCGAGTTTTCCAGGAACAGGCTTCATGAGCCAGAACAATAAGGAATAATCAGAGGGTCTTGAAACTAACTGGAAAAACAGTGACATTATGAATCTCCATAGCAAATCTATTGCTTGTGGCCCCCGGAGGCTAAGTTGGACAGCCTTGAGTTAAGACTATAGTGAGAGAAAATTGGCCCTATGGACATCACTACAACATATTCCCCTCATCCACAGTAGTTAATATGCCTCAGATCAGTGAACCCGGCTGCCAACGCGCCCCCCCTCCACCTCCACGCACATCTATAGGCAGCCTATATGCCTGAGCGTAGATATTATTCTGATAATTTTTGAAGCACTGCATACCTTTTGTCCAAGCTACCAACACAGCTTCCAGAGGCACTGAATCTAGACTTAAAGACTGCAAGCAGAGACCAAGTCACCGCCGCTGTAGTTAAACTGTTAGAACAACTCACCTGACAAGATGATCTTTTTAAAGAAAGCAAATGGATGTAGATTCTCCAAACCATTCACATTCAGCTTTTTTCTAATCTTCTCATGTTTCTAGGGCATATTCCGAAGAATTGCCGGAGACAAGAACACCGTGCCGCTCTAAATAGTAAAGCATGCCATAACTCCCAGTCAGGTTTGATATTTCTTCGGCTTTTGAAGAGGCACAATGGAAAATGTGTTAACGTTGTTTCCTTACTGGCTTAAAAGTGAATTAATTTAGTCAGGAGTAATGCACATAAATGTTTCCTAAGTGATTTAAGAAGGTTTTACTTAATGGTTGTTTCATGCGGGCTCTTCAGATGCCGAGGGAATTTGATCCACGCATGTATCCCACAAACCCTTCCAGAGGAATGATCCAGTCAGTACATGGTAAAAGTCTGGTCCCTGAAGACTGCCATGATAAAACAAGATGCTATGGTGTACTTGTGATAACAAGTGAGCTGGCACTGCTCATCCTACATGGCAGCAGCCACAGTACAGGCCCTCTGGATGTATACTCTTCTTAGGTGGCATATGCTTCATGCATTTCCTTTGCTACTGGTACCATGCTAGCTAGATCAAGCTTGCAAGGATGCACTAATATATCGCACGTTGTTTTGTGTGTGGCCAATACCCCCTGTCTTCCTGAAACCATTATCTCTATCAACAGGCATTTGGCTGTACTCATCCATTCTTTTTAAGCTGCCCCTTAGACTTCCTGACCTGATGAAAAGTTTGGTCCTTTAAACACTTTGGCCTGAATCCTTACCAACACCCGTGTTCCTTTACAGTCATCTGACGGCATAAAAGGACCTTACATTTACAAAGCAGGTGTAAAGGAAAGAATCAGAGCCTAAGTCCCAGTTCAGGTCTATAGAAGAAAAAAGTTTAAGGACTTTATGCTGGGTACTGGATTTCCAGGCCTGGATACTAAAACCCCATCCACAAAATGACTGTAAACACAGAAGGTTTTCCATGACACCGGACCCACGTACTTGAACGTTCACCTGAAGCAACTGCTTTCAGTCACTATAAGCCATCACATCTGCCCCAGGTACCATCAGGGAGAGTTTATAGATATTGAAATGTCATGGGCATTTATTCAATAAGTAATGGACAAAGGTCATCAGAGGCTTTCACACAGTCTTCAGGAAGGTAAGTGGATTCAGGCACCTCTAATTTGAGCAAGGCTTCACCTATTCGTAGCAAGTTCAGATCTCAGCACCTCAACTCCTTGAACCCGCTGCGGGCTACTGTATTATGACATGCTTGTATATACAATATAAAAACGTCTCCTCCCGTTATTGGATTACACTTACCAGGAATAGCACTAGTCGTTCACTACAAGCAAGCAATACATTAGGCTCCCAGACTCTAATAAAATACACACACAACAGGCCAACGATTAATCCTCCTGTTTTACTACAAACACGGCAGTTAATATGACAACAGCGAGGGGAATTTATACCATGGGCCTGGTGCCGTCTCTGGAGACTTCCAGAAAAATCCAAACCATCATGCTCTGGTATTTTTTTGGCACTACTACTTCACAAAATTATGGCTAGAAATTGCAGGGACTGCACATACATCAGAATTTATACTGCTGTAGCTTCCTGGTTGGCTGTGCCGTCTTTGGAAGGTGCCGGTCCCTGGATTGAGGAGCAGGTCTCCTTCCTTCTGGGACACAGGAAGAATTAATAAATAGAGTGACACCCCACAACTCTCCAGTTTTTGTAGAGTCTGGAGTAAAACAAAGCAATTACTCAACATTTGGACTCGACTGATTGCATTCTGGCTGTTTAATGATTCGCTTATGAGAAAAGCCTAGCCTCAAGAAGCATGGAGGTTTCCGTGATGCATTGGCCTCACGCTGAGCTAAATGCAACTGTTAAATTTCACCTACAAAAATATTTCCATGCAAAAATTGCTATCGGTATAGTAATGTGAGCACCTTGGGTTACAGGCTCAGGAAAGTTTTTGGAAGAATAAGAACATACATCCTAGGGCCCTGGCTAGACTCCAAATTAGAAGTCCACAAACTGTTCTCATCATCCCTCTGCACTTGCCATCTGATATGATGGGTTGTTAGGTTTGCTTTTTCACTTTAGCTATGTAAATATGAAACACTTAGGATTAGTCACAGGATGGCATCCAATGCAAGGAGAGCTGGAAGCTGAGGTCCTCTTCCGTGTACTTCATCACCCAAGGTGACTGTGGCATTTACTTTGAAGCTTAGGAAAGCCGTCACTTCATTATTTGACTTCGTAACTTCCAGTGTTGGTTTTTATTACAATTCCTCCTCCTTTTTAGCTTGCCAGATGCATTGTGGCACTGCAATGGCCTCTGGTTCCACCAATACCGGAACGGGTTCACATTAGGCAACGTCTTTTGTTTTGCTACACGTATTGTGAAAGCAAACATTGTTTTGGCTGCCATGGCTTAGTCAGCCTTGAGGAAGTAGCTAGACTAGATGACCTTGTAAGCCCCCTTCCAGCCCTGCTGACTTTCCTAAGAGACCTTAAAATATGTGTGCTGGTAATTCATGTCGGGTGAAATGCATCCTTTTGCAGTGGCCCATCATACTCTGCTTAAGCAAGACTTCATAGGAACACAAGACGTGGCTCAGATCTGGGAATAATGTGGGAAGCCAATAGTCACATATATCTCTAATTTAGCACTTTTTTATTGCAGTCCTCATGCAGAAAGCCTCTGTTAGTTCCTTAAAACCTGACTGTCCGTGGTAACTCAAAGGCGAGAGCCAGCAGTCTAACCTTCTGAGCACGTTCCTCTAAACTCATGTCATACCTAGCGCCCAACTGCAGATCAAAAGGGATGTTGACTGCCAAAGCATTTATAGTAGGATCAGTAACAAGATAAAGGCCATTATCTGCATTTTGTAGGCGGAAACACCAGAGCAGAGAGTTGGGGTGAAATGATGTCAGGGGTAGCAGAACTGATGGGTCTCAAAACCATTTAGTCCCAGTCCCTCCCAAATGAATCATACTGCAGCTAACCGGAACCAGATCCAGATCCAGAATCGGAGAGGACTTTGGGGGGTGGAACATGCTGCTCTTGAACTTTCCAGGACGAGAAAGTCAATATGAGAATGAAACAAGGGGCTTGGAGCGATTCTGATCCAAGCTTGCTTAAGACTCAGGCTCACCAATATGAACAGTCCTAGACTGGGGTCGCCAAACTTGTTTGCACACCCCCCCCCAACTCCAGCCACATCTGGATCACAGCGCTTCTTGCAGGTCAAACCTGGACCTACCTCTGGTGTCCAGATGCGTGGCCGTGGTGTTAAACGCTGCTAGTGCCCAAGCAGCTGTGTTGGCTCAAGGTGCCATGAGAAGTTACCATAGTTGTCGCTCGATCTGCTAAGACCCAAACATGTTCCCAGTAGGGCTTGTTGACACTGGATTTTAGGAACAAAACCCTTATACTCTTTGTTACCCTCAGACTGACCACACCTGCCAGTTGATAACAGGTGAATTTATTGATACAGAGTACGAACAGAAAGGCAAGAATACAAGCAATCAAACAACTCTGTGTCTACCAATCCTAGGGCTGTCATCAGAGTCGAAGTACATCTGGTCAGGATGCGGGCTCCACACTGAGGCTCTCTTTCCTAGGTGCCAGCAGTGTGGAGGTAGGATGCCAAGGCCCACAGCCCTTCTCCAGTGGGGTGCATGAGATGGGCTGCTAGTGTGTGCCCTTTGTCCATGGTGGCCTCAGGGACCCTTCCTGGAGGATGAGGATGGTGATGGGGACCCTCTTAGGAAACAAGATGGGTAGGAACCCAAAAAACAGACCTTTAAATACCATTTCTAAGCCAACAGGGCTCTGCACCCTATAATTCAGTGGCAGCCCCACACGCCTTGCCCCTGAATTCCCAGCCCCTCCATGTGGTCTAGAGCACCCTGCTACATGGAGCATTTGCCTTTCTCACATTTTCCAGGGAACAAGACCGTGTGTATTCAACTTTCTAAGTCCTTATGATTAGTTGTTCTTTTCTCCTCTTCTGCCTCCTTGTGTATTTTTAGCTTTCAACTAAAGTGTGAAAAGGCAGGAGGCGCCATCCAAATGAAGCTCTTCTGCCTGCAAATAACTTCACTATCAGTGTTGCAAGAATGTACAGCATTTCAAGGATAAATATACCATGAATTAAAACGCAGATATTTAAACACTGTGTTTCTCCATCAAAATCCACACTTCTATAAAGCAAAAAATAAAGGAAGAAAGCAGACCTCTCAAAAGAAATGTTTCCTGCATATATTTTGAAGAGCATATATTGATGCTCTCCAAAATGTCACTCTTCCATAATTTATTCTCTGCTCTGGGTGATGCTCATGACTATTGGAAATGAGCATTTAATTAGCTTGGTGGTATAATAATCAACTACTGTCTATGTTAAATAACTAACATTTGGTCCTGGAAAATGTTTCTTATAATTACATACTATCCTCTGCTAAACCAGCTAACCAGTAGCATACCAGAGTGAGTATAATGAACCTTTTGCCTCATTAGGGGGAACCACCGCGCAAAAAGGATGTAGTTAGTATTGCGCTCGCAACTGGTGGTGCCATAATGTCGAGTGAAAGGACCAAACTTTGCAATGTCCAAGGTGAGGAGGTCGTCACAGAGCGAACGGGTACTTGGGAACAAAAGGCACCAGCATGGGATATGGAAAAGATGCCTGGAGGCACTGAGACCTGAAACTGCAAAGCTGAGGTTGGACAGGGGAGGAATAACAGCAGCAGTAGAAAAGTACAGCAGAGTAGCCTGCTTGAGGGTGGTAGGAGGCAGGCAACTGCACACAAAAAGTGGCAGATCCAGATAGACAGACCCTAACAAGACCACTGATGGGGGGGAAAAAAAAGAGCTCTGGTCACAGATCTGCAGACTAAAGTTTGCCTGTCCTTCAGGAAGACAACACGCAGGAGGAAAAACACCAGGCATTGAATGCAAGGATCCTGTTGGAGCGTACTTTCTTATCCCTATTCAAAACCATGTTTCCAGCTAGGTGAAGAGCTGGTGGGTTGCTGTAATTGTGCATGGTTTGCACTCTTTGCACAGTCCTGGGAAGCCCAGGCCAGCAGAGAAGCCAAGACCTCTGGGAACGAGGGCGGCATTTGCTGCAGGGAACTGAGAACTGAGCCCTGGCAAAGGTTGAGAGTGAAAAGCATTAGGAGTTAACTTGTTTGCAACCTTTATGTTCATGCTCCATCTTCCCTAGTTATGTGGCAGTGTTTTTTCCCCCGTAATTATTACAGTTGTGGGACTTCTCTCTCTAAATCTGACTGTCCTTTAATTGAGCATCTCACCTCATGGGGAGTTGGCACTTTTAAATCCGAAGTCGAAAAATCAAAGCAAATTGTTTGCTGTTCAATCACATCTTTCGATATCCAGTTTCAAACTTTGCTCTAAATTGTGTACTGGAACAAAATTGTCTCAGACAGCTTTTTTAAAATCGTGCAAGAAGTCGAATTAAAAAAAAATGCCTGGCTAAACCTTGCAGAAGCGTGTCGAAGTGTGCTCTGCTGGATAGCACAAACATGGAAAAAAGCATGCCAAAGGAAAATTAAAATTAAAAACCTGCTGAATTGCTTGGAAATGGCATAATGAACTTTGCTGGTGCAAACTCCTTGTTCCCTTTTCCATTATGCACGGAGATGTTCGGTCTACAGTTACATGATTACATAGTATTTGGTTCCCCCCGGGGACTCCTGCTTCATTCAGCACTGAGAATGGATGGTGCTCATTTAACGAGCAACTATACCGGAGGTGGTTTTAGGTTCATTGTTAAAAATGGAGTGGGGACTCATTTTTACTGCAGGCTCTTTAAACCCTGATGGTGCCAGAGGCTTTTTCATGAAGCTCATCACAATAATAACTAAGTGTTTTGCAAATATCAAATAATTGTTTCCATAATACTCCGGTGACACGAGGTAGCCAATATTCCCATTCTTTACAGACAGATGAGAAGTACAAGTAATGGGCACTTACTTCAGGAGCCCAATTTGAGACCACCTGTTGGGAGGGGAAGGAGATACGCGTGGTTTAACTGGCTTGCACGCAGGAACCCGAAGATGGAGGCAGTGCTAGCGTTTCATTTTTCAGGGTAGCATTCAAGTGACTTAACCATAAGACTATTCCTTCTCTTCCAACAAGCCTCTGCCCCACTTCACGAACACGTAAGGACAGACAGCACGTGATAGTAGATAATGTCTCCATTGGTTTCAAGGCATTGCTCCCCACACCTAGTTTCCCCCATCATGCACTGCCCAGAGCCTCTAGATCAGCATATGTGAAATGAGTTTCCCCCACCGTGAGCAAAACACTTCGGTACAACCCAGCCAGATTGTCAGATATGGACCCGAGACCAGCGGGAGAGTTTTTAGTGTGATCCGACTCAGGAGTAAAGGAGGGGAAAACTCAGGCACCGTGTTAAATGTCAACACCGTATTGATACTAAGGATAACGCGCAGGAAAGGCCCTCTTACATCCAGCCAGCCACGATCATCCTTTACTCCTCCTGCTGAAGCTGTTCTACTTTTCCCAAGCATTTAAGTAGGTATTGGTCCAAATACAGGTGATAGAGAGAGCATGACGGATGAACCTACGGTGATATTTTTTATTAGACCAACAATATTTTTGTTAAAAAAAAAAATCTTTAATTGCAAGCTTTTGGGCACGAACGCCCTTCTTGAGGCATTGGAGAAAAAAAATTGTAAAAGTTCTCCTGGGTGGAAATGAAAGTTCATATTTCGTAGGATTTCACAGAGGAATCAATAGATGGAAAACTCCTCTGGGCAGGCAGCTCATAGCTGGCATGGAGCCTCTCACCTCCTGGGTGGATCTCCGATGATGCAAATGCCCTCGAAACAAAGGCAGGAGCAGGATCTCAGGTTTCAGGTGGTCACAGTTGCTTCCCGCTTGGCAAAATACGGAGATTTCATTTTTTTACAAATTGGCTAAAATTCAATATCTTCCATGTGTCGAGTATCCAGGTTGTAGCCATATTTTGTCTACAGGAAAAGGCAACCAGGACTCATAGTAGAGACATATTTTATTAGACCAACAAGATCTTTGAAAAAAATCTTTTAAAAAAGAATTAAAAGAGAAATGAAGGGTTAGGCACTCGACTGGAAGGAGAGACCCGGATTCTAGACCCTGAACTGACTATTTAAACAGTCACCGGATAAAATGCATGCCTCTGTCCTCCTCTCTTTCGAGAGAAAAGCCTTAGAGATAAAACTCCAGGAAAGGATTCTGGGCCGTGAATCCCAAGTGGACTGAGACAGCTCTCTGCAGCCCAAAGTAAAACCTCAAAGCCCTTCAGAGCAGGGAGTATTAAGACACAACCCTCCCCACAGCATTTCCTATGGGCTGCTTCAGAGGGCCCCATGCTCCAGATGTGAAGACGCTCAATCCTTCTCGGCACCTACCTCAGGGCTGTGCGGTCCAGTCGAGGGGCCAGGTCTGTCCAGGGTAGATGCCACAATACTTGGTGCCAGGATACTCGAGTCTCATCACAATGTAGCTCTTAGTTACTAGCACTACTCGTTGTGCGGTGCCAAAGCACGACAGACGCGGGACCAGACAAACTGTGGACGCAATCCAGGATGAGGGCTGGAGC
>JAGPOW010000261.1:260249932-260263828 GCA_030014935.1 Caiman crocodilus | reverse complement strand
TCATTCAGCACTACTAATTAGCCCATTTCCAAACACTGCCCAAGGTGGCTACATTGCTTCTGGGTGAGGAAACAATCTGCCCAGGGCAGCACCGGGTGCTGAACAGTATTGTTATCGTACTGACACAGCTACCACCCCGTGGTGAAACCCCTCCAAGCCAATAATTCATTCCCAATTCCCGCAACCCCTTTTGCTGCAGAGTCCTTGTCTCCCTCTTCTCCCTTTTGCAGGTGTATTGTAGCTTGGAGGCAGGCAAGAATCTCGTCTTCAACGGTTAATGATCTACGCAAAGCTTCCAGCCTCGCTAGCTGGCATCCCTCACCTTTAGAGGTGAAAAGGCTATTTACATTCGTGGAACAAATAAGAGAGGACCCCAGGGATTGTTTTTGCTAATCATCCCCGCTGCTAATTAGCGGGCTGGTGTTAAAAGGAGTGTTTTGCCTCATTAAGACCAGGTTTCCTTTCCTCTCCCTCTTTTCACCTCCACACGCTGCCACTTCCCATCGCACCAGGAGTATTCAATAATCTCAGGTCATAGAATGTGCAATCAGATTTTAAAATGTTAAATGACCTACAAACAACAGCCTTTCCGCATCCCAACATCAGTTCTTCCTCTCCTCCCACCCCCCATCTGGGGAGGAACAAACTGACAGGGCCGATTAATTTATTCGGCTTTGGCCAGAGTTGGGGATTTGCCTGTCTATGGGCTGACACATCTACACCATCTCAGACAATACCCAAGACCACCGCCGAGAAAACACATTTGCTCCTGCTCCACGTGCGCTGCATGCCAAAAAGTATCACATTTGCTCTTGCTAGAGCTGTCCACACGCTAAAAAGCAGTTATTCGTTTTGTTTTTGGTTTGGTTTTTTTTTTTGCTGTGTGTTAATTTTAGCACTTGGTGGACTAAGAGCAAGTAGGCACTGTTGGGTCTGCGTGGCTGCACTCCAGAGCACTGTCTAACACAGCGCAGGCATGTCCCATGCCCACACAGGAGAACGTAACTCGTTTCATCTTTCAGATCACATTCATGCTATTAGGGCAGCCAACTTAAAGGCAGGCTACTACATGGTGTGTATGTCATCCACACCCAAAGAGGTATCCCAGGTGTTGGCTCCTTGCATCAAGCTTGGTGACCCTTAGCCTTGAAAAGATAAGTCACAAGGAGCTCATGTCCCAAAGAACCCCAGATCACCACTATCTGGGTCAAAGCTAGATCTTCGGGGGCTATGACCACATTGGGGCTTACTTCCCATGGAGGCTGCAACCATCATGTCCCAAGCATGTGTGTGTGAACTGCACACATCACACACACCTTAACTGTATCACAACTGGCTTTGAGATATCAACCCTGCTTTGAGACATCCTAGGACTGGATCTCATTTGCAGTCTCCCGCTCAGATGAAAGCCTTCCCTCCACTTCTTCAAGTTAGTATGCTGCCTCGGTATTGCCCAAACAGAGCAGCCTCCGCTATATTTCATTCCTCCATGAAGTGCAACTAGCTGGGAATCCTTGCCTGTCACACCTTGTCCCTTGTTGACAGCAGTCAAAGTAATCGCTTTAGTACCAGCTGAATTACAGCAGGCGCCATTACGGCTCCATCCAAACAGGCGTGGTTTGGTTTGCTTTCTAAAAATAGGCATCCCCAGCAGAAGAAACTTGTTGATGAGTGACACTGCATTAAAAGCTATTTCCTCTCCTGGGATCCATTTACTGCATTAACGCATTCCCTGGTGGGACACGTGTGCTACACTAATACCGACTATAATTACCTAGCAGATGGGACAGTAGGAACACGGTGACACCAAAAAAGCAAATCAGCAGTTACTTTCTTAGGTGGTGTATAAACACTGAGGCTCTTGCAGAGATCAAACAGGCTACTACATTTCATACACAGTAGGCAGGAACACACAAGTCATGCACAAGAAACCTGGCAGTGGCTACCCAAGCAAGTCATCCAGATTTCCATTTAATCACTTGACGAAGGAACAGTCTCCTGGCAATAAGCCTGAAAAAGTGTTGTTTTTCCCACTCTATTCTTGCCTTTTAATACGTCACCAGAATTTAGTTCAGTCCTGCACAATGTCTGGAGCTGGGGGAGCATACGGTTTGACCGAAGACTTCTGATAAGTTATCAGCTGATCAACCATGTCACAGGCTGGGGTCCGTAAGGATGGTCATGACCTCCCCAAGGCTCATTACTGAGCCAAGTTGGCCCAGTGGACACCCTCCGTTCTCGCCTGCCACGTTTTTGATGGAATGATTAACAGGGAGGTTGCCTTTAAGTCCTCTTGGACATGGTTTTGATTGGTCCTCTGGACCTCGTGGTTTCCTGGACTCCTGATGTGTCCCACTTCAAAACAGATGTCACAATGGGCGTTTCAGGGCACCCCAGCTTCATGGGCTATGTATGGCTCCAACCATCCCTTTACCATGCCCAAGCCTCACAGATGGTACCAACATTGTCCGGTCTGGGCCTTGTTGTAATTTGGCCCCCTTGTCCTCCCTGGACTCTCTGCAGCCCTGCAAAGTGCTGTGCCCTCTCTAGTGCCTGTGCTCTCCACAGTCCCCTCTGTCACCAGGGTCTGTGCACCCCAAATGCCACGCCCTCTCTGGCACCAGGGTCCCCATGCTGCCGTGGGCCCCCAATGAGGTCTCCTCCTTCCCCTAATAGCCTACCCAAACCACTGGTCTTATACAACAGCAAACAAAACACAAGCCCCTGGGCTGTAACATAAATCCAAGCTGCCCGACTATAACATCATTCAAGCCACACCAGGGTGCTCTGTCCCTCAACAGTATCAGAAGCTCTACCTACAGTCAGTCTTCTCCCCTTTGTTTGCTCCAGGAGAGCTCCTTCCCCATTTGGCTACTGGCAGGGACCTGCCCTCTTGGCCTCAGCCCTGAGGTTTATATATGAGTCAGGCCCTGCCCCTTCCAGTCAGCTGACCGCTGACAAGTGTGGGCCACTAGCTCATTCTGGCTGCCCTGGTAACCAGCAGCTGGGGCTTCCACCTCACTGCTAGGGCTCTTACCTTAGCAATTTCCACTCTTTAAAGAAGCAGGGCACTGTAGTGTCCTGCGACACACCCTTACCAGACTGACTTGGATGGAGCCACACATGGCAACTAGCACATCATTATTCCATAAATGCCTAGGAGGCATAACAGAGCCAAAGACTCCTGTTACTTTATGGAAAAAGGAGCACCAGAGAGCCTCAGGCAGGGAAAAGTGCCTAATATGAGCTGTTTGGGAACAGGAACCGTGGGAGTTACCCAAGGGAAGCCCTTACCTCAGAACTAGCTGTGTTGTGGTAGCACCATGGACTAGCGCCTTGCATTGAAGCATACCAGAGTCCAGCAGCAGTAAGTCACCCTAGGGCTGAGCCAGGAGCTCAAATCAGGAAACACCTATGCAGTTCAGGGAGGATGTGTTATACCTTACCTACCACGCTATGATGACATGTTTAATTCACCCAAGGCCCCCCATCTTTTGCAATGCCCCTTATGGAGCAACCTCCCTGACCAGGATCTATTTGCAGAAGTCCTCTGGATCAAGCAATGGCAATCAGAGAAAGTCACAAACAAGTTCCTTGTGGCAAACCCCACCTGTCAACCTGCTGGCTTTGAACGATCATAATGAGAATAGTCCCTGCTAAACAGGTTCAGGATAGGCCAGGGCCTCTGCGCAGCCAAACATCACTGCTGGGGCCTCCGTGCTAACCCGTCATGCACTTGTGGAGAGATACAAACAAAGCTGCACACCACTGAGGACTATCTCCTATACAAACTAAGAGGTGAACTAATAACTTTCAACTCAGTTAACAAGGTGGTTATTGCTTGGCTTTGCAGACTTGCATTCGTTAAATAAATACATAAAGGCAGGCATGTGACCAGGAAGGCCAGGGGGGTATATAAACACAGGCCCTGAGCCAGGAGGGACAGTTTGGCCCTGGATGCTGCTGAGGCAAGAGCTGCAGAGCAAGGGGAATGCAGGAGCTCTGATCGCTGGCACCAAAGCTGGTTTGAGGAAGGCAAACAAAGTGCTGGTGCCCCATGGGAGAATATTACCTGGGATAACAGGAAGCTTGTTGTGCAGACAGATCGCCATTGTCTATGTTTGGGCACAGACAACCACGGCAACGGTTGAGTTGTGTTTGCCAGAAGGCTTACTCCTGGGCTACCGTTGCAACCAGTGGTTTGGAAGTGACTGAAAGAGGAGTGAGCAGAGCACCCGAGGGTTTTACCCACAGTGGAGTGCTAGGGTCATGCCAGCATTTAGAGCCTTGCTAGGGGCCTTAATTCAGGGTTTAGACAACAACGGCAGAGCCAAGCCTAGAGAGAGAGAAAGAAAGGCAGAAACCTAGCATAGAAAGGAACCGGACAAGGGCCAGGTAGCCCAGTACCCAAAGAGGGGCACAGCTTGGGGCCAGAGGGAGAGATAGGGCTAGAGAGCCCAGAGCACTGCTTCTGGGGAGCAAAGGAAGGTCCGAGGGGGCCCAGATAGAGCCAGTGCAGGCTCAGCACCTAGAACAAGGCAGAGACGGGGCCAGAGGTCCCACGATTAAAGTAAGCAAGATAAGAGCCGGTGCCCAGAAGCCAGGTCCAGTGCTATGGGCCTAGGATAGAAGGACCAGGCAAAGAAAATGGGTGGAGGCTAAGAAGACCAAGGCTCCCACAAAGGCAATGAAGGGACAGTGACCTCTGTGAGGCATGGGTGTGGGGTAAGGGGCCATCAGAGCAAAGTAATTACCAGTTCAGGCTAACAGGTGCCCTGGGAGAAGTAGCTGGCATCTAGAGGAACTGGAGGAGCTCACTGTAGGCCTCATTAGGCAGCCTCCCTTCCAGGCGAACAATTACATCAAAGGCATGGCGGGGGAGCGAGAAAGGGAGGGCGCCCTAGAGCTGGAGCTGGGCAATGGGGCATGCCAGCCTCCCTTGGAGCATGAACGTGGTTACAGAGGCCTGAAAGAGACTGGAGCTCCCTTGTGTAATGAACTCTACAGATGAAAAACCTGAAAGGAAGAGAGAGATTCTTAAACTCTCAACAAAGCATGCAAAAATGTGACCTTGCTAGCAACATTTTATGGATGGGAAACCAAGGCAAACCACTCAGTGAATTGCCCGGGATCGCGCAGGATGTCTGTGTCCACTGAGCAGTCAGTTCTCTGCCTTAGGAAAAGACCTGTATTCTTACTAAGACCTGAACATACTCATGTTTGCAAATGGTAAGCCTGAGAAATTTAACCTCCTTCTCTGGGGGCCAGTTACCCCACAGACAGTGCAATAGAAATAAGGGGGGGAAAAGTCACACACCAAAAAAATTGAAATTTTAAGCGAAGGCTCCTTTCACTTCTTTCCCTTCATTCTCAACTGTTTTGCTATGCTGAAGTACCCCTGTAAAATTCCCATTTCTAACTCAGTCCAAACCCCGCAAAGTTTCACAATTCAACCAGGAAAATACGAGATTTTCCCCAACATAAGCAAGACTGTTTTTCCCCACCACTTTTGGCCAATCCATTTCTCACCTCTGTCCCATGAAATATGATAATCCATTTCCTGTAGGTTACACACGATGGGATTATAAAAGAGAAAAAAAATCATATTTAAAACTTCGGTTGGAAGTTGCTTTTTAACAAATACTGTCTAAGTACACTCTGGGTACATTTTGCTTGAACATTTTATGACTGGTGGAGAAGTCTCAGAAAATTTCTTCCAGAGAAGTTATGACTGACAGTGTTAGGAAAACCCAGTTGCTGGCTGTGTAATATTATGCTTCATGATCCAACGGGTAAAAGTTTTTAATGCAGTTTGGTGCACATGAAGAATAACGCAGCCCTTTTTTCTTCATTGTACTTCTTCTCTGTTACTGTCCCATTATTCTTGTATCACCTACTATCTCAGAGCCAGGCATAATAAAAAAATCACCAGAAAGTAAAGTGGGAAAAAAATATCAAAAAAGATTAAGACACAAAAGCTACAAAGCAGAGGTGAACCTTATGTCAGAGGTCTATGGCAGAGCTACATTAAAAAAAACCCTTTTTTCTCCTGCTCAGCATGGGTCTTTAAGCAAAAAGTGTTAATCCTTTTCCGGTGGAAGAAAAGAAAAAAAGGAGAGAGAGAGATTTATATTTTAGCTTGCGAAAATGACTTCCCACAGAGGCAAATCAAAAGATATGAGCTTTCTGGAGGTCTGCGCTGATATCACATTTTTTACCACTGACAACTCATCAAGTTAAGAGCTCATTATCAGCCTTTAGGCAAGATGTGGATAAAAAGAAAAAAAAATACATGACAACAAACACAAAAATGTTCTCTAGTTTTCTGCAGTTCTGTTTCTGTACTTGTGAAGAAGCATCCCAGGCAAAGCAGCCACCTGGAGCTCATTGCACGGCCGTCGATATGAGGGAACCCAAAGAAGCAAAATCTGAATCATACTGAGCGCACTTAACTCACGCCGACGGGACAGGGCTCATCACAAGACACCATCATTGCTGCTTACTTTTTAAAGGAAACCCGATGTCACCCACTGCCTGAGTGAATGCCCTAACCCTAATGCTAGTGCCCTAAACACTAAGAGAAAGGCAAGGATTTGGGGGGGGGGCAATACCTTTTATTGGACCAACTGTCTGACTGTTTAAGACCTCTCCCAGCTATACAGTTGGTTCAATTTAAAAGATATCACCCTTCAAAATCCTTGCCTTTTGCTTATTTCCCTGAACACCAGGACTATCACATAAGAATAACTTAGAAGTTAGGGTTATGTTAAAGGTAGGCTCCTCTTCCTCCACCCAGGGACTTAGTCATAGGGATGACTATCTGTTGAATCTCAAATGACTTCAGATAGCTGCATGCACACTCAGCTCAGTCAAGATGCTGATACCTCTAGGCATGGGCAATAGCTACATTTTAAGCATGTACAGGGTCCAGGAGAAGCAAAGGATTTCTAATCTGCCTGTGTATTTAGGCAGGGTTTTTCCAAGTTGCTCAGTTGGACGTAGGCACTAAAGTTGCTGTTTAAACAGAACTTAATTCACATTTCGTACCTGGCCTGGAGAGCTTTTCTTTTTTCATATGTTAGGCTCAGCTTATATTAGAGGCCTAGACTGGAGATTGGGTGACCTGTTTTGGATAAACTGAGGAATTACTTGAAAATTGTTCAAAACTTGTACTAATGCCCCATGTCACAGTGCTACAGTTATATGCTATAGAGTTAGATAGCTCCACTGGGGGTCAAGACTTGCCGAAGGGAGATATACAGCTCCGTACAGGAACACCAGTACTCAAGCAGCACGCTGATAGAAGTACAGAGACCCTAGAAATGTATTCCTAATAAATTAGCACACCGCAAAGCGATGGGCAAATCTGGTAATACTCCAATTCAGAAGGATCGACAGGTTGGAAAGCTGGCCTTAAACTTAACAGGATGAGGTTCAAATGTGGACAGATACAAGGTGCTACATCACAGAAAGAATAATCAGTCAAAAACACAAATACCAAGTGGGGGACACCTGACTGGATGGCAGCACTGGGGAGAAGCATCCGAGAGTCCTGGTAGACCACAGACTCAGTACGAGTCTGCCGTGCAATGCAGCTGCTCAAACGGTAATGGGATGCAGCAATAGCAGCATTAGGTGCAAGGCATGGGAGGTGATAGCACCTCTACTCAGCACCGGCTAGGCTTCATCTGAAGTAGTGCGTGCAGTTTTGAGTTCCTCCTTTTAAAAAAGGATGTGAAGTTAGAAAGGGTCGAGACAGGCGACAAAGATGATAAAAGGCTTGGAAAGTAAATTGTATGATGAGAGTCTGAAGGAGCTAGGCATGTTCAGCTTGCAGAAAAGGCACAGAAGAGGGGACATGACAGCAGTCTTCAACTACCTGAAGGGCTGCCTTAAAGAGAAGGGACAACAGATGTTCTCGCTTGCTACAGAGAGCAGGATGTGGACCAATGGCTTGATGTTGCAGCAAAGTTGGGATAGATTTGATATCAGGAAACACTTCCTCACTGTTACAACAGCGAGGCAGTGGAATAGAAAGACTTCCACGGAGGCACTGGGGGATGGCTGCAGTGTGGAGATTTGGCCTGGTTTGTGCTAATACTCCTGCTGCAACTTACAGCTGGAGTTTCCTGGCTAGAGGGTCCTGCCCTTCCACTCAGGGCCAGACTGATCACCATACTTGGGGTCAGGAGGAATTTCACTTCATGGTCATACTGGTATGGACTGCCTGAATATATAATTTGATAGTGTTGTGACATGGTGAGTACAGGTGGCCACTAAAGCCTGCCCAGTCCCCCCAGCCCTGGGTCTATGAGTCCTCACCGGTGGAGCAGGTGGAAGAGGTTGTTAGAATCTCAACAGCGAAGGCGGATGAAGGCTGCAGCAGAACGGGATCCCCATTTGTCTTGGTCTCCTTGCCACTGGAACAAGGTCCCATTTGGTCAAGAGCCATGGGGATGCTGATGTGAAGCATCTTCTCCATGATAAAAGAAGTCACAACACAGACATCTTTCGTGAAAACAGCTTTATAGAGTCCACAGATCCCAGATTGGCCTCATCAGCCATTTTCAGGTGCACAGCTAAGACAATCATGGAAGACAATCATCCTCGACTGCAAGGGATTGCCGAAGAAGAGCGCGTCGCAGCTCGCGTTGCGTCAGGGTTGACCATAGTTCCGCTAAGCATTTAAGATTAGATATTTGTATAGGATGATTTGCATAGGGAGAATCCTCCCTCTGGCAGGGGGTCAGGCTAAATGACCTCTAGAAAGTCCTTCCAGCCCAACTTCTCTAGAAGTCTATAATTATCCAGATGCATCATGGGGCTGCTTGAAATCTGCAGCATCTTACTCCAGTTTTCAATAAACCTGATAAACCTGCTCCCCTGGCTGACATGCAGCTGAGCTCTACTGACTCTGTCCAATAGCAAGCACTGAGGCATCAATTGCTTAATTATCCATAGATTTAGAGATTGCAAGGGGCTGGAAGGACCTCAGGAGATCATTGGGGTCAGCCCCACTGCACTAGGCAGGAAAGACAACTGGGGTCAGGTGACCCCGGCAAGGTGACCGTCCAGTCTCCTCTTGAAGATTTCCAGGGCAGGCATTTGCACTACCTCTGGAGGATGCCTCTTCCACAGTCTGGACACCACAACTGTAACTAAGTTTTTCCAAATATTAAGCCTGAAACAGTTTTTTAGGAGCTTGAGGCCATTACTCCTGGTTTTCCCCAAGGGTGCCCTGGTGAACAGTTATTCGCTGAGCCTCAGATGTAGTCCCCTGATGTAGTGGTAAGCCGCTACCCAGTCCCCTCTCAGCCTTCTCTTTTTCAGGCAGAAGAGGCCCAGGTCCCACCTTTCCTTGTACGCCTTGCCGTGCAAGTCTCTGATCAGACAGGTGGCTCTTCTCTGGACTCTCTCAAGCTTGTCCATGTCCTTGTTAAAGTGCGGTGCCCCAAACTGGATGCGGTATCCAGCTGCAGTCTCACCAGTGCCGAGTAAAGTGGAAGAGTCACCTCCTTGGCTTTGCTGGCGACGCATCGATTGATGCACGCCAGAGTATGATTTGCCCTACTGGCTACAGCATCGCACTGCCGGCTCATATTCATACTGTGGTCTGTTATTACCCCCAGGTCCCTTTCCTTCGTGGTGCTGGTCAGCTTGGCACCACTGAGCCTGTAAATATGTTGGGGGTTGTTCATCCCCAGAAGGAGCACTTTACATTTCTCAGCATTGAACTTTATCTGGTTCCGATCTGCCCAACTTCCCAGCTTGTCCAAGTCCGCCTGTATCTGCAGCTTTATTTTCAAGCATGACCATGCTCCCCCATAACTTGATGTCATTCGTGAATGTGGCCAGTGTTACCTGGAGCAATAACCTTCCTCAGCAAGATGACTAACAGCCATCCATAGAGCTATTGCAGAAGTAAGGGGCTATCTCACTGAAGTAAGAAATGCGTAATTTTGGTGCCAGCTGTATTACTTGTGCAATACTTAAGAGCATTTACAGAGCAGGTGGGCATACACATTGAGAGGAAAAAAGAAGGAAGGCCTTATGGTTAAAGCAGTAGGACTGTCCCTGGCTGTGCCCCCATGCATCCTGTCGGACTTGAGCCAAGTCAGCTCAGGTGCTCACTTGTGAAGTGAGGCTAGTGAGAACGCTCCGTTTCCACTGGTCTTGCCTATTGTGACTGTAAGGTTTCTGAGATAGTGGTAATCACATACAGTTTCTAACCAATAAAGACCCTGGTCTTGCTTATGAGCTACCATACTACAAACAAAATTAGATATTATTACAGCAAAAAAAAAAAAACCCCAAAAACCGCGCCATACCTTTTAGCAGATCACATTCAGCTATTAAACTGAATATTCGGATTACTTTTCTATATACTGGCTCTCATTCTTGTTTCAGTTCAAGGGCAGGTGGAGGAGGGGGAGGAGGGGAAGTCTATTAACACGGCATCTATAACTTGCAAGTGATAAGGCATGTTCTCCGATGCTGCTCTTCCATTTTATTACTTTGATGGATATGATTCTCACTTTAATTGAATATCTTTTTTTACCCCCCTCTTGGTAGATCCAATTTCATACTTGCTTAAGTAAATGTTATTTGCTGTTCCTTTGCCAGAGAGCTGGCTCTTTCCAATTCCTTTGAATAATGGATAACGAGGACGCAATTTCACCAGGTTTCAATCTTCTAGTTAAATACCTTCGTCCAACTGGACTCGGTTAAGTATGGGTGGCAGCTTTTCATTTAAAAGGAACGGAAACAAAACCAGCTCCTCCAGTCAGCCATTCCAGACCTTTTCCATACTGAACTGAATTTTGCAACAGAGGGAAGTCCTGAGACCTTCTCATTTACTCCAGTCCTGCTGACCTGTGTCTTGTACCCGACTGTCAGCTTTTTGAGGGACGGGCTGCTATTGAGGGACCTGGATACTACTATTACTATCACTACACCACCACAGCTGTAAAGAAAACAAGGGTAGTTGCAAACCCAGTAAAATATGTAAAGCAAAAGGTTCTCAACTTCAGGATCCTGTCTACACAGGATATGCCATGAAGGATCTTAAAACCCGTCAGACCATGCACGATTCTGTCTTTTCTGTCTGAGCCCTTATACACTGCTCATTAGTGGCATATCTGCATGCCTTCCAGTAGCATATTGACCAACTGGCCTACCATCTGTTGGGTGCCGTTTTCTCATCTTCTCTCCAGTTGGAGAAACATGTGCAGTGGTGTGCCTTTCTTCAGCGGGGATTTGGCAGGGGGAGTTGGTTTAAATGATTGATGTTGCTTTGTACTTTTACATAAGGCAAGTCTAAAGAAATGCACACCAGGGGCAGAGCTGGGGGCATAATAACAGAGCAGAAAACAAGTGCTTGTTATGGTTCCAGACTCACGCGAAAAGCATATCAGTGAATACCACCTGGTCAGTCATGATGCAGTGCCAAATGCGGTTGGACATGAAGCTCGTTTCATCACTTTCTTGTGTCCCATTGGCTACAAAAATTGATCTGACCTATTCCCAACAGACCTTTAGGTTCAGGCAGAGCAGAAAGTAATGAGATTTGGAGCAGAAAGCAATGAAATTTGTGATGGTCCTTAATTCATAGTCTCAAACTGGCCTCCAAAAATTTTCTGTCTCCACAACAGACAAACTTTACCCTTTCTTTAGAGCTTCACTGTGCCAGAGGAGTGCAGACATTGACCATGGTCTTCCTTCTCAACCTCTGGGCCTTCTTTTAAATATCACAGGTGTAAGCCATGAAGCCCATGGAGATAAAAAGTAATGATGTGCTAGTCTGTTCCTTAGAAAGGACCAAGTAGAATTTACCTCCATGGGACTTACTGTGAAGCAGGTCTACTAGCATAGATGCAGCTTCCTATCACAACTCATTAGGTGCATCCCTCCAGGAAAGGCTTAGCTTACCTAAGTGCACATGAACCCGCACCATCTCTGGCAAGACTCTCATGACCAGCACTTAGGTATGCTGGAGAGAAGTGAAAGACGGTCAAAACAGAAGTCTACCTTCCATTCACAGACAGTCGTGTTATAGCACCGAGAGCTGATCTCCTTCTATCTACCCACTGTGCCTTTTCAGATTCCTTTTGCTGGCTGCCTCTTGAGGGTCACAGTAAATTCAGCTCCTTTGCCTTCATGGCCATAGAATCATTCACATTAAGGGCCGGAAGGGACCTTTGAAAGATCAGAGTCCAACCCCCTGCTCTGGGCAGGAATATTGCTAAGATGAAATGATCCCAGCAAGGCGTCTGTCCAGTCTCCTCTTGAAGACTCCCAAGGCTAGGGACCGCACCACCTCCTTGGGAAGTCTTCTCCAGACTCTGATCACCCTTACCATAATGAAGTTCGTCCTTAAATCCAACCTGAAACCATCCTCTAACAGTCTAGGGCCGTTGCTCCTTGTTCTCCCCTGAGTTGCCTTAGTGAACAGTTTCTCTCCCAGCTCCCAATATTCACCCCTTAAAATACTTATAGATGGCCACCAAGTCCCCCCTCAGTCTTCTCTTCCCCAGGCTGAACAGTCCCAGGTCCCTTAGTCTTTCCTCAAAGTTTGTCCTCCAGGCCCTTAATTATTCTTGTGGCCCTTTTCTGGATGCTTGCAAGATTCTCCATGTCTTTTTTGACGTGCGGTGCCCAAAATCGGACACAGTATTGCAGCTGGGGTCTCACCAGCACGTATGCAATTAGCTTTGTTGACTACAGCATCACACTGGTGGCTGATGTTCATCCCGTGATCAACCACAGCCCTGAGGTCCCTTTCAGCCATTGTGCTGGACAGAACATCTCCTAACCTATATTCGTGTCACTGGTTACTTCTCCCCAGATGAAGCACGCTGCATTGATCTTTATTGAACTGCATCCAGTTCTGCTCCACCCACCTTTCCAGCTTGTCCAGGCCCATTTGGATCCGCATCCTATCCGCTAGTGTGACCACTTTTCCTCCTAATTTAGTATTGTCTGCAAACTTGGCCAGTGTGCTTTCCACATCCTCATCTAAATCACTGATAAAGATGTTGAGCAGCACAGGGCCAAGAACCGAACCCACCTCCTGCCAAGACTATACAGATCCATCCACTAACACTGTCTGGGTTCAACCCCTTGCCAAGTTCCCAAGCCACCTAACCGTGGACTCTGCCCACCCACAATCCCGCAGGGTTTTTTTTTAATAAGAGCATCATGGGAGATGATATCGAAGGCCTAAAATCCAAGTATGTGATATCAACCACATCTCCCACATCTAAGCAGTTAGTTACTTGATCATAGAAGGAGATGAGGTTGATCAGGTATGATCTGCTCACAATTAAACCATGTTGGCTGCCCTTCAGCATCATGCCTTCTGCCAGTCTCTCACAAATGGACTTCTTGATCATTTTTTTCCAAATTTTCATCTGGTATTGAGTCAAACTGACTGACCTATAGTTTCCTGGATCCTCCTTCCTCCTCTTCTTAAAGATAGCATAACACTGGCCCTTTACCAGTCTTCTAGGACTTCTCCTGAGCACCATGAGTCTTCAAATACTTTCACCAATGGTCTTGTAATAACTCCAGCCAATTCTCTCATCACTGTCAGGTGTAGTCCATGCTTCCTTTCATCTTCTCACATCCCCCTCACCTACCCCAAGCAATTCAACTGATGCGTTCAGTCATATTCATCCCTAAGGACTTTTGATTCTAGGGTTTGCTTGGCTCTTTTTCTGATTATGAGAGTCACAAGATTTCCCTCAAGTTCCACCCTTGGTGCCATTATTACTATGCTTCAAGTGCAGCTGGGACATAATGATGTCCCAGCCTCATCTTCCCCCAATGCCTGATCTGTGTACATGAACTGGAAAAATTTCCGGTTCTGTTAGGATGATGGCGATCTTAGGAAAAAAA
>JAGPOW010000261.1:260201837-260236850 GCA_030014935.1 Caiman crocodilus | reverse complement strand
AAAAAAAAAAAAAAAATCGAGCAGATTTTTTTGTTACAAAGAACTCCAAAAGATCGCAACAGGTCAGAATATTTTTAATACCATGGATTCCTATTTGAAATCTCTGAGTTTATCTTGCGAAGGATGTTTGCACAGGCCTAACAGTGCTAACATTATGCAACGTCCTTGAAAGGATCTCAAGGGACTTCAGGTACCCAGCTGCAGAGCCCCGGTTGAGAATCACGGAGAGAAAGCAAGTCTGCTATGGTCTTTCCTGTCCTTTCAGGAATGTTATCTCCCCCCCGCCTCCTTGGGTCACTGCAATGCTTCAAGGACAGGTGAACCAAACTAGGATGTCTTGCATGGTCAGATTAATGCAATTTTACCTCCTTGACATTGTTAAGAAATGTCCAGATTTCCAACAATGGTGATCACATCTCTTTTGAGAGACTTGCCCTATTCTGCACACAGTGTCTTTAAGAGTCATCAGTAGCATCTTATTTCAAATACTTCTAACCATCTTCCCATGTGTTCCAATGGGGATTTTAAGCACAGTACTGGAGGTGCGAATTCAGAGCTACTCTGATTCCCTCGGACCCGCTCCCAACCTCTCTAGCATGCAGATGCGAATGAGCAGGACTTACTTTTCAACAGCAGCCTTGGACTCTCTACCACGGCTGTATAGAAGGGACTCTCTCAGGGATATCCAACATGAGCAATTTAAGTGGAAACCAAGTCATGACTCTACTCTACTGCACTAACTGATGCTCTGAAGAGAAGCCAGAGTAAACCAGTGCCAGTTATTGCCCTAGTAATGCCAGTTGAAGTCAATGGCAGTCTTTCTGCTATAAGCTGCTGATTGAGCATAAAACAAAGAGAAGAGAGGGTTATAAGGTGCTGCTTGAGACAGGTCACAGAACTTCAATCACCTTCATCTGTTATAGTCCAGCACTGTTTTGCACCAAAAACAAGATCGGGGAAAGAGGAAACGTCTCTTAAAATGGCATGAATGCCCTCCACGCAAATAATGGAAAGGTACGGCCTAAGCAAAATGAGTAAGTCTGCGATACATTAACTGGGCTATAATTCAAACAAGAGGGTTGCCTTCAATTGACTAGATAGATGTGAGCATCTCAAACCTTTTCCTCTGGTATTTGATCAATAGTCATTGAAACAACTGCTGAGACTTTGGCTATGATAAAAATGAATCATCCCCTGTATTCAGACCTGAGTGGACTGTCCTTGTTTTGCTATAGTGAAGAAAGCCTTGGGGAGGAGGAAGGGGGAGGCATAGAGAAGTTACTTGGTGAGATTTCTAAAAAATCAGATTCCCATCTGGCATCAAATAAAGTTTTATAGATTTCCTGGGGGGCAGATCCCCCGGTGATGTAAAGCGGTGTAGCACCACTCAAGCCAAGGGGGGTTATCTGTTGGTAGAAAACATCACTGTATCAACTGGGGCCCAGTGCCCTGCTGATGTAAAACAGCATAGGTCAGTTGAAGTTGTGAGAGGATTGCCTCATTGTGCCTTCACAAAAGTCAATTGATTTACCGCTGTATAAAACTGGATTCAGCGGAGGCTATTCTAGTTTGTAGCTAACGCGGTGCTTCCTGGACAGTCACAGTTACAATCTTTTATTCAGCACATCAGGTACGGATGAGATGCAGCAGCACACGCTTCTCCATCCTGCCTCCGTGCAGATACCTCACAAAGCATTAAGAGAAACAGATTGCCTTTCAGATATACTGCTTGCACTAGTTGCTGCTCTGGTCAATGCTATAGTTGGCATTAAATATGGTTGTAAGTACCATCCCATCCCCGATAAGAGAACATGAAGCCCTTTACCCCCCCTCCATGAAGCCTTGTACCTACATTGATTTTACAGACCCACAAAGATCACAATACAGGCCTATAGACACCGATTTCTCCAGCACAGGCCTATTCCTTATGCAGGCATAGTGGGCCTAGACTCACCGGGAAATGACAAGTTCCCGTTCAATGGTTAGAGGGAGGCCACTAAGTGGACAACGGATGGATGGGACAATGGATGGGGGGGGCAACAAAAACAGGAGTGAAGGTCATAGGTTAATACCTACTATTCCAAGAAGGGGAAAGCACACCAGCCAGCATCCAGTACCCCTTGAACATACCTAAGGAGGCTGTAGATCAGGGGCAAGCAAAATGCGGCCTGTGGGCCAGATGTGGCCTGCCAGGCCATTCTATCCAGCCCGCAGGGCCCCTAAAATATTAATTTTTCTACATTTTTTTATTTGCCTCTGGATGCCTGTCATGTGGCCCTCAATGTCTTGCTAAACTCAGCAAGCGGCCCTCTGCCCAAAATAATTGCCTGCCCCTGCTGTAGATGCTACCCAATGGCAGTCTCTGCCTGGAGATATACATGGATGAGTGAAAGTCTCACAGTTGCCCACGTTCCCCATTGCCAGCACCTCCTTCCTGGTCTAGTAGATGAGAAGTTTGGGAAAGGCCAGGAGGAGGTTAACCAGAAGGCCTCAGGACTTCGTGGGGCTACATGCAAGGAGCATGCAAAATTCAAGGCATGCGGAAACACAGTCAGAAGCGCAGTAGATGGTTTCTGAGGAGGTGGTAGTGCAACGACAGCCTGGAGCTCTCAAGAGAAGCATGTGCCAGGGTTTCCCTCCGATTATAGAAAAGGCAGGTGTTGGGGGAGTCCATGAAGCACACCAGGTACATACCTGTGCTGCTGGCTCCATGCAGGAGCCATCAACCTAGATCCCCTGTGGTCTGTGGGATTAAGGTAGAGCACGGACTGCTCTACCAGGGACCACAACAAATCCCGCACAGGGACTCTTTCTGGGGGCGGCATTTGTAGCAAGCTCAGATTGGGACTATAATTTAGACTGGGCCTTTGAATATGAGAATGATAATAATAAGAGATACTAAACGTATCCTATTACAAGGAGTGCCAATAAATTCAGCCAGAGGGGAACTCTGTCTCTACTTAGTGAATTATACAATCTGTGTTATGGCCAGGAGCCAAAAGAGAGAATATTTCAGTCTCTCTGCTAGCCTTCTAGGCTAGGGACAGTCTTTACAGATAAACCAGCATAAGTAAGTGGAAAACAGTTCAAATCAGAAGTTCAGTGAACAAAAACGAATTCCAAAATAGCTGAAACTGCTTTAGGATAAAGCTGGATGGATATAGTACCAGTTCAGTGATTTAGTTTAAATGAGTGTACTGAATCTGTCTCACATCCCCTCCAGATTCAAATTAACTCAGAGTCCCCCAGCATCCCAGCATCCTTTGCCACAACCCCGGCCCCCTTGCAGTATGGGCAGGCTAACCTTGGCCCAGAATGACTGCTCCAGCCAAGCAGGGAGGCTCGCTCTAGCGCCCCCCAGCTTCTAGCCTGGGCCATTTGCAGGCATGTGGCTGCATTTCCAGCATCAAAAGTGAATGTCTGTTCACCTGCTTATTTGTTCAATCTACACAGCTTAAACTTCTCTGTGAAGATCAAATTGATTCAGCCTTGGGCTTTTTGACTGTCTGTGCTTAGCCCTAGTGAAATAGGAATGAGAAGGGGTCCTGGTACACGAGGAGAGTGGCTGAGAAAAGTCTTCAATTGCTTGATCTGCTTGATAATTTTTTTTGATCCATTGATTTGGGCTCATCTTTCAAACACCAAATTGGGGTTCCCTTGGCCACAACCTCAGGTTTTTTTACTTCAAAAAATGTCTTGTAATGAAAACATATTTATAATAGGCTCAAATTGACACCTCTTTGAGGACGTGTGCCATGCTTTTTTATATTTATAGCAGCAAGCCAGACAGGAGGAGGAAGTAGACCGAAGTAATTTGCTGGACTGAGAGAGAGAGAGAGAGTCAGGGACAAAGGTCAGAAATGTTACAATCCCTCTGTTGTAGTAAAGGCCCTTAATCAGTGTCGGGACCAAAAGTGATGCTTTCTATGATCGTTACTTATTGCTGTCAATTCTCAGGATTTTTATCTTCAGTCTCATGATACGTGATGTTTTTCATGAAGCCCTAACTTCTGGACCCACAGGAAGAGATAAGGTCTGATGTAGACAGCTCTGCAGAGAAAGCTGTTCACAGTGCACAAACGTTGCAAATCTTACCAAAGCCAAGAGCAACACATATTGTTGAGTGCCACGAACTGCAGCGCTGGCATCATCTCTATTAACTATGTGCATAGATAAGTAGGGTCAGAGTGTTGCTGTGGCTACGATAGTCTAGGAAACATCCACACATGGGTTTTTTGGTCCTAGCTTTTATTGCACCAACCACACGAGAGAGTGGTTAGACAACCACATTCATTTGGGCATAAAATGCTCTTCCTCCGGTCTGGCACAAAAAAACCCACACCAATAGCAAAAAAGCATGCCTGTTATATGTGGTTGTAACAAGCATCTCAGCTTTTTCTTACTTTAAAAAAAAGGAAAGAAAAAGGGAAGATATCTAGATCCTTGATTAACGAGAAGAATTTGAAAATAAGACCATTAAAAGTTCAGTCAGAAGGCAAATAAAAACCCTAGAATATATAGATATCATTCCAAATCAAATTACGGGGGCTAGGGTGGCGGAGATGCCAAGGTGCGTGGTTGACAGCCCAGAGGTCATGAATTTGAAGCCACAGCAGAAACATTTGTGGTGCATCCATGTTAGATTACATGAATCTGAGTTCAGCTAAAACCTTGTCACGAGGACAGAAGAAGGAATCCAGTTATGGAGGGGGAAGAGTATGACTTTCTCCCCAGTGACTGGAGTTTAAAAATAGTAGAAAGATCAGGCTGTCAAAATATCCATCAGTTGTCTATCCTTGGTTAGCCCACGAGTATCCATAAACAGCACGTGAAGGTCGACTATTCCCCAAATCCCCCATGACTAATATTTTAAACACACACATGAAATTTACCCTTCCAAAATAACAAAATTAAAAAAAAGAATGAGAACCAGATTGCAAATCAGGGTCCTATGGTAATACCTGGATAATACATTCATTAGGGAAATGGAGACCTCTGGCTCAAGACAGACTGCGTGTCTAATCATACCCTGGGGGCATAATTAACTCAGCATTTACAGGCCCCGTTCCCAGCCAAGAGTTAGATACAAGGCAATTGAATTTAATTCAGTGTGATGAAGCTGATTGCAGGACAATTGGACAAGGAAGAGCAAAATGAGCATAACTGGATACAGCACAAGTGAGCCGCTTTGTTGAAATCCTGTGTACTATCTCCCATTTGTTATATATGGGGGCTGGACTCGATGATCTTCCGAGGTCCTTTCCAGCCCTAACATCTGTGAAATATAATATAAGTTTTGCAACGTGCTGGTATGCAAAAGGCTCATAGCAGGAATCATTCCTTTCCCTAAAATATAGCTAACAAGTTACATGAGGAGCAAGAACAAGTATGTATGGAGATAGTTAAACTGGGTGAAAAAAAAAAAAAATTGATGAAACGAGTCAGTTTAGTTTGGAAAAAAAATAAAATAAACCCAAAGAAAACCCAAGGTGCTTTGTTGTGACATTAAGATGAACATTTTCATCGTTCCTTTCAAAAGAATTTGAAATGGGATCCTTCTTGCCTGGTTAAAACCATATTTAATTCAACGCAAACATGTATGTTTTTCTGATGGAAAACATTTATACATTCATTTGCAGGAGCACCAAAATATTTTTTTTTCCCCCCAGCCCTGAAAGCAAATGTAAAGGAGTCAATTATTCACACAGCTCCAGGTGCAGGATGTCAGCTGTCCAGCCACTGTCATGCATTTTGTAGACACCACAGGAGACGGGAGTTTTAGGAAAAGAGCTGAAGGAAGATAAAATGGCAGTGTTGTGGACTGTTATAGGCAGCTCCTCCCATACACAAATGATATGAGGGTACTTGCATATGAATTTTATTACTAGGAAATGGCTCTTTGGTTTGAATACTTTGACATGGGGCAGAGGTGAGCAAAGTCCAGACCTTCCCAGCAGCCCCTACAGCGGTAGCTTCTTCTGGCTGCCGCCACCAGCCCCAAGCCCCCTGCCCAGGCACCCCGGCCTGTCTGTCCTGCACCCACATGGGCAGGGCATGGAGCCGGCGCAGAATTGCAATTCATTGCCTGCATACCCCTGCAACAAGTGTGGGGTCCATGGGCAGGGGCATGCAAGGAGTGGACCTGGCCCCAGCCCCGTGTTGTCACTGCCCCTAGATCCTGGTCCTGGCCTTGGAGCAGCTCCCTGCGTGGATCTCAGCCAGTCTCTGTGGAGACCACGGGATCGTGGGGCTGGGGCAGAGCCCCAATTTCATAGTTCTGCGCCCCCGTGCTGTTAAGGCAATGCACTCCAAGGAGGGTCTCCAAGAAGACCGGCCATGAGCCATGTGGGTAGGGGCTGCTGGGAAATGGAGTAGGGCCGTGGGCTGGAACTGCCATTTGTGTCCTCCCCTGACTTAGGGCCTTATTACTTCTTACCCTGCGAGCCATGCAAATGTTGGTGGGAATTACTGCTAGTTCAATTTTGGCAGGCAAATTTCCTTGGGTGAATCTGGAGCACTTCAGTGCAGCAGGGCCTTGGAGGACTGAAAGGGAAAAATCCCCCCCTCCTCCCAGGCTTCCTCCACCCCCGCTGCCACCATTCCTCCATCCCCACTTAGTCACTTTTGGCTCCCCGCGCTATCCCTGGGGAGCAGGCAAGGAAGGGTTACCCTGCCTGGTTAGCCACCACGCGGCTGCAAGGATGCTGCTCCTCTCCGGGCCGAGCCCACCCAGAGAGCTCCCTCGCGACAGAGTGCAGGCAGCCCCAGGTAAGCTCTATCTGGGCCAATGGGGGAGAGTATTTACACTAAGATTTACACCTTAATGCAACAGGAGCTGGTGTCACAGCTCAGAGAGAATCTTGCCCTGGATTGGCATCACTTGAAGCCACCCAAATGCTGAAAACTAGTTTCAGGTATTAATGTGTGGACAGTTCAGGTGTTAAGAGCTCCAGGAGCTTCCCTGGATCAATCACACGGCAGGGAATTATTTCTGAAGGGAGGATTCACCCATAGCTTTAGGTCCTGAGAGCCCTTGCTGGACTAGGCTCTTGCCTCCGTAGGACCACTTGAAGACTAGAGTAATGCACCACACAACATAAATAAGGATATCTATAGCTGGCCCTGCTATGAGCATGCTAATGTTGCGATTACTGTATCCATTAAAACTCCTGGGCAGTAAAAAATTAATAAAGTAAAATAACTGATGATAAGATACACATTTCTATCTTCTGCTTGGATGCAATTCTTCCACTATAGAACCTTTTCAAAATGCCCTGCAGACCCAACTATTTCAGGCAAGACTTTCCAAGCAATCGATTTTTCATATCCTTTGCCCTGACAATGAAATAAATCTTTACTGGACAAAAATCCATTTCAGGCCGATAGGCAGGTTTCCTTCAGAGCAGAGTCAAAAGACAAGTGTTTGCTGTACAGGACAGAATAAACTGTGGTTGGATAATAGTTATACGGAGAAGGGAAGACAGAATACAATAGCTAACATTTCTTTTTTTTTTTAGCGTTTCCTACAAGAATTGAGGATTTCTTCTTACAAATTAAACTCTGGAAGAGGCAAAGAAAAACAAGCATCATTGCTGCATCCTATTTTATCTGAAAAGCACCAGACCATGAACTCTGAGGCCCTGGCAGACACGGAAGTAAAGGCACGATGGGATCTGATGTGTGCTTCCCACAACCATGTTTCCTGGCATGCCCCATCAGCGGGGATGGGCTCCCAGCCACAGGGGTGTATGGTGCACTCCAGCAGCTGGGAGCTCCAATAATCAGCCTGGCCACTGTTCATTTAATGGCATGATAGGAACCAGACACAAAGTTAGAACACATTTTTTGTGCAATAACTCTGTGGCTTATCCCTTGTTTTATCACGGCTTTAATTGCATTAATGTGTGGCTGGGTAACAACTTAAGACGCAATTAACGGGTTATATTGCATAGAATCCTAGACAACTAAGGTTGGATGGGACCAAGTCCAACCCCCTACTCAAAGCAGGGACACCCCCACCTGTATCATTCCAAGCGCACCAGGGTTGCATTTTCACCTTTATTTACCCAAAACTTAAATCATCCAAATGCTAACTTGATTTTATAACATGTGACTGATGTTAAATGACTGCACACTTTTTTTTTGGAAGCTTCACTGTAGCGCTACTGTTCAGCATACTGTGGTTCGACACCACGTCAAATGCCTTCACATGCCTAGGTCCTCACAAGATGCTGTGGTTTGACTTCTGCGAATGGTTTCGGCTGCCTAAATGGCTTTTCTGCGCATGCTTTCCGAAGAAGTAGGGATAATGGAGGATGTACTGTATTCTTACGTAGGGATGAAAGCAAACCTTACCATTTCTTACAGACCAACCCTTCCCCCTCTGAGCTCACTATTCTTACACTCAAGGGAAATCCACCCAAGACCTTTAAGAAGATGAACTTGGGAACAAAAAAAATCGTAATCTGGCCAAACACTAGGAACCAAGGAGGAAACATTTATATTGGATTTCTGGCACATTATAATTTATCGGACTCCCGAATTCTTTCCATACCAGGAGGGCAAGCAAGAGTGACCCTCCTCCCTTTTGACAGGCCTTGATCCCCCCCAGCAATCAGCTTCTTTTCTTCTGCTAATGTTGTGTCTGTTCCCCCTAAGAATTGTCTTTAAGCCCCTTTCCTCAGCTGTGTTTCACTACGCTGGGACTGGCTTGCGGGGATCACAGACCTGAGGAAGAAATCGTACATCCAAAACTTGTCTAAGTATCCCAGCTACGAAATGAGAGATCACCCTAGGAGAGTCTAGCTTTAACCCTGGTATCTGAATGCAAAACTTGGGCCTATGCAATAGATACTCAACATAAGAAGAAAGACATCCTCTGTTGAAAGTGGTGGTACGGTGAAGGGTCAGTCTTCAAAGTGTTTCCTTATCCCCAAGTCATCTCAAGAAGGGCACTTTACGCACAAAAATCTCAATCAACGTCTCTCCCAACAGCATCGTTCATCCAATAGAAAGATATCGCAAAAGAAAAATGCCTCACGCATTTCCTGGACCATCACAGCTGCAACAACACTAATATATTCAAGTGGGATTGAAGCCTTACTGATTGACTGAGCATAAGGAGTTACACACTTAAATACTTGTGGACTACAAAGGCATGCTTTTACAACCCTTGCAATGTTTGCATGGCCCTTCTTTAAACCTTCTCCAAATTTCTGAACATTAACTTGACGGGTGTGCACCAGAAGTGGACACACAATTCCAGTAACAAAGAGAAAATCAACTTGGGGCAGGGGGAAAATGGCTTTATACTTAGTCACAGATCAAACACAGATATATTGCTCAGTTCTGTGTCAGTGACCCATCCGTTTCATCATTTCCTACTTCTTCAGTTTGTGTGTTATCTGCCAACTTTAAATCAGCAACGATTTTGTTTCCTTTCCAGACCACTGATATAAAAAGAAAAAATGTTAATATTTGAAAGCCAAGTATGAATCGCTAGGGGATTCCCACTATTGCATGAAGATTCCTCCATTTCCAATTATATCTCGAGACCCAATGCTTAGATTTCATACAAAGCATAGAAACCAAAGGTTGGCAGGAGGTCACATCTAGTCCAACCCTCAGCTCAAAGCAGGACCAGCCCCAACAAGATCATCCCAATCAAGGCTTTGTTTAGCTTAAAACCTACACAGATGGAAAGCCTACAACCTCTCTGAGTAACTCGTTCCAGTGTTTTACTACCCTCCTAGTGATAAAGTTTTTTCCTAATATCTAATCTTAACTCCCCTTGCCGCAACTTGAGCCCATTGCTCCTTGTCCTGTCATCTGCCCCCACTGAGACCAGCCAGCTCCATCCTCTTTGTAGCCTTCACCTCATTGCAGGCGGCTACTGTTCAATCCCCCTCGGTTTTCTTTTCTTTAAGCTAAATAAACCCAATTCCCCCAGCCTCTCCTCATAAGCAGGAATCCTGATTTTCTCAGATTTAAAAAAAAACAAAACAACTCAATTTTCAGTTAGTAACTCCAAATCCATTTTCCCCTGGTTAAAATGAAACACTGCTCTCTCTCTTGCTCCCTATTATATATATATTAAACACTGGGGAGGGTTGGGCTTTTTTTAAAACCAGAGAGCGTGAGAGAGAGAGTTTCATTTTAATAAATGAAATAATTTTCCATGATTAAATTATTTTTCCATAAATAAATCATTTCCCATGATTAAAATGAAACCCCACTAATGTGTGTGTGTGTGTGTGTGTGTGTATTACATGGATTACACACACACACACACACACACACACTAGTGGGGTTTCATTTTAATCGTGGAAAATGTGGATTTGTTTTTTTGTTTTGTTTTTTTTAAACTGAAAACTAGGGGAGGGGGAGGAGTTAAATCAGAGAAAACCAGGATCCCAGCTCATAAATCTTGTCCCCCAGCCCCCTCACCATTTTCATTGCCCTCCACTGGACTCTTCCCAATTTGTCCACCCCCTGTCTGTAGTGGGGGCCCAAAACTGGACCCAGGACTCCAGATGTGGCCTCCCCAGTGCTGAATAGAGGGGAACAATCACTTCCCTTGATCTGTGGCAACGCTCCTACCAAGGCAGCCCAGGATGCCGGTAGCCTTCTTGGCAACACGGGCACGCTGCTGGCTCATAGTCATCGTATTGCCCGCTGTCACCCCCAGGGCCTTTTCTGCAGAGCTGCTGCCCAGCCCGTCAGCCCCAGCCTGCACCAGTGCAGGGGATTGCTCTGTCCTAAGTGCAGGACTTTGCACTTGTCCTTATTGCACCTCGTGAGCTTTCTTTTGGTCCAGTCTTCCAACTTGTTGAGGTTTGTCCAAATCCTGGACCTACCCTCCAGTGTACCTACTACCCCCCTCCCTCTCCCAGCCCCCAGCTTGTCGTCTCTGCACACTTGCTCAGGGCGCGTGCCAGCCCATCTTCCAGGTTGTTGATAAAAACGTTGAACAAAAACAGCCCCTGGACTGATCCCTGGGGCACTCCACTTGATACCAGCTACCAACTAGACACGGGCACATCGATTACTACCCTTTGAGCCAGACCATCCAGCCAGTTTTCTATCCACCTTACAATCCATTCATCCAGCTAGCCCATACTTCCTTAGCGCGCTTGTGAGACCGTTGTGGGGAAACCTTATCAAAAGCCCTGCTTCGGTCAAACCGCATCATGTCTGCTGCTTTTGAGTCTTCTCATTTTCATCCGGTGTACACTGTTCTGCAGAATGGGCTTGCAACCTGCGACAGTATCTGCTACATACTATAATAACATGCACTCATAAACACGTATGATGCGTGCCATGTTGACTTTGTATTGTCCTCGCTTCTAAATCAAAGGTTTATCCAGAATCCACTCCAATCCTTTAGAAAGTCGTATGTCTGGCTATTACAGAGATACCATTACCTTTATTAACAACATTTATAGCATCATGAAAGAAAACATTTTAGATTGACAAGCTCTATTTCCCATTAATGCATATTGATTGGCATTAATGATATAGGACGCAATTAATAAATTAAAAGGAGGGTCATATAATGATTTTCCTCAAGATGGATGTCAAGGTGACAGGCTCATAATTTCCCAGATCATCCATTTATTATTTTAAATATTCATGCAACAGCATTAATTAACAGCACTGGAACTTTCTCAGTGCCCCAAGATATACTGGGGGTGTGGGGGAACAATTTTGATAGTGCAAAGGGCTGTGTAAAAAAAATGCTGCATACCATTATCCTGATCCTTGGAATCAAAAGTGCCCTACTTTAGTTTCTGGGGTGTTGGCTGTAGCGGTGTTGGTCTAAGGACGTAGGCAGATAAGGTTCTTTGGGTAAATGGGATATCTTTTGTTAGACCATTATTATTATTACTATTATGTTAGATTATTATTCGTTGATCTAAAAAAAGTTATCCCATTTACCCAAAGAACCTTGTCTGCCTATGTCCTTGGGCCAACACAACTACAACCAACACCCCTGTTGGACTAGAAAGCATCTCACAGCATTATATGAACACCGGATCTTTTTTTGACAGCAGCAATATTTATTGAACACACCTGCTTTTTGATATTAGATGGGAATGTCAATAGTACTGAAGCAATACTGTCATCAGGCTCCTTGTTCTTTCCAAGGTATTTAAAATATTCATTTTTAGGGGCCTCAGCTCTGCTGCTCACAGATGCCTCATTTTTATTTTGCCTTTACAGATTATCTAATTTTGACATCCATATTCATTTTTGCCCATTTCCTTTGCATCACCTTGTTTTTATTGTTCCTTTCCCAAACCGGCATAACGTTATTCCTCAAGCTTGCAATTGGGCCTCTTTTGGGTACTTAGTAATCTTTTAATGAAGAAATGATTATATCAATATAAAAAAAAAAAACATGGAGGAAGTGTAAAGCATCTTTCCAAGAACTGAATGGGCTCATCATTGTTTTCAGCTTTGTCCCTGTAAAAGTTTAGTGTCACAAGTACATAGGTACTGCTTGTTTGGAGTGGATTATCTCTGTTAATTGTTAATAGAATAAAGCACGGCCACTTGCATCTAAGCAACCACTAATGCTTAGTGTGATGATCAAAGCTTCTTTCTCTGTCAAGGTCAGGGCTAATCAAACACAGCGGAGATTTACATTTTTTGAGTTAGAAAATTGTCTTAAATGGAAAGGATCATCTCCGTTCTTAGCACTTTTGACCCAGTCTTCAAGCCCTCTGGGCTAGAGAGTAGAGTTAATAGTCTCTCTCGGTCCAGCCACCCTTCTATTGTCTCCAAATGGTAATCTCTCGAACAAAGGTGAACATTAGCAGTGGAATTAATGATTGGGAAATGACCCTTGACGCAACTGGTTGAGGAATTGGTCACTTAAATGAAAAGGAAAAAAAGGCTTCCCTGTACATCATACTGATGAAGAAAGTCTGTCTTTAGCCTCCTGATTAAAAATTCACAATTTTTTTTACCTACAGAATTAAAAGGTTTGGTAGTTTCTGCTTATCGCACACTACAGCAGCAAAACAAATTTCTTTAAAACATCATATAGCACGTCAAGAACGATGGGCCTGATCCTGGTGTATATCAGGAGGAATCAGTTTGCTAGACATCTCCCTGCTGGGCCCGCAAGGTCCCTTAAGGCCTGAACTTTTGCTCCTACACAAGAAGAGCCTGGATAGGGGCATGGTCTACCCCTCGTGCTGAAGTGGGACCACTGGGCAGAAAGGAATAATGGAGCCATCAACCCCAAGAGAGTCAGGGAGATGCACCAGGTTTGCACAAGACAAAGCTTTGGACCCTAGTGGCTATAGGACTCCTCTGCAAAGGGGAAATCCTTCTCCATACCCAGGACTGTTGTTTTTAGTCCACTGCCTCCTTAAACACATATTACCCAGATAGCATTGGGGCTGGGAAATGGGCTCCCCTGTCTACACGAGGGTCCTATCCACTCATCTGCATAGTCATGCTCCCCGTTGCACTCCCTTCTGAACCCCTCAGCCCTGCATGCTCTCTCCCAGTGGTCTGCTTCAGCAGGAGGAGTTGGACATCCCCCAGTCTAGTCTACAGCCTAGTGGTTAGAGCAATCTCTTGGATAGTAGGTGTGAAGGTAGATAATGGGAGGAAACCCCTCAGGATGCGAAGGGTACAAAACCTAGGTCTCCTTTTTCCTTGACCAGTACTCAACCAGCAGGGCTTAAGGTTTCTGTCCAGTGGACTGGATGGGCAGCGTGCGGTCCCTCCAAGGGCTAGATCCCACTGGTAGACCCAATCTGGTGCCCAAGGGAGGTACAGCAGGGCCCCATCCAGCCATGTCAGGGGACTGGGTGGAAAAAGAGGCAGCCCAGCCCCAATCCAGCTCCACTGGGAAGAGGGAACATGACTCGATTCCAATCCAGCCCCATGGGAAGAAGGGGGCATTGCTCAGTCCCAGCCTGCCCAAAGGCATGGAAAGGGGGTAGGCTGGGGGAGAAACTGGGGACAGCCAGAAGCAGGACCCTGGCCCCCAGGTCAGCTCATGTGGCCCATCCCCATGTGGGGGTAGAGGAGGCATGGCCAACCCCCAAATCAGCAATGCAGGGAGAAGGGGCAATTCAACTGGGCATAGGGAAAGGGGTATGGCAGAGAAAAGGGGGCATAGGCTGGCTCCAAACCACTTGGCCCTGATCTGGTCATGTGGGGAGGGAAGGTCAGGACCTGGCTCTGACCTACAGTGTGGGGCTAGGGATTTTGGCAGTGGGGAGGAATGGCAGTAATAATTGCCGCTGCTCCCCTGCTGTCAAGTTTCCAGACCCTTTGGGAGCCCCAGGGGCCAGATTTCAAGTCTCCATGGACCATGTTAAGTCTGTAGGTCAGAGGTTGAGCACCCCTGCTCTCAGCACAAGACATTATCTAACAACTCGTGGCATGACCACCACTCCGAAGTTTTATTAAAGACGACAGCAAGCTCTGGTCAGTTCTCTCAGAGACTAGACACCGACTCCACGGTGTGAAGCTGAGCAGGTGGAGGCACCTTCCTTGCGGCCCCGATTGACACTGGGATTTCAACTGCATTCCCACACTGAACCTTTCCTATTGGCAAGATCTAGGTGGCTCCCTGCTCAGTACATAAGTATCTCAGATCACCCCACCATGGACGGTCCAGAGACCCTAGGGCCTTCCTCCTGGGCTCTGTATTGCACTCTGGAGACCAAATGCCAACTGGTTACGGACCACACTGCTCAACTTGTAGGTGTTCAAGCCAATGGTATGACCCTTGAGTCGGTGATCCCCGAGCAGCAACTTCACTGGATCAGCCATTGCATATGTATGCCCAACTCTTGACTCCCCGCCCCCAAAAATGCTCTACTCCAAGCTTAGCTGTGGCCTGATATCTCATGGCAGCCAGAGGAAGCACTGCAAGAGCATGCTGAAGACATATGTCAAGAAAACAGATGCTGACATCAAGAGCTAGAAGCAGATGCTTGCTGACAAACTCCCCTGACACTGCAACCTCAACCAAGTGGCAGCCTGTTTCGAGGTAAAGCATCTTTATTGAGCTAACGCCAGCGTATTAATCTTTTAATCAGGTGTATCATTATCTAGTTTTATTTAGGCTTTATTGTTATGCAACACAAGGCTTGGACTCCGCTTTGTCCTGCTTAGCATAAATAAGAATAGTTATTTTATGTCAAGCTGACAAATTAAGTTAGTATTTGTCTATACTCTGATTATTATATAAAAGAAACACTTGTATAACACTTGGACGCCAGGATGAAGGCCTGTAGAACGAATGGTAAAAGCGGAGCAAGGTATGGAGACATGTCAATAAGTAAGTTGCCAAATGGGGTGCAATGATGCGTGAGCGTGACCACATGCCAGAATGGAAAAGTACCCTAGTCTCAAACAAAGAGTTGCAATCCCTATAAAAGAAGAGACGTAAGAGCATAAATGTGGGAACTCACTCTGCAAACTTCACGGACGCGCAGGCGCGTCTGCACACCCCGCTTCCAATGGGATCTCAATATGCCGAGGCTGGCCATCTACAGCAAATACTGAGCGACTGACTTCGGTAACTGTAACATCTGCAGAGAGAAGGAGAATGAATGCGCATGTGTGTGTGTCGACGTGTGCATTGTCTTCATGCTGTTGTATTCCCAATAAACGCAGCAACTTGCCTTGTCCCTCCTGATAGTGGTCCTGCTTCTTTTTTAACATAATATACACTTCGTGCGTATTACATCTTGCCCTCAAAGCAGAGAAGAGAGGGCGGAGGAAGGAAAAGGAGAGAAATCCCAACGTACAGTCACTCCCCCCTGCAGAAAGGCCTGCAACTTCTTCAGACAGCTCTGTGGCTCAAGGATTGGACTTTTAAATCACCTCAAGACTCATCAATGAGCTGTGGTAGAGATCATCCTCAAATCAAGAGATTGATAAAAACGAGGTGCCCAAGGCCTTTCTGGATCTAGCCCGAATTGCCAGATATTCAAATATTCGAAATATTTAAGCCACGAGTTGCATTTCCAGATTACATTATCCTGCAGAGACCGCTTTGGAAAAGCAAAAGGTACCTTTGAATATACCATTGCCATCTTCTAATCTAGCAATACACGTGCTTGGTTTCAAGGCTGTCATGTTGACAGCGATGCCATTACACACATTTGAAAAGCTGGCACTGGACAAGGTCAGCAGCAGCTTGGTGTGCCTCAGTTGCCCCATTTTTTACAAATAATGCTAGCATTACAATCCTTTTTCCACTGCACTCCCCTGTCTGTATATGCCCGTCTTTGGTTGTCTTCTAGACTGTTTAGGGCAAGGACCACTTGTGCTCTGATGTATAGACCTGGGTCCTAACCCACGACCAGTACTCTTACCCCCTGCTACAATAGAAACAATAATATTTATATATATATAGATATGATTCACCCCTGTGCAGAAGCCCAGCACAGACAAATGTGCCTCTCAAGACCCACTGAAGCTAGATTTGAGAACTTAGTTGATTTATAAACCTTGTGTTGGGCCTCTGCCCAGTCTGAATTTTGCCCTTGGTCTCCAGAAATAACAGTTCCCAGAAATACATAAAAATCCGGTACTTGCACCAAAGAATTTGCAAGAGAAGGCTCTGAACTTGCAGTCCCATTGTCCACGTGGTCATGTGCAAAGGACTGCCAATAGGCACTGCCCAGCCAGGTCAGGGCATGGGATGGAGCCATGAGCAGCTTGTTTGGGGGTAGGGGGCATGGGGACAGGGGAAGGGCAGCTTTTACCGCTGCATGCACCCCCCTTGCAAGCATGGGAGGCATGCCCCTTGGATCTGTGCACAGAGCAAGGAGGGCTTTGCCCCAGGCACCACACTTCGTTGCAGCAGTGCAATAGAAACAAACCTTATTCCTTCAAGCCTGGGATGTGTCTATAGAGGTATTTCACTTTCCAAGCACACTGCAAAGGATTAGGAGCTGCCATAGTTACTGTCCAAACACTGCAGCGGTGCACAGGGCCTTCCACTCAAATAAGTGACAAGGAACTAGATGTACTTACATACTGCTGCTCCATCCCCTATCCAGATCTCAGCAATCGCAGGGCTGCTGTTTCAAGGCATCAGAACCACTTTCTTATTGCAAGAACAATTTTGCAGCTCAGTAGGCAGGTAGCCAAACTGTGAACCAAAGTAGCCTGCTAGGGTTTTTAACCCTCCCGGACTGGTCAGGAGTCTACCAGAATCGGCATCCATCTCTTGGTGACTACTGAAAGCAATCTGGGAGATTTTAATAGGATATTTTTAAAAAAAAAGGACCTCCCAGAATAGCTTCCGTCAAAGTTGGCAATTGTACGGCCTGCAAATACCAGCAAGCGCCCACCGTGCTGATACTAACCTGTGTGTGTGTGTAGGGGCAGGAGGAAACTAGTGTCTCCCATTTGAGCAGGATTACATGAGCCCATTTCACCCTCTTACTGCACTTGGTTTCATACGCCCAACACAAGGCAAATGCAAACATCCAGTGGTACTGCGCTGCAAGATATTTTTCACTTGTGCAAACTTAATGTTAACAAAGCTCTGACTATCACAGAGCAATTAAAGACAAACAACTGGGAAGCAAAAAAGTAGACAGTTCACTCACCAGAAACCTAGAGCTCTGCTGATTCAGCTGGAGCAACTCTGCTCACCTACAGCTGTTTGCTTAGGCTGGGTGAGATGCATCATCCTATTCACATTGTCCTAAAGGCTGCTGGAGGGTGAGGCTGATGCTCAGCTGCACCTGTGCCTAATGAGGCTTGGCCCATCTCCCCAGGTGGAAGGAATGAGGCCAAGATGGGAGCCCCAGATTCAGAAGCAGGTTTGCTGTGGGCAGCCTGAATTTAGTGAGGGAAGAGTCATGGGAAAGACTCAAGGAATAGGAGGGTTATGCGGCCTGCTGTGCACAGGGATATGCAACAGTCTGGGGAAGTCCAAAGCTGGAGAGAGGAGGAACAAACAGGAAGGCCAAGAAGAGGACGTGCATGCGCTATTAGCAATCAATGAATTAAACCCCAAGAGAGGGAAGGCTGTTAGAGCTCCAGCCTGGGAGCTTGTTGGAGATTCATAAGGGAAAAGGCAGGTGGCAGCAAGCCTTAAAACCAGACTGGATAATCCCTGCGACAGTGGGTGTCACATGTACAAAGCATTTCTCAACCCGTACAAAAGTCTGCACCATTGCATTCAGTGTGGAGCTGCAGGTGCTCCACGTGCATGCAAAATCTGCTGTTCCCAATCTGTGTGTTTTTAAAGCGAGTGCCCGCGGTGCGATATCTGGGCGCCACTTAAAATACTCTCTGCACGGGGCTATCTTTTGGCTCTGGTTCCCTTTCTAAATATTCCCGTGCACAAATGATGCGAGCGTGCACGGCTCAAAATTCCCAGAGCCTTATCGGTTGAGTCCAGGCAAAACCAATTTCCTTTGGAACACCAAGAGCATTTGTCTGCAACCGGGGTTATTTCTGCGCCAGAAAATGTCAACTTCCAGCTCCCACCTGTTTCAGCGATAGAGCTGTCTAGCAAGATGCGCTGTCGTTGTGCCAGAGATAACAGAAGTCCTTTTTTGCTGAAATCTCGGAGAAAAAATAAAATTCACCTAGGAGCACCGATTGGGCCAGAAGAAGTTGAGCTATCATTGTAGGAGCTTCAGAACATTGTAAATACGGACAAAAGGAGGTGTTGGAAGAGAATTTGTTCTGCAGACTCCAGTATACAGCAATTCCTGCTTCATCTGCCAGAAAACATCTGTTAAGCAATATATTGGATGAAATACAGCTCACTAAGGTAGATCTTCAACAATTTCAGAGCTACACCACCATGGAGACTAACTATTTGGCACTTTCTCTTCCTGTTCTGCACACTCGTTTGTTTAAAAAGACACTATCCCAAATCCCTTGGACCATTACAAGATTTCCAGGCCACTGCTAACATACCTCTTCACTCCATACCACATTATAGTGGCAGCGACATCGTTTCCTTTTATTCGATCAGTTCTTCTTTCACCCACTGATCCGAAAAGGTTCAGACTAGATGTTTGAATCAAAGGAGGCTATGCTGTATTAGAAGTAATTCAGCGGGAGCTGTCAACTCATGACATTTCCCCCAGTGTTTACCCCATTTAAGGAAATAGGAGAGGAGGAGAAAGTGTTTGAGTGCTTCAAAAGTATTTCAAAGGTGCCCAAATACCGAGAAGAAGGAGCCTCAGAGGTGTGTGATAACCATCATTACCACTAGTCATACTCTGATGTTATAGTTTTTACAGGGAAGGGATCAGATAGGCCACTGCTCTGAAATACCCAAGACACAACTGATGTCAAATATTTCATTGGCACACGTAACTGCTAGATGAGGCCACTTCTCCTCCACCGCTGATCTGCCACAGCAGGTTTTTCAGTGTGTGTGTTGGGGTGGGGGGAGGAGGGAGGATAGATAACATGTGCAGGTTACCTGGCCTAATAGTCTTTAAAGGTCCCATAACCATGGGCTAGCTGGGATAATAATGCTTGCATGAATCCCCGAGGCATTGCATTGGAGAGCTGAGAGAACACCGATGGAGAAGGGCCAAGGGCTCTCCTGAGACCCCACTAACACAGGTCTCTAAACCAGTAAAGCTGAGGATCAGTCACTGCCTTAAACTTGGCTTTGTGCTAAAACAGAGCTTACAGTGTCCTCGGCTGGCTTTACACTGCTCAGGTGTCATGGCGAACCTTCCCCACCATGAAAATTAAACCTGTTTTAAAATGGGTTACAATTGGCATCACAGATATTTAGGGGGGAAACCTCACCGTGGAGTTCTCTCCAAGCTCCTTGTTCTTAAAATAGTCTGCATCGACACACAGCACGTTAAGCTACCATTAATGCATCTAAACAACCTTAACTCTGCCCTGTAGTGACACCATAACGGGAAGAAAAACAGCCACTTCCATCCAACCAGGAAGCGAAACTGCACTTTCGGGTTTTAACCATAACTGCACTTTCAGCGCATGCAACAACAGCGGGCAGAGTCAAAATTGTTTTGATGATCTGACTTGCATTTCCATGACTTAGCATGTAGCAGGACACAGGTTTGAGCCTCGGTCTCCCCAGCTAGCATCTTTATCACTCGGCCTGCCTTCCTTATCGATATAATTGTTTGTAATTGAAAAAGGGGATGGGAGCTGGAGGAAGATCCACTTGGCAGAACAGGGACTTGCTGAGCCTTCAGGTTGCAGTCTGGGAAGTTCACTGAAAGAAGGGTGCTGGGCTCACTAAAAGAAGCTCGCTGCTTTTGCCCGGCTTGGACAAGGAGGCTGGACTGGTGGGGGTGCAGCTGGAAGGAGCTGAGCCCTCGGTGCCCAGAGCAGGGCACCGGGTGGAGAGGAGCCCAGCGGTGCAGGAGAGTCCTGGAGAGGCGCTCCAGCAGAAAAGACCCCATTGAGCTGCGCCCTGCCCACCACCACCTCAGGGACCGTGAATCACTGGGACCTTGGGGCCCACAGGGGAAAACATTTGGGGAGGGCAGAGCCAGAGAAGGGGCTGGGTGAGCACCCTCCGCCGAGTCAAGACCCTAAGGGGAGGGGCTCCTGGTGCTTCCTGGACACCCCCAAGGGACCCCATTGGAAGGAGGACTATTAAGGAATAGATTAAGATTGTTCATGTTTTTGCCTTATATTTTGCAATCAAAATGTTGTATTGTGATTCTGTGTTGTGTTGATGCTGCTGAAATTGTTTAATTGTGATGGATAAATAGTGTTATCATAGGACAGAGTCATTTTCGAAAAGCGCCCTGTTGCTTTCTTGCAATACTAGGTCCCCTCACCGAGTAGGGGTACGTTTGGTGCCTATCCTTCTGCATTAAAGAAAGAGGAAACTGTTACATTTCCACTCTTATACTTCGCATGACCCTTTGAGTACAAGATCCCCCCAGTGTCGGGGGGGGGAGCTGTGTGGGTTTTTTTGCAGATATATTGTTTTCTCTGGGGGTTGTGGTTGGAAGTGATTTTCCCACAGTGTTATTTAGGGTTTGACCTTGGTTATTGGTTAACGTTCACTGTGTAAATATATGTATCTGATATTTAGTTTTATGTTTATGTGTTTTATAACTCAATAAAATGTATTTAGTTAAGAACGTTGGGCTTGGGCTAACTCTATAAAGGAAGAGGGATCCGCTCGAAGTTCTGGCGTCCCGCTCACAGCACCCCCTCCTGCCTGCCCATCCCGTCCGAGTGAGAATAGGGCGCACCCTTGGGTGTACCCGGGTTACAGAATAAAGGAGGATGGGGCCAAGAATATAATCATAGAGATTTAAGGGGAAAACTAAGAGACAATATTTTCTTTTGGACATGGGCATCTCACGGGGATCAACAAGAGCCACTTCCATGTAGTGATCCCTGGTAATGTCTCTGACGACCAAGAGCTCCTGAATCGACAAAAATGCCAAACCACACAAAGAGAAAGGTTCGGACACCAGTTTTCTCATACAAAAGAAGAAAGGATCTCATCAGAAGCATATATATCATTTATGTCAGCTGAGAGGCACTACTCAAGAGCTGAGACATTAGGAGGCACTTTGGACATTAGGAGGCACTACTTCACAGTTAGGGTGGCTAGGATTTGGAATCAGCTTCCTAGGGAAGTTGTTCTTGCTCCTACCTTGTTATAATTTTGTTGGAATAGAGACAGAGATAGAGAGAGTGAATTCATCTGAGCATCACAGTTGACAAGCCTGAAATAGTTCAGAATTAAAATAATAGTAAAGTGGGGCCAGTCAAACATGATTTGGAAGCTTGTCAATGGGAAAGACGTGAGTCATTTTGAGATGAACAGATGGGGCCAGCAACTCAGTCCAGCACTGGCAAGGGTGGACTAAGAAACCTCACTCTGCTTCTGGCACTTGTGATTCACTGTGTAGGTACCTAAGACATATCTGTCATAGTCAACAAATGGACAAATTTAGTTTTACGGTGCTCTGAAGTAAGAAATTATTTTGAGCAAGAAGTTTCTTGGCTCTCAGCAGCAGGAGTCAATAACCTCCAGATATTATGTTGAATCTGGACTATTATGTTGAGCTCTGGGGACCAGGCTTAGGAAGACGGGGGTGCAGGTGGTCTTCCCATCGATCTTCTTGGTCAGCAGTCGGAGTAGGCATCATGTCACCTGAGTCAGGGAATTCAACCCGCGGCTCCGGAGTTGGTACCATCATGCAGGTTTTAGCTTCCTGGGCCATGATCCACACTTCCATGCAAGGAACCTCCTGGGACATGATGGGCTTCATCTCCCTGTAAAAGGTAAGAGTCTCTTTTCTTACAGGTTGGCTGACCTCCTACATCAGGCTTTAAACTAAGTATGATGGAGGACGGGGTGGCAGGAGATGGAGAGAGTCTAGAGCCTACAAACTGTGAGAGATGCAGCTGTACACCTCAGGTAAGCACTGGGGGCCCTTTGGTCATCAGAATGGGGGGGGACCAAAGTCATCATTTGGAGGGCTCAAGTGCCTCTATGCTAATGCTAGGAGCATGGGGAATAAGCAGGAAGAACTCACACTTCTGCTTGCAGATAATAACTTTGATTTAGCGGGGCTAATGGAAACCTGGCAGGACCCTACCCATAACTAGGTGGTACACATTGACGGCTACAGGTTGTAGAGAAGGGACAGAGTAGGGAGGAAAGGGGGCAGGGTTGCTCTCTATGTAAAGGAGCAACCCTAAATCAAATGGGATCAGAGGAGGAGAAAGTTGAGGCATTGCTAGGATACATGGAGGTCATGGGGAAAGGGACTTGGTGGTGGAGGTCTGCTACAGACCACCACACCAAGAGGAAAAGCTCAACTTGAAATTCTTGAGGCAGCTCTCAGAGGCCATGCAACCGATCATAATAGGGGCATGGTTGGCACGGGGGACCTAAACTACCCTGACATCTGCTGGGAGGAGCAGTCAGCCAAATCTAACCATGCACATAGGTTCTTAACCTGTGTGCAGGACCTTCATCTAACACAGGACGTATATGGTCCCGCTAGAGGGAATGTCTTACTGGACTTGGTGTTGGCTACAAGGGAGGACCTGGTATGGAAGCTGCAGATTCGTGGTCACCTTGGGGATAGTGACCACCAATCAATCAAATTCACCATATGCCATAGGGTGACTAAGATAACTAGTAGGGTGGAAGTGCTTGGCTTAAGGAAAGCTAACTTCAGTGTGCTCAGGAGTTTAGTCAATGATGCACTGCAGGATAAGAGTATTGGTGAGATGGGAGTCAAGGAAGGGTGGTCGTTCCCAAAGGAGGTGATCCTTCGGGTGCAGAGGGAGACTATCCCAGGATGAAGGGAAAGGGGGAAAGGAGCCAAAAAATTCCCTTGACTAAACAGGGAAATCCAGGGGAGTCTAAGGACAAAAAACAAGGCATATAGGCGGTAGAAGCCAGGGGGAGCTCCCAAGGAAGAGTATACCTACTTGGCCTGCACTTGCAGGGAGGCAGCTAGAAAAGCCAAAGCAACTACAGAGCTGAGGCTGGCCACACAAATTAAAGACAACAAAAAGTCTTTTTTAGGTTTGTAGGGAGTAAAAGGAAGGCACAGGGCAGCATAGGACCCGTCCTGAACAAGAAGGAGCAATTAGTGACAGACAGGGTGAACAAGGCTGAGCTATTCAATGAGTTTCTTACCTCGGGGTTCCTGAACAGGAGTTAAGATAAGTCTCCTAATGGGCTCTTAAATGGACATCAGAGGAACACCAGCCCACTAATTGTCAATGCTGACTTGGTGCAGAGTCACTTGGATGGACTGGATGTGTTCAAGGCCTGGATGAGCGGCATCCGAGAGGACTGAAGGAATTGGCCGGGGTCATAGCAGAACCACTGGCACGGCGGTCTGAGCACTTGTGGTGCTCAGGTCAGGTCCCAGAGGACTGGAGAAAGGCCAATGTGGTCCCTGTTTTCAAGAAGGGGAGGAAGGAGGATCTGAGTAACTATAGACCAGCCAGTCTCACCTCCATCCTTGGAAAGGTCTTTGAAAAGATTATGAAGGATCATATTTGTGGGAGTCCAGCAGGAAAAATAATGCAGCAGGAAAACCAGCATGGATTCGTAGTGGGTCGATCACGCCTGACCATTCGGGTTTCATTACATGAAAGGGTCACAAAATGCTTAGACACAGGAGTAAAGGTGGATGTCATTTTCTTGGACTTTAGCAAGGCCTTCGATATGATCTCTCATCCCATTCTCATAAATAAATGAAGAGGCTGTGACATAGATGTTCACATGGTCTCGTGGATGGCAAACTGGCTTAACAGTCGCACCCAGGGAGTGGTAGTAATGGGCCGGTATTAGCCTGGAAGGATGTGGGTAGTGGGGTCCTGCAGGGCTCGGTCCTTGGACCTGTACTCTTCAATATCTTCATCAGTGACTTGGATGTGGGTGTGAAGTGTAGTCCAAGTTTGCAGAAGATACTAAACTGTTGGGTGAAGTGCACACTCCGGAGGATAGGGAATGATGGCAGGCAGACCTGGACAGGTTAAGAAAGTGGGCAGTATGCAATAGGATGCAGTGCAACAAGGACAAGTGCAGAGTGCTGCACCAAGGGTGCAAAAAAATCCAGCACACCTACTGCCTGGGAAGTGACCCTTTCAGCAGCACAGAAGTGGAAAGGGATTCATTGATTCTTAGATGCTAGGGTCGGAAGGGACCTCAATAGATCATAAAGTCCGACCCCCTGCATAGGTCGGGTCACAGTGGACTCCAAGATGAACGTGAAGTCAGCAGAGTATTGAAATCATCATTCAATAAAGCTAACCACGCTTTATCATGCATCAGCAGATGCATGACAAATAGATACAAGGAGGTGACACTTCCCCTCTACGCGGCATTGCTCAGACCACAGGGGTCTTTAAGAGAAGGCTGGCTAGACATCTGGCTGGGGTCATCTGACCCGGCACTCTTTCCTGCCCAGGCAGGGGGCTGGACTCGACGATCTGTGGAGGTCCCTTCTAACCCTAGCGTCTATGAATCTATAATGTTTCTTGGGCCAGGTCCTGTCTGGTGCTTGTTCACTTATAGAAACTGAGCATCTTATTGGTGTCAGGGTACTTCCCCACTTGGGAAGTGCTTGTGTCTCAACATCTACCCAGTGTCTTTCACCCCCCACTGCTCATTTACAAAAGCCTCAATAGCACAGTCAAAACATGTCAGTTGTAGGCTTCCTCCTCATTGCAAGACCATTAATTGAAATATTTTTTCACTTATTTATGTCAGCTAAGGACCTGGCTTTGAATCCAGGACAGAGTGACTGCCGTGTTGAATTGTCAAACAAATATCAAATTAACCTTAGATCATAGATCAAAGAGCCCAGGAAATTCATGCCAAAAGGGACCTCCAGAGGTCTAGTCTGACCCATTTGAGGCAACATCATCCCTATCCAAATCTTCCTATGCAAATCCTTGTCATATCCTAACATGCCACAAGTAAAGCAAAGGGATAACAGCAGTCTGTGTCCTGTTGCTGCAAGGGTTGTCATAATGCACTCAAAAGGTACTAGAAAGAGGTCTGTGCCCCTGATACCAAGGAAAGCAAGCCCCCTTCCCCTCCCAATGGTCTATACTTGTCTGACTGTACAGTAATGTTCCTTCCTGACCCTAACTATGGTGATCAGTCTGACCATGAACAGAAAGGCAAGGCTCTCTACCCAAAAATCCTCTGGACTTTAGTCCCAAAAGGAGTGAGTCAAAATACCCAGCCCTGGCTGCAGCATCTGGGGAAGGTAGAAAAAAAAACAAAAAACCCTGACACATCTAGCAACAAGAAGGTAAAAATTCCTCTCCTGGTCTCATGTGGTAACTAGTAAAGCCCAGAAACGTGGGAAAAACCGAACGCCTCCCATTCAGCTTTGCAGCCTGGGGACAGCAAGCATAACTCCACACACCCCAGCCAGGACTCTTGTTTCTGTATCCCTTTTATAAACCTAGTCCAGCTCCTTTCATCATCCGTCATAACCGAGCCAGCTGTAGAGTCGTGCTTCATTCCTCTACTGCTGAGCATCATCCTCTCCAATGTCCACCTGCTCTGGCTGCCGAACTCGTCTCATGATCTCCCAGCAATCACTAGTGACGCCAATTGTTTCTCTGCTTCTGATTAACTGACACAGAAGCCCCACGTGGCTGGTGAGGAGCAGATACACGGTTCTCTTTTCCATCAAACATCTGCTTTTATATATATATATCAGATCATGAAGGTGGATGTGTCCAGCCTGATTCTACTCTCAGCTGTCCCAGAGGATGTCTCACTGCTGGGAACAGAAGTTTTGCCACTGGATGAAAGCCAGCATTGCCTCTCTGCCAAATGGGACTCATACACCTACTTACAGATATTTCTTAATATCGCCCCCATATCAACTTTCACATACAGTGATTGGCATGGGTCCTGATTTTCTCTAATAAAAAAAAATACCCCCATTTTCAGATTTGAAAATGTAAGCCAAAACCCACATTTTTTCCATGATTAAAATGAAACACAACTCTAGATCTAGATCTAGATATAGAGAGAGAATATACAGAAGATATAGAAGATGGGCCTTGATAAGTTTATGAAAAGGGTTATATGATGTGAGAGATCATAAGATTGTAAAATATATTTGATCAAAACAATCGTGATGTCATACAGAAAATAACTGGATGCCCTCGAGGACAGGGTTTAAAAGAAATATAGATACAGCTATAGATATAGATATAGATTATAGATTTAGATTTATATAGCTATAGATATAGATATAGATTATAGATTTATTATAGATATAGATATAGATATAGATTTGAGCTGGGCGAAATTTCACCAGCTGTTTTGATTCAACGCTGTTTCGATTCATTGCAAGCTTGAAACAGCAAAATTGAATAAAAAAGAAGGACTTCAAAACAAAATGAGGCTATCGGCTCACTTTCCTTCCCCGGCTCCCCAGTCCCAGGTGGCAGCACCAGGCTTTCCTCCCTCATCTGGTAGATGGGAAGCCTGCAGTCCCAAGAGAACTGGCACAGCCCTCGCACCCCTCCCGGGGTTATGGGTCGCCATCCGCCTGCCAGATGAGAGAGGCTGCTTCGAGCTTCCCCATTATAGCCTATGGGCAAAACATTGAACGAGCTTCACTGTTAAAACAAAACAAAACAGAACAGCAGTTTTGCATTGGAAGGAAATTTGAGAGGAAATGCTGTTCCATTGAAACCTTGAAAATCAAGTCGAAAGGGAATGGTGCTGTTTTGCACAGCCCTAATATAGATAGATAGATATGTTGCCCTGTAGGGTCAGGCCAACTCTCAGGATCTCAGTATTGCATAGGAGGGTGTGACACAATTGCACATCTACAAACACACAAATCGATTGGATACATACACACACATACACACATACACTACCAACTCAGGCACATACACATCCAAACCAGCCTTGGCACATGCATACCTATCACCAATTCAAGCACATACACTATACACCCCCAAAAGTGAGACAAAAAGTGGCTGTCTGTACTCATATCACTAATCCATATATCATAAACACAATGACATATATATAGACACACACTCACCACTTCACACATATACAACCCACCTACACATAGGTAAGTGCCTAACTTGGATGGCACAGTATATTTGTGTGCACTTGGGTTACCTGGGGAGAAGGTTAAGGTGAGAGAGAAAGCATAGGGAGTAAAAGTTGCCAGAACTGAGATTAGAACCAGTGGACTAGAGAGAACCTGAGGCCTGGGTTACTTAAGGTAGATTGGGACTGGAAGCTACAGCAGACAGCTGAGATATTGTGGGGGGGGGGGGGGAGATAAGTGGTGGCAAGGAGGAAACAGCCCTGAAAGAGAGAGACAGACAGAAACCTGGGACCTAGGGCTGGAAACAGGCTGACAGCTTAGAGGAGGTTGCCTCGTCTTTTGTGTCTTGAATGCTGAGGGTGGTTCCAAGGGCTGGGTCCTTGGTCCAGGTATTCAGAGGAAGCTATTTTTAAACTTACTACCTACTGCCATTGTCTCTCTAGCACCTGCATTCATCCCCGTTCATTCAGGAACCACGTTACATAAGAGGGCTCGGTGTGAGTCATGGGTTACACAACCAGGCCTGGGGACAGGATGGAAACTTGTCATGACTTATGCTAACTTACATATGCAGGCCTAAATCATATAGCACCAGTAAAACAGTAATATAGAACAGTAAAAATCAATACACATAATAACTTTACAATATAAAGAAGGAGAAAAAATGAAACAAATACAACTAGCTCCCAAAATAAAATGCTGAAGCTTATCCTATGTCTTAGCTCAGTTATACTTACCTACAGGGAATAGAGAGGGAAAGAAAAAGTCAGAAATGGTTGGGGAAGGGGCACAAATGCATTTTAAAAGAAAAAAAAGAAAACCCGGGGGCTTTGCTACATATTGATAGATCGATGTGTGTGTGTGTGTGTGTGCGCGTGTGTGTGTGCGCACGCATGTTTAATTTTAATCATGGAAAAATGTGGATTTTGGGTTACTTTTTTTTAATCCAAAAACTGGGATTATTTTTTTAATCAGAGAAAACCAGGATCCTTGGTGATTAGTGTGCAAGGGGTCTATCCTGCTTGGACAAACTGTCTCTCAGACCTAGCACTCCAGCCCCCTATGTCCTTCCTGATGTGTTAAGCATTGCTAAGGATACCCGACAACCTGTTTGGGTTTCCTAGAGGTACCTGTAAGGGGGAAGGGTCTCCATTTCTTGCTGTATTGAAATCGAGAGCCGATGTCTTTCTGAAAGATATGCTTTGACTAATGCAAGGTATTAACTAATGCATGATATTATCAACTCATTTGCATTAAAATAGCCCTAAAAGTTTCTTCTGACTACACCATTCGGAACAGATATGGCTCTCAAAAAAAGCAGGAGGCTCAAAAAGCACTGACAACAACTGAACGAGGTGATTGGCACCAGCAAAATAAGTGACAGCAAAGGGCAGTCTAAAGCCCCTATTGCTGCTTATTTGCAGACACTTCCCTAGCTCACTGCTGGCTTTACTTCAACAATAACTCATCCCAAACAAGTGGCAATAAAGAGGTTATTGTTTCAGTCCATCATATATTCTATATGACAGCCAGCCAGAGAGATGTCTGCTGATTTACCCAGCATCTGCAGGTCTGTGGGGTTTCTTGCTGTGCCTTAGATTTATTAGCTACCACTTAAGCTTCCAAGGTTTATTCTCAGCTTTCTGTACTAGATAATGATTAGGATAAATGTATTTACCCTGAGTTTTTACCTAAGTCCCATGTTTCCTCCTCGCTCTTCAAATGTTTATGAAGTCATTGAATAGTAACAAAAAATAGAAAAAGCAATAAAGCCAAGTAAAAGGAGAGATCAAGAAAGAGATCAAGACAAAGGAAAAAATATGATGATGGTATGCTACAAATACGGATAGAGAGAAAGACAGCTCCAAATGACAGGAAATGGAGTAAAAAAGGTTCTTTTACCAGCCACAATGAGACTGCGGATTAAGGCAAACTGCTAGTGCTAAATGAGAAACAGGATGCATGAGGCAGGCTGAAAAGGGAATCAGTGAAGTGGTGATGTTCGTGCAGTTGTTTCCCTGTCAGAGAAGCTATGCTGCATCGTTTTTCCAGGGGCTAGGACCTGGCTTGCTTGTGCAGCCCAGTGGTACCAGTGTCTCTTACGTGGCTCCATGTAATGCAGGCGTGGGCAAAATGTGTCCCCCCCCCAGCTGCCCGTCATGCAGCCCTCGATGTCTTACCAAAACTCAGTAAGCGGCCCTCTGCCCAAAATAATTGCCCGCCCCTGATGTAATGGCTGGTTTACCTAACAGACGAGAACCAATTGCTACTGCTGATCACCAACGAAAAAAGTAAAAGCTTGATCCTGGAAAGCAATTCAGGTGCCACGGTGCTGAGTGCGGCTTCAGGCACCTGGAATCCAACACCAAGGCTCCCTAGCCAATACGTGGGGAGAAATAAGCACCCAAAAACGGGGTCCAAACCAACCTGCGTGCATGGAGGGGCTTAAAGCCACCCAATAAGAAATGTTGAAGACAGGGCTGTGTCTTCAATTCTGCCACTCCCAGGGCTGAAGTGCTAATTCAGGGATTTAGGAAGTTATTTCTTTTTACTCAGGGGGTGCCTGTCCTGGATCAATTCACGCGGCTGAATGAACTGTGGCACAGTTTCCGCTGGAATTTTATTGCTCCTGGGTGCCAGACGTGTGGCCAGAATCGCAGCACGTTGAGTCGTGTCGGACCAGCCCCAGCTGGCAGGGAGTCCGGGCAGGTTTGGGGGGGCACCTGCCAGTGCAGAGCTGCTCCCCCAAACTCAGTGTGCTATGGAGGGACTGGCTGGGGCATAAGAGTGCTCCACTGCAGAGCTAGCTGCCAGGCAGCCCTCGCACTGCAACACCCTTGTGCTTCATCCAGCTCTGTCCCCATTTACACATGCACTGAGATGGAGCACTTTACTCCACTGCCAGATAATACTTGTATATATAAGTGCTATCCTACAGTGGAGTAAATTATTTCCCGGCAGCCTCATAGCATTACACATGTAGATGCTAAAACTTTGCTGTGGCACTAATAATTAATCAGCTTCGCAGTAAATATCTCATACAGATGTGCCCACGTTCACAACCCCAGCACCCTATGCTGATATCAGCCTTCATTCAAAAATGGGCACTCTTTTTTTCTTTTTTTTTAAACAGAGCAGGGTTTCCAGCACTTAGCCAGGAGGTGGAAAATCAAAGTTAAACTCTCCCCTCTGCCTGAGGGGTTTCAAAGGACTCTCTTTGAACATCCGTCCCATCATCAGGTACCAGCTAGTCCCGGAAAAAGGCCTTCTCCATTCCTATTCAAGCTATTCTACAGTACAAGAAAGAAGTCAAGATTCATTGGGCCAAGGAAAGGAAGAAAGGGCAGGTACGAATCACTAATATAGTGGTTAGGGCCCTTCCCTGGGTGAAGAGGAGAGCTGGCTTCTGGTGCCTGCCCCCAGGACTCTTCATATATTGCACAAACAAGTTATTGGATAAGGCTGAAGGAAAGTCATTGTTCTCTACAAATATAGCCACGGGCTGGTAAATGCCAGGGAAGAAAAAGCTATTTAAGCTAAAGGACAATACTGGCACAAGAACAAATGGGAAATAACTGGCCAGAAATAAATTTAAAGTAGGACTTAAAAAATGCCTTCAAACCATCATAGATTTTGGAAGAGCTCTTTCATAAGAATACTGAGGTCTAAAATCCTAGCTGTATATGAGATGGGCCTTGACAAGTTTATGAAAGGGGTCATACGATGTGTGACCTCATAATATTGTAAAATATATTTGATTAAAACAATTAGGATCTCATACAGAAAATAACGGGAAGCCCTTGAGGACAGGGTTTAAAAGAAATGGGATGAGATTCAATAATATGAGATGCAGGATGATGGACTAATAACAAAGCCTTCAGCCATAATCATCACTTGGAAATGATGGAGAAAAAGAACCATGTGGGCTAGGGACAGAAGGCAATTTTACATGCGCTCCTGATGTGACGCGGAGTGCTTTTAATTAGCAAGCCATGCTAATTAGAAGTGCCTGTGCATCAGCAGTGCAGCACACCTCCGCACTGAGAACATGGTCCTGTGCTTTGAACAAAAGCACATCGAACATCTTTTAGTTCAAAGCGCATCGCCACCGTTTTCTCAGCGTGGGGGCGCACTGCTCCACTGAAACACCTGACATGCGAGGCTGCCAGAGTGCATCAATTTACGTGCTTCAGCAGACTTGATTAATCGAGTCCACTCCAGCACACAGGATTTCCAGCACACCAGGGCAGGATCCCTGCATGTGTGCAAGTGCCCGGAAGTTACACGTAAACTAGTATAAGTGACAAAAATCAGCTCAAGTCTGTAACACAACAGAAGTTCAGTGCACATTAGCCACTTTCAAAGTGATTAAAACTGGCTTACGATAAACCTGGATGGATGTAGTATCAGATTTAACTGATTTAGGTTAAGTAGGTTTATTGAACTTCTGTCCCAGATTCTCTCTAGATTCAGGTTAACTAGCAGTACTCCACATACCCCCTCTCCCCTGATGGGCAAGCTAGCCTTGGCCCAAGCTGCCTGGTCCAAATGAGCAAGGAGGCACGCTCTAGTCCCCCCGGCTTCCGGCCTGGGCCGCTGCAGGCATGTGGCTGCATTTCCAGGACCAAAAGTGAATGTCTGTTCACTTGCTCATTGATGCAGGCTACAAAACATAGACTACCCTGTGAAGATTGCATTGATTCAGCCTTGGGCTTTTTGACTGTCTGTACTTAGCCTTGATGACTTTAATCTATGAAGCCATGAAGGAGGCCAGGATGTATAAGGAGAGGTTCTTCTGGCACAGTGGTAAGGAACCAGGAGCACCATTATGAAAAGCCCTGGTGAGATTTTAACGGGACCACTGACACAGTTCTGTCCACGCTTAAGAAAGATGAACTCACGCTGGAACAGATGCAAAAAAGGTCTATAAGGATGACCAAGTATGGAGGCGGGATGCCCTTGAGGACAAGGTTTAGAAGAAATGGGATGAGATTCAATAATATGAGATGCAGGATCATGGGCTAATTAATAACAAAACCTTCAGCCGTAATCATCACTTGGAAATGATGGAGAAAAAGAACCACGTGGACTAGGGACAGAAGATTTTACATGCGCTCCTGATGCGACGCGGCGTGCGGAGTGATGGGCAAACCCATCCTTTCAAAGACTTTTTTTCTGAATACAAAGTGTTGCTTGTTTAATCCAGCAAAATAAAGGCTCAGAAGAAGTGCCACTGCTGGCTGTAGATGCATCAGGCAGTTAAACACAAGGGATGGGAAAACACTGGGACGATGTTGGCATAGGAACAAATAGTCACAAAGTGGACATTTATAAACACAGGCTGGAAATTAGAAGAAGGTGCCTCCTCTATTACAGGAAAAAAATTGCAGAAAAGCCTTCCAGTTGAAGCCGGAGGTCAAAACCAGTAATCCATTTTAGAATACGGGATTCTATGGTGCGGCGCCTTTGACAACAAAAGGTCTTTTCCAATCCTCTGTTCTCATTGCTCTATTAACCAACTGCACTCATTAATTGCAATAAATGAACAACTAATGACACAGTGCAGTGAAGCTGCAAGATCCGTTTAACCTCCCTGGATAATTATAAAAGACTGAGAGCCCTGGGAAGTGCAAGGACATTTAAGGTGCATGCAGCCCCAGGAGACACTGTTGTTTAAACTGATCGGCTCCTGTATGCACAGGACACTGGTGCTCCAGGAGTAGGTTCCTATAGACTGGAGTTGTCCAAGTCCCAAGTGGCCAGAGCCTCATGCCCTACAGGCTACATGGGTGCAAGTCAAAGGTCCCTACTGTGTAGGTGTCCTTCTCCCCGCACTGCGCATGTGAGCAGGCAGTTTCCCCTGCTGCACCATATGTGTGGGCAACCCGGGTTCATCCTCAGCTCCCTAGCCATGGGCTTCTCTGTTGCACCATGCAGGCAGGTGTTTGGGGCACTGTGTGCGGTGCTACACAGCACCACACTGCATCATCCCCTGGTCAGGGGCAGGAAGTGCAAGCCAGAGGAGGGAGGGGGAGCCTGGAGAGCCTGGGTGCTGTTGCAGCTGGAGAAATAAAAGAAGCAGCAGCTGCATTGGAGCCCAGGGGCCACAACCTAACCCCTCATGGGCTGCATGTAACCCAGAGGCTGCCAAGTAGACAGCCCTCCTGTAGCCAATACACCCCAATGACATGTGAAGTATGTCATTTCTTTCTTGCGCTGCTCCCAGAATACCTCAACCCTGACTTGGAGGGACAATCTAAGAGTCAAGTGAAGGTTCAAGCTCCTTTCCTAGTCACTTTTTGGCCTCCCGTCCAGTTGTGGAGGTGAGTTTTTGAGAGAGCCACCTGTTCACGATGAACAAAGTGAGCTGGCCTCTTGGTTTCACCTGGGCACCCAGATGCCACAATGTCATAGCAATTTCTTGTCCCTCCAGACCTTTGGCGATCCAGATATAAAACCACTATAGCCTCTTACTGAAATCCTGCTCAAGACTCCAGCAGAAGTGCACTTGTTTCTCCAAAAGACATGAACGTGGTCGGTGTCTTGAGTGAGCACCTCCTTACACTTACCCCTGCCTCTACTTTCATACCCGCATCCTCCTTTTACATCCATTTACCTCACCTCGGAATTTGGCCCTTTCTGATTTTCTAAAGTAATCACAATACATTCTGGACAAAAGCAACGTTTTAGGCTGAAAATTAGCTGAACAGGTCCTGCAAGAAAACGCTATTCAAATGATCCTATTTTTTTTATTCTTTTGGGGAGGGGCTGGCATGCTACCACGAATGGGCCCATGAGCCCAACAGCCCCAAAGGCTCCCAGTTAGGTGGCTGCCAGTTCTGACAGAGAAAGCAAAGTCACTTGATTTTCCTGAAGGGACTCCCACTATGAATGGCGTTTTTTAGCCCCAGTGATCTCAGACATTTACATTTGCTAAAGCAACTTAGTACCAAGTTTACATGAACAAATGTTCATCGTTAACAGAGCATATAGCCTCAGGAACCAGTCCCCAGGTCTTCTATTTGTTCCTGAGATCTGAAGGATAAATTTGTGATACGTGACTTATACTACAGTAGGATACCCAGGAATAGTTGGAATCAGTTGGGCTATAAATGGTCCTATAGTATTATTATGAGATTTACTCGTTGTTATTCTGAATCCATTTGTTATTTCAGAATGGGATGAAACTTCCATAGGGACTCAAAGGCCTAGAATCACTTAGGACCCCATGTAAGCATTTAATTAATTCATAGCTAAGCTGACCATATGGAAATCCCAGAAATCCAGGACATCCCCCCCTTCCCGCCCCCTGCCCCCAACACACACACAAGTTGGCAGAGATGGAGCTCTATGCCCAGCAGGCAGCAGAGGTCAAGAGTTCATCAGTCAAGACGTCATTGGTCAAGAGGACATCAGTCAAGAGGTCATTGGTCAAGAGGACATCAGTCAAGACGTCATTGGTCAAGAG
>JAGPOW010000261.1:260177736-260188714 GCA_030014935.1 Caiman crocodilus | reverse complement strand
AAAAAAAAAAAAGCTTTCCGTTTTCTTATAAATGTTTCGTTCTTTTCTCTCCAGAGGAATAAAAAAAAAAATCAGGTCCCAAAAGCCACTTTCAATTGAAAAGCAACCTTAATTAATTATTTTACTGAAATATTTAACTGACAATTGGGAGAAAAATAATTCCTGAAACGAGCATAATTGTATCAAGCCAAACAAACACTACTGAAACATATCTGGTTTCTGATTTTTTACTGAAGAAACACAAGCAAAATGACTGCTTTTCATTCAAAGAATTAGGCAGGTTTAATCACTGAGCGACAAGGGGGACAAAAGGGCATGCAGTTCCAGTGCTGAAGTGTCTACTTTTATTTAGATCCCTGCTTTCATATCTGTATTGGGATTAATGACTTATTACTGCTACTGCTACTAGTACAAAAATTCCTAAATATGGCCTGGACCCTCATTAAGCGAAGTGAGAAAACACAGAAGGCAATAACAGGCCCACCTGCCTGAAAAAGCTCACAGTCTTGATGTATTTCACAGGACGACAAAAGCAGCAGACAATAAAACTGGCTTGCTGGTGGACTGGTATACAGGTTTCGCTCAATTTACTGTTGGAGCGGCCGGCGCCAGCAGCCTGGGCTGCACCACGCTCCACGTGTCCCCCCATGCCTGGGCTCCACTCGTCCAGACTCACCTCTGCTTCTGGGCTGCACTGTACCCTGGTGGAGGCAGCTGGTGTCGGTTGCTCCCCGGGCCGCTCCAGCATGGGCAGGGGTGAGTGAAGACAAGCAGAGTCCTGAGCAGCATAGGGTGCAGCACACACCCTGGCCCCGGGAGTGGTGGACACCAGCTGGGGCTGCACCATGCACTGAAGCTGGGGTGAATGGGGACTGGCAGAGCCCCAGGGGGTTTGGGGCACAGTGCAGCCCAACTGCTACAGGCAGCTGGCGTGAGCCACTCCCGTGCCCCACAGCACCCGGGGCTCTGCTTGTCTGCACTCACCCCAGCCCACGCTGGGGCAGCCCCGGGAGCAGCCGACACCAGCTGCCTTAACCAGGGCACGGTGCAGCACAGGAGCAGAGGTGAGTGGGCACAGGTGGAGCACGGTGCAGCCCAGAGGCTGCAGGAAGCTGGCACCAGCCACTCCTGGGGCCACTGCAGCCAGAGCTGGAGTGAGTACCGCTTTGTTCCCTCTGTGCAGCTCCAGGAGAGGCACCCCTCCCCACACCCCTTCCCTAGTCCCAGCCTCACTCCCTCCCTCCCTCCATTCCATGGGAAACTATCCCAATTTGTTACATTGTTTGGGGAGCACAGCACTAGAAGCAAACTTCTGGAACATCAAGCCAATTCCCTTTTGTCACACATAATATAATTGCTTTTGTAAACTGCTTGAGCTCCATCTAAAATAACTTCTCCTGTTTCTCCCCCTCCTTCCCAATACTCTCAGTGGAAGGATGTTCCAGAACTTCGGGTCTCAGATGGGTAGAGACTTGTCTCCGGCTTAGATGTATCCATGGCCAGTTTATTGTTCTTGTGTGAATACTGCCCTTTAGCTAAATCATTCCTGCTCCTTTCTTGGCATTTACTCCTCTTTTTACTTATAAAGACAAACCTTATTCTATTCTTAGTCTTCATTGTGCTAAGCTAAACAGGAAACTCTCTTTCACTCTCTTTTCTCTGTTATCCTCATAGCACTTCTATTGTACTCACTCCTGGGGACTGTGGGGCTTTTTTCCTGGACATGATCTGGTCCCATCCCTGAGCAGAGTACCACTGGGCAGTAGCCACCAACTCTCTGGCTGGATTTGAGAGTCAGTAGGTGCTGGCAGGGGTGCTCTGGTAGGTATCCCCCGAGGGTACACTAGTTTTGACTCTCTGACCCACTGTCACTTCCCTTTCGTCATTTTTGTCCCCCGTAATTAGTTGGTTTCTTGGTTTCCCATCACCACCCAGAAGTGGCGCCCCTTAGTGAAATAGTGGATTAAAGCCCATGGGCCAAATCATCAAATAGGTCTAGTGTACCCACTCTAATGTTTGTTCCTGTGAGTACCAGGAACCTGTGATACAGTAACAGTCAACATGATAGGTGGTGGTCTCAGCAAAAGGTGCCCGTTTAATGGTCTATGGCCATCCAACATCTTGACAGATGAAAGGAGATGCGACAAAATCAGTCAGTCAATGGTGCTTGGTGGTGGTGTGGGAGAAGAGCCTGATGTACATGCGGCAGACAAGCTTTCTCACAGTGGCTTCTGATCCATTCATCAGATGAAGGTTGAAGCACACTCCATTTCATGGCTCACCTGCAGGCCTCAGTCTGGGCTCTCTGATAGCTCTGCATGGTGACTGTACCAACTTTGACCTGGCTTCTCCAGACCTAGTGGTTGTGGGCCGGTTCTCCCAGTTGTCAGGTGGAATACTGAATTTCTGAAGACCTTACTTGATCTTGTTGCTGTATTGGAGCTTTGGCCTTCCTCTACATCATGGGCAGTTCTTGAGTTGCCCATTGAGCACAGCCTTCAGCAGATGATCTTGAGGCATGCGCTCCGCATGTCCCAACCAGAGAAGTCTGCAAGCATCCAGCATAGACTGTAGGCCAGTCCTTTCAAGGATCTTGTTGTTGGTGATCCATTGGTCCCAAGTAACTCCAAGGATTTTTCTGGGACTATGAAAGTGGAAGCTGTTCAATCTCTGCACCTGCTTGGAGTCCATGACCCAGCTTTCACAGCCATAAAGGAGGGCACCGAGAACACAAGTCTGATAGATGGACACTTTGTGCTCGGGGTTAGCAGCTTATTGTTCCCGACACCTGAGCCAAGTTTGCCAAAGATGGCAGAGGCTTTGCTGATTCTCTCATCAAGTTCCCTATCAAGGCTGAGTGAGCTGGGAAGACTTGAGTCTGTGGCAGAAGGCCACCTCTGTTTCTCCCCAAAAACTCTGCTCTGTGACAATTTGGTTAAGATGGGCCCTGCACAAGGTACACACCTTACACTATCTCTTTAGGTAGCCTGAGCTGGACACATTCCTAAGGGAGGGGGAAACCTGCTCCCTCTGCCTTTGTGACTGGCATCACATGCCTGGGTGATGGGCTTGGACACCCTGGGGAGCTAGAAGCTGCCAGTCTGCCCAGCAACTAGTGATGCATTTCAAATTGGTTGGCTGACAGCCAACAGGTGCTGGCTTCCATTGGACCAGGTAAATGAGGTCATAAGGGCTATATAAGTTAAGGACTGCCCAGGAGGTGGGAGGCAGTAGCCATGAGGAAGACTTAGAAGGAGAGAAGAGCTGGGCCATCTGAAACTTGCTCTCTCTCAAAACTCATGATCAAAGAACCATCTGCCTCCAGAGGAAATCTCCACCTGCCTCTGGATGATACTTGTGAGTAAGCTACCTGAGATGTAACTAGATATATAGCTTGCAGGAACTCAGATGTGTGTTACTCTGATGTCCAGTAACCCAGATGGCTACCCAGCCATGCCAGTTTGCTCTATGGGACTTCTCTGATATTGCTCTACCCTGTACCCTATTGCAACCCTACCCCTTGTAACCAATAAAGTTCTCCTTTGTACCTAGCATGGGAGACTTATTGGGTGTGGGTCTAAATTATGCCTTGGGGTCACCATGATTCGGCTGACTAAGGAAGACGACTACAAGTGCTTCCAACTCAAAGAAGCACCCGCAAGTGCTTGAAGTGAATCAAGTACCCTCGAGGGCTACTAGGCCTGTGTTTCCCAGAGTGCACAGAGCCAGAAAAAAGCCCAGCCCTGGGTGGTGGCAGTTTTTACCCCATGCTAGCAGGTGTGCTCCAGGAAGGGTCGGCCAGACGTGAGGCACCCCCAGGGAGGCACTCAGAGCCTGGAAGGTGGTCAGGTGCAGTGAGGTGGGTGGCTCAGGGTGGCCACAGAGCCAGCATAGCAGAAGTGGTCTACCCTGTGCTGAGTTTCATTATTAACATAGATTTTGGGTGGGATGTTGGTGCCTTGTGACATGACAGCTGTTTTCTTGATGCTGATTGCCAGGCCAAACTTGCATCAGAGAACTTGTTCTTGTTCATTATGATCTGCAATTCAGCAGGCAAGTTACAGATGAATGCCATGTCGTCTGTGAAGAGCAGATCCTGAACAGTGAGCTGGGTGACATGCCTTTTTCTCTGAAATTGTCTGAAGTTGAATAAGCTGCCGTCCATCCTTGATTCAATTAGTACATCAGATTGATCATTTCAAAAGCGTGCTTGGGAAGGATAGAAAAGAAGATGCTGAAGCTGGTAGGCACTAAAATGCAACCTTGCTTCATGCCAATATCAATGCTAACCGCAGATTAATTTTATTTTCATGTTCAATAATGATATCAAACTATCCCAATTTTAAAATGGAGTAGCCTCTAATCTAGACTGGTGTGTATGAAAGGGAGATGAAGCCCTCGTTCTCTGCCATCCTGATGCTTCCTGGAAGTGGTGGAAAGGGATGCTGTACTTTAGTCCATGTTAATGAACAGAGCATTAGTGGCAGATAAAAATAACATCACCTTCCTGCATGAACACGTAAGGGCAGTGGCCAACTCTGAGCAGGTTTTGCTCTGAAAGGAGCTTCCCAGCCACCTCTCCCAAATACAACACAGTCTTTAAATATCAAACAAGCAAATATATGCAAACAAAACCAAGCCCTTCTGCCTTGCCCCAGGTACCAGGAGGGGAGCCAGGCTGCTCTGGCACCAGAATTGCAGCCTGGCCCCTCCATGCAGCAAGCTGTTCAGCTCACACTCTGATTCCTTCCTCCTTACACCTGTTCCCTCAAAATTTGCTTCCTTTCAGCACTCTCCTCTTGGGTTTTAAGCTCTCACTGGGACACTCCCTCTTCTGCAGAAAATCATATCAGTGATTTGTTCCTAACAGGGACAACTGTACCTCATCAGCAGTCCCTCAGAGTTGAGGATGATGTCCATGAGCCCTGAAGGGTCCTCAGGTAACTGAGGAGCCCAATTCTGGATACACACATTCTTCAGCAATGGGGGCATGTTGTTGCATGGGGGAGTGGGATTTGCCTCCCCGGGTTGGTCTCCTTCTCCTTCCTCCATTGCCACTGTTCCACCTAAGTACCAAGCCATTGGGCCTCAAAGTGGTGCATGCGCCTTGGTGGACCAGGTGGCACCACACCAAACGGTCAGCAGCTTGCTCCTCCCAGCCGTTGGTGTCAATGCCTCCATGCTTGAGGGTGAACTTGGGGTCTGTGCCTACAGAGCACCCTGATACACAAGCCCGTATCACTATGTCCTGGATGAGCAATGTAGCAGACCCCCCACTTTCTCCCCTGGGAGACCTGGTTCTTCACCCTGAAACTGGATGTACCCAGAACGCCGCTGCATATTTTGCATCTGACCTTGTATCCTCAATAATTAATTCTCCCAGCCTGGTTAAGAGAATCCCCTTGCAAGGTCCAGCGCTTCATTCTTGCCTTTTAAGAATTGAAGATTTGGAGGGGAAATATTTGTTTTGATGGAAAAATGATTTTTCATAATAATTTGATAATAAGATCACCTCTACTTTGATCTCCCTGGGGAGTCTACAGGCATCCTAGCAAGGTTTGACTGCTTCTGCTTCTGCTGTATGGTTCCCCAGGGGAATAGGTTTTGACTGATAATAATTAAGGTTGTCTGACAGAATGTGTTTGTTAATTCTACTCAGGAAGCAAAGTAATGATGGAAAAACAGAAATGGCAACTTTGCACGATGCAAAATCTAAGAACTACCTTGTGGTGCGTATAAGAAATCCCTTTCATACTCATGTACAAGCTACTAGACCTTGAATCCAGAAAGACAGGAATAAGCATATGCTGTGTGCCAACCTATCTCCACTGCCCATGGTAGATGGGTAAAAAATGAGCATGGAAGGCCAGAACTCAGGCTCCTTTCCTTTCCTTTCCTTTCCTTTGTTCAATGGCCATGACATTTGAGCTAGCACAGAGGAATTTTGTTCACATAGGCCAGTAGTAAAATACTAGCTTTGCCCATAAGAGGACAGCTATCAGGGAAGGAATTACAGGCTACATCCTGTTTCACTTTCCTTCAGCCAAATGGCATTCACACAGTTGTGTAACAGCATTTTTTGGTGCTGATGCAGCGTTTGAATTCTATTGCTACTGGTGGCAGAATGGGATAGGACTGCATGCATATGTACCAGAAGAAAAATAGTGGTAATGGTGGAAGATCAGGGCATTCTCACTCTGTAGCCCAGTCACCTAATAGTTAGGACTGTTTCCTAGGAAGTAGGAGATTTGCATTCTAGGCCTCTCTTCCTCCATCCTGTCTCCCCAGTGATACACAGTTGCCAAACCAGGCATTGTTCCCCTTTTCCCAGAAGAATGGAGGTATAATCAGAATGGGATTTCATTTTGAAGCTTACCCAACCGAGGAAAGGGAATGGATTGGCATTTCCTTGCTCTGGCTGGACTCTTAGGTCCATGATAAATATAGGCTGATGGTCATAGCCCTGCTGGTCCTATAGGCTGATGATCATAGCGCTGACGTGGAAAGGGAAATGTCACCCCTCTCAAGTCCCTGCTTGGACTTGCCCACATTTTGACTCTGCCTATGGTGGGAAGAGCAGGGGATGCTGGCCCGGGGCTCCAGGCTGAGAGGAAATGGGGAGAAAGGCTAGAAAGGGCAGAGAGAGGGAGAAGTAAAGGCTCAGCTGGTTGGCCTGTGGTTGTGGTAGCACAGTTATGTGCCACCCCTTACCCAGGGCAGATTGTAATGTTATAGCCTAGATGTACAAGATTATCCTTCCAGCTAGTGAAAACTAGCTGCATCTGCACACAGCAACTGACTATATGAATATATTCTCCATATATTCTCTATAAAGGAATATCTACAGTGCAGCTGACAAAGTAGAATCAATGAGTCTGATATTTAATGGGACTCATTTTATCTGGCTGCCTTTTCCAGATGAAGCGTTCCAGGATCGTAACACCTTCATGGCGATATACAATGTTGTCACTGCTTAATCTTCCCTATCAAGTGTGTTTTTGATGAAAGCATTAGAGCAGTGAGAGAAGAAATTGGTCCATTAATACCCATACGTGCCTCTTTGCTTTAAGCCACATATAATGCATGGATGGATAATTCCCTGTACTTTTCATATTCAGTAGATATGCTCTGCACATTAGGGCAGCTGATATCCTATCTACTGGAGTCTGACGAGCTAAGCATATGAACCTGCTTTTCAAGTCCCAGTGACAATCCTGCCACGTTAGCCAAATTGTTTTTTCTGGAAAACTTCTGGGCCAAAAAGCATGGAAACTTTGCAATGTAACTCTATCTTCTTGACATGGTAATATTTTATACAATAGAACTTGGATTTTAAGCACTGAAGGACTAAGGGCTCCCGGATTTGCTGGGGACTTATGCCTTCGTTATTTTTTAGGGGAAGGGCTGTCATTTGCTGTAAGAGTCGCATCTTTGAGGATGCTCACTTCCCTAGCTAGAGCAGTGCATCACAGGCTGCTATATGGGAAAAAGCAGGATAGTTTTATCCAAGGTGGTCCAACTTCTGAGTGACTGAGGGCACCCTAGCCACATGTCACACGGGCCATACACACCCCAGGCACATGTCGTGTGGGTGCCACTCAGCACCTCTGGGCCCACCCCACCATAGCGCACAGGTCCCTGACATGGGAAAGCAAAGGGGGAAGTAGCTTCTAGATTGGGGGACCAAGAGCTACACGTTAATCCTTCAGGGGCAGCATGGAGCCCATTGGCTCCCAGTTGGACAACTCTAGTTTAATCCTTTGCATCATCCTGATCCAGCTAAATCCCTTCAGCCATTGCCAGGTGGCTGTGCTGCACATATCACCAGCACGTACTGATGGACAACATGGCATCTTCACACGGCGCTGATTCTCTACTGACAGCTGCTATGTCGCATCCAACAAATTTATATGGGTAGTTGATACCTCCTTAATATTATTTCTCCAGGTAAGCAATGGCCCTAGTTCCCATTGGGTTGCCACTGGATCACCAATTGAGGAGAAATGATACAACTGGAAAATCAGGTGCCTATAAAATGATCTCGCTATTCAGATATGCCCAGGATGCAACACCTAAAAAAGCTAAGTAGCATTACCTAAACTGCTGCTATATTTTCCTCTCGGTAATTCTGACTTTTTCACCTTTATGACTTCCACTCCTGCCAGATAACTTGGGAGAGGGGAGATGACTGGGCTTCCCTGATTACTTGAACCCTGCTTTTCAGCAGAACGAAGCCCAGGGTGACTGAGGATGGATGGGAAGTCTTCAATAAGTCAGCAATATCTCCATGGAAATGTACTTTTCCTAAATGTTACCTGTCATGGGCAGCCAAGATGATTTGCAAGAACCATGTCATTTTGCCCAAACAGTTAATTAGTTGTGAATTCAGTATGCGATGAGCAAGATGATGGCAAGAGGCATCCTTTTGGCAGCATGTTTGAACGATGAGCTGAATGTTCTAACATTACAATGTCACTCTCTTCTCCAAGAGGAGATTTATGCTGGCTGCCACACCTGTTGCATTTTCCTGCTGTTCTCTTTTTAGCTTGTAATGAGCTGTCTGGTAACACACAATGGAGCCAATATTTTTTAAGGTGAATATTTAATTTGTAGAGTAAATAATTATCCCTGGCTTGATGACTTATGGACCTTTCTGTCCTGCTCAAACATGTTAATGGATATGATAGCTATTCTTTTCTCATGAGGAACTGTCAACTTCTCTCTCTCTATTGTCAGCTTATTTCTCCACAAAACTTTGTATAATCCTTTTTCGTTAGGTTCATTTTCTGAACAAAAATGAAGATTGGCAATCGCCCAAGATGAGTTAATGAAACCAAAACCAACTGGTCCATCTGCCTTCATTCCTTCAGATTAACCCTAACTGTTTTGGGAAGTTGACAACCTTGATTGACTTTGAGTCCAGCCTTCAAGCTCATAACAAGACCTCTTTCAAGTAGAAGTCTTAGTGGAACCAATAAGAGTTTTACATATATAAAGACAATGAAAGAACTCACTTATACCCCACATGACAGAGGCTTTTCACATGAGATCAGAACTAAGGATACGTGATCAAAGGAGTTCCAGTTAACTTCCAGGACTAAATCGTTGTCATTGTATTGAGTCCTGAGTTAAAATTCTTATTGATTTCATTAGTTTTCCCAGAATAAGTGTTAAGGGAAGACTTCATCATTGAAGCAGGTATATCGCCATTGGCTATTTTTCCCGGTTAAACCAAAGATATGAATCCTTTGAGTTTTCTCTGTAAAAATAGCTACATATGATCAGCTGGTTTGGTTTCAATTTAACTGGTACTTGTTTCACCTTGGGTACATCTACACGTGCCCATTTACTGTATCCAAAATTACTACATAGTACGGGCATGAGTCTCTATGTGCACACCTGTACTGTGCAGTAAATATAGCGACTTACACTGACTTGTGTGTAAATTTGATACCTGCATGACCCATTAATAACTGCACAGTAACACACATGTAGACATCTTACTCCACAGTAACACTGTGTGTAGAATGACTCAGGACTAACTTTAATCCCGAGTCAGTCCACACACAGTGTTAATGTGCTTTAATGCCTGCACATGTAGATGCCAGCCTACTCCTGCTTTCTGTGCAGTGATTTACTGCACGGTAAATTTAAGCTGGCATAAATGCCAAGTAGACATGCCCCTTGTGTTTCATATTCCAGGCAATCCCAGGTATCACAAAATTAACCCTAGTAGATATCACTGAGTTTCAGCTGGTTTCAGGTTGAAACCAACTCAGACCCATTATCAATGGAGGCAAATCCAATTAATAGCTATGAACAATGCTCTGTATTTTGTTATTTAGCTTTCCGTGACTACTATCATTATGACAGTTATTTGCATGGCATTCAGATGCCCAGCCAAGCACCATTGCTCTGGTGATGTGCATACACTTAGGAAGAGACAGCCTTTATGCTAAGTAGCTTACATACTACAGTCTGAGTAGACTAGATTAGCAAAAGAAAAGAGGGAGAAAGCAGCAGCGAGAAATGAAGGATATCTCTGCACTACAGACTCGTGTTCATCCCCGCTGTTGAGCTTGAGCTTGAACAACACTTGATACCCTGAGTTCTCATGCAAGCTTCCTTGTCTTCATTACTACATTCATCCAAGGTAACGAACTGCAGTTAGTCATGTCCAGTTAGGAATGCAGCTATGCAGACACATTCTGAGTCAAAAAGCAGGACACTGGCAGAAAAACCCTATGTTTCTTGGCTCATACTACACTGTCCATTGGACCTCACTGTATTTACTGCAGCTAAGCAACGTAGGGACTTATAATAGGGTGGTCTGTTCCCTTAAGAAGGGACAGCCATCCCTATTAAAGACTGTCAGCTATGGGGAATTTTGCTAATAAGTATCCTACTAAGACAAGGGTTTTCAACCTATTTTTTCAATGTGTGTCATGGGATGGGGTCCTCAAGGATGGCCTCAACCGTGCCAGTTCGGCTCAATGGGCACCCTCTATTCTCGCCCACCACATCTTGATGTAATATGATATAGGGAGGCTGCCTGCATGCCCAGTCAGACATGGTCCCGATGGACTTCCCTGAGCCCATGAGTTCCCGGACCCTTTGTGGGTGCCATTTCAAAATAGATGTCACCACCCCTTTTCCATGCTCCAAGCCTTGCAGGTGGTATTGCCGTTGTCTCTCCCAGGCCTTGCTACAACTAGGCCCCTTGTCCTTACTGGGCTCTCCGCAGCCCTGTCTCTGTGCCTCCAGTGCCATGCCGTCTCCGGGGTCTGTGCACCCAAAATACCGTGCCCTCTCTGGCGCCGGGGTCCCCACACTTTAGTGGGGCCCCAATGAGGCCTCCTTCTTCCCCATTAGCCTCTCCCAAACCACTGGTGTTATAAAACAACAACCAGACATGAGCCGCTGGGCTATAACATAACACAAGCTGTATATGGGGTGCTCTGCCCCTTTACATTACTAG
>JAGPOW010000261.1:260142558-260161602 GCA_030014935.1 Caiman crocodilus | reverse complement strand
TACCTCAGCCACCCGGGTTTGCTCTATGGGATTCCTTTGAGATTCCTCTATTATTTCTATGATATTGCTCTACCTTTTACCCTGTTTCTGCCCTACCCCTGTAATCAATAAAGTTCTCCTTTGCGACCAGTGTAGGAGACTAATTGAGGGTGGGTCTAAATTATGCCAAGGAGACCCCTTAGGTCTACGGACTAAGGGAAGCTTTCCTGATAAGCCCCTGTCTTGGGGAGAGTAGCCCAAGTGCTGGTATTGGGTCTAGGACCCAGTGGACAATCAGGCCTGTGTTTTCCAAGGTGCGCAGAGCCAGAAGTGAGTCCAGAGCCTGGGATGGTGGCAGCGGGACCCCAGGCTAGCGGGGGTGCTCCAGGGAAGGGGTCGGCTGGACGGAGGCACCCCAGGGAGGCACTCGGAGCCTGGAAGGTGGTCGGGCACAGGGAGGTGGGCGCCTCAACGCAGGAGCGCCCCTACTGACCCGCCACAGGCAGAATGACCAAGCAACATGGCTAAGAGATATGGTGACCAAAGGCTTTCTTGGCTCTGTGCTTGCAGGGCCACTCCTTAAATGTATATCCCAGAGACCCATAGTAGTAGAGGTTCAGCTACTGCACTCCTCTACTACACACCCACCCACATGGGGTTTCATGGGAACCTAGGCAGAATTGCAATATTTGTGTCCACTCTGATCTCCACAGGGCAGCTGGGGTAATGTCCCATGTCTCCCTTGGCCATGCTCAAAGCATTTCCTTTGCCTGATACAGATCCTGCAACTCAGCATGGCATCTACCCTGGAGCTCATGGAGCCTTTTCCCAGTTGGAGGATGTGCTCCGTGCAACAGGTAACAAGGTATTAAAAGACTCTGGTTTCTGTGATTTCTTTTATTAGACCAACTAAATAGTCCAAAAAAATGTTCTTTGCAAGCATTCATGTATAGCCCCCCCTTCTTCAGGCAGAGGGAGAGTCTACAGTTGTTTTGTGTTCTCCTGAACAGGATACAACCAACGCCCCCTTTAAGGAGGAGCACCTCTCGGGTACAGTCCTCATACTTTCAAGTCACATATACCAGCTATGAAGCTATGTGGAGCCACAGTGTAAATACCCCTTCTCCTATGGTGGAACTGATGCACCTGCTTCTGCAACACTAAAGCCATTTCATTATGCCAATAAAAGTCTTCCCAGGGAAACAGCACATGATCATGAGAGCAAGAGCCACTAGATGGGTGGAAAGCATTTATTTTCTTCTCAGAGGTCGCTTCAGTTAATAATATTACAAAATGGTATGAATTGAATAGCAAATCTTTCCAGCCACTTATTGTGTTTTCTTAAAGGGCAATTGCATTTCATATCGTCTCTGCCATTGCCATACCCTGTCCCATCTTCCTGTTTGTTTTTTCATCTGAACCCTGATCCAGCCAAACGCTCAAGCCTGGGTTTGACGTCATTTCCATGCAGCTACTGAAAAATAAACTCAGATGAAAGGTCACTGCTGTTCTCTATTGAATATACTCTAGACTGTGATCTCTTTGGGGCACAGGTTGTGGTGTCTGCCTGCATAGCACCTCGCACAAGAAGGCCCTGCCTGGGATTCCTAGGTGCACCTGCAAAAGAAATGCAGAATAATTCTGTGCTTTGGGATGCAGAAAAGTGTAGGGTCTGTGTAGTTGCCCTAATCCTGTGCTTTTTGTCCCTTTTGGGACAGGGAGTAGAAAAGTGTAAGGTCTGTGTAGTTGCTCTAGCTGCAAAACCTAACCTTTTTTATATGTGTGCTCGCTGCTATCTCTTCATTGCTGAAACATTGTCACTGAAGCTCAGTTTGTGCATACACGCAGAACATTGCAATTCTGTGTGCCTAAAAGGAGGCACCTAATATCTTATTTGCCCCCGTGTCTCTCCCTGTGTCGTGCAACTTATATATGGCTTGACATGCCTACCTTGAGACACTCGAGTTTGGTTGCTTAGGTCCACATGGGAAGGGTCTTGTGGAGCTGAGGACAGAATTTGGATCTCTTGACTCCTAGGCTATTCATCTTTTAGGTCCTGACCTTGCCAAACCTATCCACATGTCTAATTTTACAGACACACAAGGAAGCCGACACAAAGTAGGACAGATGGGTGTGTGACTCCAGGAAAAGAACCCAACCATTTTTTCTTCTTGTTTCTCTGAGTGGCAGCTGAAGTAAAAATAGCAGGATGCTACAAACCAGTGGCTTGCTTTTTTCCCACTGGTAGAATTTAGGAAGTGGAGAATTTAACATCCGACAGGAAGTTAAAAAAACCAATGAAAGGATCCAACCCACTACATAAATCTAATAAAAGAAATAAATAAATCAATATACAAAAAACTAGAACTCTTGGTTCCAAAATGATACCTTTTATTAGGCCAACTGGAAAATGGCAAGCAAAGTGTCCTTTTCTGCAAGATTTTTGGATCAAGGTCCCTTTGTCAGGCTCTGGAAAAAGTGTAGATGGCACAAGACGGTAAAAAGTCCGCATAGGTAGGAAATAAACTTCATTTTTGCACAGAGGGAGCTGAGGATGGAAGTCTGTCCCTCTGGGTCCATGAGAGTGTCTTTGGGAGCTGCGTTGAGTCGCTCGTTGATGTGTTGATCAGGTAGCATTCCTTCCCCGGTGGTGTCAGACAGCAGGCAGGGAGGCAAAACAACTTCCTTGTTGTTCTGCAATGAAGTTTAAAATCCAAAATCAGCTAAAATTCAGCATCTTCCATGTTTCAGGGGTGTACGTAGTAGCCATGTTGGCCTGATGCTGAAAGGACGCTTTTCCTGCCATTTTCCAGTTGGTCTAATACAAGGTGTCATCTTGGAACCAAGATGATCCAAAATGCTGAGGGTCTGGAACAGCCCCTCCCCCAACCCCCCCGAGATGGTAGTCGCCTACCCTGGAGATCTTTAAAAACCGACTTGATTTGCACCTTGCTGCCCAAGTGAAGGACCCGATGATCTCATGAGGTCCCTTCCAGTCCCTAATGTCTATGAAACATCTATGAATCTATGATTTTTGCACATTGGTCTGAAACACATGAAATCCACTGATCTTCTGAAAAAGCTCCAAAGACCATCTCTTTCCTAAGCTTTGAGGCAAGGGGAGATCAAGAGCAGGATGGGATTTCTGCTCACTGTCGATTTGTATTTTGATTGGAGGAGGCCGTTGGGTGGAGGAGGCTGTTTTTGTTGGAATGATATGGCTTGTATTTTTAAATGCTTAATGAAGGCAAAGACAATTAGGATCCCAGACTAGGATGCTCTGGATCCATTGAAATAAGCAACTAATATGATTCTTCCACTAAAAAGGTGTTGGGGGGGGAGGGATTATGGAAGGGCTCTTAGTCCTTCTCCATGTTTTGCTGTTGACCTGATGTTGGCCTAAGGCTTGTCAAGGAAGAAACATCCCTTCGATATTACTCTGTTGTGCATTTACTCTCACTTTATATAGGATGTTCACGGTTTATGATGGACTCATAATGTTCGCACTGCAATAAAAAGGCTGCGGTTTGATTGCCCTGACATATTCCATAAAAAAGCCAATTGTCACGTCACAGCAAAACAAATGCAATGGCCTGAAGAATGTGCCAAAGGTGCGGCCTGGCTGGCTTGACAAAGGGAAACTAAGATTTAATTTCTATACTAAATAGTAAATCTTCTACACCCAGATTTCTGCGGTCTTCCAGGCAACAGTATGTGGGAAAACCCCAGCTGCTGTATACAGTTGGCCCCACTGATTTGTTTTCCGTAGTTTACGTCATACAACAGGAACAAAAAACCGCAGGAGGGCACATGCAAAATGCTGTTTCATGATGGAAAAAGAGCTGCCACACAGCTAAGTGCCTGAGTCCTGAACCTGTATTCGGTGGCACTACTATAAATCACTTAAGTCACTGAAGCTACATCAATATTAGACTGATGTGAGTGAGTTAAGTGTTTGAGGTTAGTGTTTTGGATCCATCTTCTGCAAGCCTTTTCTTAAGTGAAAGAATTTTATTATGGTCTTTTCCAAAATTTTTTTGAAAGCTTATTCAGGGCTCGAAGATTCAGCCAGGTTCTGCCAACTTCTGTCAGATCCTCAAAGCATGAAGATTTGGGAATGGCCTTTACTAAGAGCAGCAGAAAAACTGACTTCTGCTAAGATGAAGTTTGAACCGCTTATGAAAGAAGCCATCTAGTGTGGTTGTCTGGACTTAGTGACAAGGGAAGTCCTAGCCTGTTGTTCCTTGAGCTATCTGAGGTCTCACCTGGAGTACTGTGTCCAGTTTTGGGCCCAACACTTCAAGAAAGATAGAGAGAAAAGACATAGAGTCCAGTGGAGAATGACAAATATTATTAGAGGCCTGGGGAACATGGCTTATGAGGACAGGCTAAAAGAAGTCAAATTATGTAGTCTGAAGAAGAGAAGACTGAGGAGGGACTTGATAATAGTCTTATCAGGCCTGGCCCTGCAGCTCTTACTCATTCTTCACCCAGCCCACCTCCCCGTCCCTCCCATGAGACTTTGCTCTATTAAGGGTGACTCCATGTTTTCTGCCAAGACATGCACAAAGAGCACAAAAGAGGCCTGTTATGAACACACCCTATGTCTGGTTTACAGGAGAAGAATACAAAGTGGGGGCAGAATTGGCTTCCTGGCACTAATCCCCTGAAGTGGTCTGGTACATTTACTGTGTTATCTTGCCAGGCTCTGAGTGGTTCACCCAGCTGCCCAGAAACACTTCCTTGGCTGTTCCTTCCTTTAACCATCAATTCCAAAAGGCTACTTTACAATACCAGGGGGATTTTTCCATTCCCTGGGGTAAGTTTTACTTTGTTCTCTCAAAAAGTAGCCTGCTTGAACTAAGAAGTAGTAATATCCCATACCAGTTCAGTACCCTTTTGCAAAATGCAAGTTGTAACTTGGAACAAATAGTTTTTTAACCAACCCAATGGGAAGGTGGGAAACTTTATGCAGGTGGGATAAGACTCAGCCTGAAACAGTACAAGTCAAAGCCTAAGGTCTGCCCATGTGTAACAGCCCATATGGCCAGTTTCTACAAAGAAAGTGATGTGACTAGGATCTCAACTGTGTTTCATCCCATCTAACACCAGCAAGACTCGCACAGAAAGAATGAAATACTGATAAATTTATGTAAACTCCCGTGCTGTTCACTAGTGTGCCTCGTTTTTATGGGTTTTTTGGACTTCACCATCACCTGGGGAATAGACAGCTTGTTGCTAGGTTCGATTTCTTGGAAGGTCCCCAGGGTTTCTTCCTGCCACGTCTTTGCTGGAATAAATTTGTTTATTGGGAGGAAGATGGTAAATCTTGCTTTCCCTGGCACCCTCCTTCAGGTTTCCAATCCGTCTGCCCATGTCTCCCAGACCGCCTCCCCTACAACCTGCCTAGCACCAACCAAGGCTGTTCTTTCCCAATTCTCTTGGGCTGGCCACAGTATAAGGTTTTTGTCATGATCTTTAAAGTTAGAAAACGTCTTGTCCAGACATCGTCTCATCCAGATATGACCTATTATAACTGGCCTAGAAACTCTCCTGGACCTGGCTTACCTGATTTCCCGATGTAGTCTTCCTTCTCTCTCATTTGTATCTACTGAAGTCCAAGTATCCATCTCTCTTTCTTTCTTCAGGTCCCCAGTTGTTTCACTTCTGGCCGGAGACATCTGGGACCCACAGCACAGTTTCTGGTAAGTAGCTTAGCCCTGCTGAGCTTAGCTTATTTTCAGGAGCCCCATCCTGGGGTGGCCACAACTTTCCCTTAGTGGGGCTATGCTCTGCTCTGGGCTGCTCTGGGCCCACCTACGAGGGTTTTATTCTTTCTTTTATTCTTTCTCCAAGCATCCAGCGGGTGAATCGGCACCAGCATGCTGCCATGAAGCATGTCCATGCCAGCGCTGCAGCCAGTCCCAGCTGCTCCCGAACCCATTGCCCCTCATCGTATTCGTTCTTTGCCATGGCGTTTTTCCTTGCCATGGCTCTACTCTTGCCATGCTTCTGGTTCATCACAGTGTCCCACCAGCTCTGCTGCTCTCTTTCTTCAGGTTGGTCTTTCCCTGTGGCATCATCCCTGCCCAAATTTTAAAAAAGGAACAGTGGGGAAGAGGTAAAGAAAGTAGATGTGTCCAAATCTTTAAAGGTGTCATTTTGGAGTCGGTGCCTCAGGTCAGAACTGATGCAGTGTTGTCTGAATGGATTTGCCTGTTCCCAGTTTGGATGTATAACCATGAACCCGGTGTAATTCTTGAGACATCTAAACCAAGTTAATAGGCCTGCTACTCCACTTAAGGCTAGAGACAGAAGCATACATAAACTGGTATAAGTGATCAGAAACCAGTTCAAATCTGTAAAACACCAGAAGTTCAGGGCACATAAACTGCTTTCCAAATGGCTGAAACCAGGTTAAAATAAACTTGGATGGATGTAGTATTAGGCTTAACTGATTTAGGTTAAATCGGTTTAATGAACTTCTGTACCAGATCCCCTTCAGATTCAAATTAACTCACAGTCCCCCAGCATCCCACGATGCTTTTCACCTCCCTCACTAGCCCCCTGCCCCCCTTGAGTGGACAGGTTAGCTTTGACCCAAGTTGCCTACTCCAGCTGATTGAGAAGGGAGGTGTGCTCTTGCGCCCCCCAGCTTCTGGCCTGAGCCAGTGCAGACATGTGGCTGCATTTCCAGACTCAAAAGTGAATGTCTGTTCACTTGCTCATCAGTTCAAGCTACACAGCTTAGACTAGCCTGTGAAGACTAAACTGATTCAACCTTGGGCTTTTTGACTGTCTGCACTTAACCTAAGTGTTTCTATAATGGGGTAAATAAATTGCCTTCTTTGAACTTGCTCCTGATTTATGCTACTGCAAAGGGGAGGGACATCATGCCCTGAATATCTAGGAACCTGCAGGCGACGTGCTTCAATCTGGTACATTGTTGTAATTTCAACTTGGAAATAGTTTTAAGCCCAGAATTATAGTTATATCAACCTCACTGGAGGCCATTGCTGGATGAGGGTTCTGGACAGCAAGTTGCATAGTCTAGCCATGAAATCACTATTAAATATACCCCATGCAGAGGGGATTAAATAAATAATGGAACTAGAGAACAAAAGGCACCACAATAATTATGGCCAAGTGTTTACTTGAATCCCCACCTGCCTCTTGCATCTAATCACATTCCTCCCATTCCAGTCACAAAGGCTGAAAATGGCTGTGCTCTTATTTTTTAGCTCAAAGCACAGAGAATTACCCTTTGCTTACATGGGTCACTAAAGGACAATGCCAGAATCCTAAAATATAATGTGAGGATTAGGCAGAGTCTCAACAGACCAATAGCTCCCCTTGGTATTTATACACACAATCATCTTCCGGGTACTTACCATGCAAATGAAACAGCAAATAAATGTGCGCAGAGGGCCAGGCCCTCTACTGGAGTAAATCAACATAGCCCTGTTGAAGTTGATGGGGTTATACCGATCTCCATCTGAGGAGGTAACCCCAAGAGGGAAATCCTAGATCAAGAAGAGGCCCTTGCTGCTAGAGGCACCGCCTAAGTCTTGCAATCCTTTCTCTGGACCAAATTCCAGATAAAAACACCCGGAAACTCTATGATTTTCCCACTTGTGCACAGTTTCTTCCCATTCCTGAATTGGGAGAGCTGGGGCCTGCCTTGTGAAAGCCGCGGGGTTTCGGTCTCAGTGTAGCGTCGGGGTTTTGCTAGAATGCAGCTCTGCCCGGCCCTCTAACTCTTCAGCAACATGCATCCCGCGGAGAATCACTGGCAGGGACAGACTCTGCCTGCCCTATGTCCTCTTAGTTGTTTAATACGACATCAGCCATATCCTATCCTGTTTCCATTTGCTCACCCTTCTCAAGACAGGGTTTCCAGTCCCTTGAGGGCTCCACATTAGGGTGGCCATCATAGAGGACATTCCGGTTTTCTGCTACTCTGTCCTCTGTCCTCTATTGATACAAAACCCAACGCCTTTATGTCCTCTATTGATACAAAACCCAACGCCTTCGACATAAAGGCAAATTGAAGACATAAAGGTGTCCAGTTGTGTATCAATAAAGGACAGAGGACAACCAGACTGTCTTCTCTGATGGCCGTCCTACTCCACATGCTTCCCTTGTTGACAAAGTTCCCATATAGTGACTGGATGACAGGGTTCAGGGAAGCTGGGGGACACTGCCAGAGAAGTAGCACATGTCTTCTCCGTGGAAACGTGGAGGTAGCCAGTACTGAAGTATCCTCTGGGCATGGGTTAACAAGATGTGCTGGCTTGCCCATTTGACTACACTGGGATGGGAGACACTTAACTGCCTTTTAAAGGCAGACCAAGAGCTAGAGGAGTTACGTTCAGGGCTTTAGCAGGCATGTAAGCAAGAGCTGCTGACATCTGATTCCTCCCTTGGCCAGTGATATGCCCTTTAACCCCCTTCTGTCCTACTCCCAAAACATGCAGCCGTAAGGTGTGAGCTCCCCCACTCCTTCAAGGCAGAACCCCGGGAAAGCAATGCTATTAACATGGGGAAATCCAGACAGAAAGCATGTGCAGCATTTTGTGGGCTCCCTGCTAGGTCATAAGGAGAGACTCCATGCTTATAAAACTAAACTGAGATCTTAATTGAGAGTTATTTATAGAGGTGCAGCTACTATTAAAGTAAGTTATTAAACTGTCCTTTAGCTTAAGTAGCAATGCTGGCACAGGGGCAAGTGGTCATAAACTGACTGTGAATACATTTAGATTAGAAATTAAGAAGAGGTTTCTAATCAGCAGAGAAGTGAGGCTCTGGAACAGCTTTCCAAGTGATGTAGGCATGGGGGATAAAAAAATAATTTGAAACTGTTAACCAATTTATGAGCCTGTGGATGACATGGTTGCTTGTGATAGCACAAGATTGGCTTCTATAACCCAGGAGACCCGTTCCAGCCCAGTCTATGTTCCTGTGTAACTGAAGCCACCATTTGAGGTCACAAAGTGGCTTCCCGACGTCTCCTACAAACTCTGCTCTCCTGGTTGCAGCACTGAGAACAACTCAGTGGTAACTCCTTCTGCTACTCTGTCCTCTGTCCTCTGTTGATACAAAACCCAACGCCTTAGACATAAAGGCAAATTGAAGACATAAAGGTGTCCAGTTGTGTATCAATAAAGGACAGAGGACAACCAGACTGTCCTCTCTGATGGCCACCCTACTCCACATGCAGGTAACTGTGGTACCCACAGGAGGTAACTGTGAAAGGGGTAAGTAGCTTTCCATGAAGGGAAATTTGAAACATAGAAAAGTTAATCTTACTGGTTTCCTACCTGGGTCTCAAGTCAGACAGCAAAATAGATATAGGTACCTCACGAAAAGGAAAGTCATGAGGCTTGACACTGCTGAATATCAAGGCGCTTATACATGAACCTTACATATTCATGAGCAGCATCCATGACATTTTAAAGAAGATAACTTGCTTATGAATGTCTCCATTTAAAGACATCCAACATGAGGGAACTTGACGAGTCGAATGAGCCCCCGCTGCCATCTTTAAGTGTGGGAACGCTGAAGCAGGAGACGTAGTGGTGCTTTAATTAGAGCGGCTCTCGCTGCTTTAATTGAAGTGCTGTCACCTCCGCACCCTGTGCAGCATGTGTAAAGTGCCCAGGAAGCCCACTTCCCTCAGTCTCTCTTCATAAATCATGTGCCCCATTTTCGTTGCCCTCCCCTGGACTCTTTCCAACTTGTTCACATCCTTTCTGTAGTGGGGGCCCAAAACTGGACCCAGGGCTCCAGATGTGGCCCCCCCAGTGCTGAATAGAGAAGAAGAATCACTTCCCTTGATCTGTGGCAACGCTCCTACCAATGCAGCCCAGGATGCCAGTAGCCTTCTTGGCAACAAGGACACACTGCTGGCTCATATTCATTGTATTGTCCACTGTCACCCCCAGGGCCTTTTCTGCAGAGCTGCTGCCCAGCCCATCAGCCCCAGCCTGTACATGGGGTTGTTCTGTCCTAAGTGCAGGACTTTGCACTTGTCCTTGCTAAACCTCATGCGATTTCTTTTGGCCCAATCCTCCAATTTGTCAAGGTCACTCTGAATCGTAGCCCTGCCCTGCAGCATACCTACTACTCCCCCCAGCTTGGTGTCATCTGCAAACTTGCTGAGGGTGCACTGCATCCCATCCTCCAGGTCAGGCCATGGCCTAAGCCTCCTGAATTTGGACTTTCACTCACTGAGAGAGGCTTCCAATCTGTTTTTATGAAGAAAACCAGATTAGCTTATCATATTGTGGCCGCTTCTGGCATTAAATCCATGAATCTGGGCACCTAATCATGTTTGTTTTTACTTGCCTTGGACACATCCTCATGCTTGACTGTGCAAAAAAACCCTAATTTACTTGGAGCCTAGATATGCTTAGAGATTTGATATTAACAGAAAAGTTACAACTGAGTCATGTTCTTGGCCCCTGCTGAGAAGAAAAATGTCTTGAAATATGAGCAAGCCTAGTCCATCCCACCCCCGTCACAATTCCTTCTGCGAATAGGGTGGAATAGGACCACACTTAGGCACCTAAGGCCACTGAGCACCTAACTGAGCACCTAATTCTTTCTGAGACTGAAAGGAAGAAAAGGCATAGAAAAAAGATTCAAATTTTTTTTTTCTTCCCTCTGTGTTACCTTTATCACAGGGACAAGGACATGTCCCAGCCCAGCTTCAGCTTTATTCCCTTCCCGGCCATTTGCATTATTGACCCATGATTGCTTAACTGTGAGACTGATAGTAAGAGCACATGCAAATAATGAGCAAAAGGACTTTTCTGGCGGGATACAGGATTAAATACCAGTCACAAGCTACCCGAGTCATCTGGCTTCACTTGTTCGCATGGTGTCCCGCTAAAGCAATTTGGAGCTGTTCTATTAGCTGCCAGCTACATCATTCCCTGAGCCAGAGATTGAGACCCAGGCTCATTCCGGCACCTAATTTTCAGGCATTGTGACATCTAAACTGGGGCAGCTAAGGAGCTTCTCAGGATCCCACCTCTAATCCTGTGACTCATTGTAGGACCTTTGGCAACTCATTTATCCTCTCTGTGACTTGGCTTCCCCACCTATAAAATCGAGGTAATGGGGCACGTTGTTTTCCACCTATCAAGGCCTAAGTGGCAATAGATGCCAAAGTGCAATCCTCTTCCACCTTGCTTCAGTCCCTGAAAAGCGATGAAAGCAAAAGTTAGATGCCTTGTCCTCCTCCTTGCTGCTTTTTTGCAGCTTGGCCTTTGTGCTGAAACAATGGTGTGTTACACAAAAGGACAAGTTAGCACATTTTCAGGGACTGGAGCAGATTGGAACAGGACCTCACTTGGGCTGCTAAAGCCAATGAGCACCTAAGCAACGGAATAGGCTGTGACCCAATGTCGTTTATCTCTTGTGTAATAATTGAGCTAACAACAAGCACTTTGAAGACATAGCCTTAGGGAAGGAAGTGAAGAAGGGTGGGAGTCCAATGAAACTGGACCGTGAGTCTGTAATGAGCACCTCCACAGATCCTATGACACCATTAGAAAACAGACATTAGAAAAAATTAGAAAACTGAAGCTCCTGTTTTACTGTGGCTCATCCTTCAAACTTTCAGCAACTCAGAAAATAAGTTATGAAAAGAACAAGGGGGTTGTTTTTTCAATGCGCCTATAAAATGCATTGGCGTGAGCACTGGCTTGTGTCTGTGCCCACACGTAGCTATTTGTTTTTGTACACAGTCAGTCCTTGGCGCCCGCGCACAAAAGCCCCACCTGGAAATACAGCAGCACTAATAAATTCAGGCCAGCAACAGCTTGAACCAAAACTCACTGGAGTTTTCCATTGGCTGCAATAGGCTTTGGATCCAGCCTGAGGTTCTTTTGCCCATCCTCCCATCCAAGGCATTATTGTTCCCTACATTGAGATTTTGATTTGACTATGGCATTCAGTGATATAGAGAAGCGAGGACGTTTTCTTCCAGTATGTAAGGGGTTAATGCAAGCACACTCATGCATGTGTACACATACACACATATGTGAGTAGGGGTGTGCATGTATACACAATATGTGCATGTAAACAGGCACAGATCAATCAGTCTAGCTATCTATCTATATCTATATACAGGTATCCCTCTCTTTATGTGATTCTGTATGTGTTAATTTGCTCTTATGCAATGACCCTTTTTATACCTACCAAAAATTTGCTATATGCAAGGTAAATTCACTCTTATGCAATCGGTTTGGTGGAAGCCTGCAGTCAGCTGCTTTGTGCAGTGCACTGTGGGAGTAATGCTCACCAAAATATAGTCTCCGGTCTGAATTAGTGCTCCCCGTTCATTGTCTGAGACACGTATTTCTGTAGTTGCCATCCCCATTGTGATAGTGCCCTGTGCGTGTGTGTACTTTCTGCTGTTGGTGAGAACCAACATTGTCTTGCAACAGTGGTAGGAATGGGTCCGGGGGTCAGTACAGCCGTGGTCATGGAACGTATCTCTATTTGGTACGTGGTAAAGTGGGGTCCCTTTATGTGAATTTGAGTTGTGCATCGTTTTCCAGGAATGCATGTACAGCATGAAGTGAGGGAAACCTGTATAAAATGTATAGACACACAGCTGTATCTATGAGTGGGGGGGTGGGACGTTTTAATTAGAGCAGCTGCGAGAAACACTCTAATTAAAGCGCCCAGAGCATCACATGTATCAGTGTCCCTGCGCTCACAAATGGCAGTGGGGGTGCTTTAATTAAAGCCCATCAAACAAGCTTTAGTGAAAGTGCCCCCACCACCATTTTTCAGTGTGGGGATGCCAATACATGTGGTGCTGGAGTCTGCTGAAGCACGGTAATTACCATGGTCCAGAAGACTTAATTAATTGAGTTGGCTCCAATGTGCTATAATTACAGCACATTGGAGCATCCTTCCTCCACATGTATAGGTGCCCCTTATCTATGTATAGAGATTATATCTATCTATAAATACAAATATATATCTATATCTAGATAGATAAAGGTGTGGGGGGGGATGTATTTAGGAGCGGGTGTTGTAGCTGTGTTGGTCTAAGGACATAGGCAGACAAGGTTCTTTGGGTAAAACTGGTATCTTTTACTAGACAAACTAAAATAGTTGGAAAAATTCTTCTTTGCAAGCTTTAGGGTACATGCACCCTCCTTCAGGCTGGGGGATGCTTCCCTCAGCCTGAAGAAGGGTGTTTTCATCTGAAAGCTTGCAAAGAAGAATTTGTCCAGGTATTGTAGTTGGTCTAATAAAAGATATTGGATTTGCTCAAAGAACCTTGTCTGTGTCTGTATTTGTTTTCTTTACACACATACACAATTTTCCACACATCTGGAGCAGACAGCGGCCGCGTGGTAGAGTGCTTTGCTTTCTGTAAGCCGACAAAGCAGCAGCTCCAGCTAATCCTAGCTGATGAAGATGACACAGAATGAAAGGAAAAGGACCAGGCAAACTTGTGTGTCTCCTTTGGGAAGTCTGCTCTGGAGAGAGGGCAGAAAGCCGTTTCATTGCACTGGCTTTTATTACAATGTGTAAATTTTGAGCAACCTACTCCAATGGACAAAACACCTCTCCCTTGCTGTCTAACACACACACTTATACAAAAATGTACATATGGGAACTTACTCTCAGTGGTCCTATTTAGCATTTATTCCTCTCCTCGCCTTCACAGGATGCGCTGTTCATGATGTGCATTCCCCTGTGCAAGTCAAAACGACAGTCAATACGTAGAGCGTAGCGCATCTCACTCGTGATACAGTATTTCCCCCTTACTGCTTACCGTTTTTTCCCTTCGCTTTGTTCTGCTTATCTAGCTACCAACCTGAAACCATGAGCAGGGCAGACCTCTCGTTGCTTCTTTATCTGGCCATATCAGAGCTTCCCTGTAGCTTGTCATCTTTTACTAGTAAAGGAAATTGGAGGCCATCCTAAAAGGATGCTGAGTTGAACTTGAAATTATCTGAATGGGTTAGGAGAGGGAGATTGCATCGTACACTGGTGTAGGTGAAAATAGCTCTTGGTCAACAGGATGATCTTGGGTCTGACCTTTGATTTTAGTGGCAATTATCTCCATGGCATAGGATACACAGAAAAATAAAGATATTTTTGCTCTTATTAATAGTTACCACCAATGAAAAAAGCTTACATAATGCCTTAAGTGGAACTCAGGCTTTCCTGTTATAGAGGCCTTAATTTTTGCTCTCAGAATCGAACAGATATTCACTTTTGAGGTGAATTTCACATTCTTCACCATTAGAAAAGGGAGAATAATGTATGGATGTGCCCTTCAATGACTTGTGTGAAGCAAAGGACTTGCTGATTTGCAATTCCAAACCTTCTGGGAAAAACGAACATACTTTTATAGCAAATATGCTGCTCACTACATTGCCATGCCTTAGAGAAAATGGCTAGGCAGTGGCGACATGTAGGGGGTTCATGGGGGTGCATATGCACCTCCTGAGCGTGCTGGTGCACCCCCCTGACAGGCCATGCTCCTCATGAGCGCCAGCCAGGGAGTGGGAGCACCAGATGTAGTACCATGGCCACTTCCAAGAGTGCCACAGCCACTTCTCAATCAATATGATTGGCCGTGGAGGAACCCCCCATCTCACTCCCTTCATGGTTGGCAAGATTGTCTGGGGGGGCACATGCCCCTCTGATTAGATGACACCAGTCACCCATGTGGTTAGGTATACAACCCTGGTTAAAAGGTGGTCCCGGCAAAGGGCTATGAAGAGTGAGGACATAAAAAGCCCACCTGTCAGTATCTATTCTTGTAGTGATGGTCTCTAGAGCTCGGGTGACATGACCCCCTGCCAAGGGATGAGCAGTCTTTAAAACCCAGCATAGTCTCCTAGTTGGGGGTTTCCTTCTGTTTATGACTTCTCTCTCAGCTGTTTTTGGGATGTTGAGTAAGGCCCATAGGGCAAGTCTGATCCAGTGAGGGGCTGTGCTAGGCACTGACTCAGTGAACATGCACTCAGTGCATGCTGCACCCCAGAACAGACTTGATGTGCCCACGTTAAAATGGCACTGGACTTGCATTAATAAGCCAAGACATTCCCTTAGTCATTCTGTGCTTCCAATCATGTGTGTACACTGGGAATACGAGAACATCTCTACTTCAAAGTGCCAGAGTAAGGATAAATACATTCAATCTTCTGTGGTGCTCAGACACCAAATAGCAGCAGAGAAGTGTCTGATGGGTGGACAGATAGATAAATTAATAGAAACACATTTCAGGTGCTTGCCAACAATCTGATGTGTCAACCCCCCCAGGCCCTTATTCAACTGTACTCTCTGAACAGTTCTTTCTACCTTTGTCCCTCTTCCTGTTCAACTATCAGGACAAAAACAAAAGAGAAGAAAAACTGAAGCCTATAAACTTTCCGGCGCAAAGGGAAAATTAACATATATTATTTTAAGTAGCCCTCAATAGATTTTATTAATCAGCATGTAAATGAATGCAGTTTTCTTCAAAAGGGGTAGCAATTTTTTGACCGGACAAGGGCTCTTTAAACAATTTGGATTTGTTAAGTGGCTGAGTTGACACTGAGCTAGAAAGAAACCCATTGCCATTGTAGTGTTCAATCTGTGTGTGTGTGTGTGTGCGCGTGCACTGAGCAACAGGAAGGCTTTCCTGTGCTCAAAATGTAAAATGGACAGATATTTTCATCTGCTTGGCCATTCTAATTGCCCAAAGGAGGCCCTCTGCCTGGAAATTCAATACGAACATGCTTCTAATTAATGGGCTTTAACAGGGGTTGGAGTTGGACATGGGGAGCCAGAACAAAAGCTGGTTAAAACACAACGGAAAAGCTTCCTGTGACAATTCTTCACTATGTTGTGACTGTTGTCTGTTGTCATTACGTTCCTTCTGGGAAGGTAATCTGATTCCACTATGCAGTGGACAATTGTCCACATAGCAGGGACCTCTGTTATTCCATGTCACTCGAGTGTGTCATCAAGTCAGCGTGAGGTCTGCAGGACATGTATCCTGGACTGTTCTCTAGCTGTTATCCATGCTACTCCGCAAGAGGGTGGAGGGTCACCAGCCAAGAAAGCTTGAAGGATTTTTGTCCAAAGTCTGAATCATTTCATTCATCTCTAGTCAGATTTGCCTCCCAGCTCCACCATAGCATCCCACTGAAACCCAGGGAATTCAATGGAGGTACACTGATTTACACCAGCTAAATATTTGGCCTTGAAACCTTATTTTATGATCTGAGTAGTAGTCTGAGAAAGGAGAGTAAAGATAGGAGGAAAAAGTTTACTCATAGGCCATGTGGTTTGTCTTACTTTAGTGACAAACCACATTATTGGTTAGACCTATGGAGTAGGAGTCATGAATCTTGGATTGTCCTCAATTTGTGCTACTGCCTCCATCTGGATTTTGGGCTCATGTCTTCATGGATTACCCTCACTTCCCATTGACTTCTATGTGTTGTAGTAAAGGGAGGGTCTTTATCTCAGTTTCCTCCCGCGCACAGCTGTTGTGAAATTGTCCCTCCTAACAATCCTGGCACATGCGGTAATAAAGGAGGGCTTTTAAAAATACTGAAATCTTCAGATACACAGTGACGTAAGAAGAAGGAGCCACAAGAACCAAACTCTGGGCGGTGTTTGGAGGCATTTTGACAGACGGAGACACTGCAAACGCCAAACCTCTCTACCCCGTCATGTGTCACTGTCCATGGTACTACTTTCACTTCCAAAATAAATAAATGCATGTCACCATTTGTGGTCACGTGATTTTTTTTTTCCTATGATTTTAGCTAGGAAAAAGAAAGAAAAGAAAAATCACTGGCTCTTCCATTTAGTATTTTAGTAACATTAGTCATTTTTAATAATTGTGGTTTAATTGTCCAGCCCTCATCTCCTCAGGCATTGCCCACATCTTTATAGACAATTTTCAAATCCAGTCTACATTCATTGTGGCTGCCAACTAGACAAAAAGAAGCATGAGCCACAGTCATTGTAGTTCTCCCCTGTGAGGGAACCTGAATCTAGTCTGCAGTAGACAGGTGTCCATATTACAAGAAGCTCCCTTACTCTGTTACTCTGTGTCATTGGTTGTCTCATCCAAGTGGCACAAAGACTATATAGGCATATATATGTGTGGCTGTGGCTGTAGCTATATCAACAGTCTTCCTATCCAGACAAACATATCATCTGGTCAGGAGTTCACCCTACAGATTTTTCTAAACGTATCATTCCCTTCCCCGCACTGTAGCATCCCACGAAAATGTTGCAGATACCCTGGAGGAAGAGTCTTGGAAGGCTGTCGAGAGATATCTTTGGCTAACATGAAGAGCACACTAGACCTGGTAGCTATTGTCACCCCTTTTCTGAAGGTGATGGTCTCTGGAGATATTTGAGAAGGATATCAGAAAAAATATTCCAAAGCTTTAGGAGTTGGCATGAACTCAGGGAGGAAACAGAGATAGGCCCTCACAATATCTCAGATCAGCTACTCTGTCCTCACCTGTGAACTGATAAATTCAGACCCAACTCTTGATTCAACCTCGGTAGTTGTTCCTTATCTCTAACAAGGACCAAACCAACACCCCCCCATCTGAGTCCCCTGAGCTTCAGGAAAGCTGAGATCCAGATCCGTTTCAAGCCCTTTCCAGTACAAAGGATGGTGATAAAAGTGCTAAGGATGGTGATAGTCATAGTCAATTGACTTCTTCCTCCTTATTACACTCATTGTCTTGAAACTTAACCCTGGATCAATTCTCACATGCACCAAAATGGACGCTACTCGCAAAACACTGCTTCCTCTGGTGCTCCCAGTCTCCCTATTCTTTCACTCTGAAAACCACTCTGCCACCATTAGCAAAAACATATTCCTCCCTGTACCTGTCCCTCAACACATCCTTTCTGGACCTTCATGAATATTCATCAACTGCTTATGTGCCCAGGCTTATTTCTGATACTCTCCTCCTCAGCTGATGAACTCTTCTCCTCCATTCTCAACCCCTTTTCCTTTCATTCCCTCTTCCAAGTCGGACTGGCCAACCCATTCTTCTGACTCCCTTCCCCAGTATCTGTTTCTCCCATCCCTACTTCCATACCCCTAGGCCACTCTGTGGATAAATCTCCTTTTGGGAGGGTTTCCCTAAGCAACAGAACACGCTTAGCGACTTTCCCAGTGACAAATCCCATACAATACCCGGTCTAAGGCACCCGGTCCCTTTGCCATTTCTGCTGTGTGCCTTAATGAACTGCATGTTCTCAACTCTCACTGCTGCTGTCTCTCACAAATACATGTCCAGCCCTGCTGAGCTTCCACAAATTCCCTTTAAACTGAAAACAGATTAATTAAAGGTTCACTGCATATTCCTCTGCAGTTCCACTAAGCCTCTAGGCTGTTAATAAACAGAAGAGAATTAGATTTGAATAACTCTGGCTCTAATTAACATTCTCCTCTGCTGTTCTTTGAATATCATAGAGTGAGCCTGGCAACTTGAATGGCACATATTGCCAGACTGGGTCTTATTTTGAACTGTTTCTTCCTATAGACAGCACTTAGCACATGACAAGCTGGGCTAGAATTCAGATAAATAGTAATAATCAAGTTGTGGTTAAACACTGATGGAAGCCAGGGACCTAACATTCTTTGTTGTTCCCTTCGTTTCCAAGTTGGCTTCAGTCACATTTAAAAACAGCTTTGATAGAAAGTATAATCCTATTTGATAGAAAGTGTCTTCAGTTCAGGAGAGGTAGGTTCAAGTTTCACTTCTGTGATGGAGCTCCAGTATGATTTTTGGCAAGCAACTTGATTAAGTTCATCATGGGAGCACAGAAGGGAATTGGTGAGGTTTTATTCACCAAGGTGTCCCCGGGGGTTATAAGAAATAATGGCCACAAGCTAGAAGAGAGCAGATTTAGACTGGACATTAGGAAGAACTTCTTCACAGTTCGAGTGGCCAAGGTCTAGAACGGGCTCCCAAGGGAGGTGGTGCTCTCCCCTGCCCTGGGGGTCTTCAAGAGGAGGTTAGATAAGCATCTAGCTGGGGTCATCTAGACCCAGCACTC
>JAGPOW010000261.1:260124460-260140220 GCA_030014935.1 Caiman crocodilus | reverse complement strand
ACCATAACCCCAAGTAACCCCAGCACCGTGACCCTGAGAAACCCCAGGGCACCAAGTGACCCTAAGTAACCCTGGGGCATCTTGACCCCAAGAACCCCGGCACCTTGAGCCTGAATAACCATGGGGCACCTTGATCCCAAGTAACCCCAGCACCTTGACTCCGAGTAAGAACCATGACCCTGAGTAACCCTGAGGCACCTTGACCCCAAGTAACCCCAAACCCAAGTCACCTCAAACACCCCTACTGTTAACACACAGCCACGGAAGTGCATGTTTGTGTATGTGCATGTGTGTATGAACCCATAGAGTATTTGTGCAGTTTGTATGTGTGTATATAATTTTGAATCATGTTCTCCTAACAGCACAATATTGAGATCCCAAGTATTGATCTAGCACATGTCAAGTCAACAACACTGTCTTGAGTGCTATAACACCACTGTCATTTTACAAGGGATTATACGTATCACCTCTTGGCTTGGTTAAAAGCCTATTGAAATCAAAGTAGGTATCTTTCTATTGACTTTAGTGGGCTTTGATCTATATTCTTGATAATCTGCTGGAGGATTTGAATCCAGTCCTCTCCATGAGTTACTAATGGAAGTCTCTAGCCATTTGTCTAATAACACTAAATGTCAAAAATAGCAAAATGTAAGACCCTTGATTGGTATGACTTAGCATAAGTCCTTTGACTTCACTGGAAGTTTATTGAATTATCTCAGCTGACTTTTGGACTAATATAGCATTAAATTGATGCTACATTAGAGGAAAGAAGACCTACCAGTACAACATTAATATTTTGCAGGGGTACACAATACATTGAGTGTGATGGTTGGTTTGGCAGCATGTTCTCCATTATATTTCATAATGAACCTCGATTTTTTTCAACGTGGGGCCATTTATTAGTCTGTCTGTTGAATGAGGGCACCATTCACATTCCTTATTTTCACTGTCAAGCCTATGATTTATGTTTAGCCTTTACTTTCCCTCCGCTCCTCCTTTTCAGACATAGGTGCTATAAACAACATTTACTATGTGGACAGAAAATGTAGTAACTGTGTGGAACAAGTGTGGGAGTTGGAGTTATACTTTTAGCATGTTCCAGTTCTCAATTAGGTAGAAAAGTAGCTTTTACTTTACATAATGCAATTCTCTAGAGGAAGGGATTGAACTCGAGACTTTTAGATATACAAGGCTGATCCTCTACCACTTGGATTAAAAAGCACAATACAACCCAATGGTAGTCACATAGCTCAGGGTGACAAACATGTTAATATTGAACTACCCAGCTCAGGTAGCATTAGAAGCCTAGACCCCAAGCAGAGCCAAGACCCCAGTTGAATCTACAGGACAGCATAGTTAACACATGCTAGTTTCTATGCAAGGAAATAATTTGGCTGGCATCACAGCTGGCTGGTGTTGACTCCCCAGGTCAAATAACCAGATATCCCATTTGCAGCTGGGATGATCGGAGCCAACTTTTGGCATGAATCTGGACCAAAGCTTGAACTCGCATCTCTAGGGCTGTAGTAAGATGCTGTAAGTGCCACGCCACTGTGCCCTTATTATAACACTCACTAACTGCTGCAAAATCCAGACCAGAATCTGAGGATCCAGCTCAGTCATAAGCCTGCATGGAGGTCTGTGTCACCCCTGGCTATACCGAGAATAGCAGCAATAGTGACTGCTTTGTAAGCATATCAGTAAACTCGGGTCTGTCCAACTACTGAGTGGCCAGGGGCTGCAGGCCTGCCAGCCATGTGCCACATGGGCTGCATGCATCCCAGGTATATACCTGCACTGTGTTTACACTACTCCACCTGGGCTTTCCCCCCCACAATGCACAGGCCCCTGGTGTGCCACACAAGCTCCCCAAGCCATACATACAGAGCCCTTGCTCCACTGACTGCATCGCACAGCCCCCTCCCCACCTGCAGTATAGATATGCCACCAACCCCCACCCTGCTGCATAACAGACAACTTGCACTGCCCCACATCAGCCCCTTGTGCACTGCCTGGGTTCCCCAGGTCCCTCCTGGGCACCCATCAACAGTCTCCCTCAGCCCTCCAGGCCAGGCCACCCCAAGGGACTGGGCAGGCAGCAAAAGTCAGAGGAGAGAGAGGGAGCCTGGGGACTCCAGAAGCAGCAACAGGAGAGCAAAGCAGGGAGCAGGTCCTGGATCAGGAGCCTGGGAGCCTCAAGTTAATCCACAAACGGCTACAGGCAGTCTATTGGACAACCTTTGCTAACTCACCGGCAGGAGTAGATTCAAAATCCACTCTATGGACCACTCTAAAAACCACCAGAGGATGACAGAGCCACTCGGTAAATTGTGACACACCCTACTTTGATATTGAAAATAAAATCCTGTTTGCTTTGGTTCCTCTTTAAATGATAGTTCCTTTAAAATGTTCTTCATTCTTTGTCCCAGTGCACTGTAGGCTTAAAAACCACATGAGGCTCTTTCCCCCAGTTTCCCCATTTCTCCAGCAACATGAAATGTGCATAAAAGCCGAAAGCAATTAGAATGATTTTCTAACACAGACCCTTGCAGGGAACTCCCTATCTCAGAATATATTTTTATAACGCTGCCATCGCCTCACTCAGGAGCTGGTCCACCTAAAAGGATGTGACGTATTACTGCTGCTGCTAACAGAGATGCTCGGTCTTGCTCAAATGGCTGAGAGTCACGATTTTAAGGCTACTTTATTAGCACTGGAAAAAACGAGTGCAATGCAAGCAAATGTAGCTCATTTCCATGATGATGACCTCACTGTCCTTCACTCTTAGCTCAGTCAAACTCCAAGTCACCTAATGTCTCTCATCTCACCACCCTGCTTGCACCCTACTCATATTCTACCAGATGCGCCTACATTTCACATGTGACCACTTGTGCGCATCCCTCTTAGGTTGTGGGTACAGGGGCTGTCTTCTCGTTCTAGGCTTGTACAGCACCTAGCACAATAGGCTCCTACTCCAGGGCTGCAGCTCGTTGGGGCTACAGCAATGCTAGCCTGTGTCTCTCTCCGTGGCCTTTCCACACTATTCTTGTGATATAAAGGGCTGCAGACAATACTCCTGCTTCAGAGGATGGAGCAATGTCCTGAAGAGGCTGCAGTGGTGCCCCACACCTTTGGCCCAGCTTTGGGTAAGGATTGTACCACCTCATTGGGTCTGCCCATGACTTAGTTGTCCCAGCTTTCTGGACACACCATTAATTTTGCCTGCAGTGACTTAGAAGCACAAAGGCTGGAAGGTAACATATGGTCTCCAGCATTCATTCCTGTTCTTGGACTAAGAGAACTTCCATTTTGTCTTTGCTTAGTGCCCCCTTTTAAAGTTTGGCTTCTTTCTCACATCAGAGCTGGAACGGAGGCTGAATAATGCCTGTGAGCACACCAATATTAAAAACTCTGGAAATAAAAGGAGCAGTTAAACGCTCCATGAACTGGGTCTGGCTGCACGAGTATGTTCTGTAGTAGTCTGATGTCGGTAATTCCCATGCATGGGCCTAATTATGTCAGTTAAGAACTATGTAATTCAGAATGAAATAATGCTGGGGAAACAATTAACACCTAAAAGCTCCCCAGAGGTAGCCTGCAATTATGTTGTCTGCTAAGCTGGAGACTCAGATAATAGGAATAAATCAATGGACTCAGAAGCTGGAGATGGAGAGCAGATGACGCAGAGCAAACAGAAAATTGTTTTACAAACTGTTGTAACACACGGGGGCGAAAGCTATCCTTGACGAGCAAAGAACCTGCTGCTCCCGCCTTGCACGTTCTTGTTAGAGGATGCTACAATTTCCCCCGGCTCAGTGGGATGCGAACCAATGGAGGGCAGTGGGGGCCTAGGGGTCTTTTTCCGAGCTCAGCTACCACAAGCTTTGTTCTTTCACATCTCTATCTACCCTCCAAGCGTTAGTCTGTCCTGACTCTGAATTATCATTTTGTAAATAACTAACTTTTGTTTCACTTGCAATACCAAACAGTAAGAAAAAATCAGGTTGTTTCAGGGCAAACCAATCAGTTCCCGTCCTTCCTGCCACTTCGGATGCTTGGCACCAGGCTTGCTTGGAGATGCATGGGGCGATCCTGAGCATAAGACTGCCCAGCTTCCTGTCTCCTTTCTTTACTGGCCTGTCTAAAGGCCTCTTGCTTCTGTTTATCTCCCTTTCTGATCCTTTCCTTGCATTTTCACAGTGTTTTTTCCCTTTTTCTCTGCTCTCTGTTCCCTCCCCCTTTACTTCCTACGTCTTTGTCTGCAAGTTGCTACTTTACAGCTTTTTTCTTACTGTGTCTTTTCCTTTCCTTCTTTTCTGCTTGTTTGTTGTGGGAAGTTACCTTTTTCTACAGCTTGCCTTTCAAGGGGTGCTCTTAATTCCCTCCCCCACTTTTTTCCATTTTTCTGTTTCTGGTTTTTCCCTACCCCTCCTACCCCACCCCGACTCTTTTCCCTCCCCTTCCCCCTCCCACTTAGTTTTTTATGGCTGTATTCCCAGGCACTTATCCCTATGGTTAATATACACATTTTTTTTTTCATTCTCTTAGCTTAGCATGTGTTTCCAGTGTGTTAGCTCTTCCCACCTAGCAGCCCAGTGCCTGCGGGGGAAAGCGGCCAGAATATCAGCAAGTACAGTGGAACCGATGGATGCACGTCCACTTCTGAGCATGGACCCTGCTCTGTGAGGCCAGGAGCTCTTCCCGACCCCTGTTCCATGTGAGGGGGCTGGGGTCTCTGGCATGAGAGCACCATCCAGCGGAGGGGCTGGGACTACTCCCCAGCCCTCTCCCCCAACCATTCCACCTATAGTGCCCACCCTCGCCTGGTGCAGACACCCCACCAGCTGGAGGGGCCGATGTCTGCACTTGCCCCCTGCCTGCCCTGACTGTCGGATGAAGGGGCTCAGGCCTCCTCCCAGCTGCCATCCACTGTGGCCTCGTCTGAGGTGGTGGCCCTGGGGAGGCGGGCCAGGAGCAGTCTGGCCCATCCCTTGTGAGGGGTGGGCTACCTGCCACTAGGAAAAAGAAGAACAAGGAGAGAAAGGTGAAAGGGGTCTCTCAGGGCACCCTATCCGTGCTGGGACCCTCCTCGGCTGGAACCAGGGAGTCCCCTGCTGACCCCACTGTGGCTGTCATGCCAGCAGCCCTGTTGGCCATGGACTGGGATGGCTTGGAGGTGCGGGAGGTGAAGGCAGGGGTCACCAACCCCTCGCCTGTCTCCCAGCTTGTGGAGTTGGGTGGCAGTAAAAGTGATTCACAATGCCTCTCTTCTGGAGGCCTGACCCGGGGGTGAAGAGGAATCTGCTGACCAGTTGGTAATGTCTCAGCATACCAAATTGGATGAGGAAGCTAGTGAGATGGAGATTCAGCTTTTTGACTGTCACGAGTGACTTTCAGAGCAGAATAACCTCTCCCCACCCCCACAAGAAGGAGAGAGATGAGTGGGGCCTGGGAGGGCCCTTGGAGTACAGTAGGGCATGATGGCCTTCCTCGACCTGTCTCTGCTTTTTTGCTCTACTCTTGGGTGCTTGCTCTTCCACCTGCACCTTATCTCGCTCTTTGTCTCCCATACCCACACCCATGGCAGCCATGACCGCTGGCACTTTTCACATCAGCAGCTCTCGAGATCCGGTGAAACGGGAGGCCGTCCTGGAGCTCCTGCACCACAAGTGGCTAGCTGTTGCCTTCCTCCAGGAGACACATTCCAGTGGGTTCAACCAGGTGGCTTGGCATGCTGCCTGGCAAGGCCACTTGTTCCTGAGCCATGACACCAACCTGAGCACTGGGGTTGCAATTCTCCTATCATCACAACTACAGCACGATACAGTGGTGGTACAGGAGCTCATGCCCGGCCACCTGCTGACTGTCCGCATCACCCTCGCACAACACCACCTGCTACTTGTCAAAGTTTATGCACCCACTGATGGCCAGGAGAGGGTCGCTTTTCTCGAGACCTTGACTGCCCTCCTTCTTGATGCTAGTGAGGATGATAACCTGCTTCTCGTAGGTGGAGACTTTAATTGCATCATTGACTCCTCGCTGAACTGCACGGGGCCTGAGCCTCACCTGCCCTCAGCCCGCAAGCTGCAGTCTGCCCTGGAGACTGCAGGACTCAGTGACGTCTGGTGAACCCTGCATCCTGATGTGCGCCAGTACACCTGGGCCAGGATGAGTGCCGTTGGTCTCACGGCCTGCCTTAACTGCCTCTGCACCATCATGGCTTCCATCACAGAGCTACTGCATGCCGAGCAGGACCATCCAAGACAACCTGTTCCTGCTGCACAACCTACTCACAGCCAGGAAAATCTTTGTCCTAGACATCAGCCTCATCTCTCTGAATCAGGAGAAGGCCTTCAACTGGGTGAGCCATGCCTACCTCTTCTGGACCCCACAAGCCTTTGGCTTCTGGCCCCTCTTCACTGGGGACCTTCGAGTCTTGTATCAAGACTCTTCCAGTCTGCTCAAGGTGAATGGGGTGCTCTGTGCCCTGTTCCCCGCATGCAGCAGCATCTGTCTGGGCTGCCACTGTCAGGCATGTTCAATGCCCTGGCCATCGAGCCACTGCTGCACATGCTGCAATGCTGTCTGAGTGGTGTGGCCTTGCCACAGGCCTGTCCATTGCCCTTCTGCTCTTGCTATCAGCGTATGCAGATGACATACCTTCTTCCTTAATGCCCCGGAAGACGTGGAGGCCCTAACAGACTGCCAGCGAACCTATGAATGCACCTCCTCAGCCCGTATCAACTGGGCCAGGAGCGATACCCTGCTGCTTGACACAAGGATCACCACGACGCCCCCAGATTTGCCAGGGGACCTCACCTGGCACCGTGAGGACCTTAAGGTCCTGGACGTGTTCCTAGGACCATCGACCTTTATGGTCTCAGGGAAGGGGTAGAAGCCCACCTGCAATGCTAGCACTGGTGCCTACCCAGCCTCTCCTACTATGGATATGTCCTCACTGCGAACAACCTGCTGTCGGCAACCTTGTAGCATCAGTGCACCATACACGATTCGCCCCAAGACCTACTTGAGAGACTCCAGTGCCTCCTGGTTGATTTTTTCTGGGATGGGTGCCACCGACTCCCACGATCTGTCCTTTACCTACCTGTAGCTGAGGGGGGCCAGAGTTTGTTTGACCTTGTGAGCAAAGTGGCTGCCTTCTGCCTGAAGGCCCTTCAACGACCCCTGTATGGTGAGAAGCACCTACCTTGACAACAACTGACATGCCGGTTCCTGCAGAGGTTGGGGGCCCCCGGCTTTGACCCTTGGAGATCTTCCTGCTGGCCCTCACGCTCCTCAACTGGGCAGTGCTTTCTATTGTGGCATGGTATAAGCCTGGCAGGCCACCTTCCACCTCCAGCCCCAGGCCCAGCACCTGCAGTTCCCACAGCTGCTGAGGGAGCCCCTGGTGCACAACCCAGCCCTGAGGTGCCTCCACCAGCCTCACGGCCACCCTCATCCAGACACGTGTCCTCTTCCTGAGCCATCTCCTTGACTCCACTTTGTCAGCCCCACTTTCCCCCGAGGCCCTAACCACCCAGCTAGGCATGTGCTCCACCCACAGCGGAGGCCATCTCCTGTGTGGCATTCAGGATGCTCTCCCACTGGAGGCAGCAGCCACCCTGGATGACCATCTCCGGGCTCTCCAGGTCTCCCATGCTGTAGATGCCCTGAGCAAGGCTTTTCCCATGCTGCCAGTCACCTCAGCCATGGCAGGCGAGCTGGCCAGTGGGCCTGGCACCCTGCTGATTCTCCCTGTGCCTCCTGACAGTGAAACAGGTTGCCCTTTGCTTTTCTGTCATGAAGAAGCCTATATGCCTGGGTGGTTCGCATCCACCATGCCCAGGTGCTGGTGGGCCACCCTGATACACCATGGCAACGGTGGCTGGGGACCACCAGATTTTTCACCAGCCCGCTCGGCTTGCATACATTGTATAAGGCACCAACCACCAAGAAGACTGGTGACCTGTAGTGGCGGTCGCTACATGATAACTTAGCCACTGGCATGTTTGTTTCCCACTTTGACCAAGCCACCTCGACAGCCTGCCCCTTCTGCCCCAGGGGTGTTGAGAAGAACCTCTTTCATGGCTTCCTTGATTGTCCCCGCTGGCAGGTACTCTTTGATGCCCTTGAGCCGCCACTGCAAGCCCTGGCCAGGAGCCTCTCGGAGACCACCTAGGTGTGCTGCTACCCATACCGGGCAGCTGAGTGGGGTGCTGTTTGTCTGAGAAACTTTCTACTGGGTCAGGACAAGATGGCTGTCCTCAAGAGCCGCCACAACCAGCTTGCAGGCAAGCTGTGGCTTGTCTGCCTGTGGCTTGTCTACCCTGTGGCTTTTTGGCCTCCTGGCGCGAACACACCTTTCACATCTCACTGGAGTTCGAACACATTGTGCTCTGGCGGGCAGTGCCTGCCTTTGAGGCATGCTGGGCCCTTGAGGACGTCCACATGGTGTGCCACGTGGAGGACGTCCATCTTCAATACACACCCTGATGTCATGACCGGTCTGGGCAACTGGACAGGCTCGGTGTCAGACTGCGACTCTCAGCTCACGTCACGTCCTGGGCCCTCACCAGGCTGCTTTTTGCTTTTTTCTTTGTGTAGGAAGTTGAATGTGTCACGTGTATGATTGGATAGAGCAGGGTAGGAATCATTTGTTCATAGAGGGCTTTGGTCTTTAGTACTGTGTGGCTACTGTCCTGACTGCATAAAGACATGTTAGGCACAACGTGTAATTTAGTGAAGGTATCTGTCACAGTGTGATGTTATGAATGTAATGATATGGGGCTCATGGTTTGATGGTAATTTGTTTGTCTGTGCTTTGTATATTGGACTTGGAGCCTGGAGGGGCCAACTTTTTGTACCCTGAACACCTGAGTAAGATAGTTAAGAAGTCAAAAGGTCTTCCTTTCTTCCTTCCTTCATTAGCCCTCCACATGTTGATCTTCTCCCATCTACTAAGAAAGTGTGGTCCTGGCATCTGTCTCTGTACCATCATACTTTCCTTCTCTCAAGCCTCCATCTGTGGGCAAATAACCCCCACCATACATACAGGCTCAGAGGTGACAGCCTGACTTGCACCATGGCTGAAAGGAAGATGGGGTAATGATTGACCATTGTATGAACATGAGCCATCAGTGCAATGCATTGGCCAGCAGGACAAACAACACGCTGACATGCAGCAACCGATGCATCACGTGTAAAACTAAGGAAGTGATACTCCTGCTGTACTCAGCGCTGGTGAGCCTGCAACTGGAGTACTGCATCCAGTTCTGGGTGCCACACTTCAATAAGGACGTGGAAAAACTTGAGAGAGTCCAGAGAAGAGCCACCCATACGATCAGGGCCTTGCAAGGCAGAGGGACCTGGGCCTCTTCAGCCTAAAGAAGAGAAGGCTGAAAGGGGACTTGATAGCAGCTTACCACTACATCAGAGGAGTGCATCAGGAGCTCGTTGAACAACCGTTCACTAGGGCACCCCTGGGGAAAACCAGGACCAATGGATACAAACTTCTGGAAGGCCACTTCAGGATTAATACCAGGAAAAACTCCTTCACAGTCAGGGTGTCCACACTACGGAATAAACTTCCTCTAGAGGTGGTGCAGTCACCTACCCTGGAGGTTTTCAGGAGCAGACTGGACAGTCACCTCTCTGGGGTCACCTAATCCCAGTTGTCTTTTCTGCCGGCGGGGGGGCTGAACCCAATGATCTGCAAGGTCTCTTCCAGCCCTTGACAATCTATGAAATGAAATCTATTAAATCTATGAACCCCATGCATCATAGGGAACTACAAACCTGCTAGAAGAAGAGGGATTCGCTGAAGAAAAAAGCCACCCCAAGCCAGCTAGATTACTGCTCAGCTTGATTTCCCATTCAGTCTCCACTGTTTACCAGGAACGACTCCACCTTTGGAGCTCTCTGAAGCAAACAGAGACATTTAGCAGCTCAGCTGCATCTTGCAAACAAGGCCTTTGCTTAAAGGCATATTTGCAGTTATTCAGCTGTTATTTCTGTTTGCTAGAAATTAGATGTCACATCCAGTCTGAACTGGTAAAAACCTTCTGTTCTCTTAAGTGGCATCCATGAGTCCATTCAGAGATGTCAGGGGATGATTCATAGGCTCTCTTTTTCATCCAGGGAAACAGACCCTCCCCATAAATCAGATAGATGTCATTCAGTAGAGATGCACTTTCTAACGCTGCTGCGTGAATGGGTGTCACAGTGCTAGGCAAAGCCAGGCATAAGCCAACCTCATGTTCGAGGTCAGAATCTTTCAACAGATGTGAGGTCAATGACCTTGAGATAGCTGTAGCCTCAATGGGTATTCAGAGCCAGGGGACGTGCTGCTCTCATACCAGAAGAGGGTTAACTGGGTAACCAGTAGGTTAAATTAACATACAACAAACTAGAACTCTTGGTTCCATGACAATACCTTGTATTAGACCAACTGGGAATTCATAAGAAAATTGTCCTTTTCTGCAAGCTTTCGGGATCAAAGTCCCTTTGTCAGACTCTGGGGAAAGTATTGATGGTACAAAATGGTAAAAAGTCCCCACAGGTAGAAAATAAACTTCATTTTTGCTTCATTAGCAGGCACTTAAAGAAGGGAAACCTCTGCAGTTCCATCTTCTACTCGGTGGGGTGTACGGGACTTGATAACATGCAACAATATTTTCAATTAGGACAAGACTTGGAAGAGCATCTCTGTTTCTGTCTCCCACTGCTCTCAATGGTAGTGAGGCACCTGATTGCCTTTAAACAGCCAGCATTTTGAGGCACATTCACCAGCGGGTGTAAACCAGACTAACTCAACAGAAGCTACAGATACGGTCCTCAGAAAGATGCTGCAGAAGTCTCTCAGCACCTCTGGATGGACATAAGACTTATACCAGGGATGAGCTAACCTGTTTAGATCAAAGAATAACTGACCTGAACTGTCACCTCACCATCTAGCTAAGCCGCCGATGAGGACCCATTACTATTGCTGGTTCATGACACTAGATGGGGGTCAAGATGACAAGATGGGGGTAAGAACAGCCTGAGAGACTCGTAGAGTTTCAGCGGCATCACGGCCCACAACCTGCACTGGATTCCTGTGCATAATTGACTGACGAGGGAGGAAGAGGACATGGGCTGACTCCAAAGCTGGACTCACGCAGGTCAAAAAGACAGCCCAAGAGCTGTAGTAATAACAGGACAGAGCCTCACAGGCATTTAGGTGCCTAATTCCCTTCTATGGTCTATTGAAATAAATTCAAGTTAAGAGCTGGGCACCTAAATAGTTTTGAGGGCCTAGTCAAGCATCACCAGGACTGGCAGGAGTGCTTGAGGTGGGGACTTGCGTAGTCCTGACAGCTGCCATGGGGAGAGGAGCTGGGAGGAAGATCAGGAGGTGGAGGAAGAATTTGTTCCGGGGAAATGGGGCTCTGTGGCTGGCTGTGGAAAGGGGCCTTGCTACACGACTTGGGGCATCAGATCCAGAGGGACATCTAAAGCAGGGAGATGGTGGTGGGAAGGTACTGAAGAAGCAGGGGATGAAAACTTTGTGAGACTCCGACCAGTTTTGCTCTGTTTCTATAAGGTGATTAGTTATCTCATTCCTGGCATTGGAGACATACAGAGCTCCCAGCCTTCAAAGAGAAGCCCTGGCCTATAGTGAGGCACCGTTCTCCGACTCTGTTAATACCATCTTGAAGCCAAATGCCTGAATCTGTCACCACAGACTGGGTGATCAGCTAGTGAAAACCGGCACGGCTCAGTTTACATGGGTTGAATGTTCATGTCTTTAGTCTTATGGCTTTTTGCAGCCTGGTCTCTTAAATGAGGTGCCTGCATGCAGCCAGATATGTCTCTCAGCCTGGAAGGCTTGACCTCCAGGAGATGACAGGAGTGAGTCACATGAATGAGGATGGGAGTTGAGTCTCTAGGTACTTTGCTACCTATAACAATAATATTAAAGTTGTGCACCCCTGGACGGGAACAGAGCATTCATACTCCCAGACTGATGGACAGAAATCGGCAAGGGCATTGTTGTCCGGTTGCCAAATAACTCCAGACCAGCCTTGCATTTCTGCCTCTGATGTAGCTCTCTTTATAGCCAACTCCTTATTAAAACTTCCCCACATAATCATCCTTCAAATTACATTTCCAAGCAATTTTAATTTCTCTCTGGCTTGTACAGTTAGGGGATGCAGCAGAGCTAATAATAGGCGGGTGATGTTAGGCTGCTGCCCTGTGTTTGCTGCTAAGGCTGTTCCTCAGATTTCTTATTAAGTTGATTGCTTCATTGCCTGATGCGTTTGATAAGCCACTGGTACAGAATATGAATTTCTGCTTCTGATCACTCGTTCCCTGCTGTGGATGTGTGATTAGCTTTCATTCGGGCTTCATTCCTCTCCAAGACATCATCTTCTGAATTGCTTTGTCCTCCATCTTCTCCCCAGTGGGGACTGGGCTAGACTTCAGAAAGACTGCATTTGCAAAGGATGGAGAGAAGTGGTCCCCTCTACTTCTTGAAAGCATCCTATTCGCAGGTAACGATAATATTAGCTCCTTCCTGGTGCTTTGTGTGGTCTGCATTTGAAAGCACTTTTTAAAAAATAAGGGTATTAGCCCCCATAGGGGGGCACTGAGGCAGAGAGAGAGGAAGTGACAGTCCTGCAGGAAGATAGGGGCACCCCTTGGAATAAAGCATGCATCTCCTCAACCTCGGTTGCTGAAACAGGCTGCCTGCGCTTTGACGGGAAAGAGCATGGGAATGAAGACTTTCCTGGACCTCGGGAGAGGTTGGACGTGGTGGGTTGGGCGTGCTCCTGGGGGCTAGCTCATCATTACACATGTATTTGAGAATGCTAGCCCATCCTCTGGTTAATCCACAGACCTGGCACAAGTGGGGAAATGGCACTGGGCCATTGTGTCTCCTGCTCTTCATACAACAAACACAGGACCAGAACGGGCCTCAAGTCCGGGACCCTGTGTTCACGGGCAATGAGTTATTCATGGAATCCGCAAACTCACCAAAGCAAGCTCTCACCTTTAATGAAAAGGAAAAATAGCTCAACCACCAAGAGCACCTTATAACATGGCAGTGGTGCAACCAGGGGGGAAGAGGGCATTGCCAATGCCCTGTCATTGCAATGGTTGATTAACATATGCTAAGAGAATCCAATGAAAAAGACTCTGCTGCATGATACTGAAGTAAAAACACCCCACAATCCATGCCAATTTGATGTAGGGGGAAAAAATCCTCAATTTTGCCATTAGTGCAACCCCAAAGAGAAGAGGTTTTTGCATGAAGGACCATCCTGCCTTGAGCAGCTGGATGACGTCTACGGCATTGCAGATTGTGATGGGGTTTATCAACCCTGCATAGCAGGGGAAGTGTTAATGGGACTGCTATGGAAATTAAGACCCTGAAGCAAATGAAGCCACCCTAGATAACCAGCCAAGGTTCATGTCCAACCTACACTAGATGCTAAAAAAGAAGGCCTGGGCAGTCACAGGGGAGTTGGATCAGAGAGGGTAGGGATGAGGAGAAGAGGGGAAGTGATGTGTATCACAGGTAGACATTATGAGAGCAGAAAGCAGCCCGAGGAAAGGATGGATGGTAGTTATAAGTCAGGAGCTGGAGGTAGGAAGGACTCCAGGGTGCTGTGGAGTGAATCTGTTGAAGACAGAAGATCAGGGGCATGGATCAATGCATAAGGAAGGCTTGAGTACGCCCTCTCCAAACTCCTGCCCTTACCAGGGTCCACAAGGCAGGACTAGTCTGGTGTCAAATGGGTAAAGGACACAGGCTGGACATGGGACATTAGGCCCTCAGCATCTCATCAAACATCATATAAAAGCTCTTGAAACCTTAAGAGGAGGCACCTTAAAGACTGAGAACTCTGTAGTGTCATGAACCAGCAATAGTAATGGGTCCTCAAGCACCCCATGCCCACATCACTCACTCCCAATGATTGCACTGCATACTCGGACCCCTTGGTTCTCCTCAGACCCTCCTCGAACACCCACTGTGCTATATGCGTGAGAACACACCCAAGTGCTCACACTGTGCTATGCAGGAAGTGAGTTGCACGAGCCCTAAAGGGTCTTAGAGACTATGAAACCCACGGACCTCCAGTGAGATTTGTCCTGCCAGAAATCCTCGAGATAAATGCGAAGATGGCCTTGGTCCCGGAGAGTGGACCTTTTAAACAGGTTTAGATACAGGACACACCATAATACCCAGAAGAGAGAATAATGAAGGAATTCGATTTTATTTGCTGCTGCCTATGTTGCAGTGAGGGGAGATCGCAGAAGCGTGTACGCAAGCAGATCCATTGCTCAAAAGGAAAAAAGGTTCCCGTCGTGAACTGCATTTCATAAAATTCCTGTGATGTTACTCAAGGGCTCAGATTAGAACAGGGCTCCACTTTAAATGTCACATTTTAGCTCTGCGCAAGTTACAGATGGGAACGGGGCCAAGGCAGAAGCCCTGCTCTTAAAGAAATTCTTGAAGGGAGCTGGTTTCTGTAGATTTAGTTGGCCAGGACTCCAATAGCTGCTGTCTACAATGCCATTAGTGAATTTACCTACTTGTTCCAAACTGGCCCACCCTAGCTGTGAATAGGCCCCAAATTCCATTTTGGATCATTTTTGGATAGGGATTAAAATTTTTGCATGTTTTTTTTTCTTTTCCTCATTCCTGCTCTGCTTGATGCAATGAGACTTACAGTTTCACAGGGATTGCCTTTGAACCCAGACCAAGCACACAGGCAGAAGTGGTCAATGCGAATTGATTTTTCTCATTCCAGCTCTACTTAAGCTCAGCAAATCAATAGTGTGTGCCGTGAAAGCTGGAGGATTGTTTGCCTCCAACCATTAACCACGCCAAGTTAGAGGAAAATCCAAGACAATGTGAACTGCAAATAATCAGGTCATCCAAGGCTCTGACCTGTAATCAAGATATACAGCAGCAAACGGCGCACAGTTATAATGGGGAAATAATAGTAACTATCTGTCAAGCGGGGTGAATTACACTAGAGCTCGGTTACTAACTGAAAAACCTGGGGGATCTTTTCAGGCAAAATCAAAATGGAAATAGCTCCTTTTCCAGCAAACCCAAAACACTGGTCTCAAGTTAACATTGGTTTCAGGTTAACTTCAGACATATTATTTTTTGCTTGCATTAGCAGTATTAACGAGGTTCATATGATATGAATCAGAGCACCGTAATCATCTTCTCACTCTTTTTTACCCTCTTTCAAGCCATGTTTTTAAAGCAGGGGTCGATTTTTTTTTAATGGAAAACACGATTTCAGAAGAAAATGGAAATATTTCATTCCAAAAATGTTGAGTGAAACACTTCACCGCTGATAAAATAGAGTGATCCGCTTTGTACTTTTATGTCGACGTGCGAAATGAAAGTGGCTGTGGCTGCTACGCTTTGGGTTGAATGCAACGGTGCCGGTGTGCGCGAGGCTTGCTCTGGGTTCCCGAGAGGGTCTGAATACAGGAACATGTGGTTTGGGAATCCCAAATAGCTTTAGATGCTTATAGGGGAGTCCACTCAGACAAGACGGTGGCAGTGCTGGCCACGAGCATTGCAAAACTTTGGGTGCTTAAGAACTTCAGCCAAAAAAAAAAAAGATATCTGAGCTTTTTGCAAAAAAACCCCTTAGATGCCTAAGTAAAGAGGTAGTGGTATTTTTTATGCATTTCTTAAGGGTTTTTTTTTTTAATCTGATCTTTTTGCATCTTGTTTACTCACTCTACA
>JAGPOW010000261.1:260105808-260124360 GCA_030014935.1 Caiman crocodilus | reverse complement strand
TGGGTAACAGTATTTGAAAGCGGTCTCACGAAGATAAACGCGTAGAAATTGTTAGGTCTTGCAATATATGAAGAGTGTAAGGGGAAGTATCATGAATATTCGGTCGCCAGCAGTGGCTGACACCAAATGCCTCCTAAAGTGGTGCTTATAAAGGTCAGCCCTTCTCAGTACCTCGTGGTTGGATTTTGCCTTGAAGCACGACATTTATTTGTCCCTTACAATTATATGGAGGGTTTATTTTTCTTCTACAAAGTTTCAGGGCCTGCCTTTTAAAAATATCACCCGTAGATGTTTCTTTTTTTTTGGCTTCTGAATCATGCTTCTTTGCTTTAGTTTTATCTTGTTGCAATGGATTCGGAAGGTTAATTGTGGGCCGCGTATCAGAATACCTTCCTCCTTAGTCGCCTCTCGGCTTTATGGATTTAGTGCCGTAAGAAATGAGGATGCTTAATTTATCTCATATCAGCCTTGATTCCATCTTCCATGCTCATGCCCTCCTCACATTCACCTTCCACGTACACCAAAATGTCACAGGCTTTTCTAGCTCACCGCAGAGGGAAATGTCTCCCTGACACCAATCGTTTCCATCGGCCATCTCCAAACCCCTAAGCATATCCTGTATCGGTTTCAAGATCTGGTAACCAAAAGCAAAGATGCCTCCTTGATGACATTTAAAATATTTTCAGCATTGCTTCCTATTTGCATACTCTCTCTTCGCAGCCAGCACTGTGGTTGCGTGGGTGGCTTGCTTTCCTCCAGACTGAAGAGAGGCCTGCATTTGTATCCATTTTACATATATAAATACCTCTGAATTAATCCCTCCTGGGCCATGCCAGTGTGCCAGCGAAATTTAATCTCCCTGCAAACAAAATGCTCCTTCAAAATAGTCTTTCAACGCGTTGTATTAAAGGGGCACGCATGAAAAACTCCTTGAGCTCTATGGCTAGAGGAACGCACACACAAAAAGCTCTCTCTGAAGGATAGTCCTTCTTGCCCCACGAGACCAGATGACCAAATGTGTGCTCCCTCAGGGTATGGGAAGGCAGACGCATTAAATGGAAATCTCCTGCGTACTGGACTGGGTGTTGCCTCCTGCTCTGGGGGCCATGGTTTTGTGGGTTTTTTAAACATTGAAAAACTGGAACAGGCTGGAAGCAGAACAAATTACCTTTTGGAGGATGAAAGAGCTCAGTCCATTTAGGTTTTTCAGAAAGAAAATTGCAAGATGCCTTGAGTTCCCTACATAAGTACTATCAGCAGGAGAAAATACTGGGTATGAAAGGATTCACTTAGCTAGCGGAGAGAGTTATAACAACAAGCAATCACTGCGGTTAAAGCCAGACAATGTCAAATGAGACATAAGAACATGCGAGAGAGAAAGAGAGAGAGAAAGGGAGAAATTTGCTGGGTAAATGCACAAGGCTTCCAGTCAAAACTAGAGGGAAGATTGGCTTTAGTGAAACACAAGTGGATGGGCTCAATTTAGGCATAAGAGGGTGCAATCCTGTGCCCTGAGATACACAGCAAATCAGACTAGATGATTTAATAGTCCCTTTTAGTTTTAAAATCTGAAGGTGACATTTAATTTAAGACGGATAAGGAAATAGTTTCCCATGAAGTTAGCCAGCAGAACTCAGGACCCTGAGATCTAACTGGGCACATCTACGTGTAATTACGGAGCATTACGTTTCATTCCTGTAATTCAGGGACTGCCTTAACATGCCACAATCGGCACTACTGCACATTAGCACCCGTGCACGCTTTTTAATGTGACGCTAATGCACAGTAAACTGATTCTACTGCGCATTAGCATGAGTTTTGCCTCCTCGGCTAATGCGCAGCAGAATTGGTCCACTGTGCTCAATGTCTCGTGTAGACGCATCCAACTGAGGGCAAAAATTTGTAGCTTTCTATAAAGGATTGGACACTGCACTTGTTGGATCAAGCATAATCACCACTTTTGAATCCCTGATTCAGGGTGAAGATATCCTCTAATTAACAGGGGTTAGGAAAAAATGTTCCATGTAGGCAAGTTACATGGGATTTCCCATAACTTTGCAGCACATCCTGCATTTGCAAATGGGATTGGACTAGATGACCCAAGAAGTCCCTTGAGCCACTGTGGTTCTCCAAAGCACCTGGTGCTGGTCATGGTCAGCCACATGGTGGGCCAGATGGACCACCATTTCATTCAGCCTGGCAGTTGCTGTGCACTCCCTTTAAATATCACATAGGTTCTCAAAACTGTGCCAGCCTTCCTACGCAAGGTAAACTGCAGGATTGGATCCACTGTGAAGTCTTTTCCCTGGGCAAGAAGGCTTGCAATGAAGCAACGCTTTCAATGTGAAGGCTGTGATTGAATTCTTTTTTAAGGCTTGTTTGATGTAAACTCAACTTTTCTCTCTCAAATATAGCTTTTAGTCAACTCTTCTTTTGTATTTCAAAGATTCCCATTTTTTTCTTGTGAATGGAGTCTATGGGGTAGATCCTAAGCTGAAAGATTGGTTTCGGGAGGGCTTCACCATTTACATCACGGAAGAATCTGGCCCCGTGTTTTTGTTACAAGTTCAGGGCTGGGTTCATCGCGTTTCGCTGGACTTACATCAGAACTGAATTTTGCTGTCTAGTGTCATATACCTGTGCTTGGAAAACTATGACGCATGGCTTGGTTTCAGATGCCGTTGCTTGTGATGTGTGATTCCTGAAAATGCAGGGTGATGTATTGTTGTTTAATAAATAGTGTCACACTAATCTGCCAGCATTGCCTTGGTGCTGATACTATGATGGTGTCTATAGTGATTCGAGTCTCATGTGCCCTGCATACATACTGATGTTCCTCTTCAGAAGCAGGACCAAGTGACAATGTGCTTAAATCCTGTTCAAAAAGTGACCCTAGCTCAGAAGGTAGGTTTTGGTTCAGTCTATGATGGAGGAAAAGATGTCTCTCGAAACTGGATTCTCCAACATTTGGCGGCGTTTACGATTCTGGTACTCCCCTGTGATCCGTGCATTGTGATTATTCCTGGTGTTGCTACAACGATTTAAGTAGCTCTTTGTCCATCTGTCCAATTATCTCCATGGTATCTACATGAACATTTGCCTGATAATACTAATTGGTGTGATGTTTGGACAAGGAACTTGAACGGCATTAGGAAACAAACATCAAGGCAAATCAAGTACGCCGTCATCTTCGTGGTGTGTCATCTCTAATTAGTTCTCTTCAAAGTGATCTTAGACCAGACAAACAACTTTTTAAGCCCCTTTTTTTGGAAAATTAGAATGTTTTCCTAGGCATTTCACTTTTTCTTATTATTACTCTATGCATGAATGCTAAGAAGACGGGAAATTAGCAGAATTTAAACGGTGACATGGTTCCATCTGCAAAGCTTGGGACGATGTGACATTGTAATTATTATGTACTGATGCCAGAGCATTGCCCTTGTAAAAGCAAGATAGGCTGAGAACACTGTAATGGGGAGAAAATTGTTGTCTTTATAATCCTACTATAATAGATGGCAATAGATGCTGAGGTGGTTAAGTTCATTGACTTAAAGTGCCCTTTTTTGGAAAATGCTTGATGCTGACAATCATTTCAGGAAGCAACTAAGGCTGAAAACTACACATCTTTCTTCTCTCCTCAGCTTGCGTTACTTGATGTGTTTTACAGCCTATTAAAGTTCCTTGTTTCACTGATGAGTCACTATTTTGTCTTGGTGCCGGTCTTTCACAAAGCAACCGGGAAGGAGTTTAATAGGAAACCCTGGTTGTAAAACCCAAACAATTGGCCGGGGGAGCTCGGAAGGCAGCACACAATCTGAGACAGCATTTCATTTATGTTTTAATTGGCTGGGGTCTTGGGGTGATGGCATCCTATAAAAGCACAAAGTTAATATAGTTGCCTGGATCACACTCTAAAATATATCCAGCCCCAGGACAGAAGTCAACTCTAATTACGGCATGTATTACAGTAGCACTTAAGTGCTTCCGTAGAGAGTGGGGGATTGCAGAGCCATGCAAAAAGAAAAGGTAGCTCCTGCCTAAAGAGCTTGCAAGCAAAATAGACACATCACCAAAGGTCACACAAGACCAATGGAGGAGACAGGACTTGCACACTGGCCACCTGAATCCCAGTCCTCTGTCCCTTTACAGAGCTACCCTGCCTCTCCAAGTTAAGCACCGCATCATTGCTCAGGGATATTTCAGAGCTGGGGGTTTGGGTCAGCCTGTGAATGTTGGACTTCTCAGGGGTTTTCCAGGCCACAAGTGATGCTCCCTGTGGCCTAAATGGGAATCATTGTAGAAGACTATGAGGAACTATTGCTGGCCATGCCCCAGACCATGAAGGCATCAGGGAGGGACCATTCCAGGTAGGCCAGTCCTGGCTGGGGGTAATGGGATTTCCAAAATTCTTAGTGGATCCCATAGACCCCTCCTGAGGCTGCTGGGTTGGTCATGTCAAGAGCCAAACTCAAACCACCCACCCACTCAGGGCTCTAGGAACAGTAAACTCAGCCATCACTTAACAGTGAATTGAGAAACCCTGCAAATAAATAGGAGCTTGAGGCAGAGACAGGTTGCTGAATGACCTAGATAAAGAGAAAGAGCAATTGCTGCAGCATGGGCCAGGTGACAGGACAAGTACTAGATGCAATGGGAAGGGAAAGGAAAGGGATAGGACTTATTAAGTAAGGGGAGAGAGGAGGTGTCTTGAGTTTTCTGTACCAATCTGGGACCTGTAGCTTTGCAACTGAAAATGCAAGAGCATATTTCCTATGGCTTATGGCGGTAGCAGACACTAGATCATCTCTATTCAGACATGCTGTAGAGATATACAAGACCCTGTGACAATATTCTGTAGCCCCAAACCCTTATCCTCTCATCTGAAAGATGGCATTTCAGCCTCCATCCTACTCCTTTTATTCTAGTGAGCCACAGGTGGAAGAGGGAAGTGCAGACCGTCTACTGAATTACTACTAGGTCATTAGGAAGCCTTTCAGAGCACGTCCCAAAATACACAAGACTCTATGTAATTGATGCTATTCGAAAGGACCCAGTAGAGGCACAAAGTGCCTAACCACGGCCCAGGGGTTACGTGAAGAAGCAATGTTCTAACAGTTTAAAAGGCATCATGAGTCTAATTAAACAGCAATGTTATTCAAGCATGCAAATTCCAGTGTCCCATTTTGCTGCAAGTAATAATAGCCTGGTATTTAAATGTGTTTCTGTGTATGGTACCATCAGGAATGCAGAAGCAAATATTGACTTTTAATACAGTGCCCTATTGTTGAAGGAGTTACCAAGGGACAGCCAGAGCCTGCCACCGCACCAAAAGGACAGGTGCTCCTGGGATGCATAGTGCACGTTGCTTTGTTACGCTGACTAAACCATGGGAACCTGACTCCCTACACAAAGGCCCTGGCTGTTAAAGCAAAGCAAATGCTACAAAGTAATTGAAATTCCTTGCTGAATAAACATTAATGATTGGACTAATGGGAATACACCCTGCTGGGGGTACTGCTGGCCAAGACTCAAATGTAGGGCCTTGGCTGGGACACGAGTCTATTGGGATGGAGGTTATAGTGTCAAGGGTGGATTTTCTGGGTGTCACCACTCCCTCATGCTCCTCTTCCTTCGTCACAGGTGCACTGAAAGATGGAAAACTAAGCATCCCCCTACCAAAGGACCTGTCAGCTGGAGGCCTCCCGCAGCTCTGGCTTCAAAAGCATGGACTGAAATGACTTTGGTATGCCTCCACTGGGAGGAGAAAGTGTCTCTCTTCAGCAGGAAACTTGAGGAAGGCTAGCACCGCATGGATTCACTCTTGTATACAGCCTTATTGCTCTATGGAGACTCAGGGGTGTTTTCCAAATCTGGGGCATCTTGGAGCTCTACTTCAGGAAGGAACAGAAGTAAGTGCATAAATTAATTCCTATGCAGGAAAGAGCTTAAGTACATACTTAAGCCCCACTGACTCCAGTTGAAGTTGAAAATGCCTTTGAAATGCATACGAACTTAAATGCTTTCCTGCATCAAAGCCCAAGGAGTAAGACTGGATTTATTGGGCGCATCTACTTGTGCAATTAATGCAAAGCAATAAACTCTGGAGTTTCTTGCTCTGGAGTTTATTGCTCCGGGTGCACCATTTGAACGTGTGCCCAGGACCGCAGCACATTGAGCCAAGTGGGAGCAGCCCCAGCTAGCAGGGCCCTCGGGGGTCAGCCTCCCAGCCCAAGACTGCTAACTCCCCCATGCCAACGTGCTGCGGAGGGGCTGGCTGGGGCAAAAGGGTGCCCCAATGCAGGGCTGGCTAGCTGGAAACACCCCCCGCACTGAAGCACCCTCATGCCCCAGCATCTACACATGCAGTGCTGCGGAGTAAAAAACTCTGCAACAGGACAGTACTTGTATTGACAAGTACCGTCCTGCCTCAGAGTTAATTCATTTACTCCAACCTAATAGGGATGCATGTGCAGATGTGTGATATTTACTGCGGAGTGAACTAGTCTACTCCACAATAAATGCCGCATGTAGATGTGCCCATAAAGGACTATTGAACTGCAGCATCTCTGCGGTGCGCTATTCTTATCTAAGCTTGTTGTATGATTTGAGTTTGGGGGTGTCGTAATAAGCTCTATCCTGTGTAAGTCTGGTTCTGTCTATGTAGAGTAATATGGGTCATTCAAAGTGTGTGACATCTTTGATCTTTGAAATCTAGAAACTGGGTAGGTATCTTTTCCATAACCTATATGTATATGACTCCGCCTGGAAAGCCTTTGATGAAAAGCAGGGGGACCTAGTGCCTGGAAGCCACGGAGCGTCATCAGTCAGACAAGTCGGGAACTCCTAAATAAATAAAAGCTTGTACTTTTATGTGCAAGTCATTTAGAGTCCTACCAACATCCTAGTAACATTATCTCTTTTAAACTCTGCAAGACAAAATGCCTCTGGATTTTCCATACAGTGTCCAGCTGCCATTGTCTGCAGCTACGAGGGGTCGTGCCTTAAGTCTGAGTTTCTTATTTGTATATCCCAGAAGACTTGATGGATCTAAGCTTCTCCTCTGTAAAGCAATGTGTTCATTCATCTGCACGCATGGCAGACCAGTTACTGTACCATCCCAACATGAAATTGTATGAACTGGAAGACAGAGGAGACAATGCTTGTATGCTGCAGAAAGCGGTGTAATAAGGAACCATTGTAACTCCTTGTAACTACAGGAGGGCGAAAGGGCGGACAATTCACAATTTATTCCTATTTGGTTTTGGCCACCATAAAATGAGCATCGTTCTGTACAATGCACGGATGTAAAAGACTGCCTGGTCTGAAGAGCTCACAGTCTGAAACACAGACACAGCCAACCAAACAAGCTGCAACACGGGAGCGGAGACAGAGCAAAGGATTGCTTTAATGTTCACATCATTGCCATGAAGTGGTCACCTCTGATCCTTAGCTAGGGCTAAACAGTGTGACCCCATTCACTTCAAGGCACCTGAGTCTCAACCAGGGTGCCTGGCCCCCCTGGATCAGCTCTGAGAGGGCAAAGGGCTGTTAAAACTGATGTACCATGATTTTTTTTAGTGAGGATTACACCATAAAACTGAAGCAGGACAGTGGAGATAAATCTGGTCCTGTTCATATTCTGCCTCCCCATAGATTAGAAGAGTTGGCCGCCTGGTGTGGCAAATTGGATAGCTTTCAATGCAACACCAAATGTAGCCGTTCTTTAAGAAAAAAAAAAAGAAAAAATCAGTAATTTAAAAAAAAAAGGGTGGTGTGAAGAATGAAGCTCAATCAGAAATACTTCTCAATGCTTCGCATTCATTGGCTTGCAGCGGCGGATTAAGATTGACCAGGCCCCTGGGCAAACAGAAAATTGGAGGCCCCTCACCCCACTATAAACACGAATGTCTAAAAAAGCATAAATATATAGACCTGTTAAATGTTTACATGGTGCATTAATAAATGAAGCACAACCCATGATGTCAAAATTAAGTGCTCCATTTTGCCATACACAAAACAGAATAAAACAACTGCCTTAGCAAAATGACTCAGATGGGTGGGATCGCCATAAATGTATAACACGAAAGGAATGATGTTTTATTTTAGTGGTCATGTAGACTCTTGTTTTACTATTATTTTTAAATACCATTTGACATTGTACACTACACTACGATAAAGTGCTACAAAAAACATACAGGCCATACCGTTAGTCTCAGGTACGAATCTAAGAATATCCTTAGTGATTCTTGCAATTAAAATAAAACAGTAGGCCTACACAACACATATGATTTTTTTTTATCATTCCTGAAGCATTAAACATGTGCTAAACGTCATATACTGTAAATCCCTGTTTTTATATACCCATTACCCGTGTGTTTTAATGTTGCCATCACATAATTATGCAACCAAAATGTATAGATATACAGTAGAACCTCATAAATTGGGATATCAAAAAAACAGATTTATCGAAAATCCGGCACTTTAAAACTACACTCCATCGGGGAGTAGTGGTGGCCGGTCCCACAGCAGCGGAGGGGGAAATTTGCACGCGGCGGCTGCCACCACCATCCACCAACCCGCACCGCCGCGCCGGGTGCAGCCGCTGCTCCGGGACTAGCCGCTGCTCTGCTTTCAAAAACCCTGAATTTTTACATTTCCAATAGGTGCTCGGTCCCAAGCATGCCAGATTCATGAAGTTATACTGTATGGCTATATACATACATATGCATGCATAATCTCTTTTACTCTCTCTCTATATACCTTTATCTGTCTCTATATAGATATCTGCATAGATATATACACATATGCAAATATACAATCTTTCTCTCTCTATATATAGTGTATCTCTCTAGACAGACAGATAGACAGGCAGATCTAGATCGAATCACCCTCTGGCAAGAGCTCACACTGACTTCTCCAAGTGAGCTGCCATCATTTGGGATGATCACAAGGATTTCTGCAAGAAATCACATCTAGCAATAGATGCAAGGGTTTGCTACCAGGCAAGGTTGACCTGGTCCACAGAGGTACGAGCTGCTTCTAGATCAGGCAGGGAGGTGAGGAATACAAATCACCTGAAACCTGCACCACAGCCGATGGGGAGCATTCCTCCAAAGTCTGAGCAATGTAAAAGAAACGTGCTGGAAGTTACCAGGAAGTGGCTGCCATGTGGTGGCTCCAATGATGCTAGCGGACATGTGTTGCAGCACAGACCCTTGATTGTAATCAGTTTGTTTTTTATCAGCTTCCTCATGGGTTTTTCATGCTCAAGCAAGTGTAAAATAGAGGCAAAAGAGTGGCCTCGTCACTTCCTGATTGCAAAGCAGGTAGAGGGCAGCTTTGAATAGCAGGTTTGACTAGCAAACCTGAGTCACCCACAAGTGGGTAAACAGAAGAAGTGTCAATAAGCTTACAAAGGGGCATTAACAGAGACCGTCCAAAAGCAAATGGGGCCGAGTCAGTCCTCTCCTTCACTGACAAAGGCATCTTTTTATAGTAAGATAACAAACATGGGGCAGCTATTTCACTGTAAAATTCAAAGTGGAGGCAGGATGGTTGTGGGGTTTCGCTACAGCTGATAGGAAATACTTCCGTGAAACTGTTGTATTGGAGAACACTGTTTCACCCCAGCTGATGTTTGCTGAGGAAAAAAGCCAAATGTCCATGCCAAATCCACAGCTCCAGGGAAACCATGCCAATGATCCTAGACCCAGGCACCTCGGTGCTATGTGGCTTGTCCCACAGGTGAGATACCATCGGGCAGGTCCACCGTATGGACTGCCCCACAGCTGGGGAGCCCAGAGCTCTCATGCCTGCCCACCCAGCCTTGTCCTAGCATGCCAGGGTTGCCAGACTCCCTCCCATGGAGCGGGGACTATATGCAAACCCTTTTCTGGAGGCTCCCATGCCCTCCACTTGAAGGCCAGGAGAATGGAAACCCTCGCATGGACTTCCTGGTTCTTTGCTTATGCCATCCCAATTCCCCCAGTATGCGGGACCCCAGGACTTTTAATTTCCACGCCAGCTGGTTTCCCCGACTGGCTGACTTCTGAGCCGGTCCCGATAGCTAGTCTGCTTGGCTACGTCCCTCTGCAACCGCAGAGGTCCAGAAGTTGCTGCGGACGGACATCCTTGCTTTGCCCCTGCCCAAAGCAGCGATGAGCCTGGCAGCGATCATGGGTTTTTGCAGTCAGCAGCTGCTGGGATCCCGGGTCCAGCAGCAGGCTCTTCATAACCACGCTTCAACTATCAAATCCTCCCTCATCCGATTTTTTTCCCCTCCGGATGAAATAATCCCAGTTCTTTCAGTAAAACTCTCCAAATACTAAAGCTCTTTGTCTCTACTGGGATTTGCAATAGGGTTCTTGAAATGTGTTTGCTTCCCCATGATAAGAGCACTCCTCTGCTTGTCAGTGAAGACAGAGCAATGGTCTTTCTAGTCGCGCACGGCCCCTCCACCTAGCCTTAGTGGGTTAGACCCACAGTGAAGACAGTCTGTTCTGCCAAGACAGCAGCTTGCCTCATTGCTGTAGGATGAGATTGTCACCTGCATTAGGTCTTGTCATTTTATCGACTTGCAGGAAGGCCCTTCTGGTGTGCAAGGGGGGTCTATTGTGGGCTGAGAGATGCGAGTTGGAGCCTTGCTTCAGATGCAGACCAGAAATTGTTCCCAGTCAACTCAGCTTCGAACCTTAAGACCCTGCTGATCATGTAGCAGGAAGGAGCTAAATGCAGCCTGATGTGGGGTTAGCCACATTTCTCCCTTGGGTAGCCCCATTGGGAAATATGGGGAATAGGTGCCTTGACCTTAAGGTGCAAACCAAGCTATCCAGAGGCAGCCAGACTGGGCCCTCCTAGTGTCTGCTCCTCCATGTCTGCACAGAGAAGGCAAGCCATATATACCTGCATTGCTCTTCATAATGGACTTCACAATGCTGGCTCTGAGTATGACAGCCCAGTAGATGACACAGACTTTTCTTTCCTCCCGGTGATCCTAATGGGAGGATGCCCAGCTGTAATTATACCCAGGGGACTCTGCTTTGCACACCTGGTAGAGCCCTGTAAGCTGGGCAGCACAGCTGGAAGGAAGGCAGGACGATCAAGAGACTGATTAGCAGGCTAGGTGTGCAATGCTCCTAAAAGCAATAAGGTTTAGCTAATAATACCAAACCAATCCATCTTGTTTTTAGTCCAAAGCAGAAAGCAACCCCTCTTGTCTATTAAGAGAGCCTAAGTTTTGCTGGTCAGCACTGGAAGAGACCAGCACCTGTCTGGGAACTCAGGAAAAAAGCAAAGGAGCTTTTGTTGGAGGTAAGTCCTAAAGAGAGGTGGCACCTCGTCTTTGAAGACTGGGACCGTGAGATACCAGTCCACCAGGGCCTACCATTCCCACCCAGCTCCTCTTCCTTTGTGTGCTCACCAGCGTTCAAATCCTAGCCTGTGATGCCTCTGGGGCAGCGGTCGTCCCTGCGCGTGGCTGGAAAAGAGAATTTCCATTTCCAAGGGGATGGATCCAGGTGGTGTTTTCATTCCAGATCAGCCCGAAGCAGTGGCAGTGCTGCTTTCTGGTAGACCAGCTGGAGACTGTCCCAAGGTCCAAAGAAAAGCTGGATCCCAGCAGGTGGGCATCTCACCTGTCCAACCACCAGGCAGACAGCCAGAGAGTCAGCAACTTGGCCAGAGAACCAGAGGTGTCTGGCATCCAGCTGGGCAGAAGGCAAGCTGCTCAGCCAGCCAGGAAACCATGCAGCTGGCAAGAGGGCTGGGGAAGCAGGCAGCGGGTCAGGAAGCAAACCAGCGGGGCAGCCCACCAGGTGCCTGCTGGAATTTGAGGGGCTTCAGGATTGTTCCCACGGGTGTTGTCAGTGCCATCGAAAGCCGTGGTGCTGGAAAGTGTCCAACCAGATTCAGCTGGTTGGGATGCTGAGGGTCTTACCAAGAGGTAAGAAGGACCTTACAAAGGGATGGGCGGGGGTTCCAGTTCACCGCATGTTGTCGACGCATCCTGCCTCACGTTGGGCCACGTTCCCAGCATCACCGACTTCACCGCATCCGCACCGTTTGGGTCAGAAGGGAATGGACGGTCAGGTCCTCAGCCACTGCTCATGGCTCCTGAGCAGGCGGCTGGACTCGACGACCTCCTCAGGTCCCTTTTTGCCCTTCTTACCCAGGATCCCATGTTTTTCCACTCTACCGTCTCTGTTCGCAGAAGCCTAGCCCTTCTCTTTCAAATGTCTCCATATGCTCAGCTTTTTCAGGCTGGTCTTTCACCACCGTCTCTTCTGATGGTTTTACTTTAGAGCCCCCTGCCCTATATCTGCATTGCAGCTGCAAGCAATGAAATAAACGGGTATCTGATAGGGTGAGGGCAATGCTCGCCCTTTCTCTGTATTTCATTTGTTGTGGGACGGGGAAGGTTGGCTCTTTCTCTCTTAGAGAGACTGGCATTCCTGTGACCTTCTGCAGAGAACAAAAGAGATGACTGTCTACCTGACATGATAAAATAAGATGTTGCTCTTAGTAGAGGGGACGGATTTGCAAACCATGGTCATGGATGCTTTGAGGGCTTGGCTTCCTCCCGATAGGGATGGCATGCTTTACTTAGGGCTTCTCTGTAGTGCAAGGTCTGAGACTACCTCACCCACCCAAGGCTACTGATGTGCTCCAGACTCAGAAGTTTATCCCCGAGGCCAGTCCAAGCTCATCCCCAGTGCCCACTTTGGAGACCTCGGCCTCCAGCAGGCATCAGCAGACTTGGGTAGGTACAATGCTCTTCTCAAGACCATCCGCTGACCCAATACAGACACATCCTTCACTGCCTTGGCCTGCATCCCCCTAGATGAAGACTCAGATGGATGCAGGGCTGTGCTAGGAGCGTGGTCTTCATGACTGAGCTCCCATGGTGTCCAAATGAACTGTCACACTCAGCAGATTTTCATAATAGCCACATCCTCCTTTCATCAAAACTTGATCTCAGTGGTATCAACACTTAAACACGCCATGCTTCCCTTGCTTTTTGACATAACACCACTCTGGTTGGAACTTCGTCTCCATTTATACCACAAACCCTTGAGAAAAGGGATCTTACTTTCTTACACCTCTGTGCCGCACCACACACACTGAAAAAGCTAGGCCAGTGCTTAAGCGTACAAGTAATGAATTATTAACCACTTATATTGATTTGTTCCATATCAAACAAATTGGGGTATTGGACTCCGAGGGAGTTCTTGCTTCCACGTTAAGTCAACGCTCCTGGCAGTGGTATGCAAGTCAGATTGCTTTAATATCTTTTTCTTATTTTTTTTAAAGAGAGCTGTATTTTTGTGCCAGCAACCAAATAATTAGGGAGTGGGTTAATTATTTTTTTAGGAAAATGCTTCTGGCAACATGCCTCAATTGAACAGCCCCCTGTGAACACGATCATTGCTCAAGTTGTTACCGCTACTGCTGACATTGTATTGTGGAAATAAATGCAGAGGGATAAGAACGTTAAGTAATTAAACCTGCCCACCCCTACGAGGTAGATGCGTGACTATTATCTCTAGATTACAACTAGAGTCAGAGAAGGGGGGTGATGTGTCCAGCATCACAGAGATTTGTGGGTAGGTGACAGCAGTTCTTCATGTCCAGCCCTGTGCTCAAACCAGCGGACGGCTCTTCCACTTCTGGACAACCAGTGGACAACCCTTCTTCTTTTCTAAGGGACAAATTGGCCATGCTCTTCTGCCTATCACTTGATTTCACAGTCTGTTTCACTAAGTGCATGTCGGTCCTATTCATAGCCCTTCTCTGACACGGCCTGGAGAAGTCAGGGACCCTTGAACACAACCAGTAAAGTCCCCCACATTTGCAAGGGCTATTATGCTCACCCAGTCTGACCACCTCCAGAGAGACGCCTTAGGACTTCCCTGTATTAACCCCTCCTTCAAGTCCAATGGAAAAACTTCTCTCACTTTGATTCTTCCGGTGAAGAAGAATCCCTGCCTTTTCCTGAGGAGTCATGTCCATGGTTATTTATGCAGCACTGCTTAAAATGTGAGTCTGAATTTGGCTGGTTTCAAATTTTAGCTATTAGTTCTTGGTCAGAAGTATTTCTGTTAGACTGAAGAGTGCTCTATCATCACATTTCAATTCTCTTCCCTATGTAGATATTTATAGATTAAAATCCTATCCTTGCTTAACCTTCTTCCTGCTAAAGGATCTTCCCCTTTTAGGCACCTAAGTGAAGATATGCACCAAAGTGTGACCCTATTCCACCCTGCTCAAGTTGCTGAAAACCATTAACCTGCCTACATTTGTCAAAAACTGTCAACTGAGACTTAGGACTAGATCACAAAAATCAGAGAGGAGGAAGGGAGGATCTACCTATTTTTTTCATTGAGTATTTTCCAGAAGCTGAAGCAAGTGGACTAGTGCAACACAGGTGTGTCTACCTAAGAGCAGACACCTAATAGTAGCATTTGGCTGGTAAGCATTTTTCAGGTCTTTCATTTAAGTTTTTCCAGTCCTCTGTTCATTCTTACAGCTCCTCTTTGAACCATCTATAGTTTTTTGGTGTCCTTCTTGCACTCTGGACATCACACTGGGACACAATATTCCAGTAGTGACTGCAAAATAGTGCCGTGAGCTGGAAGTGGTTCAAGACCTGAGTCTCACAGCCACTCCACAGTCAGACAGCCCTGAGTTAAGTGAAAGCTTGAAGCACATTCAGAGGCCTATGTTTCCAGCTGGGCTAAATCAGCTAAATCAGCAAGGGTTTGTTGAACTCTTTGTGGTGCCATTGATATGCAACAGCTGGGAACCTGGCTTGATTCCCCTCCTTAACACTGCTAGATACAAGTGCTCTGTGGGGAACCATCTAATCAGAAGGGAACTCATAAGTTTGAACTTGTTCTTTCATTGGAAGAAGGGGAGGATGCTCCCGGCTTCCTTGACTTCTCTCACGGTCATTGCTACATGTCAACTATAAAACATGCAATTCATAGACCATTCATAAAACTTGTCAAGTATTTACATGAGCACTGCACAGACCATATCACTTTTAACAATCTGTATATCTTTCCATATTTTAAACAGCTTCTTCAGCATAAGACTGCTGCCGCCTGTATGATAACGAAACCCTTTCTCTTAGCTGACGTGGCCTTGATTTCCCAGTTCCTTTTGAAGGGACAATCTATAGTTTGAATAGCAACAATGAATAGTTCAGGGTAGGTCGGATGCCAATACCATTAGTTACTTCCCCTAAGAGCTCATCAATCAATCCCACTGGCTTCAATTGAGCCATTCATGGACTAAGAACTGGGGGCTACAAGGTTTTGCCATTGACACTTCAGTACCGCCAGCCAAACGTGGAGCGTCTTCATACTCTAAACCTCTTCTGGAGGACCTCCTTCATGAGCAGAGGTCTACCACTTCTACTGAGCAGAGTAAGGAGTCTGCTGCCTAGCAGCTTGGTGAAGACACACGTAGCCCCTCTCATGCCCTCAGCCAGATGCTGCAGGCCATCCATCCGCAGGGACCTTCCAGGACAGCACTGTGTGCGCCAGTGATGGAGTCGCAGGGAGCAGAGAGAAGCAGGAGGTTGTGCATGGGCTTGCATAACTCAACAGCGCGGGCTCTTATCTGCTGCCAGCAATGGAGACAGGTGATTGTAGATGCAGACTGTGCGACTGGACGGTATCTATAGCTGATCACGGGCCATTAAATGTCATTGAGTTACCCCCTGTATCAAGCCCCATAACATGTGCTTGAGTAGTGTTTCTTACAGAAAGACATCCAGTCTTCTTGATTTGAAGGCCTCAATGGTTGCTGAACCTGCCACTCCTCTTGAGATGAGTCACCTCCATTGTCAAAAATGCATGCCTGGTTTCCAATATGAATCTGGTCTGGCTTCCGCTTCCAGCCATTGGTGGTTCTGTTCCTTTCTTCACTAGATTAAAGTCCTCTTTATTACCAGGATTTTGTTTCTCCCTGAGAAGATATTTATGTGCTGTAATTAAGTCATGTCTTAATCACCATTTTTCACTCAGTGACCTAAAAGCCTCTAAGCACCAAGCCCTGGGACCAGTTTGTGCTCAGTACTTTGCTGTTTGGAGGCACCAGTAGAAATGCCACCAGTGATGTGGATGGTAATAGGGATGCACCAGGCTAGTTTTAGCATTGCACTTATTCCAGAAAGATAACCACAGGGTCCTGGGACAGAAAACTCAAGTCTTTAACAATGCAATGCCTCATTTGGTTATTGCTCAAACTCCTTGCAATATCTTTTTACAAGGCACTAGTGATTGCACACATCAATTTTCAAGCAGCATTCACATAGCAAACTCTTTTATGGAGGATGTACCTGGACGGCAAACTGTTCCACCCTGGCTTGCCCTGCCCGGTCCTGTGCTTTGTTGTGAGCTAGGGGAGAATGAGGGGTGAATTTAAATAGTGGATCCGAGATGGGTCCGCATTGGCCAAGGTATAAAGACTTGACCCAGTGACTGCTCAGTGTCCATTGATTGTTGGATCCAGCCCTGCCTGGAAGACTCACATGAGAGAAAAATGTCTGCAGGCCCCTGGAGTCTGTCTGCCCACCAAGGCAGGACATATTCCCCTAGCAGAGCCCACTTGAGACATAAAAGAGGTGCTACTTGGGGACAAAAATCCCAGGGCCTTAAAGACACACACGGTTCTGCAGGAAGATGTTTCAGCTGGGAACACGGAAAGGGCCTCACAATGTATTAGCAAAATGCCTCACTGAAAACAGCTGAACTATCTGCTTAAAAGTCAGCATCACAAGTATCACTGGAGACTCCGAGTGAAGGCCGAAGAGGAACATCTGTCAACAGCTGCATCGCCTGCCTTCCCAGGATGCCTGGGAACCTGCAGGAAGTCGGCCTGGCTAGGTACATTTTGAAAAGAATGAAAGCCAGGGTTAAAACCCAGAGTGCGGTAAAGTAGATGGACTGAAGAGCCCGTTCTCCTTTCAAGTTAATAACTCGGCTTCATATTGCACTGGTACCTATTCAGATCCCAGTACAAGTAATTGGTGCAATTAGCTTCTTGTCTCTCTTTCCTAGGTCGGTGATTGTTACCCTCGATAAGCATTTCCAGCAAAAACAAAATAGATGAGACTGGAATGTAATGTCAAAACCAAAATTGAAAAGAAAAAAAATAGAAACCCCGAAAATCTCAGGTCTTCTTTGTGCAGCGTAAAGAAGAATAGATGCAAACATGTTCCAGGTAACCTTCAAAGAGAAAACAAACACACTTATTTTTAAAAAAAGAAGGAAAAAGGCCCATCTCTTGACCAGAGCCAAAGAAGCTACTACTTGATTGTCTCTGGCAGAGTGTTTGGCTGCAGAGCTCTGATCTTTCAATGCCCTTGCTCAATAAATTACAGTCTTAATAGTCACTTCAGTCCGTTTAAGTGCAGGGAGCTAAGGGCAGAAGCTTCAGGGCTTCCTGAGCAAATGGAAAGCACGACTCCTCTGGTCTTTGCCATATGACGTTTTCTCCATTAGCCAGAACCTGAGCAGCTAGCAACATGGGAGAGGGGAGGAGAGGGGGATATAATGGAGGAGTGGGCAGAAGGCAATGAGTCAAAGACATCCGCAGCTGTTCCCATGTGCAGACCCATCCCTCCTAGCCCCCTCCCAAGTGCAAATCACCCCAAGGTGCGTGGCAGGAAGAAGCAGGGAGGAATGGCCTGGCCTCTGCCCTCTCCCTGCTGTGCCGGCCCTGAAAGCTTGCTGAGCGTACTCCGTATTGCCAACCCCACGGTGTCAAAATGCAGGAGATTAACTTAAAAATCAAGAGATTCGCAATGTGAATTGTAAGATGACATTTTTTAAGTGGGGGGGCTTTATTTGTGCAGGGGTGGGGGGCTGTGTGTGTGTGGCGGTGGGGGTTGGAGCCTAGGGAGGGAGGGTCCCTGCACACCCTGGCAGGATGTGGGGTATGGTGGGTCAGGAGTAAGGGGCAGCAGTGGGGTTGGGGGGGCTGTGGCTTGGGAACGAGGGGCAGACATGTGTCCACAGCTCTTTTGCATGACTCGCTGGGGCCCCATCCATCCCAGTCCCACCCCCACCATGGGACCTTGATCTGCACCCCCCAGTGCCCTTCCCTCTCCTCCTGCCCCTTCCCTCCAGGCTTTCCAGCTCAGCGCTCTCTACACGCACCGGAAAAAAATCCAGAGATCTGATCTCTCTATCAGGAGATCATGAGTCAGAGTTAATTTGACTTGGAAATCAGGAGTCTCCTGATTCTTTCACAAGAGTTGGTATTTCTGTGATGCCAAGGACATGCAACATATATGATCTCCCCATCACAAAGAGCTCATCTTGGGGCACGGTTCACCTGGGAGCAATTCTGCTGCCCTTCAAGGCTCTCGCAAGTACTTTGCAAGTGGTCCTGGATTTTCCCCAGCGCCCCGGGAGGTGATCAGGATTGCCAGCTCTCCCGTTTATCCTAAGTCTCATGGGAGCTGGTGTTCTCCTTAAAGCCCTGGCTACGTCGGGCCATGTGATTAAGGAGGGAATTTCAGCTTTCATTAAAAAAAAAAAAAGA
>JAGPOW010000261.1:260087553-260105708 GCA_030014935.1 Caiman crocodilus | reverse complement strand
CTTCATCATTATGGAGATGACGACTGAAGTTGTAAATTCAAATGGCTCAGAATCTGGAAGACATTTTTATATAAATAGATATAGATATATATGAGGGTCTTTTAAGCTAGCTCTGTGACTCACGGTGGCTAGACATGATGCCACTGCACTCCCTTTAGAGCCGCTGGCCACAGAAATTGGCCTCCGAGCCACCTAAGCCCTTTCTTTTTCTTTCGTGACTGATCCAACTAGATGACCAATGCGGCTGTATAATCTTTGAAATACAAGGTCTGGGGAGAGCCGCCTGGCTGAAGCGTTGGCAGATCTTTTTTACAGCTGGGTGACTCATTGATTTCTCAGTTTAGCGAATGGAAAAAATGAAAACCCCGCTCATTTTAAGCTCACCTGAAGAAAAAGGACTAGCGTTACATTTGTTATTTGTGTGACCGGTTTGGGTTGCCTTGCTGAAATGAAAACCCTCGCCGTTTCACTGCAGGCCGAACAAGGCTGGCTGCAGGCAGCGAGGGCGTTTCACATCTGAAACGAGCCATTCGTGTTGCTCTCGGTTTTGTTCTTTTGTTGTTCGTTGTTTACTTTGTCAGTTTATAAATGGCATTTAGCTACTTTTGATCAGGAAACGACATTTCAAAATGAAGAAGTTAGAAGAGCATTCTTAATCCAAATCTAATGTAGCAACTTTTTGCCAAATTTTTTTCCTTCACTTTTGAGGCCCAAATTAATCACTGTATCCAACCCAAACATGCATTTAAAAAAAAAAAAATTGCACTTATATCCTAAACCTGTATGCTTCTAAAAAGAAATGATTTTACCTCCACATGCAACCCAGCTCTCGTACTCCTCTTGTTTTACAGGTGAGGACATAAAGGCCCAGGGCCTTTATTTTAATGCTGTGGTAAATTAATCACGGGATGGCATCTGGGGAATTTTAATCCCATGGGTTGTGCAATAAATGTAAGGCCTGCCAGAGCCCATAGGCATAAAAAGGATTTTCCCGAAATCAGACAAATCGCTGGCAGAGCTCAACGTAGCAGATGGGTTGTTTCTGGAGCACCGCACCCTTGCGCTAACCACTGCGCCTAATCCCTCCATCTGGAAATGTCATTGTTTATCCTCTGAAATGCGAGTGTAATTCACTGGTGAGTGGATGTTATAGGCCCAATTTCTGTGGCCAGCCACTGATGATACAAGCTGTTACACCCCAGCTGCAGAGTGTCGGCTCTCTAGCTCACCCTATAACACTGTCTTTGTGCTACAGGTCTACATCTTCGTCCCTGGGGGCTGGTCAGCAGGGGAAGTATCTCCCAGGCACATGCCATGTTGTGTTCACCTGCCAGTGGAGAGTAGGTTTGCACCATCTGTCACAGCGGACTATCTTGGGGCCTGCCTGTACGGCCTCGGTGGTGACTGAGGAGCCTTCCTCCCTCTGCCCTTGCTTGCTCCTACTCAGCACGTGCCAGATCCTAGATCTGGGACAAGTGGCTGCTACAGAGCAGCCCTGATCACATGCCCATGGCTGCTGGCAGGCAATGTCTCTGGTGTATTTATTGGCAATGCCTTATTCCACCATGTAGAGCAGTGGGCAGCAAAAGTGGATCCCAGGGGGGGTGCAGAGATGCAGCTGCACCCCCCTGCTGTTGTGTCTTGCTGCACCCAAACTAAAACCAACTGCCCAGGAGAGGCAGGGGCATTTCTACTCAGGTAGTGCTAAGGGGCAGGGGCATTTCTACTCCGGCAGTGCTGAGGGAGTCAATTGACTTCATGGCTCGTAATCATCTCCCTAATTCCCCTTAATCTGTCTCCACTCCAAGGGTTGTTAAGCACCCTCTATCCTTTTACATGGTCTCGATGTTTCACTTTTCAAACTATCCTTCCTTCTGCACTTCTGCTGTCTCTTAGCCATTCCTGGTAATGTCTCTCTTCTTTTTTTACAGCCTTGTAGACTGTTTTCAGCTCTAGCTAAAACCCTGAACTCCGGTGTGGTCTTAACTCAGGTGTGGGAATGACTGACAGTGAAGTATTGGAAGTGCTGTCAGGATGCTCAAGAAGACTCGCTTTTGTGTTATGGGGCTGTATGTTTAAGTATAATGACTAGTGTAATTAGTGTTTAACTGTAATGACTACTGAGACCATATCCTTTGACTTTGTCTTAGGGGCAGCACCTTGGCCTTGTCTGTTTACTTAGTTTGGTTGGCAGAAACTAGGTAGTTGTGGCAGTTTGCTTAGTTTGGTTGGCAAGAACTAGGTAGCTTTATACATTAGACATCCTTGAAGAAATGGGTGCGTATGCCAGTGGCTCTACTTGTTCCTCGTTTTGATCTTCAGCTGAATACTATAGTGCCAGCCCCCCCCACCCCCAGCACGTTTGGATTTCACTGTAACTGGAGACAACCGTGTGCTGTGCTGTGCTCCGCGGGGCGCGGCGCTGCACCCTCCGCACCGCCTTCTCTAAGCGGCAGGTTAGGTGGGGAGGGGGCAACCTTTTCGGCAGGTGTGCCACAAATGAAGCCCTGTGCCCTCCTCCAGTGCCACCCCGGTGCCCTTCCCCTGCCCTGCTTTCTGCTCCCTGCCCTACATGCTACTCTGCTGCCCGCTCAGATTGCCGCTCCATCCCCCATCATCCTTGCTCAAGCTGCCGCTCCGCTTTCTGCTCCCCGCCCGCCCGGCCGGACACGCTCGGAGGCTGTCCCGGTGCGCGCGCTGCCCGCCCCGCCCCGCCCTGCCTCAGTTTCCCGCTGGGCCGAGCAGCCCCCCCGGCACCTGCCGGCGGGCGGGGCGGGGCGGGGCGGAGCCGGGGGGATCCCGCAGCGCGGGCGGCTCCGAGCCGCTGCCGCTCCGCTCCGCCCGCTGCGGGTCGGGTCTGGGCGCGCGCGGTGCCGCGGACACACCGGGCTCCGCTCCGCATCCCGCCGGCATGGGCTCCGCGGGCACCTGCGTGCTGCTCGCAGCCATCGCCTGCCTCCTCCGCCGGGTGAGTGCCGGCAGCCGGGCTGCGCTGCGCTGGGGAGCGGCTTCCCGGGACTTTTCTTTCTCTTCCCTCTTCATTTCATGCTGGGGGAGAGTTGGCCTGCGAGCAACTTCCTCCCCGTTGGCAAGGAGGGAGGGGAGAGCTGGGCGCGGGAGCGGGTCCTTCCCTGCCCCGCAAGGCAGCGCTTGAATCTTCGCGGGCCGGGCGGAGAGGCGCGGTTAGGGCCCGTGTCATGGGACAGCACCCCGGCCTCGCCGCGGGGCAGGGGGACGTGCGGTGTCACCGCCGGCGTGTTACTCGCGCGGTGCGGGTGCCCCCGGGCTGGCCCGCTCCGAGAGCGCGAGACTTTAGTGACAGGTCCGAGAGCCTGGTCTTTTGGGGCCCGGCCCCAGCCCCTGGTTCTAGTGCAAGGTCCCAGTGCGGGGTGTGAGAGCCCGGTGTTAGTGCGACTGTAGGTGGCTTGGTTTGCAAGCGGAGCTGGGGGGACGGGAATTGTCCCGTGAAGCTGCTTCTGCTGCTTTTCCTTCCCGAAGCTGCTTGAAATTGGGAAACGGCGTGGAAAAGCCGCCTGTAGACCTGGTCTAATGGGCTGGAATGAAAAGGATGCTTAATATGGAGGCGGGAGAGTTCCCAGTGGCGAGATGTGCTTGGCTGTGGGATAGATTCCCCCGGAGGAAGTCTGCAGGCTGCGTCACTGAAGGCATTTGAACCTCCAGTGGGTAATGCAAGACCAGGCCCTGAAGCAGACTGGGCACTGGCATGGAGGGATGCAGACAGCGACCCGCTAAGTCTTTTCTGTCCCTAATGTTGCTTTCTCGTGCTCAGCTTGCTTGTTTGTTTGCCCTGCTTCCTCCTTCCACGCGCGGTGATGCAGAACCTACCAGCAAAGTCATTTCTTTGCATTTTGTTTTCTTTTTTCTGTCTTCTCCCCCCCTTTGCAAGTAGGAAAACTAAGTTTTATTTCAGGCTTGAGTGGTGAATAGTTCAAGGGAAGGAGCTACAGGAGAGTTGCCTGGTGAAGTGCATTAGTTCAAGCTGGTTACTTCATTTAACAGAGCAGGTGGAAGATTAAAGCTTAAATACCTGGGGTTGGGTCCTTCCTTCCATCCTGATTCTTTGTATCCACTTTCTTCCTTCGAGGAATAAAAGACCAAGATACTTCAGCCCTGTCTTGTTGTTTTGGTCAGGGTTGCCCACAGTGACTGGCTTCATCTCCAGAAGCCAGGATCTGATGTGATCTCTGATGGACAGTCAGGGCCATTCAGCGGGATCTTCTAGCCTGGAAAGTCACCCAAAGTTTCCCTTGCATCTCTCCCTATCTGACCTCTCCAGATCCCCACTTTTCCCTACCTACAAGTGGGCCATTTCGGGTTTGATGCAGCTGTGAGTGGGAAGCCGGCAAACGCCCTCGGTTTCAAAGCCGGGAGAGAGGGTCTAGCCAGGGGAGTGCGCAGGCTGGCTTTAATGATGAAGAAAAGCACAGAGCAATTTAGTTCTGCTGCTTCGTGCTGAAGGCATTTATTTCTGGGAAGGCTGCTGGTGTCTCACACCTGAGCTAGGAGAAAATTTAAAAGGGCTCAGATTAAGATCTTCCTTCCACTGAAATCCGGGGGCGTAAATCCCATTGACAGAAGTGTCACAGGAGTAAAGAAAGCCTTTTGGGCCCAATCCTGGAGAGAATTAGGCTCAGTAATAACTTCCGCTGGTCACCGAGCCATTCGTTCTGTCACCAGCTTTGCTAAATGAAATGTCTGAGTGTTTGCAGAATCGAGGCTCTGCGTGGTGGGGTGTAAAAATAGTCCTTTCTCTTCCTCTGAGAAAGTAGCAGACCGCAATTTAGCACCCTTTTGAAGCTTCTTTCCTTTCCTTGTTTCATTGCGCCACATTTTGTACCTTAATCTTTCCGGTTCTGATGCAAAAATATGTGGCTTGGCTTTCTGGTGTTATAGTCACGAGACTTTGCAGGATCTCTGCTTTTACTAGCGGGGGAAACGGTGAAGGAACCGGGGATCAGCTTCTGCAAATGGCTTTGCTTTATAATGTTCAGTGCCGCGTGTGTGCATTCAGCTGTAAAGTGTATGAGGCGATGTATGACTGTTTAAAAGAATCCTGAATTTTCACTGACCGAAAGGGCTGGCACGTTTCAAAGTGAAAGCTGAAATAACGATAATCTGACTGTGGGATCTGGCATTGCTCCATGCTGTTTTTCTTTCCTTTTTAACTTCACTGTGATTGTTCACTCGTGTGTCCCTGAAAAGATTTTAATAGCAATTCTGGTTTGATCAGTCCCAACAAAAAGTTCAGTGTTGTAAAACGATCCCAGCCAGGTGTGTGAATTGCTGTTGTAAATTTGCTGCATAATCCGTGCCTGGAGAAAGAGCGAGATTGGGAAGTAATACCTGCTAACATGCCATCAAACCACTCTGCGATCCTGCCTGCTGCAGTGGCCAGTGCCTTGTGCATCGGGGAGAAGCAATATATTTGCTTATCCTTGGTTTAAAGCCAGAGCCACTCCGCCAGTTTCCGATGAGTTGCTTCAGCTTTGCCCTGGCTGAACTGAGAGACGAATCGGGCCCACGGACCCCGAGACGTGAACAGCTTACAAGCGCGAGTGAGATGCGGGTAATTCAAATTGCTCTGCAAATTCCACTCCCCGTCAGATTAAAAGATTGCTCTGGGTTAGCCACATCTACGAGTGTGACATCATCCATGTGTTGGGGGGGAAAGCCTGATTCTGATGCAGTCAGGGCAGTTGCACACTAGATCTAAAATCGTGCTCTACATTTTTCCTTTGCCCAGACTGAAAGTAGCTGAGTTAGCCTGACCTGCATGGAGGTCACTTCGCCAGCTCCTGACCCTTTTTCTTTCTGTCATGGGTTTATCATGGGGTGATGAAAATGCAGCTAAAGAAATCAATATTTCTGAAGCTGCACTGCTGCATTGACTGTCATTAGAAATGCCAGCACTCCGTACTAATGCCTACACATATGCAGTGAAGTTAACTTCATTTCATTACAGAGCTGCTACATAATACGTAGAACCCTTGGCTTTTGCTGACTGTGCTGTAAAGAGACCCCTAATACTTAAAATCCATGTCTTCTGCTGACTGTTACAAAAAGACCCCCCCAATAGGTATGGTGTTAATAAGAGATGTATAGCTGAATTTGTGTAGTTTATACGTGCATCTTTCTAAGCTAATCAAATGTCCTGTTTCCCAGAAATACAATTTTGTAATATGGGCAGCCTATGCCCCTGTGTGCAGGCACTGAATTCCCATTTGTACTGGGGAAATACAAGCTTGTGGTTAGACCTAGGTAATGTTAAATGCAGATTAAAGTAGTAAGGAGGGGATGAATGAATCTGATTATCCTCTTAACAGTATGGTACTGCAGTCCACCCAGCACTCGAGCTCTGGTTTTCAAACGGTAGCCATCTGCCTCCAGTGGCTGTGAACACAACACGAAAATACTCAAATAAGCATGAAGCTGGGGCTTGCTAGGTGCTCCCTCTCTCACAGGAAATGCAGGGTGCTCCTTCTCTCATGAACTGGCCTGGAGATGACTAAATTACAGTTTATTATTGTGCTGGGTACCACTAGTATCTGTAGTCAGATGGGAGCATGGACAGAGCACCTTGGCTAGCACCCGGGCTGGACAGCTGTGTGTATTTGCAATGCGTGTGTGTGTGTTTCTTTATACAAGGGTGTAGGTTATAGCTGTGTTGGTCTAAGGACATGGGCAGACAAGGTTCCTTGGGTGAATTTGATATCTTTTATTAGACCAATAAAAGATATCAAATTCACCCAAAGAACCTTGTCTTTCTTTTATACGATTGTTTTTACACGCCATATGTCAATTGTACCTCTTTTGGAAGCCACATTCGGGGTGCAACAACCATGCAGATACGCTCCAGGTGACTTTGCCTCGACTTTTTCTTTTGCTCGGAGTACAAACTCCGTGAATCAAGATGATAATAGTATTAGATTTAGGGTCACGTTTGTTGCTTCTACCAATTCATGCCAGCGTATGACTCCACGGACTACTCCTTGGATGGATATATGGTCTGTGTTTCTGTAGTATCTGAGTGCCTCACAGTCCTTCTTGAGCGGCGAGAGGTCATTAGTCAGGCAGAAGGCAGGGTAGAATGGCACCCTATGGGCTAAGTGGATTTAAAACAGGATGGTTTTCTTTTTTTGTTTTGTTTTTGCATTTTACAGGCTGGACCTGGGGCATGGGGTAGGCTAAATGACTTGGCCAAAGTGCTCTTGGATGCTTGCTTGTGCAAGGGTTTTGTATCGGGGTTTCTTGAAGTTCAGTTTAGTTTCCGCCTCTCCAAAGTGGAGGGAAAAGGAACAGTGTGGGCAATAAGTACATGCATAGAAAAGGGCTGTTGTGCTGGGGTCTGGAGACTTTCAGTGCAAGGCTACAGGTCCAGATCTAGCCCATCAAAGATGTATTTTGACCCAGCTTCGTGACTAGTGAAAGGCTGTTGGTGGCACATGCAAACCTTCGACTTCACCCACGAAAATGTTCTTCGACCCGTGCCTCGTGCTGGTTCTGTGTCCCTCGGGGCGTGCACGCCACGCTGTGGTGTTAGAGAGCGGTTACGCTGTAAGGCACCCTCTACAGTTTCCTCCCGTTTCGTTCCACAAAGAGGCACAGCAGGACGTTCCTTGGTGCCAGTCAAGAAAGCCCTATTGACTTCATTGAAACTGTGCTGGTTAACGCCAGCTGACCGGTTCCAATGATAACGTGGAAGGAACTATTGCTCTGGCTTCATTTACCGGGCAGATTTTCTCATAGGGAGAGGAAAAAAGGCTGCTACAATTGCAATCAACTGGATCTCCTGAGGAAGGAGGCCAGGTACTGAACAGCTCAAAAAGACCATGTGCTCTTGGTCCTTCCTGCATCTCGGCTGAAGAAATGTAGATAAGTTTGTCACGTCCACTGCTGAGTGCGATCTGTGGCTCCCGTTCAAGAATGGAGGCATTACTTATTTGCATACAACAGCCTTCAGCTTCTTGTGTGAAGAGTGCCAGGCTCAAGCCCAGTTTACAAACCCAGTGGGTTTGATCCTGCCCCCGGGCCAGTTTCAAGCTGCTGTAACTCCACTGCTTCGAGGAAAATTGCTCTGAGCTTGTGCTGACACGAAGGAATTTGGAAGGGGGACCTGGTGTGTTTGCCTGAAAAATAAAGGGAGTGCGGTAGATGCAGGCAGGTAAGCAAAGTGCATTTTGAAGCCTTATTCAAGTTCTATCTGATGAGCTACAGAGAGGTTTTTCCTGCAAAGGAAACCTCTGTGTAAGCACCAACAAGACATTCCCCTCTCCCGCCCCTCCTTCAGGAAGTATGAAACGATTGCACAAGAAATCTTCAGGCACATATTTAAAAAAAAAAACCAGGGATGAAAGGGGTGAACGAGGTCACCGCCGCATCCACTCTGTAGTTATCCAAACATGCCCATACGTAGGTTTAGTGGAGGGGTGTCTTTCACTCTTAACTACATCTGTCATCTCTGTGCACTCAGAGAAGCGCGCAGTGCTTGCAACTCCGTGTTTAAGTGGTGCTGGGAGTGCCACGTCCTTCTGAAAATGAGGTCCCAGGTGATTTTGCAGAAGAAGCAGGATCTGACCCCCGGGAGCTGCGGGTGGAGAGGGCAGTAAGGGTCAAGCTGGGTCCCAGCTGAACTGCAAGCAGCTTGCTTGGTTTCAGGGAGTACAGTTTGTGCTCTGGAAGTCTGTTTGCAGCTTAGCTGTCTTGCTGTCATCACCCTCTTTTGTCTGCAACCTGCAGACGGTTCACACGGTTTGCTGCCCGACCGTCACAGATTCCTTCCATGTCCTGGGATGAATCATCTCGGTGTGTCAGGTTCCCATTTTGCATAAGGAGAGTAATACGGACCACTCGGGGCAATTGGGTTTATTAGTATTCAGAAGGTGCTTTGGTGCTTGGTTCATCCATCAGCTGCTCCAAGAACATTACTAGAAATCCCCACCTCACCCTTTCAGTCCCTTAGCTATACAGCATTGTAACTGGTCAGTGCTGTGTGATTTATGCTATCTAAAACCCTCTAGGATATTATTAAGAAGGCATTAGGGTTTCCATTACTGAAACCGTAGCTTGATTAGATATGTCAGCTGACTGTTTTCTTTGTTGCCCATTATGTTCAAACTGCTTAGACTTGTAAATAAATCCTAATGATGGAAAAGATGTCAGAACACGGAGAACGATTACGTTTTGATAGTTGCCAGCCTGTGCTGACATGAATGGCCAGCCTGGATGCCTGAAGAAATAGCAGTCCCTTTTGTGATGTGAAAATGTGGACAGCAATACCATGAGACTGCATGCCGTGCTGCTGGCATTCATTCCTCCTGGGTCTAATTCATTTCTGTTGGTGCAAAAGTTTTTGCAAGAGAAAGTTAAAGCAAGGGGCACTGCAAGCAGGTAATGGCATACAAGACAGTGGCAGAGATAAGGACCGAGACCTTGTAATGATGGAGAAGCTTGTGTGTCCCATTGCTCCTCAGAGCTATGTCGTCCAGTCTTGCACTTCTGGCAGCGTCACCCATGGCCAACATGATGATGTGGTCCGTACTGATGAGGGGGCACAGCTGGCATCTGAGCTTGTTGCAAGGCCTCGTTTGAGATTGGGAGCCTGGCTGTAAGCCATGTCCTGCATGACTACCTTGAGGTGGTCCTCCTTTTCATTAACGATGTATCTAAGCCAGGCCAGAGGGGCAGTGCCTGGTCTGTCCATAGACCGGATCTGGCCACTGGTCTTGATCTGGTATCTGGGGCAGGTGTGGAGGTTCACACATCTGGCTGTGTGGAGGTTGCCCTGATCCAGCCGTGTGGGTGAAGGGGGCTTGGCCCAACTCAAACGTGGTCCTGTGGGGAGGAAGGAGAGATGGTCCAGCCCTTGCAGAGGGAAGAAGGTATAGCCTGGCCCCAGGGGAAAGGGAACATGGCCCCAGTCAGGCTGTGCAGCTCTGACCGGCAGCATGGGGTTTGGGGATCTGGTAGCAGGGAGGCTGGTGGTACATGAGTGTATACATATGCATGTGTGTGTGCATGCACATGTGTGTGCCGTATTAGCTGCCACTGCTCCTCCACTGACAAATTTCCTGGCTTGTGGGCTGGATGCCATGGCTCTGCAGGCCACGTTCGGCCCTTGGACTGAAGATGGAGCATCCCTCGTCTGAGGTGCTCAAACTGGGAGCTGTAGGTGACAGCCAGAGAGGACTTCATGCCCCAGTCCTGGGGTTGCTGTGGTGTCAGGTTGGAGTGAGGTCTGAGCCTGGTTTTGTTTATTGGAGAAGCTGCCATTTGGGGACTGTTATAATTGTAGGACTCCTTGCTCCAAATCCTTAAGTTTTGCAGCCTGGTAGGTGGGATCAGAGGTGATATGGTTGCAGTGTAGTCTCCAAGATGCCACCTTGCCTTACCTGACTTCAGACTAACATGGCTAGGATGGTTTAGAGAGGGACAGTCCTGCCTCGAGCAGGGGATGGGACCAGATGACCTCCCGAGGTCCCTTCCAGCCCTGCTTTCCTATGATTCTGTATTGGGAGTCGTTTCCCTGAAATCACTGTCATTGCATGGTAAAAGGGGAGGGCAGGAGAGATTGTAGTCCTGTTCTGTAACTTTTAGGCTGGAGGTTTGTACTTTGGAGGTGTCATTCAGGTACAGGAAACTGCATGTGCATGCACGCGTGTGCATGTGCATGTTTGGGTACGTGGCTTTGTGTGTCTGGCTGTTCTGGGCTGGTTACAGCTTGAATACACGTGCACATTAGTGCCACTCTGGTGGCATATTAGTTTTAAGTTGCATTTGTACCGTATCTGCCTGCTGTATTTCCCGGACCCAGGGGTATTCTGGCCCATGTGAGTATGGTAACCCGCATGCACACTGTGCGAGGAAAAACACACGGTCAACCCACACCTTTACTGCAAACCTCACTAAATCATGTCATTAATCATAATGCATGCTCCAGAGTGTGAACGACCTGTCCATTTTCACCGTATGTGTTTCTGAGAGAGAGGTTTGTCTGCATTGTTTGCATTCGCACTCAATGGCCTGAATCAAATCAGAATTTTTTTTCCCCCAGCACATTCCATAAAATAATGAAAGACAGACACGGCGACTGTAATTCCGCTTTGATGGCAAATTCCTGGGAACTTCTTGAATAGCTGCGTGGGAAAAGGAAGTCTCACAAAGTTGCTATCATATTGCAGGTTAAGACTTTATAGAGCTACACCACTTTGAGACTGACTTTTTGTGCAAGGTCAGAATTAAACCTTATACATTCCCCTCTTCTCCTCTGGACTGAATATATAATGTCAGCTCTTCAGTTAGTGGGAATCGGCATAGTCCCAGAAGCCAATAAAAATATACCAGTTAACATTGGCTTATGCTTTGGCTGCTGCTTTGCAAAGTTTGGGTTGCAAGCGGGATGCTCTTCTCGCTGCTTATCATTTTATAATGGTAACAATGATATAATTTCATTAGCTTCAAAGGAGTTATTACTTCTGATAGTTACATGTGTAATTGAGTAGAAAATCAGCCCATAAATGTATTAATCTTTGCACATTTAAAATTTTACCTAGAAGGAATAAATCTGTTAACACCCATTGATTTTTATGGAGCTAAAATTAACAAGAATGTTGCATCTTGCTGTAAAACCAAAATCTGGAGGATATCCTTTTTCAACTATGCTTTTTCACAGTACTCACCTTTATTCTGTGTTTTAACACGCACCTTTTTTCAGGCCTGGTGGGTCGGTATCGTCACAACCAACAGTCTTACGGACTTGCTGCTTCTGTAAGATCGTTATCATGACCCTCGAAAAGGTCAGCATGATTTAGCCATCCTAGGAATTGCATTCACCTGTTGCAACAAAATTAAAGTTACAAAATACTCAAGTCAGGAAATATCAAAAGTTAAGATTGCCCAAACATCCGTAACCTTGTCTCATCAAAGATGCACATTATATTTATTTTAATTCGATGCTCATATATAGAAATATGTAATATTTATAATATTTTTAACTGAAAAAATGCATATATACTTTCCCACCAGGCTTATTCACCAAAGAGTGGCCAAAAATAGATGTACATCTACTCTCATTGCTTGAAAATGCATGAAATATTTTGGTGCAGATTAAAAAAAAAAACCAACAAATCCATTCCCAGGCTCAGGAAAAATTGTGATGCCATAAAATAAGACAAAAAAAGACATGAGCATCTGACGACGACCATTTCAAATAGGGGGGCAGAATTCTGCAATTTTGATTGCAAAGTATTCAGCTGGGAGGAATATACGTTAGCAAGAGCTTCTATATTTTATCTCCTTCTCTGCCCCATCCCACCACTGAATAGACCAAATCCAGCCCAGTGTCTCCATCAAAACTCTACTCACCCAGGAGTGGAAGTTGCTGGTAATGAAGGATTGAATTGGGTCTAGTGCCCTTACCCTGCATACCCAGTGCTCAGCCTTCGGCTGGGGCCAGTGTTTGCTCGATGGAGCTGGGGTTGCTGAAAAGCTCCAAAATATCAGTGGTTCCTGGAAAGGTGTCTATGAGGGGGCTCTACCAAGCAGGGACCCTTCCCATTTTGGAAACTCAAAACCTCCCTAGTTTACGGATTATGGGGCTGGCGTAGTACCCAGAAATGATAGCTCTGGGAGATCCACAATGATAGGAAAATCCCCACTTGGGCGAAGTATAGACCATCAAAAAGCCCAAGGTTGAATCCGTTCAGTCTTCTCAGGTTAATCTAAGCTGCGTAGATTGAATTGATAAACAAGTGACTAGACATTCATTTTTGATTCTGGAAATGCAGCACATGCCTGCAGTGGCCCAGGCCAGAGGCCGGGTGGTGCTAGAGCACACCTCCCTGCTCCTCTGGAGCAGATGGCTTGAGCCAAAGCTAGCAAGGGGGAAGTTTGTGGGTGAGGTGCAAAGCATCCTGGGATGCTGAGGGACTAGGAGTTAACTTGAATCTGGAGGGGATACAGGACAGAAGTTCAATAAACCAATTTAACCTAAATCAGTTAAGTCTGCTACTACTAGGTTTAACTGAAACGGGTTCCGGCCATTTTGAAAGTGGTTTTTGTGCACTGAACTTCTGTTGTGTTACAAGTGATCAGGAACTGGTTTAAATCTGTATTAGTTTATGTGTAACGTCTGTCCTTAGTCCTGGGGAGAGTCAGCTGCTTTTTTCTACCTATTTGCGACACCCAGCACAGCAGGGAAAGAGTGTCAAATTAAAGCCACATACTGCATTTTCTGTCCGACTCCTGGCCAACATACTGTATTTTGTCACTTTTATAACACACACCTGAATATAGCATGCACCCAATTCTTAGCAGGCCCAGGGAAGGAAAAAACAGAGTACAGGTAAATACCGGCGGTCTGGGCTCATCATGGCTGGGTCCACACACCTGGGGTGGGGGCCTGATCCAGGCTGTGTGGTGCAGTGGGGCCCAGTCCGGCACAGTGGTGCTGGGGCTGCACAGCGCAATAGGACACCATCCAACACGCTGGCATTGGGGTGGTTTTTCTGGTCCAACCCTGTGCCCTGACTCCAGAGCTGTGTGCGGTCCTGGATTCAGACCTCTCACTGGCTCTGGTCCTGCATACAGGGTTGGACCCCGTGTGCCAAGGCCGGCTGCAGGCCAGTCCCATGCACTGTCCTGATCCAATGTGCAGCTGGGGGTTAGGGGCTCCCCATAGGTCTGAAAATTTGTCATCAAGATTGGAGTGGGGAGAGGGGCAGGGAGCAGTGGAAGCGTCAACTGTTGTGGCTTCCAGAGCTGCAGCAATTAATGCTGCCATAACTTTGCTCCTCCTCCTCTCCCCAATTTCTGGGCCCAGGGGTGTCCTTTTCCTCACTTTAAATGTGCACCCCAATATTGCCCAACTGATTTTGAGAAAACACGAGCCTCTCCACTGTTTGGGTTGGCCTTCATAATAGCTCCTGCATCCTAAGGCCTCTTAGACCCACACAAGGGCAGTATGTTCCCTTTGTTGGTTGGAAGCATCAGGAGCCTGAACACGCCTGTCGAGACCACTCCCGGTTGTGCAGGCCCCTGATAGCAGGCCTAAAATCATCGGGAGAATCGCTAATGTGCTTAAGTGTCACCTGCTGCATTTTTTTTAGGCCTGACACCAAACAGTGTGGCCGTGCTGCATCTTGGCTATGTTATCTCCAACGGTCTGTCTAGATACGTTAGCTGTCTCCTTGCATCTAAGTCCATTTCTGTAATGACCTCTCCAAAGTCTTTTTCTCTGTTGGTTTGATGGGTTGTTCTTCCTTTTTGCAGGTAGAAGCTTAGATTTCAGAATATCTCTCAGCAAGGCTATTGTCTTTCGGCTTTCTCTGCATCAGAGACGGGGCATGCCGTGCCACGTGCCTGCATCGTTGCTTGTTTCCAGTTGACCCCTCGTTCCAGCAGTGAAATGTGTGTTTCGGCAGCAGATGCATTAGAGCTTGTCTGCGGTCTCCCGCTTTACAATATGTGGTTCTTAGGTAAGCAAAGATCTTGGTAGCCTTGGCCACGGCTGTTCCCTAGGATGCTGAGGTCAGGTCTTTTACTCATAGTAAATTGGTGAGGATGCATTGAAGCCCATGATCTATCATTTTGCACCAGCTTGAGGGTCAGGCTTGTGTCAATGCAGGGATACCAAACTCATCCTTCCTACATCTAGACACCCCAGTGAGATGGGGCCTACAGACCATACATTTGACAGCCCTGTATTATCATTCTGGGTACCATTTTTGCCATCATCAAGTGGCATAAGCCATTCATTGTAAAGCTGGGTCCATTCTGGGGATAAGAAATCTCCAGGGAACAAGTAGGTGCTGAAAGAAGTGATGCTGGCAACTCAAGTGGTGCTATTCCTTTCGAATCAAACATGACCCCTGGTTGAAGGCATATTATCATTCTGGAGGGGCTGTCTTCTAGATGAGACAGACAACTGAAGCACTGGCCATTTTTGGCTATGCATCAGTAGCAAAAAGATTAAAAGCCAGCCCAAGGCTTTATTGATACAACACCTTCCAGAAGGACTAAATCCACTTGAGGAAATGTGACTTTAGGGAAAAAAAAAAATGATTGACCTGTGGATGGCAGCCCTCTGAGGGGGTGAAGCTGCAGGCAATGCACAGGAATTGATGAACTTCCTGGGAAGACAAGTGCAGAAAGGAAAATAATTGGCAGGAGAGAAGGACTGAGGTCAGCGGTAGTTCGAAGAAGAGAGGATGCTTGCAGAATCTGCAAGCAAGTGGACGTAGCAGGGGATTGGCTTTGTAGGACATTAGACAGCTTGATAAGATTTATGGACGTGTCCAGGAGGTGCCGGGCTTTGTAGACAGTGGTGCTGTTTGCTCTGGATGTGAAGAGGAATCCCCTTCCAGCAGGGCTACGCTGAGCATGAAGGTCATTCCTCTGACCGTATCTATTGATATCCGCCCCAGGACCGGTCGTGTTGGACCCGATCGTGACCTGCAACTGAGTGCTGTTGGCTGTAGTTTAGGCCAGGAGGATCAATGGCTTTAAGAGATCTTTTAGGGGGCTCTCTTGCTCATGGGACCCTCCAAGTGCAGATTGGTGCTAAAAGAAGCTTTCTGGACCTGACTCTGCCCGCTTTAAAGCCAGCTTTGCTCTGAAGAACCAGGTCCGATGAATGCGAGATAAGTGAATAGGCCTGTGTTTGCATTGCGTTGTGGGTAACGAGACAGCCATTCACTTGCACTGTTGCCGAGTGTCGTCTTTTCTATGCAAATCGAACAGGGACTCGCTGCGCCTGGGTTTGTCTCCCCCCGGCCTGCCCGGTCACTTCCCCCAGGCACACAGACGAAGCCCGTTCCTGAGTCTCACGCCAGGGGGAAGTTTGCTTTTGCTTTGCTCACTTGTGAAAGGCTGCGCCGTACCAGATGTGATGCAGGAAACTGTTCTTACTTGTCCTTACCCAGCAGGATGCACAACATCTGGGCGCCCGTCTCCTGCATCGGGTCATGTCACCTGTGATTTTTGAAAGGAAACGGCTTGAGGCACAGCAATGCGTGTCTCTTCTCCACCCACGAGAGAAAACAGTGCCTCACTCTTGCATAAAACTTCCCATCAGTAAATCCCCAAAGCGCTTCACAGAGCAGGTCTGTACTGTTATACCCATTTTACACATGCGGAAACTGAGGAACAGATGTTTAGTGACTTGTCCAGGCTGCTGACAGAGCCAAAAAGAGCCTGTTGTGTCAGGTTTGATAGTAGTCTTATGTGGAGTTTAGATTATAGATGGTATAGGATGATTAGGATGATTTGGATGGGGCAATCCTGCCTCAGGCAGGGGGTTGGACTAGATGTGACCTCTGGAGGGCCCTTTCAACCCTACTTCTCTGATTCTAAAAAAATTCCCCCCCAAAACCCAGCTCTTCTGAGTCCTGGGCTCATGTTCAAGCCACTAAGCTATGCTGCCTCCCCGAATTATTTCTAGCTGGTGTCTGCAGTTGGGCTGCCCTAACTGGGGGGTTCCCACCATCACCATGGCCGACAAACAGCAGCTCGGCTCCCCCTTTGTTAGGCCCTTCTGGATGCCTTGTGGGCTTTCAGGATAACCTGCTGCAGCCTACTAAATACAGGTCTCCTCTCAGCTTTGTTCCCAGGATCGTGTCGTGAAATGGGACACGGATGTAGCACCGTGCACAATGTGAAAGAAGGAAGCCAAACTTGTTTCTTATCCAGTCGGATAAGCTTGCCCAGTCGGGAGAAGTTTTTCCCTCTCCTGGTGCCAAAAGCAAAGACTGAGATTGGTAGCAGAAGCCTTGATGCCTTAGCACAGGTCGGGCAGACTGGGTGGAGAGATGCACCTGGCGTCAGAGAGCTCTAGCTGGCATCGGGAAGGCTAGCTCGTGAAACCCCAGGTTGTAGGCTGTAGCCGTGTTGGTCTAAGGGAAAGAGGAGGCTGTGGGCGGTCTCCTCCGGTCCTTGTGGAGCGATGCGGCGGGGCTCGAATCCACGAAGCTGCTCTGGGAGTCCAGCAGGTTGCTTTTGTTGCAGATGCCAGGCGATGCGTGTTCCTGGCACATTTTGAGGGTGCTTTTGGGGTTCTGGGTCCTGTGCTGGGGAGACCCGTAGTTGTGATTTGGGAACAGGCTCGCTTAAATGTCGTAGGACGAGTCTGCTCCTACAACCTGCATGCATGCAATGTGGCACTCTTCCTTTCTGCTGGTGCCCGGGCATCTGGCTCGCTGCTGCTGCAGCTGCAGCTCTCTTCTTTCAGGAAGCAGTCTCTTGCTAGGAGATACAAGGTTGAATCCCTGCTTCTGTGAACCTGTCCAGAGCCACAGCATTACAAGGGGTAGCCTGTACTGTTAATACCAAAGATCTTGGATGGAGAGCAGCCCTGCTTACGCTCCTGTTGCCCCCCCTCCATTGTAGTGCATCCTAGCAGGCTTTTCTTATGGTTTATTTTTCTCCCTTCTAATTGCCGACGGCGAAGATTTAGCGGGATTTTTTTATTGCAAGATAAGAAGAAAAAATAAAAAACAGCACCTGTGCGTTTGACTCCCGCTCTCGTTCTGACTGAGAAGGGATTGGGGACGCAATTCTCGTCATCCCTCTGCGGTGGGCTTCTGGATGCTTGGAGCACTTGCATTTCGTAGTTATTTCCTCTCTGCTAACATGCGTATGGGTGGGGGGGGGGTATAGGTGTAGGTGGGTGGGTGTGTGTGTGTGTGTGTGTGTGTGGGTGGGTGGGTGTGTGTGTAGCTGGAGCGACCCCAGCTGATAGGAATGTGATGCAAGAAAAGTGCCTGTTTATGCCATGGAAAAACCAACAGAGGCCAAGAAACCAGGAGCATCCACCAGAGATGGATACAGGTTCCTAGAAGAAGGCTGAGCACTAAAAGCAGCAGTATGGGGGTTCAACCTTGATTGGAGGGTTCTTGGGTCATTTTTTGGTTCTGAAACGGATCCCTTTGTGTTTAAAGTGGGGTGAGACAGGACCAGGAATAACGACCCCAGGCTGCAGCATGGGGGAATTTAGGCTGGAGATTAGGAGAAACTTTCTGACTGTGAGAGTGGCTGGGCATGGGTGTGGCAGGCCAGTAGGGGGCGCTCCCGTTTTGAGCCGCCCACCTCCCTGCGCCCGACCACCTTCCAGGCTCCGAGTGCCTCCCCTGGGGTGCCTCACG
>JAGPOW010000261.1:260071768-260087453 GCA_030014935.1 Caiman crocodilus | reverse complement strand
AATCCCTGCCCTGAGGGATTCTCCAGCCGCCCCTCAGGCTGGCACAGGGAGAGGTTTTTGGAGAGGGGTCCCCAAGGTGGCAATTCTGCCACAATGGGAACACGCTGCTTAGAGGAGCTGTCAAATCTTCCTCCTCTGGACCTGCAACAGCAGAGCAGACAGACACTTGGCTGGGACGGTTCAGTTGGGAATGACTGGGCTTCAGGCAGGGAGTTGGACTAGATGCCCTTATGGGGCCCCGTCCAGCCTTACTTTCTTGTGCTCCCATGACCTCTGCGTGCTGCACGTGCTAGGCTGAGAGAGAGTAAACCCAGGTTTCCGTTCTCCAGCCCTTCGCTTGTCTTTTTGTTTCGACTCTAGGGACTCGGGGGCAGGATTGTCTCTTTGTATAGGTATGGACAGTCCTACACCCCAGTCAAAATCCCCAGCCTTGGCTGTAGCCAACATCCAGTGCCTCTAAGGAAGGCAGGAAAAACCCCCTGACACACATAACAACAAAAGGGGATGGGGAATCTTTCCTGGACCCAGGTGGCAACCAGCAAAGCCTAGAAGTATGGAAAATACCTATAGCATGGGCATAGCTACCCATGGTATAGGCCTATAGCATGGGCATAGCTACCCATAGGCATAGGCATAGCTACCAGGGGGAAAAACCTGGTAGGGAGAAGAGCTATTTAAGCTAAAAGGCAATGAAGAAACAGGAACAATGGGGATGCACTAGCCATGAATAAAACGTCTGAAATCTATAACCAGCAACGCCAATCTTGAGTAGCATTTTTGGAGTGTGGTGAACAAAATCCTGACTAGTTTAACATGGAGCTTGCGAGGTTTTTGAGCAGCATTATATGGTGTGATTCCCTGTAACAGGATATATTAGGCTCAGTGGCTTAAGAGGTCCCTTCAAGCCCTGTGCTCCTATATGAAGGATCGGTGGCTGTGTTAATTAGTTTGTTGCCGATGATCATGTCCAGCTTATGACTTAGCACTTCTCCAGAATGATGCCCTGCCTTCCGGCTGAAAGGGAGAGCTTCCCGGACCAAAACGGCTTCATAGCCTGGGTTAAATTGATCCTTGTAGAGGGGGGGTATAAGCCCACTGTAGGCATGAACCAAGACTGAGAAGGGACTAATTAGTGCAAAGGTATTGATCTGACCCCTGAGGGCAGGTTTCACTCGGACGGTCCACGCGCAGAATTACGGTTTTTGCTGTAAATGGGTAAAATGGGGGGGGCGGGGATGCTGAAGGTTGAGTAGAGGGCAGACTGGGGCTAGGAGATGTAGGACTTCACATTTAAGCTCCTTCATCTCATACTGATGCACAAGGCTATGGAGAGATCAGAGGAAGGAAAGTGAGGGCTGGCTGGAAATGTTTCTTTGTGGCTGCTGTGAAATCAGTTTTCTAAGAGGAAGTGTTGATCTTGCTGGGTTTTGTTTTGGACGTTGTCAGGAAACTGTACCGGTTTGAGCTGCTGGAGTCTGGTAGGGACTGCACTTGCGTGCCTCTTGCCCCCCCGCCCCGTTCATCCATGATGGCCCGGGCTCCCCTGACACTCTGCAATGACACGGAGAGATGTCTCAACCCTTCCCAATGCCAGTTGTTTAAAACGTTTTGGTTTCAGCCTTTGGATTTGGATGGAAATACATACAGAATTAGCTGATGTTCCCCGGGAGGGAAACTCTGCTTCTTGCCGCACCTCCGCTGGATGAGGTCAAAGTCACTGGCCCAAGAGAAGATCTTAGTGGCAGCATTTTTCTCAGTCACCGTTTGCTCTGACTGTGTGTGTCACCGCCACAATTGCCCCACCCGTATCCCGTAGGACATCACCTCTGGAGCTCAGAATAGTAAACAGATTTTTACACCATTTGTTCCCCAAGGAGGCTGGCCTTTGAATGGATCATCAGGCCTTTTGGAGGTGCTCGTTACATTCGTGTTGGCCTAAGCACCTAGGCAGACAAGGTTTTTTGGGGGAAATGGGGTATCTTTTATTAAGGCATTTGACCAGGACTTGCCATCTCGCCTGCACAGACTTGCAGCAGTTGTACCAGGCAAGCACTGTGGCCTGGTTCATACCACAGCCTTCCACGAATAAGACCTTGCACTGTGCACCATAACCAGGGTCATGGACGGATGCTGTTTCCTTGAATCCAGTGGGTAGGTGTGTGTCGACCTGCTGTTTTCTAAACTTATTCCCCCTTCTCTAGTCACTCTTTGATAACACTGAGTACAAATGCTTACACCAGTGTCCAGCCACCTCTGGCCCTTGTGTCTTTGGGGCACTAATGTCACCAGTGTCTCGTTCAGACTCCAGTGAATATATAGGCAAGGGGTGTGCAGGACTCTGGAGGCGCACTGTTTTTTATCAGGTGAATCGGTCTTGTTGGCATTGTGATTGGTGCTGGGAAGGGCTGGGGCAAGATGTTGTCATAAGAAGCTACCTGTCTGCAGAAAGTCAGTGCTCTTTCTCTCCAGTGTCAATCTGACGCCTGGAGCATCTTAAGGTGTTCCCTGAGTACAGACAGCAATGATGATGAATCTCTTTGCTTTTCTCTGAGCCCGCTGAGGAGGGATGTGTGTGTGTAATGCATGCTAAGACGTGGAGCAGATGTGTACTTGTATGGGAGTGAGAATACTATTGCAGGAACGTCTGGGCGAGGAGGAGAGCTTTGCATTTGGCTCCAGCTGTGTCAATCGTCGTTCATCTGTCACCACCCAGATGTTTCTCCTGCTGAGGGTCCCAGCTGCTGGGTCTTCCCATACTGGCTAAAAGTCTTGTTTCAGAAGAATGCAGCTTCTCTGCGAGGTATTGGAGAGAGGCGTGAGCCTCAGTAGTCTGAAGGCAGACAGAAGGCAGGGTAGATTTGTTCTTTACAGAGTAACTAAATGGGAGATGCATAGCATAAGTTTTCACAAGGCCACGCTCGCTTCATTAGATGCTGTGAAAGGACATGCATAAAGAAGTGCACCTTCATGCTTGGCAGCACCAAGCTGGCCAGCACCACGAAGGAAAGGGACCTGAGGGTTATAACAGACCACAGTGTGAATGAGCCAGCAGTGCGATGCTGTAGCCAGCAGGGCAAATAATACCCTGGCGTGCATCAATCGATGCATCGCCAGCAAAACCAAGGAGGTGACTCTTCTGCTCTGCTCTGCTCTGCTCTGCTCTGCTCAGCACTGGTGAGACCGCAGGTGGATACTGCATCCAGCTCTGGGCACCGCGCTTTAACAAGGATGTGGACAAGCTTGAGAGAGGCCAAAGAGCCACCCATATGATTAAAGTCTTAAAATGCAGCCGTACAAGGAAAGGCTGAGGGATCTGGGACTCTTCAACCTGAAAAAAAGAAGGCTGAGAGGGACCTGTTAGTAGCTTACCATTGCACTAGGGGAGTACATCAAGGGCTCGGTGAGCAACTGTTCACCAGGGCACCCGAGAGGAAAGCCAGGAGTAACGACCACTAACTCCTGGAAGATTGATTCAGGCTCAACATTAGGAAAAACTTCATCACAGTCAGGGCGTCTAGACTGGAATAAGCTCCCTGCAGAGGTGGTGCGATCGCCACCTGGAAATCTTCAAGAGGAGGCTGGACGGTCACCTTGCTGGGGCACTTGACCCCCAGTTACCTTTCCTGCCCCGATGATCTCCCAGGGTCCCTTCCGGCCTTGCAATCTATAAATCTCCGGAGGTAAAGGGGTCAGAAAAGCTAACTTCTATTTAGACCGATCTTAACGTGATGCAGTCTGTGGAAGACTTTGTGTTCTGCAGTTTCCCACTCCAATTCATTTTTAAGGCCTTGTTGTCTAAGAAGAGCTACCTTGAGCAGGGGTGACTGGTGCCTCCTGAGTCTTAGGGGACACAATTTGTGGGTGGGCCCCGGTGCAGGCCAAAAGCCCCATATCCACTCGTGTACTTCTGTGCCGTGGCTTCCTGCCCCTCCTCCCCCAAACACGCTATGGGTTCGCATGGCCAAAAAAACTGCCCCATCCCGAGCGGTGTCACGTTGGGGGCCAATCTCGGGAGGGGTACATAGCCCCCCCACCAGTCACCTGTGACCTTGAGATCATCAGTGGACTGTCCAGGAAGGTTGAAGTATTGTGCCATGGGCTTGCGCGTCTTTCTGGACTTGATGTAAGATCTGCAGTCCTGTAGTCTTTCACGCAGCGATGGCAGAGGGGCACGGTACACGGGTGACGGCGTATATGGCAGGGATATCGCCGCAGGTCGACAAAGCTCAGATGTTACGTATAACCCGTGTTGTTTTGTCCAGTGATGACGTCGTTTGTATGGACGAGGGGACACAGCTGGCAGGTGGGTCGTTTGCAAGGCCGGACGCCTCGGTGAGAATGGGACTCGGGTAGCCTCTTGCTGGAGAGACGTTGTTTGAGTTGTGAGACGGGACAGGTTTGTCTTCTGTGCCTACCTTGAGAGAGCTTTTGTCCAGGAAGAAGAAGTGATCATTTTCAGGGATCTTTGTCTTTAGCGCTCCCGGAAATCTGTGTCCACACAGGTGTCGCTGCAGAGACGAGTGAATCGGATCAGTGTTCCTACCGACCTGTACTGAACAGGTGAACTCTGGGTCAGGTAACCCTTCTGTTTATCGAAAAGGAAAAAAGAAAAGTCTTCCTCCTTCCCATCATGTTGGTAGAAGGAAACTCCCAAATGTCTTGAAGCTATGCCAAAGTAAATATATACTGGCAACCACCAATCCTCTGGATCACGTTGTACATGTCAGAGGTCAAGTTTGGTGCCTGACAAACCCACTTCTGGCTGAGAAGTCCAATTTGAGAGTGAGGCAGCTTGCTACCATTTATTATTATAACATAAATATGATGTGTATTCTAAAATAAATATTATTATAAAATACTTATAATCCCTACTTAAAGGACTTGCCTGTAGAGCATTTTGTATTTCCACTTTCTCTTTCCAACCTCTTTAAATCTGCAGGTACAGAAAGAAAAACCATGCTTCTGAGTCCTATCTGACGATGCTTTTATTGACAAACCAGCTGTAATGGAGCTGAGGACCAAGTTATAGGCAAACTAGACTCGGCACTTTCCAGCTGGTCCTTGCTTTTCTATTAAAATGTTTTAGAATAAAAAGTAGCTTTGCCATTTTCAAACTTTTTAAAAAAAAAAACAGTTGTCGTGGAACAGTTTTTCTTATTTGGAAACTCTAGGGTCTTTTTAAGGAAAACCCGCTGAAAAAAATACTCAGCTCACCAAATGTATTTGTTCAATTAAGAAATGGAAAATTTCCTCGTGCACTTTTTGGGGGGAAAGTAGGAACAGAAATACTTTTGTCTTTATTGCCTAGAAAATACTTACCTTTTCTTTTTTTAAAAAAATGGGCTCTGCCTCATCCTCTTTGCATAACTCTGCAAACAATCAGTGCTACGGGGTAGTTAGGTTGGTACTTCTATTCCCACTTTACAGGCTGAAAGACTGCGTTGCAGGGACAAGCGACCTAATCAAAAACACAACTGGCAGCGAATCGGATCTTCCCTTGTGAAGTGGCCAGAGTGCAGGGCATGTATAGGTGACCCTGCGTGCTTTGTACTAATACCGGAGCGCGCTCCGTAGCATGTGTCAGGTGCTGTAAGTCTCTCCGAAAGCTGCCTCTTTTCAATTTGTGGGGCACCTGCATCATACTTATTCAAAGCATGTGGCAAGCCTGCATCCCTGTCTCATTGGGCAGCAGAGGGTGTTTAAAAACTGTGTTCTAATATAGGCAATAAAAGATCTGCTTTAGGACACATAGTAAAAGTAAATTGAATTGTTACTTTTGAAACTCTTTAAGTGTTTTTGGGGTGGTGGGGTTAATTTTGCTATGGGTCTTTAAAAGCTACAAGGCTGAAACACCCAGGCTTTAAAAACGGTGTGCTTTTGGGGGATAGGCTGAGGGTCTACACCTCTACACCCTCCCTTAAAGAATGACATCTGTAAGAATGTGTTTCTAATAAGTTTTATTTTCATCAGCCTCTGTACCAAGTTTACACCTTTTGCTGGTTTTATACTATATCCTGGCTACACTGTTCTCTGGAGCAGGAATTTATAGTTTCTTGTTCCAATTAAACGCTCAATGTAGGGTACCAGAGGTTTATCCTCCTCAGGAATAACAGCATGTAAAGCAGCACGCAGGTCTCCAGCCAGATGAATATGCTTTATAATTGCCATGCCCTGAGCTAAATGTTTCTCAGTGAGGCATAGATGATCCATAAAGTACCCTAATGTCATTACAGGATTTAGAGTACTCTCCATGCACAGTTCAGTACAAAGTTCCCGAATTGTCTGGTTTATGTCCTCATCTGTCCTGTCCAGACATTCCTGGCTTCCTTGACCCGGTGCGTTTAGGAGGTAACTGCTGCAGGCTTCAAGAAGTCTCTCTCTCTCAAACAATATTTCACTATTGCATAACAGCAAACCCGTACGAGAGATTTCATGAGTCTTCTACGACTCCGCGGTGAGACGGATCCAGCTCGTTCAATTCCTAGTTGTCTTCTACAGGCCACAGCGCCCTCTTCTTCTGAAGCACCAGGACTCGGATTGCCACAAAAGCAGCTTCTCTTTCCCAGTGCCAAGGTTATAGAGCTGCTGCTGTGTTGTCTTTCTGGTGTCATGAGAGAGGCTTCATCAAGCTGCAGAGGCATTTTAAAGGAGAAACTCCAGTTACTCTCTGTTTTCTTAGTGTTTTCTTGGCAGGCATCTATCCGGTCTTCGTGGCAAGGCAGGAACAAAGGGCCTTACTGGTGTGGTGTGAGAATCCATGCTTGCCTCCTGCAAAGAGATGAAAGAGTTAACACCCCCCCTCCCCGTTACCGTAAAAAACTGCCCCCTCCAAAATAATTCGAGGCTAGTTACTTCCGCAGAGTCTTTGGGGTTGAGGTTGTCTGCCACCCCCAGGCTCTCTGCCTGTGGCTCCGATGCAGTCTGTTGGGGTCTGCCATGGCCCCCGGGTCCGTCATGGGAGTCCGGGAGTCTGTCTCAACCACTGAGATCTCGCCCGTAGTGCTGCTAAGAGAGGTCCGAACAGTGCCTGAGATGCCCAAAGTGCAAGAACCCAGATTTGCTTCTGCCTATATTAGCGTGGTCTCAGAAAACATGTGGCCTGGTTTGGAGGGTTTTCCCAACAGGATTTAGACAAGAGGCAAGCCAGGGACTGCCAGCCTAGGTTCCCCCCCCCCCCCCAATACTTGCCCCCTATTGGCTCAGCGACATTCTCGGGTGGAAGAGTTTCCCAGTTAAGGAGCGACCATTCTGATGTCACAGGCCATATGATGGGAAAAGGATATTCTGGGATGCAACATGGCGGCCAAGATGGCTGCTGGGGGAGGGGGTTGAGCCTGATGAGGTCGCGAACAATATGATGGGAACAGGGTGTTCTGGTATGCAACATGATGGCCACCAACATGGCTGCCAGAGGATTGGGCCTGATGAGGTCACAGGCCACGTGATGGGGACAAGGTGTTCTGGGATGTCACAGGGCGGCCAAGATGGCCACCAACATGGCTGCCAGGGGGTTGGGCTGCCACTGGTCTCCCTGCTCCACATTGATTTGGTCTCATCAACTAGTACTCTTTGGGTCCGACCCCGTAGCCACTTACCTAGCCATCAGACCTTAAGATGAGCAAGGCCACAGTCCCCAGCTTAGCCATGAGGACGTCGTGGGGAACTAGGTCGAAGGCTTTCTTGAAAACATGATCTATGACATCCACGTCATCTCCCTTGTCTGGGGCACGTGTCACTGGGTCACAGAAGGAGATGATGTTGGTCAAATAAGATCAGCCAGTCACACAGCTGTCTTGGCTGGCCTTCAGAAGCTTGTCTTCTGTTAGTCTGGTGTTGATGGAGCCTTTGACAATTTTCTCTAGGATCTTTCCAGGGATAGTCGTCAGACTGATTGGTCTGTAGTTGCCCAGGTCATCCCTCCTCCTCTTCTTGAAGATAGGGATCACGCTGGCCCTTTTCCACTCTTCTGGGACGAGCACCACAGATTTTGAAATATCTTTGCCAAAGTGGATACAATAATGTCTGCCAGTTCCTTCAAGACTCTGATCCGCATCAATTTTGGGCCCACCACCCCCTCCCAGGCTGGTTCATGTCCTTTATGACAGTGTGATCCCCTTGGGAGGGCAAAAAACCAATGCAAAAAAATCATTTAGGAGATTGGCCTTTTCTTGGATGTCGGATGTCAGCTGCCCCGTTTGATCCCACAGGGCCCGGTGCTGTCCTTATTCTTCTTTCTATTTCCCCCGTATTTGAAGAAGGATTTTTTGTTGTCCTTGATGCCCGAAGCTAGCCTGAGTTTGGTTTGTGCCTTGGCTTTTCTGGACCACTCCCTACTGGTGTGGTCAAGTGCTGAGTAGTCCTTTTTGGTGATGCTTCCCGTTTTCCAACTGAAGTAGGCTTCTCTTTTGAGTTTAATGAGGTCCAACAGTTCCTTGTTCAGCCAAGGGGGCTTCCTTGCCCATTGATTGCATTTCTTGTGAGATGGAATGGCTTTCCCCTGTGCCGCAAGGAGCATGCTCTTGAGAGAGGACCATTCCTCATATACTCCCTTATATAGGGGGGGTATGGCCCCTAATTGCCTGACTTACCAAATCTCTATGAGTTTGTGAAAGTCAGCCTTCCCAAAGTTAAGGATTTCAGGTTTACTGAGGAATTTGCCTGCTCTTTGGTGAACTGGGAAGATGACCATTTGTTGCATGCGTTTATTTATTTCTCACCCTGAAAACTGGGAGCTGAAAGACTAGATGAACTAATTTTATAAACCTAAGCTTTACCTCTATCTAACCACTTTTTGTTCCTGTTTGGAAGTAGTGGTACCCTCACAGGTCCACAAGGGACATGGGAAGTACAATCGCACTGTAATATTGGGTTCACGTTGTCCTCTTGGGAGCCCAACCTGTGAGTTACTGTAAACTCCATTCACCTTTACTGTAGGTTTTTTTGTTCCCTGATGGCACTTTGAGCAAAAACACAAGCACTCTGAGTTGAAAATCGGATTCAGCTCAATATATGCACTGTGCACTTGGTGCCTGGCACAGTGCATGTCCTATCTATTATCATGGTAACAGGTACCAGATAAATGGTTATAAGAGTAATTCAGAACTGTGTGATATGATGTTACTATGAGGCGTCCTCTCAGCTACCTTCTCAGTTGTTTCAGCATCATATTACCCTGTACCATAGAGCTGGAAAGGATCTAGGAAGACCCCTTCCATCCCCTTCATGGTGCAAGACTGCATCTTAACTGTATCCTCCTCTGTTACTGGTGTTCTCTTCCACATGGTCTTGAAGAGCATTGCCGGAAGAGCAACCTTTGGTATTTCAGGATGTTATTGTTTGAGTGAGACACAGAGATTGTGTTGTATAACTCCTCTTTTTTCTGGCTTTAGCAATTACTCATTTCGTTGGGAATACATTGCATTTTCTTGGGAAATGCTAAACCAGAGGATTGTGAAATCCCATGATTACAGAAGTGCTCTGAGACAGCACTCCCCGGACAACATCCAGGCTTCTCTCTAACAGTGATATGCTCCTTTGGTCTAGTAAGACATCTCTAATAATGATATGCCCTCCTGCTACAGTGGCTCAGGTCGCTGAGACAGGGGGTTAGACTGGGAATGCAGTCTCAGAGCACACCTGTACCCTTGGATTTCCCAATTCCTTGGCTCTATTTATGAAAGCTCAGTCCATCCAAGGGTCTAATAATCTGCAGAAGCAGCCAGTGTTCGCTATGCTGCAGTCTGTGTACTCAAAGCCTGGACTATAGCGTCCCAAAATCCCAGAACAAGCCATGTGGCAGTAGAAAGAAGGGAAGGTGCAGGAATGGCAGGAGATGGGGACAAAGACGTGTGGCCTTGATGCTGCAGACATCCATACTCGAGGCCTGAGGCATGCAGGTAAATTCCAAATGCACTACAAAAAGGGAGGTGAGTGGAGATTTCGTAGTTCTCATAGACCTAATAGACGTTGGGGCTAGAAGGGACCTTGCAAGATCATCAGGTCCGGCCCCCTGCTCAAAAGGCAGGAAGTCACCTGGGATCAGATCACCCCAGCAAGATAAGCATGCAGGCATTTCTTAAAGGTATCCAGAATTGGTGCTTGCACCGCTTCTGGGGGTGGGGGGAGTCCATTCCAGGCTCTGGAGACTCAAATGGTAAAGAAGTTTTTCCTTATGTCCAGTCTAAAATGGTCTTCCAGCAGTTTGTGAACATTAGACCTTGTCTTCCCTTGGGATGCCCTGGTGAACAGATGTTCCCCCAGATCCTGATGCACACGTCTGATGTACTTTATAGACGGCCACCAAGTCACCTCTGACCCTCTGTTTCTTCCAAGCTAAGGAGTCCCATAGCTCTCAGCCTCTCCTCATGAGGACTATTCCCTTGACCTCTGATCATGCGCATGGCTCTCCTCTGGACTCTCTCAAGCCTCTCCACATCCTTTCTAAAGTTCAGAGCCCAGAATTGGATGCAGTACTCCAGCTGCAGCCTCACCAAGGCCAAGTAAAGTGGGAGGATGACTTTTTGGGTTTTGCTTGAGATGTATCGGTAGATGCAAGCCAGAGTTTTCTTTGCTTTGCCAGCTGCAGCATCTCAGGGATCATATCAAGCCATACAATACCCAGAAGGTGAGCGGAGCTTCCAAGGTCAGGCTGGACTACCGATGGGCATCAAGAATAGGGGTTTATAGTATAGACGGTCAATAAGTATGGGCTTGAGAATGAATTGAACTAATTTGACTCTATCAATGTAGACATTGCCTTAGATTCATCTCTCTTACTTAAGAGTAGGGGGCATTTATTGAAAAGCACAAAGGGCACTGAGGTACGCTACATCCACTACTTTTCAGTGAGGTGCTACATTAGTCTTGGTGCCTATAAGAGTCTGTTCCAATTCATCCAGTATTTAGTGCAGCAAGCCCCAGTCTGGTTCAGGTCCTCGAAATGCTATGGAAGCACGAACCATAAACGGTCGCTATTGTTCAACCCCCATCCATTCCAATATTACAAGTCAGGCCAGATAGTGTTAGTGCAACTAAGAAAAAAAATGTTTTTAGTGGTTTTCAATTTGCTTTCTGGATTTTGAACCTCTAAGATCCATGTTTTTAAGCTTTTCTCCATGACTCCAATGGTGAGAAATTGTCTTTTATGTTTTGCTTCCATGAAACCTGATGTTTTCGAATACTTCCTGGAGCTGAGACTTGAAGAAAAATACCGATGTTGTGAGACTCTTGACAGGATTTCAAGATCTGGCAACATTCATAGGAGAGTCAGTGTGACATTTTACTTTTCTGGTCTGTGTCAACGACTGCCTGCTATTTAAAGTTTGGACCTGCTGTTCTGGACTTAGGCCCCGTGTTCTGGTTTATGGTTTCTTAGTTCAAGCAAAGGACACGAATCAAACAATAGTGATCCTCAGGTGCAGTTTGCGAGCATCATTTATACCGTCATTTTGTCATCGTTGAGGTCATGGCATCAGCAAGGACGGCATCGTCTCACTCGTGTGCATTTGTTTGCAAGCATACAGCAGGGCGGGCTCTGAGCTGGCAGCTCGAAAGAAATCCAATTCCCTGTAATGTGATTTGAATGCATTTCTCAACATGCAGGCCAAGCTTTGACATCCGAAAGAGAAGAAAGGCAGGAAGTGTGTGTAAACATGTTTGAACAAAGATACGATTCCCAGATTCATAGCATGCAGCCAGAGGGAACTATTAGATTAGCTTGTCTGACCTGTATGTTACAAGCCATTAACTTTCACCCAACATAGAACCCAATAACTTGTCTTTGACTAATGCAGCCTTTGTCTCCGGTTAAATTACAGGGCCCTAGACAGGCATCTTGGCTTGATGTGAGGACAGTGAGAGGCAACGACTAAATGCTGCCTTAAATACTAGTTTATTGTAGTGGTTAAGTGTTTTTATTGTTATATTCAAAATCAGGCAAAATTAAAAATATATGTGTGTGTGTGTTTGTGTGTGTATATATGTGTATGTATGTATCTGGCTTCAGCCACTCACTGATTTTTTTTTATTTATTTTTTTATTATTATTTTTTGGTTATGCCTTTCTCTCTGCCAGATGACAAAATGCTTTAGCACCTACAATTCCCGTCCTTTTTGAGATGCATAGAAATGGCTATCGAGTCACTCTAAAGTCACTGACCAAACCCAACCACTTGAGGCCCTGACGTTATTTTAAGGCATTTTTTTCCAGCTGTCAAAAAATCCATATGGCTCTCTTCTTCAGCCTTTCCAGTTCTTGACCATCGTCTTCAAATGCTGATACCAGACCTCTTCCTAGCAATTGAACATCCACTGAATTTTAATCAATGACTATGCAGCCAAAATCACCTTCCTACTCCAACTTTCTGCTCCTGGGTTAGGCAGCCAACAGTCATGTCTTGTTGTTTTTTCCACAGCATCCCTTTGGGAACTCCTATTCATTTCCTGATCTACTCAAACCCCTTCCTCCCTTCCAGTATTACTGCTTTCCACGTTACAGTGTCCTCTTCTGTAGGTCTGCCTATATTATTGGTTCCTAGGTTTAAAATTTTGCATGACTATTTAAAAATGCACTTTATTTGAATGAGCCGACCAAGTGATCCAAATTGCTGAGGGCGATCTGAATTGCTCAGCATTATTAAGTACGCTGCTATACTTTGTCACCTGCAAATTTGTCATCGACACATTTTATCCGAAGTGATCTCGTGTTTACTTTCAGATCTTTGTTGAAAACAGGACTAGGACTCAATGCCTGCCAAGCCTCTAGCAACATCCCCTTGATGATAATGCATCACTGACTACAACCTATCAGTTGGCCAGTTACCACTAGGGCTGTGCAAAACAGAAGCGTTTCATTTCGACCAGTGTTTTGACAGCAGTGTTTCGTTTTGAATTTTGTTTCAAGTCGAAACAGCTGTTCCGTTTTGTTCTGTCAAAATGTTTTGCCGTTTTGATCCTGTTTCGACATTTCACCTATGGGATATAATGGGGAAGGTTGAAACAGGCTATAACTTTGTCATTTCTGGCCAGATTTGGATGGAACTTGCAGAAAAAGAGTGGTCGCAAACTCCTGGAAGATCGTTTCAGGCTCCATTTCAGGCTCAACATTAGGAAAAACTACTTCACAGCTAGGGTGTCCAGACTGTGACCATTACTGCTAGTTTTCCCCAAGGGTGCCCTGGTGAACAGTTGTTCATCAAGCCCTAGTTGTACGCTTCTGATGTAGCAGTAAGCTGCTACCAAGTTCCCTCTCAGCCTTCTCTTTTTCAGGCTGAAGAGTCCCAGGTCCTTCAGCCTTTCCTAGTATGGCTTGCCATGCAAGTCTCTGATCATATGGTTAGCCCTTCTAGTTCAGACTGTGGTCAATTATTACCCCCAGGTCTATGGTGACAAGTGACGGGGGAATCTTCAGTCCTGCTGCTCGATAAGAGGCAGAAGTTGCACAGGCACCCATCTCACAAGTTTTTTGCCAGTGAGCAGGTAGGGGTGCAGAGCCCCAGAACCCCCCTGCACCGATCTGCTCGATAGCTGGCAGGCTTCATGGCCACAGCAGGGGCTAGCAGCCAGGCCTGCCATGGTTTCCCCTCCTCTGTGCCCCAAGACAGACACAGTCCCACAAGCACCCATGTCACGCGTTTTGCCTGTCAGCAGCCAGAGGTGCAAGGCCCCAGAACTCGGACACCCCCTGCACCTATCCCCTTGACTGCTGGCAGGTGTCTTGGCCTCAGCAGGGGCTACCATCCCTGCAGCTTTCACCCTGCTGCTCCTTAACACACGCAGGGTCACCCATGTCATGAGGTTTAATTGTCTGCAGCTTGAGGTGCAGTTTCCCCCAAACTTCTACACCTATCTCCTGGAAGCCTGGAGGGCTTTGTGGCCTCAGCAGGGGCTGGCATGCCTGTAGTTTTGACCCTGCTGTGGCTTAACACATACACAACACAAGTTTGGCTCTTGAGATTTTGGGGTGCAGTTTCGCCAAATCCCCTGCACCTGTCTTCTTGAACCTTGGCATTCTTTATGCCCTCAGAAGGGGCTACCATTTCTGCAAGTCTTATCCATGTCTGGCCAGCAATGACAAGGTTATACGCTGTTTCAACCTTCCCCATTATAGCCTATGGGCGAAACGTCAAAATGTTTCACCTTGCCTCATTTTGTTTCGAGGCTGTTTTGACCATATCCGTTTAATTTCAATTTTGCTGTTTTGACCTCAAAGCAGGTTGAAACAGCGTTGAAACCAAACTGATGGTGAAATTTTGCGCAGCCCTAATTATCACCTGGCTCTATCGCTGTTTCATGGTGGGCTCCATTCAGTCGACCTGCCATTCAGTACTGAGGCAAACATCTTACAAAAGCTCAACTATGCTACATCTATTCAGCGATGTTTAGTGACCAAACTTCTCATCAAAGAGTGAAATCACATTTATTTGACAAGATTTAAGTTTCCATAAGACATTACTGCAATAAATGGCTAATAGTTCCCTGGATCATCCTGTCCACACTTTGGCATACTGGTACACCATTTACCACTCTTCCAGGCATCTGGAGTTTCCCTGGTTGTACAAGTCTTATTAAAAAATAAATGTCGTTCAGCCAGAAATACCATCAGCCACATTTTTAAGGACTAGTGGTACAAATTAATACAAGCTGCTGATTTTTAAATATTTATCCCTAGCCAATCTTGTTTAACATCCTTTTTGGAACCTAATGGGTTGGAAAGTGCTTCGCTATCCTCATCTGATTAAAAAAAAAAAACCTATCATCCCATTGCTTTCCCAAAACAGAACTTAAATGTTTATTGAACACTTCTGTTGTTTTCTGCATGATGATAAACTGTATTACCATTATTACCATTAATGGTCCTAGATCCTGAGAAAGCATGAAGCCTAAATAGGATACATACAGGAAGAACTTGGTTCCGAGTCTCAGCTTTCTGCGAAAAAGGAATGAACTTGTTCACTTCCAAAGTGTGAACTGAGAAGCTAAGAATGAGGCTAACTTAAATGTCAATACCCTTCACTAGTCTCATGCTCATGCACTGGGGTCCAGCAAGAGAAATGCTTCATATAACGGGACTATAAGCCATTATTCAATGCCTGGCCTATGGGCCCGATGTGGCCCAGGGAGCAGTGTCATCTGGCCTCTGGGGCTCCCCCAAAGTTTGGAGAGTTGGTGGTGAGGGAGCAGTGGCAGCATTAATTGCAGGTCCCCTGCTGCCAGATATCTGGATGCATGGGGTGTCTACAGACACTGCAGCCAGATCATATCAGCGCATGGCTGGAACCAGACTGGTGCTTAATTGGATCCAGACTGACCCTGCACCACTCATCTGAGCCAAGAGGTCGGACATCAATACTCTAAATAACTGCTCCTTTCGGGGTATACCTTTGACAGATGCCAGAGATGAAAGGGGCCTTGCTTTCCATTTCCTGAGTGTACTCTCAGCTCAGCTTGCAAACGTTTAGGAAGAGCAGCCGTAGCCCTGCAGAGACCGCTCGAATTCCTGCATTTCTAATTATAGATTTTTTTTTCTCTCTGCAGAAAAGTCCAAACGAGGTAGAATAAAACGCTGCAATCTTGTTGCATACACTTGCACAGCAAGCTCAAAAAAATGCCAAATTTCTAAGGGTTAACTTTGTTTTAAACGCCCGGGGCCGCCCCCCCCCCGCCCCCCCCCCCGCCGAGGGCCCCGC
>JAGPOW010000261.1:260014766-260066860 GCA_030014935.1 Caiman crocodilus | reverse complement strand
CCCGCTTCCGACAGGGCTGCTCCCAAACAGCTTCACTTGCCCTTGGAGCCTACAGTGTCCCCTCGGGGACAACCTCTGTCTCTGCCGGGCAGCTCTTCCCCTTCTGTTCAGGTGGGTCCCGTTTTTAAAGGCTGCTACATATTTAATCCTTGATTATACAAGTACTAAACTGAGTGCACAGTAGCCACTGTGCATTAATGAATGTGTAGCTGCACCCACTGTGCATGATTCGCTGCAGGGGTTGCCACAGAGATGGCTCTGTGAGTGACCTGTACGTTTCTATTAGCTTTTCTTTCACAAAGACGATGAAGAAAACTTGGCTTTTTATCCTCTTAAGGAATTTTAGCCCATCCGTCACCTTCGTATGGAAGTATTTTCCAAGCCCGGCAGGGGGTGAGGAGGGGGAGATATTCATTTGAAACTCTTTTTGACCTCTCCAAACATGCTAAAACTTGTTTCTAAGAGTTTGTGGTCTTGGGATGTAGCCCTTCTCTCTCTCTGTCTGCTCGGCTTGTGGTATTTCGTGCAGTGAGGAAGTGGTATTTCATGTTCATCTGCAGATCTCCATGCTCTGCAGTGGTTCCCACAGAGCTGTCACGATGGCTGTGTCTATACTGCTGCTTAGTCCATCTTCTAGTCCATCTCCAACCCGTTCCTATGGAGCACCTGCACTGAAGATGCCAACGTTTAAACACCAGTGACAGTCCACTTGACCACGGCTGACTCTTGTGGCCCCAAGGTCAAGACTGCCTCCAAGCCCTTTTCTTCCTGCAGTGTGCTTTGCAAATCAGTGCAGCAATCCCACAGCTTCCTATTTCTGACTTTGAGCCCTTCTACACCCCGCTCCCTGTCTCCACTTCCCATCGCTGAAGCTAAGCACAAAGGAGAGACAAGTAATGGACAGACCGAGTCCTAGAAGGACTCCCCTCGTGGAACCAGACCACACGTCATTGTTTGATCACGTGTAACAAGAAGCGAGGGCTCCTGTGACTCTTCAGGCTGGTCAGGAAGAGGGTATATGGCCACAAATGAGTGGAGCCTGGGGGATAAAAGCCCAGCTCCGGAGCTGCAGTGGGCAGTCCAGCCCTGTCTGCTGTAAGGGAAGGGGCTCTGGACAAAACTGGCTGCTGGAAGGGGAGGAAGTTACCCAGACAGCTGAAAAGGGCATAGTTGCTTAGGGAGGGTTTAGAGACTCAAGGTGGAGTTTGATATTTGAGTTTGGAGATGCTTGATCAGTGTTTTGGTTACTACTGCCTGGAGGACTCAGCTGCAGGTAAGGGGGTGGTGTGGAGCCCACGCGGCAGGGTGCTAGGGGCACTGCGTGAGTAGAGATCTGCATTGGGCAGGGGCATGAAGGCTGTGACCATGGAGCTGGGGTCCCAGACAGTGTCCCAGCCAAAGCTGAGGGTCTCCACCAGAAGAAAAATCTGGGAAGGCTGAAGCCCAAAGAAGGTTTTAAGGCCTAAGGGGCTGTGTTTATTGGTTGGGCCAGAGGACCCCGAGAATTACTATGGACAGTGCGCGGCATAGGCATGGCTACAGGAGTGGCTGGAAGCCACGAATGAATCCCTAAGGCATGGATAAGGCAAGTAGGGAGAGAGAAGCAGGTGCCAATGTGTGGGGTAGTGGATTTGGGGGGTTCATTGCCACAAGCCAGACCATGGGAACCTGGCAAAGCAGGAGAAGCTGGGGCAAGTGCAGATCCAGTAGACACTCGGGGACTTTGGGAAACAGCCTTCTGATTATAAAATGCAGTTCTTGACTCTGAAGAGCTGGAGATGGGGGTGGAGATTATTTGGCTGCCTGGGGGCACCTTGGTTGCTCTCAAGGCTGGTCCTGCTGCAATGTGAAATAAAATAGACAGCAGGGAGTCGCAGCTTGGACTGGTGGAGGATGATCCTCAGGCCAGCTCCTTCCTATCAGTGTCAGCATAACTGAGGGTGTCAAGGATGGAAAAATGCTTTCCAGTTGGATTCTGGCAGCAAGACAGCGTTCCCGTAGCTTGGCTGTCTCCATGTCCATTGACCCTATGCTCTCCCATGCTTGATTTTGATTCATAACCCATGTATCTGTGCAGCCGGCTCCATAAGTACAGGTACCAATAATGATCCTAGGGGGGAAGAGGTCATCTGCTAAGAGTATCTTGAACCAGCGCTGCTCCATCCATGACTGGCTGATGTAGAGGTGCTTGCAGATGCTGCCTTCAACCCTCTTTTCCTGGGAAAGGGGGCAAAGCCCAGCGATGAAGGGAAACCCTAATGAATCGTGGAGGGCTGCAGGGCATGACTGACTCTGAACTTGTGCTAGGGCAAAGTAAGAAGTCTTTGCCTTGCTTACAGCCAGCGTGGAAGGTGGGCCTGGTGGAAGATGTGGCAAAGGTGGATTTATAAAACATCTCCTGATTTTCCAGCCTCTGAATCTGAGATCCTGCAAGGACTAAAACAGTGATTGGCAGGAAGCAGAGAAGCCCTTGGTTAACTCGAACTTACGGCAGCTTTCTGAAGGCTTTGTAAAAGCTGGGATGTAGCCAGGAACTTTTACGCTAACGCCTGAGGACCTCTGACTCATTAATCCTGGCTTTACATTGCTGTGATGAAGAATTCCTCTGATGGCCATAAAGGAGGAGGGCTGCACTTCTTATGCAGATTTTTACTATGCAGTTTCCATCAAGCTGAACCGATCTGTGAATTCAGGTTGAGGTCAGCAAAGAGTTTCAAACAAGACCATGAAGAGAAAACATGTAGAAAAGGCAAAGCTTCATTCCTGCAGCAAGCGTTTCAATTTGGGTAGGCTTGGTCGACAAGGGGACTTAGGTGCCTTTAACAGATGTGGCAAGGAGGAAGAGGAGATCACGTGCCCCTGATCCCCTAAATCCTAGTGGTTAGGACATTCCCCTGGGCTGTGGGAAATGAGGGGTCAAATGGCCTTTGTGCCCGATTCAAAGTAGGCAGGCACGATTTTTTGAGTAGATGTGATGTCTTTTATTAGCAGAGACTCCCTGTGCCTGAAGAAGGGTGACTGTACCCGAAAGCTTGCTAAGAACTTTCTTCCCAGCTACTCAATGGGTCTAATAACAGATCTCACATCTGCTCAAAAACCTGCCTGCCTATGTCCTTAGGCCAACACAACTACAACCAACAACCAGCAACACAGATGATTCAGAGTAGGGAATTTAAAGAGGGGTGTCAAGCCACCCAGGAGTTTGCCCTTAATTACTAGGTTGTGGGAACTATTAATGGGAAGGGACCTCCTGGACCCCATTGGATACACTGGATATGGCCCAGTCCTCTTTGATCATAGGCAACCCCTTTGTATCATTGCTTTCATAAACTTCCTTAAATATAGTTAAATGTTGCCTTCACCCATCCCGTTGCAAGGTGGTTCCAGTACCTCACTGCTCTAGTGGTGTAGGTCCACCTGCCAGGTTTAAATTCATTTTCCGCTAGATTTATACCCATTTATGCTTGCAGCAACACTGTACTTGGCTGAAACGCTTTGCTCCCTGGTGTGTTCTGCCCTAATGCATTTATAAACAGCCATCACATTTCTACACAGTTATGTTGCTAGATTAAATGAGACGTGCTCTTTTTGTCAGCTCTCTTAAGATAGGTTTTCTGCTCCCCTGAGCATCCCAGCAGCACTTTTCTACACTTGTCCCAGTGTCCCTTGAATGCAGGTGTCCAGCGTTGGTCAGAGTTTCCAACTGAGTTCTCAGCAATGTCTTGTACAACAGCATTACGACTGCCTTATCGCTGCTGACAGTCACTTGTCCGATACATCCTCAAAAACCACGTGCCTTTTCCATGCCTTCATCATGTTGGTAACTCATTGTCGCCCCGCAGTTGGCTAGTCCGCCTGGGTCTTGATCCTCTTCTGGCATGTCCAACAGATGAGCTCCCAGAAATTACTGTTAATCCCTGAGCACCTGACCTTGCATTATTTCTAATTAATTTTATTCCGTTTCTATGAACGCCAATCCCAAAGTCAGCCAGACCCAAAGTCAGCCTTCGCCATCATGATAATGTCTCCCAAAATTGTGGTGTCAGTAAACGTCAAAGTAGCTCACTCCTCCTTCTTCCACCAAGGTCAGTAATAAAGACGCTAAAATGACCAATCCCAAAATGGATCCTTGAAAAACTCAGCGAATCATCTCTCTCTAGCTGCTACTTTTCCTTTTCAGCAATCCCTGTTGTCATCCTCATTTAGCTAAGTCCTTATTCAACGTGCCATTCTGGTGCGAAACCCCGTCTTCTCCAGTTATAGTGATGATTTCTCATGTGAAACTCTTTTCAAATGTCTTCGTGAAGCCCAGGCAGATTAGACCTATTCCATTGCTTCTGTCCAGAACAGATGTTCCCAAACCTTTCCTTATTGCATACCCACTTCCAGATTTACCAGCTGCCCATGTACCCCTACCCACATATCTTTTATATTTTAACCCCTTCAATGCAAATTATTATTATTATAATTAAAATTAAATCTGCCATTACACAATTCCTCCCACGTACCTGCCAGATGTGTCTTGTATATCCCCAGGGGCACATGAACCACAGTTTGGGAGCTCCTAGTCTAGAAAATCAGTTTTTTCACCAGAGGAAGCTATTACATTAATACACCTTTGGTAAAACCAGGTTGCTTTTTGTTCCTTTTCCCTCCCTAATTATTTATTATTAATAAACTAATATTTTATTATTTAAATTTAATTATTTGGTTATTTATTTTATTTGGTTATTTAGTTAAACATTTTACATTTTAAAATTAAATTATTGAATTATTATTTTATTCAAATTTAGGCCTAAAGCCTTGAGTACTTCTGAAGTTAGACCAATGGATCAGCACTTGCCTGAATGACTTTTTTCTCCCCTTCTTACATATAAGTACTATATAATCACTACTCTTCAGAACCAGTCCTGAATTTATACATTACATTACAAAAAACTTTCCTACTGGCCCTGTGATTTCATCTGACACTTCTTTCAGGATTTTGGGATGGAGACTTGATTACACTGAACCCTTTTGTGCTTTGCTTCCATTTCAGATGAGGTTGTTCCCATGCCTTCATTCCTGTTATCCATCTTCTCTTTGCCTCCATGGGCAACATTATTATCCTTACTGACCCCTGAAGCAATATATGTGTGTATTGGATCCTACCTAGATTATTTTTAGGCAGACTACACCTTCACCTCTTTTTTTCCTTTGTACTCGCCTATTATTTTGTCTTAATTTCCTTTGCAAGGTCTAACTCAGATTAACTCTTGGTAATTCTCACTGTATCCCTATATTTCCTGGCCACTAAGAAGTAGATTTTACTGTTGGATACTTTCTCTTTTTTTTTTTTTTGGCTCATTGCTTACTTCTGTTGTCCTTGAGATGATTGCTTCATCCAGTTAGATTTGCAGCTCTTGACTACGATTCCACCCCCCCATTTGGGATATAGTTTCCAGATTGTTGTTTTGCACTTTATACTTAAAGAAACTTCCAGCTTCCTCTCCATATGCAGGTCCCTGAACAATTTAATATTGTTGACTTCATTAAATTGTTCCCTTAATTTCTCAGTATGTCTCTTACAATTAAGTTCCTAAGCTACAAGCCAGTTTATGATTATCCTTCTGTTTAATTTAAGTTGACTTAACTCATTAGCATTTCATCCAAAGTTATCGTCTAATACCAGCTCTTCTATTGCTGTCCTTATTTCTTAGTAACTAGCAAAGCCTAAAACAACACCAGCTCTTTCTTTGGTTCAGGAAAGCTTGGGTGCAAGAACTCGCATCTATTTCCATTGCCACCTCCTCTCCTTGCTGACTTGGCTGCTTTTTCTCTTTCTTGCTATTGCATCTGCTCTTTCTTTCTGCTTTTCATCCATGTTCCTATGAAAACCTCTTTCTTCCCCACTAGCTGGTCTGTGTACCTGCACTATCCCCATGGCTACATGATTCCAGGTGTACCCTCTTTGTCTGGATGTCCGCCTCGTCTTCAGGAGCTTTCTGTCAATCTTGAGTCGTCTGTGACACCTCCTTTTTCGTATCCGTTGTCATATCCTCGAATCTCCATCTGAAGTCCAGTATCATCTTCATCTGCACCTTTTGTCCTCAGATGATCTTTTTCTCTAAGCACTAGCCGCTGGCATTTCGTATAACAGGAGCTCGCAGCACATTGCCACTCAAAGCATACATTCAGCAGCTTCTACATCCAGTCATCTTCGTTGTCTACTCCACCCTTTCGGTTACCTTTTAAAACTCCCAGTTACCAGCTGTCTTCTCTTCCATGTCTGTCCTTTTTAAATAAAGCAAGGACAAACTTCTCCCTTACAGACTCCTTTGTGCTTTTCTCTCTCTCCACTGTTTTCTCAAATGTTTAAGCCCTGTGTCTCGGTCAGTTCTTTCCCCTCATTCAGACTCAGGGGTTCAATGCCCAACAACAGCAGTGATAGGTGGGCACCATCCCTCAGCTGCAAAGTTTCAATCCTACTTCTAACCAGAGATCCTTGTTTTCTTTGATTAAAAAAAATCTCCAATTTCAGATTTAAAAACATTGCCCAAAATGCACATTTTTTTTCTGTGATTTAAAATGAAACCATGTTGTGTATAGCTATCTATACATTAGTGGTTTCATTTTTATCATAGAAAAGTGTGGATCTGGGGTTACTTTTTTAAATCTAAAAATTGATTTTTTTTTTTTTTTTTTAATCAGAGAAAGCCAGGATCCCTGCTCAGGACACAGGCCCATACAAGATCGCTTTAGCTGCAGAGTTCAAACAAATCACCCACCAAGTAACAGCCAGAGGTTCGGGACGGACGTACATGTTGTCTATTTTAAAAGTTGCGAGGAGGAGTAATAACACATAATTGACTCCCTTCATGAAACCCCAACTCACCCGGATGCAGCTGAGTAGGGAAAGCAGCTGTAGGCAGATTAAGTTGTTTAGGTGAATGCACGAGTAGTGCCTGTTAACTAGCAGCCAAAGCAAGATGGCAAGGTTTGTGGCATGCAGAAAATGAAAGGGTTTGAAATCAGTGGTGAAATTCCCACTAACTTCCACGATTCCAGAGTTTCATCTGATGTGTTAAGTTAGGCGTGACCAGAAGAAATCTCCGATACAGCCAGCGGTTGTCTTGATACTGAAGGAAGATGGATGGTGCTCTTTCTAGCATATGATGCTTCACTGTGGTCTGAAGTTTGATTTGACGCTTCCCTCTTTAGCAGTTTTTGTTGGACGCAAACTTAAGATGTGGCACTCACTTTTGGATCATTGCATGCTGAGACCTAGAGCCCTTCCAGGTCATTACAAAGATGGCAGTGGTCACAGCTGTCTGCTTTCATTTTAGACAAATTAGGTGTGGATTTCACAGTCCTAGCAAAATGCCTGTGCTGTCCTTAGGGGGTGAAATCTTTATGCAACCTTTGTTTCATTAGTGTGTTTGCAGCTTGATATGAATCCGTCTCGGGTTTTTGCACTACTGTGTAATGAGTTTGGTGCTGAGGTGACAAAGCCAGCTCCCCATGCCACCTTATGGGCCCCACTTCATTGTCCCCTTTGGCCTGTCAGGGTCCCACCCTGTTATTTCTCCTGCCACACCTTGATGTTTTAAGTTGACAGAGAGGCTACCCCAGAGGGTAAAGCAGGTTTGGGTGATAGACCCCTGTCTGGTCTTCATTTTACTTTGGCTGAGTTGCTCAGCCTTGGGGTCACTGTCCCAGGATTGCAAGCTCTGCCCCCATGGCCTCTGGGCACGCAGGGCACCAGCACTGGGTGCCAGCTTCAGGGCAGAGGGGGGCAATGGCACAAAAATGGCATTTGCTACCACTGCTGGCCTGGCTGCCAGTACCACCCAGGGCACAAACTTCCTTGGTCTAGTAAAACTGAGGGAGATCTCAGGCTGTGGCATGTCCCCCCCAGCCAAGATTTTCCTCGAAGACCAGCATACACTCTGTCTGATACAAGATACCCTTTGATGACAACTGGAAGAGTGGTTTATTTTTCTGGGCTTCAAAATGTTTCTAAATGTCATTTGCCGTGGCTAGCATAGCATAATTGCATAACAGGCAATCTAAAAACTGTTTTTTCCCCCACAATCCCTTACTCAAAACATACCCAATTGAAGTAGAAGTACATAATCCTACATCCTCAAAAAACCCCTGTCTGCTCGTGGAGTGGTCCGACCGTGTCGCAGTGCCAAGTAGACCACTTTTAAATATAGGCTGCTGGGGGACTTTCCAAGGGCTATTAAGTCACCACTTTGGAAGATCAAACCTGCGGACTGTTACAGGGGACATACCTTACCTTTGCTGTCTTATAAAGAGAGAAAAGAAGAGTATTTATGAATGATGGAGTACCGGGAATCTTGATGATTTATGCCCATTTGGTTCAGTTAGAAAGTGGGAACATTTTTTTCGTTCTGACTTTGGGAATATGAATATACTTTATCACTTGCCAACATCTTTGTATATCTTGGCCGGTCTCATGGAGGTGATCAATCTTTTGCAAATACATGTTTCAAATTAGCATCCGTGATGGAGTGTTTCAGGTTCACACCTCTGAATTTTGAGGTGCTGCTTTTAACGGCAGATAGCTCTGGCTGCAGGTAGAGTTGCGACGCCAGGCAACTTTTTGCAAGTTTAAATGGGAAAGGTACATTAAGTTCCTTGGCTTTTCTCCTGAGGACATTTTAGCACGACACATTAGTGGTCTCTCTAGTCAGCAGTGTTGAAGCACTGGTCTGAATGGAGCACAGGATTGGGAGAGCTGAGCTCATGACTTCTCTGTACTACTGACTTCTTGGAGAGCCCTGGCTACTGAGAAATCCCATTGGAGGTACGGGGAGCTGCAGGTGCCAGGTACCCAGAAGATAAGGCTCAAGATCTCTCGAACTGGGTAGCTAAAATAAGAAGACGGTTCTAAAGATTACTTTGTTTTTTTTCCTACTTATCTGTAAAATGGGAATAAATAATATTCAGTTACCTGTCTGCCACTAGCACTATGTAATCAGAGAGTCATATAAAAATAGAAAATGAGGGTTGGAAGGGACCTCAGGAGGTCGCATCTAGTCCACCTCCCTGCTTAAAGCAAGACCATCCCCAACTAGACCCATCTAACCAGGTCTTAAAAGCCTCCAAGGGTAGAGATTGTACCACGTCTCTGGGTAACCTGTTCCAGGGCTTACTGCCCTTCTCATGAGAGATTTTTTTCCTAATGTCTAACCTAAACTTCCCTTGCTGCAACTTGTAACCATTGCTCCTTGTTCTGTCATCTGCCATCACTGAGAACAGCCCGGCTCCATCCTCTTTGCAGCCCCTGTTCAGGTCGTTGAAGGCTACTATTAAATCTCCTCACAATCTTCTCTTCTCCAAACTAGATAAGCCCGGTTCCCTTGGCCTTTCCACGTAAGTCATGTCCCTCAGCCCCTAAACCATTTTTGTTGCCCTCCACTGGACTCTTCAATTTATCCACATCCTTTCTGCAGTGGAGGGCCCAAAACTGGACACAGGACTCCAGATGTGGCCTCACCAGTGCTGAATAGAGGGGAATAATCACTGCCCTCGATCTGCCGGCAATGCTCCTGCCAACGCGGCCCAGGATGCCATTAGCCGTCTTGACAACATGGGCACACTGTTGGCTCATAAGTACGAGACACATCACCTATTTGACAGGGTTTCCAAAGAGAGGGCATCTAGTATTGAATGCGTCTTTCTATTTCTAACATAAGGCTTTTTGCTTTTTAACACTTTCAAGCCTTTTGTCTTCTGTGTCTAGTTGAATCCATCCTTATTAGACAGTAAAAGGGGCTTCCCATAAGTAGCCATATGGTTTAGAGAGGAGCCTGAGCCCATGCATCTGAATCGTGGAATCTCTCAGTCCAAAGACTGAATACTGGGGAGCTTTCGATTTGGATCCCAGCAGCGAGGCTTCCTCCTGTATCTTCAAGAAGCACTGAGAAAATGTGTGTTCACCAACTCAGGACAATCTTTATGAGAAGCTGGGTTTGTTTTGGCATGTTATGCGTATTAGACTTTAATGATGAAGCAGAAGTAGGATGGGGAGGTATCTTTATTGGCATTCCTGTCAGCTTCTTCACTGTCTCTTAAGATGAGGCAGCTTGCTCAGGTGGAGGGACATTGGCCTGGGACTCGGGACTTTTGCTTCTCTCCTTCCTGGCTTTGCCACTGACTTGCTATGTAACTTGCAATGGAGACCAAGAGGGGATTGAATAGCAGCCTTCACCTCCCTGCCGGGGGGCTGCAAAGATGGTGGAGCTGGGCTGTGCTCAGTGGGGGCAGATGGCAGGACAAGGAGCAATGGGCTCCAGTTGCAGCAAGGAAAGTTGAGGTTGGATATTAAGAGAAACTTTCTCACTAGGAGGGTGGTGAAGCACTGAAACAGGTTTCTCAGAGAGGTGGTGGAGTCTCCATCCTTGGAGATTTTAAGACCCAGATAGACAAAGCCTTGGCTGGGATGATGTAGTTGGGGCTGGTCCTGCTTGGAGCAGGAGGTCAGACTGGATGTGACCTCCTGAGGTCCCTTCCAGCCCTCATCGTCTATGTTTCTGTGATAACTTGGGACAAGTCACTTGCCTTCTCTCTGCTCATCTCCCCAGCTGTAAAATGGACATAATGGTCCTTGCCACCTTATACCATCTGCTTCGAAATGAATGGGTGAAAAGTACTGAACAGGACCCAGGTGTGTTAATTGTCACTTCCTTGGCCTCCGGGTAGTAATTCCCAGCTCCAACACACATTTATTCTCTTGCAGCCTGCGGGGTTCGTATACATGCTCCGATGAAGCAGACACCACATCTGCTTAGCGGTTCCTCCTTCTGGTTTCCTGGTCATTTTGCACGTCTCCTCGACCGTGCAGCCCCTTCCACCAGCTTGAGGGATGGGCTGGGTGAAATGAAGCCACTCCCTGCAAAGCAGTGGGTTTGATATCGGCGTTCCTTGGCATTTAACAAGCGTTGTTCTGAGCATGCGGAATGCTTGATTGGGTGGTATCCACTCGCTGTCGCCTCTGGGGGTGTGTGTGTGTGTGTACGCAGGCTGCCCGGGTCTGTTTGATCTGGACGGCTGACACGAGCAAGCCGTCTTCCAGATTCCCACGGCGACGCAGAAAAAACAACGCGGGTCCATGTTCATTGGCGAAAACGCAGAAAGATTTATTGTCATTGAGCAGTGTCGCAGCTGGTCTGATTAACAGGCGGTTTAACTTAGCGAAGCTTGTCCGTGACGGGTAGAGACACCATGCGATTTTCACACTCCCCTGCACCTCTGTGAGGGACAGATCTCCCGACCCCTGTATTTGTGCTTGTGTGCCCACACCTCGTGCCAATTCTTCTCCCTCTAGCTTTTGAGACGTTCATCTCTACTAGTTTCATTGTCAAATTTGCACGCCTGCACTTTGTTTCTTGTTCTCTGTGTCCGTTAATGAGTTCTTACCCTTTACATTGGTCCTCGAGTTTTTCAGCTGCTGTTTTCATACTTCCTTCAGCATCTCTTTGCTCATTAGTGTGTTTTTTATTATTATTATTTTTCTTTTTTATTGGGTCATCCAGCAGTCTTGAGGCCCTTTTCTCCCACAATACATTTCAGCTCTGCAGCGAAGCATATCTCCAGCCTAGCACAAGCAGAACTTCGAGCATCATGGGGGGTGGGAAATGTCTGGATGAAAATTTAATGTAATGACTGTTATATTAGGAATTATTATTATTATAATTATTGTTGTTGTTAATAATAATCCCCCATGCTCCACTACAATGCTGTGCTATTGTGTATAACCTATGTCCAGCTTGCAGTAAGTAGCAGTAGTAATAATAATAATATGATGATGATGATAGATTTTGAAAAGTCATAAAATGCAGTGGTTAGAGCAGAAAACTGGGCATCAGGATTCCCAGGTGTGTGCCTGGATCTCGCTGGGTCACATGGCCAAGTCGCTTAGGGATATTGCCCAGCCCTAATGGTCTTAGGCAACTGCTTGCACTTACCTGATGTGAGCAAATGTAGTAGGAGAACGTAGCCTCTTTCTGGTAAATTTTGGTGCCATATAGTGTTGTTGTAGAGTCAGGTGTCTTTATTGACTTAAAAGGGGATGTGTGCATGGCGTTGAATGAGTCCAGAACCTGCCCCTCTGAGTCCTACCTTATCCCTGTGCTACTGGTATGTAATACCCCCATCTCCAGGCCATTGTGAGATGGTGCCGTGGGTATGTTTGCCAAGTGCCTTGAAATCCTTAGGCAGCAAGTGTCTCAGAAGGGCCAAATGTCGCGATGACTCCAGCCATGCAGGATCCCCAGCATCTCACCGAGATTTTGCAGCAGGGAACAGGAGTGTTAGTCTCACTCCTCTGCAAAGTTGTACATCGTGCAGAAGTAACTTTCCCAGGGAGACTACTCAAACCTCCTTTCTGACTTGCTTTTGCCCCAAACGAATCGGGATCATTTGGAAATCAATGCGAGTCCAACTGAGCTTTTCTGCATATTTATGAATGGGAAAGTGGGAAATTTAGATAATGATCAGAGGCATCGTGGTCAGTTGTTGAAAGGGATGGTTTTACCTACAACAGCAGGGACCAGGTTAGCTGGTCCAAAAGCGCCCTTCCTGTCTTAAGGGCTGTGCTGTTCACAGCAGCAGAAGTAACATTTTTGAAACCCAGGGTCCAATCCTCATCTGGTTTAGGTTCATTAGACAGCACCGTTGTATAGTAGTTGAGACCGTGGCTCCCAGGTCTAAGAGCTGGATCCAAAGTCCATCAGCATCAACAGGTTTTGGGTCATGCAAATAGCTCACAGCTCGTGCTCGCACTGTTCAGCCCGCCTTGATTACATCTATTAATTAGACTGGTTGTCTAATTAAAATGAATCTAGTCTGCTGACACATTTGATTGCCCTCTCCGTGTGAAAGAGGCTTGGAGATTTCCTTCCAGTGCACAACAGTGACAGGGAGATGTGGAGTTAACACTGTAATAAGGCAGCTCTTCTTGTCTTAGCTGCCTTTCAGTGCAGACTTCCTATTGCTCCCTCCTGGCCCCTGCAAGGATCACCTGGGAGATACCTAGCCAAGTAAACGAGCAGAGCAGTATTTGTGTGCTGTTGCTGCAAACAGCCAAAGGGATAGGGCAGAGGGAAGTAGTTCTTGCATTTTTATCGGCTCATGCAATACGCTCAACTCTTCTTTCCTCAGTTCACTTGACCCCAAATCATGACCTTTCCACATCACTGTAGATACCTCAGCTCAGGATTGCTCCATGGGCTTGATTTAATTGCAAGCACATATTCAATAGCTTTCCTAACTGTAGGTAGCAGACTGCACAGTAATCTTTGGACTGTTGTTGAGACTCGATGGGAAGGAACACCCATATTAGATTAAACCTATCCAGGATTATTTGCATTGACTGTACCGGAGCGCAACATGCATTCTCGGCTACAGAATTTATTGGTCCTGGAACAACCAGTTTCTTGTCCAAATCTTTGGAGGAACAGACTTACCAGGTCTACATGAGGCTGTATGCATGCTGCGACTAGACACCTGGGGACTCGTAGTGAGTTTCAGGTAGGTGGTCATCCACGTCGGATGGTCATTTAACCACCAATGTTCTTTAGACTAGCCAGCTCCTCAAAATATTCTCCAGTGGAGCAGTTGCAAGATGCAGATTTGCCCAGCTCTTTGCCTGCAAGGTTTGCAACTTCATGCATCTTCATCTTCCTGTTCTTTGAAAGGTGTCAGAAAAGCAATGCTAATATTCACCGATTACCTGCAGAATAGGTACAACCCAGGAAGCAGTGAGATGCATTCATACCATAGCATCCCGCCAGTAGGTTGTGGCTTTCTCATGGAAGGACATATCCAGGGGAGAAGAATGTTTAGCTTCCAGACTCACTGAAAGCTTGGCCTGGCTGCCACGATAGTCAAGTGAGAGTGTCGTTTTTAAGTTGGGAACAGTTGGGATATGGAGGTGGCAGACTCTGGCCTTGCACCAGAGGTCTCAGCTTGGGAGCACAGTTGCTTATCCCATCCGGCCACCCTACAGCCAACTACCTCCCCTGGGCAAGGCTAGCCTGAAGCCTCCAGCAGGGCTTAGCCTTGCACCCAGTCCCTGTCAAGAGAGTGGCCATTCAGGGTTAGCTGACCCATGTATGCTCCTGAGCAGGAACAGGAAGTGCCTGGACCATAGGGCTCAATCTGATTCAAGACTATTTTCACTAGCCTATGCTTCACTTCAGCTCTCTGCTTGATCTCTTGGCTTCCCAACATGGCTTGCTCTCCATGGCTTGCTCTCTTGGATTCCTGACTCAATTTATTCCTAAACCCTGCTCTAGGATTAACTTCCTGCCTTCCTGACCTGTCTTGTCCATGGGTTCTGCTCAATCCTCCTGACCCTGGTTGGCATCTTGATTCCCTCAGTGGCCCCAGACCTGGCTGCCCTTGATCTAGCATGGCAGGATGGAAACAGTGAATATCCCTTGTCTAGCAGCAACTTCTATTCAAAAGTAGTGTAACTTGGAGTTGAGCTGATGGCCAAATGGTGAAAGGCTAGACATCCATTTAATAATCCTCTGAGCCATCTGGTCTCTCCTATGCTTTTTGTTTAACCAACAGCAGAAGCTGATTGCTTTTTCTAGGGTCAATATTACAACTGCTTGCAGATGGAGAAAGGGCCAGAGCTTGTTCTTGAAGACCTTGAGGCCACCTCTACAATGTCTGTCTGAAGAAACAGCCCCTACTCATTTGCTCCTGCTTTGGCTATGCCTAAGGCTATCAGGTAGACAGGGTAGATACCTTAAAGTGGCCCACAGCAGTCTGGAATATGCATCCCTTGTCACCATACGGTCTCCAGATGCAAAACACCCATGACCAGTGCTGGGCCATATGCTTTCTTAGCCACTTACCCTGCCTATCTGACATGCTCAAGTGCACACAGAGCCATTGTCATCAGCAATCCCTCAATTCAAGCATGATCTCTACCGTGGCTTGTTGATGGGTCTTAAGATGACTTACGAGTCCATTCCTTGAACCATAGACCCATCCACAGAAGTTGCAGGTTTTTCCACAGGGGAGAGGAGGCTATAGGGCAGGATTTTTATCCTTTTCTTTCTTTTGCGCTCTCTTCTCTGCTTCAGTGGAGAAGTGGCACACAGAGTGGAAGAACCTGGGCTGGATGTGCTCTGTAATAAGCATTACAGAGAAGCCCCGAGAGTCTGTCTTTGACCTCCATCCATACTGGATCAGGCATTTCACTTACTAAGTCCTAGTGAAATAAATATGAATTATCTTTTTAAGATCTGGGCCTACAGGACTATATTTTTATAGGATTTCAAAACAACTCTGTTGCAAAAGTCCTGGACGTTATGCCTTGCACGTACGTCTACAACGTGCAGTAATTTTATAGCATTGGTGCTTGTCCAGTATGAGAGAGATTGGGAAAGAGAATATGTTCTCAAACTCCTTCTTTCCTTATTTACCTAGTTCTATTATCAGGCCGCTCTTCAGAATATATACACATATTGACTTGCATTGATTTTTTTCATAATAGCAACAAAGCTTTTATTCAAAGGGAAAGATCATGCAATCTTGCAAGAAGAATATGCAATCCAAAAATAGAGAGATGCGTGCATTTGCCACAAAGGGAAAGGAAAACCATGACGGTTGTGAGCAATGATCTCAGCCTTGCGCTGTTTAAAACAGTATACTCCATGGCAGTGTAAACTTTACTAATCACATGGATCAATACTAGAGACGGAAGACTATATTTTGAAAAATAGTCCCTGAAAAAATATCACTTGAAAGCATCTGAAGCTATGAATTGATTCAGGCTAAATTTGGTAGAGCAGTGCAGCCCACACATTGAGAATTAAATGAGAAGCAAAATAATTTGGCTTTGAAAATTACCCATTTTTTTAAAATGAGGCTACAAACAATCTCCATGATTAGACAATATGTTTTTATTGATCCCCTGAGAAAACTGAACCATTTGCAATTCAACTTTGAAACAATTTCCCCCCTTCCCCACCAATATTTTATTTGATTTTAACTTATTTTAAGGTTTAGCTAGCAATATGATAATTCACTTATTTTTCACAAGCCATTCCTCTCCCCTCCCCCCCAATACGACCCGAAAAACGAACCAAAAACAAAATCAAAACCAAACCAGGACATAAAGCAAGAGATTAGGTAGCATCACGAAGATTCATGATAAAGAGACAAAGAGTTAACACAATCAAGCACTTGATGGTTTTATCCCCAAGTACCATCCATACAAGGCAATTGTTGGCTAAAAGAATTTACAAGCTCTCCTGCTTTATAAACACGGCTGGAAAATAGCTATGCAGACAAATAACTTGCCAGTGAAACCTGTAAACAGCATTAGACATTTTTTTTCACCCTTTCTTTATTTTTCCCCTTCAAATTTGTTTGCCTAATTTAAAAACGAGCTTTTTGAAAAACTCAGTTCGTGAGATTCAATATTAACAGCCCCTTCTCTCTTTTTGGTTTTTCCCAAAAAGCTCACTTTTTTTTCTGAGATACTTGCAAAGCACCTGACAATGGGACATGCGCAGAGGCCAGGTGACCGCTGGGAACTATGTTACAGATCATTTGGTGTCCGTTTATAGGAGCATTGTAAATTCTTTGATGCGGGATCTAGGATTTTTTTTCATTTGTACAGCACCTTGCACAATGGCAGTGTGCCCGGGTTCTTTAGATGCTTTTGCAGCACAAATAATAAGTCTAGGAAAGCCTTCCCAAATCAAGGTGCGGTAGCACAACTGTGTTGCATAGCTATCTGCGCATCTTCTGTGCCATTGGTGAATGTATATAACATTATGATTTACACTTTGTTACTAATGTACCCTTATAGTAGATACAGGATAAAGGGGACCAATATTTTGAGGTTCAATAAGGACAGGTGCAAAGTCTTGCATTTATGGTGGAACAATCCCATGCACCGCTACAGGGACTGACTGGCTGGGCAGCCGCTGTGCAGAAAAGGACCTGGGAGTGATGGTGGACAATAAGCTGAATATGAGCCAACAGTGTGCCCTTGTTGCCAAGAAGGCTAATGGTACCCTGGTAGGAGTGTTGCCAGCAGATGAAGGGAAGTGATTCTTCCCCTCTATTCAGCACTGGGGAGGCCACATCTGGATCCTGTGTCCAGTTGTGGGCCCCCCACTACAGAAAGGATGTGGACAAGTTGGAGAGTCCAGTGGAGGACAACAAAAATGGTTGAAGGACTGAGGCATGAGTGATGAGGAGAGGCAGAGGGAACTGGGCTTATTTAGTTTGGAGAAGAGAAGACTGAGGGGGGATTTAAGAGCAGCCTTCAACTCCTTGAAGGGGGGTTCAAAAGAGCATGGAGCTGGGCTGTTCTCAGTGCTGGCAGAACAAGGAGCGATGGTCTCAAGTTGCAGCAAGGGAAGTTTGGGTTAGTTTTTAGAATGAACTTTTTCACTAGGAGGGTAGTAAAGCACTGGAACAAGTTACCCAAAAGGTGGTGGAAGTGCCATCCTTGAAGGTTTTTAAGACCCGGCTAGACAAAGTCATGGCTGGGCTCACATAGTTGGGGAGGGTCCTGCTTCGAGCAGGATGTTGGATCAGATGTGACCTCTTGAAGTCCCTTTTAACCCTCATTTTCTACGATTTGGTGATTTTTATCCGAGCCTTTCGGCACTATGATAATCTAAGGTGTAATAGTCTGACCAAAAAGAAACTCCTGGGTCAGTATTAACAATGGGAATTTCCTCATGTTTCAAGTTGCTTGAATCCAAGCTTAACTCTTAAGTTCTTCCTTTTTTTTGCAGTTATTATTAGGCACTTAACAAGCTGCATTACTGTGGGGAAACATGCCAGGTAGACGTAGATCCCACTAGCTCAGCATGAAGTTTTCACCTCTCATTGGAAGCTCCTTGATGCCCCAGAATCAGAGCATTGGAAGGGACATTGGGGTCTGCTAGTCCCACGCTGTTGTCTGTGGCGAATTTGTCCAGGAGGACTTGAACTGAATAAGTAATCGTACTGCATGAGCAAATAGGGCTGTTTTAAGACAGATGGGCGTGAAAGCATCTATGCTTAGTTCTTTTCCTTCAGTGATGCTCCTTACCTTCAGCTTGGCTTCACAGGGAACTCTTCAGTAAACTAAGTCACAAAAAGGAAGCTTATAAGAAGTGGAAACTTGGACAGATAACTAGGGAAGACTATAAGAGCATTGCTTGGGCATGCAGGGATGAAGCCAAGAAGGCCAAAGCGCATTGGAGTTGCAGCTAGCAAGCGACATGAAAGGGATCAAGAAGGGTTTCTACAAGTATGTCGATAGCAAGAGGAGGATATGGGAAAGTGTGGATCTCTTCCTGAATGGGGAAGGCAACCTAGTGACAGAGGATGCAGAAAAGGCTCAAGTGCTCGATGCCATTTTTGCCTCAGTCTTCACAGACAAGGTCAGCTCCCTGACCACTGTTGGTAATATTAGCACAACTGTGTTGCTGGTCAAGGGAACCTGGCAGCACAGTTTGGGGAAGAGATGAGCAGCCAACCATGGTGAAAGAACAGGTTAGAGACTATTTAGAAAAGCTGGACATGTACAAGTCCATGGGACTGGATGGGATGCACCTAAGGGTGCTGAGGGAGTTGGCTGATGTGACTGCAGAGTCATTGGCCATCTTTGAAAACTGATGGCAATCAGGAGAGGTCTCAGATGATTGGAAGAGAGGCAAACATATTTAAGAAAAGGAAAAAGGAGGATCCAGGGAACTACAGACCAGTCAACCTCACCCCAGTCCCTGGAAAAAGCATGGAGCAGATCCTCAAGGAATCCATTTCTAAGCATTTGGAGGAGGAGAAGGTCATTAGGAGCAGTCAGCATGAATTCACCAGGGGCAAGTCATGCCTGACCGACCTGACCGCCTCCTAGGATGAGGTGACTGGCTCTGGATGCAGGGAGACCGGTGGATGTGGTGGGCCTTGATTTTAGCAAGGCTCTGATACGGTGTCCCACAGCATTCTTGCAGGCAGGCTAAGGAATTATGGACTAGATGAATGGACTGTAAGGTGGATAGAAAACTGCGTGGTGCATTGTGCTCAAAGAGTAGTAATCGATGCCTGAATGTCTAGTTGGCAGCTGGGATCAAGTGGACCGTCCCAGGGGTCAGTCTGGTAGCCAGTTTTGTTCTATATCTTCATCAGTGACCTGGAAGATGGCACACAGTGCACCCTCAGCAAGTTTGCAGATGACACCCAGCTGTGGGGAGTAGTAGGTATGCTGGAGGGTAGGGCTAGGATTCAGAGTGACCTTGACATATTGGAGGATTGGGCCAAAAGAAATCTCACGAGGTTCAACTTAGGACAGAACAACCCCATGCACTTATAGGGGCTGGCGGCCGACTGACTGGGCAGCAGCTCTGCAGAAAGGACCTGGGGGTTATAGTGGACAATAACTTGAATATGAGCCAGCAGTGTGCCCTTGTTGCCAGGAAGGCAAATGTCATCCTGGCCTGCACTGGTAGGAGCATTGCCAGTAGGTCACGAGAAGTGATAATTCCCCTCTATTCAGCCCTGGTGAGGCCACATCTGGAGTACTATGTTCAGTTTTGGGCCCCCCACTACAGAAATTATGTGGACAAACTGGGGAGAGTGCAGTGGAGGACAGCAGCAAAAATGGTGAGCGCGTTGGGGGCCATGACTTATGAGGAAAGACTGAGGGAACTGGGCTCATTTAGTTTGGAGTAGAGAAGACCGAGGGGGATCGAATAGCAGCCTTCAGCTCCCTGCAGGGGGTTCGAAAGAGGATGGAGCCGGGCTGTTCTCAGCGGTGGCAGATAACAGGACCAGGAGCAATGGGCTCAAGTTGCAGGAAGGGAAGTTGAGGTTTGATAATAGGAAGAATTTTCTCACTTGGAGGGTGGTGAAGCACTGGAAGAGGTTACCCAGAGAGGTGGTGCAATCTCCATCCTTGGAGGTTTTCAAAACCCAACTAGACAAAGCCTTGGCTGGGATGATCTAATTGGGGATGGCCCTGCTTTGAGCAGGGGGTTGGTTTAGACGTGACTTCCTGAGGTCCCGTCCAGCTCCTAATTTTCTGTGATTCCAGGAATGATCATTATGTTACCTCTAGACTTTTATAAAAGGATGCTGGATTCATCTGTTTTATCCTTGTTACTTGGCCCAAGAGAGAGAATTTCTCTGCAAGTTACCTGGGCTGTACCATAGAAAATGGATGAGCAGGTAGTTAACAGACGGTCTCCCTCTCCTTGTCTTTTCCGCAGGTGTCCAGCACACCTCCCGAGTGTACCATCATGATGGAGATTGAAATAGCACAGAATAACTGTCTGGCAGCATCCAGCCTGGATAACTACACTTTGGGTAAGGAATAACTCCTGGGGTTCCTTTGATTGCAAGGCTTAGAGTATCCTTGCCCTTGTTGACCCCCCACTCCCTTCCTCGCTCCTTAGGCTGTATGAACAGAAGGGCTGCCGAGGCCAAGTACCCAGGCTGAAATAATACTCCTAAATGGAAGCCCCATGCTTGCCGGGTGCTTCCTAAAACTTCATCCTACAACGAGATGAAAACCTCCTAGTTCACGATTGCTTTGAGCTGCTCCATCTTGGCCAGCTGCTCCATCCATTAATTTTGACCCACCCCAAGGTGTGCTGCCTCTGGGTGCAGGAAATAGATGTAGGGACATGACATAGAGATAAGTTTCCTCCCTTTTTTTTTTTCAGGATCCCCTACCACAGAGGCCCTGTCAGGCCAGACCTCACTCGGTCTGCTATCTGGTACCATGCAAACCAGGACAGCCTGTTCCCAGGGGTGGGTTGTTGGTGACTAAAGGGGCACCCCCACCTGGACTTGCCTGGGTGAGGAGGGTGTGTGGACACCCAGCAGGACTAAAAACCAGCCCTGTCAAAGGGTAGATGAGCTCCCTGTGAGCCAGCAGCCATCCGTACCTGGAGAGGAGACGGGCACTAGCAGAGTCACCAATGATACACAGCATCAGAGGTGCCCCAGTGGTCACAGTGGCCTCAGGACTGACCTAACTACCCCAAAGGCAAATGGGCAGGAGCTAATACCCCCCATGCCTCAGCTACAATGCCGGGCTATTGTGCGTGACCCATGTCCAGCTCACAGTAAGATCAGGGTAGGAACTCTTTGCATATCCCTGCAAAGCTGCTGTAAAGATAAACTACACAATAATATCCATTGACAAGACTCGCCTAGAAATCCTAGGCAAGGAGTAAAATGTGTTGCTCTGTGGGGTTCGATCATACTTGCTCGGTCTATCTTGCTAGAAGCATCAGTAATGCAGCAGGAGTTAGTGAAGTGTGTGTAACGTGCCCTTTTCAGGTACCTCTTATGAGTCACAGAACCTATTCTCGTGATTAAAGATGGCCTAAGGAGCAATGATGGATGTACGGGCAATTCAAACCAACAGCTGGGTCACTGTGGGAAGGGCTGGAGAAAATTGTTCTGTGCCTGCGATATACTTCTATCTCTCGTACTACAGAGACTGAATCTTGCGAACAGATCAGGTTGTTTGCTATGTGCCCTTAGACGTTGACTCTCAGTTAGGCTAGAGACGCGCCGTGGCATTCTGCATACTGATTTACTATTGGCATAGGCACGCGTATGTGCCAAGAATTAAAGACGTCACCGACACCAGAATGCATGGAAACCAGAGCTGAGTCGGTCACGAGCCAGGTTTGGGTCAGAAGGAAATGCCCAGCTGCCTGTAAAGGTGTTTGTTTAACCTCTGAGTGAAAAATAGCTGCATTTCAGATCCCTGTGTCAAAATGCAAAATCGAAACATTGCATTTTCTTCTTTCTTGGGAAGAGCGGTGAAGGGGGTTGTTGGTTGGCTGGTGGGGATTTTTTGTTTTTTTAGTTTTAAGGGGGATTTTTGGGGGGACGTGTGTGTTTTTGGGGGTTGGGGTTTTTTTGAGGGGGTAGGGAGGCAGCTGAAGAAATTCACCACCTTTGACCTGCAGTTGCAAATAGTTTCGCTTGCTCCTAAGCTGTATTTTTCACTGACTGAACTAGTCGTTGAATAATGTTGTCCAGGTCAGATGCAGTCTCATGTTCAGCGTGGGAACATGGACTTGGGTTTATTATATCCCGCTAACACCCAGGGATCAGTAAGTTCCTAAAATAATTTTATTCTGATCGTGGCAAGGGGAGACATCCAAATGGTGTGTTTGTGCGACTTGCACACTCCTCCGTGCCTGCTGTGCTGCCTATGAGCGCGGCTGGTGAACAGGTTCTTCAGTCTATCGCCCACAAGTGCAACCGAGAGTCAAATGGCATAACTTGGTCCTTTCCATGGATGGGTGACAGAGATCTGAACAGCCTTCCAAATGCATGCACATGATTGTCATTTAAAATAAAGACCTCTACTAAAACACAAAACAAAACCCCATCCTAGCACGTAATACCTTTATTAAACCTTTCCTGAGAAGCTAACAATTCTGGCACACAGGAAAGGAGAATGGAGGGAGACTGAGGTCCCGTGCCATGCAGGCTGTAATACATTGATTAATGGGTGGCTGTGTGCTTTCTCCTCCGTAGTCTCTGTGTCCTGTCGGCAAAAAAAAAATAATCAGTTGTGGTTAAACAATCAATTTATTACTTTCTCTAATTAAATGAGTGGAATTAAAAACACACATGATCAGTACAAGCTGGAAATAACTATTGATAATGGCTTCTAAATCCAGTGCGTTGATCAAAGGGATTAGTCTGTCTGGAGCGCTGGATAAGGCCGGTGATTAATTGTTTCTCTAGAGCACCCCGTGGTGACATTCCTATCGATCATTCCCTCTGGCTCTACAAATAGGTATCCACTTAAAAGCCGTAACAGCTGTGTTTACATCCTTCTGGCTTTGGGTAGCCGTTCATTATAGTGGATGTGTTTGTATAGGTAGATTGAAAGCGAGATCTTCAGTATAACACTCCTTGGCTGGTGAAAGGTGCCAGATTGCTAGTTTTGGCTGCAGAAGTCGTCCAGGCCTGTAGATAATAGGGACAGTATGGATAGGAGCCACCCCAGTGCCTTAGCCCTGACTTGGCCGTGAAAGCACTCAAACCGTCTGTTTGTAGATGTGGCCAATGAACACAGTATGGGAGGAGTCAAAGTGGGGAAGCATCTAGGTATAGGGTATTTCCTGCTTAATTTTTCTCTTGAACCAGGGGGGCCCGATTTGCACCGACACCGGGGCTGTGTCTGCCCTGCTGCCAGCAGTGCTATTCCATGTGTAGAGGTACCCATCGTAGCTTTAATCTAGCTCTCTAGTAATCAATGGCTCGATGTCTAGTTGGCAGCTGGTATCAAGTGGAGTGCTGCCGGGTTGGACCTGGTGCTGGTTTAGTTCAATGTCTTCATCAACGACCTGAAAGACGGCATAGTGAGCACCCTCAGCAAGTCTGAAGATGACACCAAGCTGGGGGGAGCAGTTGATACGCTGGACGGGAGGGCTAGGGTTCAGCACAGCCTAGACAGATTGGAGGATTGGGCCAAAAGGAATCTCATGAGGTTCAACAAGGACAAGTGCAAAGTACTGCACTTAAGATGGAGAAATCCCATGCATCAGGACAGGCTAGGGCTGACTGGCTGGGCAGCAGCTCTACAGAAAAGGACCTGGGTGTTATAGTGGACAATATAATATAAACTAGCCGTGTGCCCTTGTTGCCAAGAAGGCTAACAGCATCCTGTGCTGCATTGGTAGTAGTGTTGCCAGTAGCTCAAAGGATGCAATTCTTCCCCTCTGTTCAACACTGGTGAGGCCACATCTGGAGTCCCGTGTTCAGTTTTGGGTCCTCCCCCCTCCCCCAGAAAGGATGTGGGCAATTTGGAGAGAGTCCAGCAGACAGCAACAAAAATGGTGAAGGGCCTGGGTGACGTGACTTGTGAGGAAAGACGGGGAACTGGACTTTAGCCTAGAGAAGAGGAGACTGAGAGGGGACTTAATAACAGCCTTCAAGTAAATGAAGCAGGGCTTGAAAGAGGATGGGGCTGGACTGTGCTCTGTGGGGGCAGATGGCAGAACAAGGAGAAATGGGCTCAAGTTGCAGCAAGGGAAGTTTAGGTTAGATATTATGAAGAATTTTCTCACTAGGAGGGTAGTAAAACACTGGAAAAAGTTGCGCAAAAAGGTGGTGGAAGTGCCATCCTTGGAGGTTTTTAAGACCCAGTTAGACAAAGCCTTGGGTGGGATGATCTAGTTGGAGCTGGTCTTGCTGTGAGCAGGGGGTTGTGACCTCCTGAGGTCCCTTCAACCCTCATCTTCTGTGATTCTGTCTCAAGATCAATGGAACTGAGTCATGGCAGCTGAGACTTCAGCATGGACTATCTGCATAAATATGTACTCTGAGGCTCCAGCAGGCTTGTGTAACTCTGGTGGTAATGTGGACCTAATGTATGACAGTCTAGATGTGGGTACACTGACCTACAACCCACTGGACATGCCCATTTTGCTGCTGGAGTTGTGCAAAGCCGGTTCAGGATCTGTGAAAATCCAACCCTTCTGTGCTTGTACTTTTACTCTTCATCGATCTTGTCACCTGCTGCTTCCGTTGCCTCTTTGGCTAGGGACAGAAATAACACACACATTAACCGGTATAAGTGATTGGAAACCAGCTGAGATCTGTAACACAACAGAAGTTCAGTGCACATAAACTACTTTCAAAACGACTGAAACCGGTTTAAGATAAACCTGGATGGATGTAGAATCAGACTTAACTGATTTAAGTTAAATCGGTTTCTTAAACGTCTGTGCCAGATCCCCTCCAAATTCAAGTTATCTTACAGTCCCTCAGCATCCCAGGGTGCTTTGCACCTCCCCTGCGATTCTCCCCTCTCAGGGTTCGCGGGCGAAACTTGGCCCATTTTTCCTGCTCCCGTGGAGGAAGGAGGCATGCTTTAGTGCCCCCGAGCTTCTGGCCTGGGCGACTGCAGGCATGTGGCTGCATTTCCAGACTTAAAAGTGAATGTCTGGTCACTGATTATCAGTTCAATCTATGCAGCTTAGACTAACCTGCGAAGACTGAATTGATTCATCCTTGGGCTTTTTGACTGTCTGCAGTTAACCTGTAAGACCTAGCATGTGCTTTGAACCTCTGAAAACCAAGTCCGCAATGTTTCCTGCATCCAAGTTTGCGATGTTCTCTAACATGATGGGAGAAGGTTGTCTATTAATTATATGTATAAGAGAAAATGAATTTTGATTGTGACCTGCTGTCGCTGAATCGGCCGAGAAATACAGTTGGGTTTCATTGGCCATGGCCGTATCCACTGATTCGACTATAAAAACATACTCGTTGCTAATGCTGCGGGCGTGTGGAGATTTTTCTGGCTTTACTTCCCCATATTGAATTTCAACCAGTCAAAGTCGGTTCCAAAAGGGACCTGATTATGATGCAAAAGGCAAGGTCTAACGCCTACAGCTGAGGATCCAGCTCACCTCTGAGCCTTCCTGACTCATCCAACATGAGTCATCCCCCTGCCGCTGCCGTCTTGACGCTCCATCCTAGACACAATTTAATTGTCCGCATTTATTTATCGGCCAGTCCCTGTGTGCAGGAGGCAGTTACCGTGCCATTAGGGAGCTCTTGCTTCACGTTCTCATTTCAAATGGAAAACTGGGAGGTGCACTGGGACCACCTGCGGTGAACCAGTGGCCACCTTTGCTTCCAGAGCTCGGCTCAGGCCACCAGGAGAAACGTCTCCAAAGCTGCTCATGGCGGTGTGGTTTTTCCTCATCGTTCTCTCTCGGAAATGCTTTGGTTTTGTTTGCCATCGAGCCAACAGAAAAATCAATGCCGTTACTGTTATTTAACGCTAGCAAACATATTTTTCTCCCCCCATTTGTTAATGTTCAACCTCTGCTTTCTTTGACAGGTTTCCTAGCCCATTTTACTGTGTCTTTTTTCACTTCCCAACCCCGTTTCTTGGGAGACTTCAGTGAAATCCAGACCCCACTGATGTCAATGGAGCTGGGGCTTCAGTTCCAGTACTTTTTTTCCAGCCTGTTTGTGATGCAGCGTAGCTAGTAATAAAACTACCAACAGCAGGGAATGCCACTGTCTTCATCATTTAAAAAAATCTCTTTTTTGTTTCTACCTGAGAACGAAATCTTGTCCCCTCGTATTTTTTTTTTCTCCTGTAGCAATTATGTGCATTAGTTCTCGTTGGAGGGTTGGTTGTGAGATGTGTGAATGTAATTAATTTCCAGCAATTGGCCATCCATTAATTTCCAGGCATCTGTTAAGAAAACCCACAAAGGGATTTTGAAAACAACTCTAAGGAGGGCCCAGAGGTTAGGAGACTGCAGAGAGTGGGGTTCAAGACTCCAGCTTTGCCAAGGACTTGTACCATGGCTGTGGGGAGATCACTTAGTTTCCGTAGGTCACAATTTCCCTTCTGTTAAATAGGGATAATGGCACTTCCCTTTCTCAGGGCACTGCCAAAAGCAAATACACGGAAGATTGTGAATGCCTCGGACACTACAGCAGCAGAGTCTGTATGCACAGAGGAAGAAAAGGCAATGCTGACTCCAAAACAGGACTACCATGGATGTGCAGGTAGTTCCCAGCCAGGGACGGTGAACTCCAGAGTTTGCATCCTGTCCCTAGAACAGATGGCAACTCGCAGTCGGTTTTCAGAGGGTGCTGTGCACCTGCAGTCCTTCACACGCTCGGTAGCAGATGTAACAACCGCTACCTCTGCGGATCTTTTTTTTTTCTCTCCATTTATTGATCTGTAAAATGAAGATAATAAAGCCTGCCTCTCAGGGGTGTTGTAAGTTTAATTAGGTAAGAGTAGTAAAGACTCAGAAGGCCTTTTGAAGCCCAGCTACAATTATGTTATGAATAGCGAGTCCCTTTTACTCTTAATTATTGCTCTTCTGTGAGCAGACTGATTCATCTGCATTCGTTATTAAGTTTGAGCGGCGCTGCCACTTGCTGTGGGATTTCTCCAGCCCTAGAGTGGCTGAAGGGTGGAGGGAGTGCCCTGGTAGCCCGTCCCTCGGTCTCAGAGGTTCAAGACTAGCAAGGGACAAATGCCGATCCACTGTGCCTTCAACGTCAGCACAGAAACAGCTGTTTGTACCAGTCTTAACGGGGGGCCACTGCAGACTCGAGGGGTACTGTGGTTAGGGACCTACTAAAATAGCAATTATTGCGGATTTCAGGAAAGTGGGCAATGCTCATGAAATCTGCAGGAGAAAAAAATAATGTACTGAAAAGAAAATGCTTGGCCAATCAGAGGCATGGGGGGGGCGCCTCCTGTGGTCTGCCCACGAACTGGCTTTTGGGCCCTGTGCTTTGCCCACGAAATTGGGGAGCGGCTGCCCCAAATTCGGTAGTGGTTACCGAATATACAGCTACCTATTGTGTAGTCAGTTTTCCCTTTGAGGTCATTGTGTCGACTTGTGCACAGGAGAGCTTTAAACTACTACTAATAGGACTTATTCTGCCCTCTAATGTAGCTCCCATCAGCCTCAGCAGATGCCTCCGCTGCACCAGGGCCCCCACCCAAAGCCCCTGGAAGTTATTGTGGTTCCTGCATTGTATTTTGAGTAAGACCGTGTCTGAGGGCTGTTTGGCTCAGGATGCCCTTAAGAGAGATGCATGCAGCTCTGCTGGCAGATCCAGTGGTTCAAATCCAGCAAGACTCCAGCTGAGTCAATGGCCTTCCTCTGCGTTTGCTTTACGCTGCCTGAGAGCCTCATCCAGACTCCCAGTTTCTCAGCACGAGAAGGTGTTTTCCAGGCCTTCTCCTCTGGAATGGAGAAGCCCAGCAAGTACTGGTTACGTAGACTGTATATACTGCATACTGTCTACCTTATCCCTGCTTATTTTTGGTCAGATGTCTTAAAGTTGTATCATTCTGCTCCTACTGCAGTACTACAAATGTTCACTTCCTATGCGCTGCTCTTTTTGGTTTCAGTGAGAAATCCCAGGTAAAAACTGGACAGGTGGGTGGATTGGAGCCCCCCCACCTCAATCTAGGCCTGCTCCCAGCATGTGCAGACACAAGTTAATGAAGGTGCTCTGCTTTGGAGCACCTTCATCTGAACCCTCGTGTAATGAGGGTTCAGGTTGCCATGGGATCGGGGCCTTTTAAAGCGCTCTGCAGCCATGCACTTGTGTTTGGTCATGGCTGTAGAGCGGTTTCAGGGGCAGATGGGGCAACAATGGTCATTTCTGTCAATGCCTCCCACAGTATCCACAGGTGACATCCAGTCGCCAGGTCCACAAGTGAAATCCAGGTGGGACTTCACTCCCAGGATCCTTTATTTTCCCTGCCACGGGCCTGTCTGTAAACGCAGTGTAACTATGCATAAAACTACCGGCAGCAGAGAGGCACTTTCCCTGAGTAGAACCGAAGGTAAGTTTTTGTCCTTGCTTTGCTTTCAAAGGCAACGGCAGATCTCTCTCTAGGTGGAGTGCTCCACAGCACCTGAAGGCATGCTGCGGGGCACGCCGCAAACCTTCAGTGCCCCGCTGCTCACTGACTTGCACTGGCTTTCATTATGTAACGTTCCCAAAGCACAAAGGGAACAGGATTTTGTCTGAAGAGAAAGTTTCCTCTTCCCTCTGACCCCGCTCGGTTGGAGTCCAAAGAGCCGATCTTCAGAAAGAAGACGATTTATCACCGAGACAGGCCACTGAAACCCACCCTTGGTCCCTGAATTGTGTTTGATCTGATTATCTCGTTACTCCTAATCAATTCCCCTTAAAATCTTGCATTCCTTACACCATGAGAATTAGCACCACAGCCCCAGGATCTGTTGTAAGATTTGACAGGCTGCCCCGTGATGCAGGCTCGGGCAGACTGCTCTCTGGACAGTGGAACATGGGCCTTCAGTGTGACACTGCAGCTAGTAAAGCGACCAAAACGCTGGCTTGCATCTGTACATGCTTCTCAAGCAAATCCAAGGATGTCATTCTCCTGTTGTACTCGGCCTTGGTGAGGCTGCAGCTGGAGTACTGCATCCAGTTTTGGGCCCCACAATTCAAAAAGGATGTGGAGAAGCTTGAGAGGATGCAGAGGAGAGCCACACGCATGATCAGAGGGCAGGAAAACAGACCTTTTGGTGAGAGGCTGAGAGCTGTGGGACTTCTCAGCCTGGAAAAGCGAAGGCTCAGGGGTGATGCATCTATAAGTTTATTAGGAGTGACCACCAATACCTGGGGGAACATCTGTTCACCCGAGCGCCCCAAGGGATGACAAGGTGTAACAGTCACAAACTCTACCGCGACTGTTACAGGCTGGACATAAGGGAGAACTTCTTCACTGTCCGAGCCCCCGAGGTTTGGAATAGCCTGCCGCTGGAGGTGGTTCAAGCACCTACTCTGAACACATTCAAGAGACATCTGGATGCTTATCTTGCTGGGATCCTACGATCCCTGCTGACTTCCTGCCCCTTGGGCAGGGAGCTGGACTCGATGGTCTTCCAAGGTCCCTTCCAACCCGAATGTCTATGAAAGAAGGTGAAGGGAATTTATTTGGAGAGCGGCGGGAGTCTGGGACGGCACGCTGACTCTTGGAAAGGTAGCCTGCGACTTGGTGATTATGCCATGGGCCTGGAGAAGAAATACATGGGTGTGAAGGACGCGATCAAGAGGATCATTTTAGCTTAGGGAACTCCTGACAATTGGAACGAATGACCTGAGCAAGTGGAATGGCATTTTGCGCACTAACTTTCTGCCGCCTTAAGGCTTTGCAGAGCCGCGAGCTGTCTGCAAGGTTTGGAGCTTCCTGAACTCTCATCAGAGTGAACAGGAGTGAAAAGAGCTCATGAACTGAGTGGGAGCTCAAACTGTGGGCTTCTATTTTAAGTCGTGGAGACCAATATCCCACTTTTTAAAGGAATTATAAGGCTAAAGGAATAGTAGCCCAGATCTCATACTCTTGTGTGCTCAGTTCACAAATGCAAAACACGTGCCTGCCTCAGGACTTGCAAACTCATCTCAGCAGGTGCAGTTGTGCAGAGCGTGGTTGTCTGCCAGTGGATCCCAGCCACTATGCATATTTTGGTGCCTGGTACACTTGGTGCTGAGCCTCAGTGAGGAGCGACTCTTGTGAAGAGAGAGCCGCGTGCGTCTACGTCCATTCTCGCGACTAGATTTGGAGGCTAGAGCTGCTGTGTTGCTGTCTCTTTTGAAGAAATCAAGATGCATGTTGTGATAGATGTAGCAAACAGATGGAAACTAAAAGCCAGGCTGAAGAAAGGTTAATGCAGTTTAAATGAGGAGTCTGTTTATGCATCGCCATCTGTTTATAGTGCAGGAAGATAAGAGATGGTTAATAGCTCTTTTCCTGTAAAAGCTGAAGCCAGTTCTTGGCCTTTACGTGGGGATGAGGTCTGCTAACGTACTCAGACAGTTGGAGTTGGGCAGTTTTGTTAACTATTGGGTTGGCAGCCATGAGGTCTGCCATCTCCATCTCCAGAATAGGTGCGGTTCAGACTTCTCCGATCCTGGTATGGGATTCAAGGGGAAAGAGGGCTATAAACCAAAGTAAGAAAAACAGTATCCTCATTAAGAAGGCCTCCAGCCTGATCAAATGACACAGTTCCTCTAATAATCTGGGACAGTGGCTCTCGGCCTCGTGCAGTGCCAGCTCTTAGCTTTCACTCATCTCCTACAGAAAAACGCAGATGATTGAGCATTTTTTGTTGCAAAGAACTTGGAAGGTGCGTCCACACGTGCCAGCACGTGCTCTAGCAGCAGTGCAAATTTGTGCTCCAGCACCAGTGCCTGAACATGCACCTTGGTGTAGGGCAAATTGTGCCATTTGGAGCAAACTGATCCTGCCCAGCTCCTCGTGGATCTTCAGCCAGGGGCCGGCTAGAAGTTGGGGCCTGCGCCTGCAGTGAAGAAAGTGGCCCTGGCAAGCACCACGGGGCTACTGGACTTCAGGAGTTTCTGAGGCCCAGCCAGTTGGTGTCTGGGGGCACTACCCCTTGTGCCAGCTGCCGTGCTGAAGCAGCCCTAACCTAGAGTGGCCCCTGCACCCTCTACCCACTGCAGCAGTCTGGCAGTGGGAGCTGCTGCCCAGTTATGACCTGCTGTCACCTACGACAGCATGCCCCTGCTTGGACCTGCGGCCCCATGGCTGCACGCTTGCCAGACCCAGATGGGGACTACGCGGCTGCCTAGGCTGTAGTATGGCACTGCAGCAGAGACTCCTGCACCTTGGGGCCAGCTGTCGGTAGGCCGTGGCTGCACAGTTGGCCTTCGTGGGTCGCTGCTGTCATGTCTTCTGGTGCCCCTGGCCTGCCATCTGGGCACCCATCACCCAGAAGATGTGCTCATTGTGGTGCAAACTGTCAAAGTCTGTCCTCTTGGCCCCAAACGGCCAGGAGGGTCCACCTCATCTGCTGGGTGCTGGCCCTAAGCAGGCTCCTCTTTGGATTTATCTGGTAAATTGAGTGTAGCCGTTTGCACCTAATAGCATGGCATCTGGTGGCACCCTCAGAACAATCTCATTGCACCCCAGGGTGCCGCAGTATGACTCTAACTCCTCCCTTCCTCGTAGACAGAAGCCAGTGTATACAGTTTTATAAGGCTCTTGCCTCAGAGCAGTCAGAAAATGCTGTTTGAAAGTCTAGTTATCCTAGGACCAGAGGGACCCCAGATGGATCCATAGCATTTAGCAAAACTTCTGATCGCTTCTTCTCCTGTCTATACAGGGCAAGGGGAAGGGGGCTCCTTTCTTGTGCCCAGGTTTGCTTTATCTGTAAGCTTCAGCTAGTTTCTTAGAGTAGGACATCCTATCACCCCTGATAACATGCTTCACCCGTACCTAGCGAGCCAGGGTAGGCTGGGGTACCGTTTAGGGAGCTTTTGTTTTATATTCTCTTCCACCCACATTTGTATGTTGTTTCTGTCTCTTACTGTAAAGCTGCCTGGAGCCTTTTTTGGGAAGGGCGCCAATGAAAGGTCCACTTGCTGCCAATGGCAATGATGCCCTTTCATGTAGGATCATAGGTGTGTGGCCCCTTCTTGAAAACCTTCAAAGGGGTCTGCATCTCCATTTGACATTTGCAAAGGGGTCTGCAGCTCTTTTCAATATTTTTTTTAGGAGTCTGCAGATGAAAAAAAGTTTGAAAACCATTAGCCTATGTTATATGTACACTAGCTATGTAGAGAAAGAGCTTCATTTAAAAGCTCCCCATGTTATTCAGCCCCTAAACCTATGTCTGTTCATTTAAAAAACTGAAAGAAATGAAAGCTGCCTCCTTCCCTCCCTTATTCCATCATCTAAAATCACTGCCATAGCAATCAACTGTCAAATTAAAGGGGGATGGGGTGCATATTTCCCTCTGGATGAGCCTAAGCCAAAACCCCACACCTTCAGGTTTTGCAACGGTTGAATTCCAGTTCCAAAATTTACTGTAGGGGCCTGCAATTACAAGCAACCACCCCTGTTCTCCAAGGTGTGCACTGGGATTTCCACATCAAAATGACTTGTGAGCAGTGGTCTTACAACAGGGGGTTGGGAGATTGTCATGAACCTTAAGAAAAATGTAGTGAATGCTTGATACCTTGTAAAGAGATAGTAGTCCTTGCATTAGGCAGACCAAAATCCCTGCTTAAGTTACCCGCTGCATTCCCTGTTTTAGAGTAAAACTCCCATTGCCGACGGGCTAGGAAGGTTCACATCAGACAGCTGGTCCTGTCGATCCGCACTGCGGTGCCAAGCCTATCCACGCTGACATCTGGCCCCTGTTCGCTTTTGCGCAGACACGATCGCGAGTCCATCCCATAGTCTGCAGCATCCCGCAGGATGTTTACAGCAGTGATGCTCAGCCAGGTTGCCGTGACTCCTTGGGGTGCCAGGAGGTCTGTTCAAGGGCGCCACGGACTGCCGCACACTATTAGCACTGTTAGGTGTGCAGACACTTTCATGTGATTCACAAGAACTACGAATCCACAGTGTGGAAAGCACTTTAACAAAAGAAAGTACTTTTTTTATACATCGTTAACTTGTGGAACTCATTGCCACAGGAGGTTGTAGAGACAGAAAGCACGCCCAGGTTCAGAAAGAAACTAGACCGATTCATGGATGATAGATCTGTGTACTTCCCATGATCTGGGCTTTGCTGGTTGCTACATGGGGCTGGGATGGAAATCCACTTCTCCTCCCCTTCGGCCTACATGTATCAGGGTTTTTTAAGCCTTCCTCGGAAGCATTGAGTGTTGGCTGCAACCAGGCTGGGGATTTTGGCCGGGCTGTACCCAATGCTCCTGCTGGGACTTAAACTGGGAAGTTCCTGGCTAGAGGGTCTTGCCCTTTCATTCAGGAACAGGTCGACTGCCACATTTACAGCAGGAAGACATTGGGTGCTGTGGTCCCCGCACTTGACTTGTTAGGGTGTTATATCCAGTGTTACGTCAGGGTTGATTGGGCAGTTTTGCTAAGAGGCCAGACGATGATTCGTGCAGGGTGGTCTGTGCACTTCCCATGTAGATCCCTTCCAGCCCTTCCCAGGTAGGTCCCTTCCAACTTCTGTAGGAGTCGATTGAACTGAGATGTCTGCTCTGATATTTCTAAAATAATGATGATGGATGGTAATGAACAGCAACGGATCACTTTGGATATACCCAATTCAGTGCTCCCCTTGTAAAGCCACTGATGGAGACGGGATACTGGGTGAGACGGGCCAGCGTGGACCACGACGTTCTCATGTTCTGACCTGCCGTGGTCTTTCCGCCTTCTTTGCAACAGAAGAATGACTGTATTACCGGTACTATTTTTTGGCAGTAAGAACTGAATGAAAGCTAAGAGACAGCATGTTCTCGGGGGCGCTTTGAGTCGAACGAGGTTGAGCACCGCTGCTGGACAGGTTTCCCATGCAAGCACGTGGGAGAACGAGCGATCCCAGCTCCGGCATTTTTTCTGTGTCGCCACCTCATTGGGTCCAAGGATTTGCTTTTGTTTTGAGGGTTGCTAAAATATTCAGGCTGCAGCCTTTGTAACACACTGCGGTGTTTATTTGTCGGGAACAGCTGTCTTCTAGCTTTTGGGGATTAACAGCCATTTAATGGAGATAAATCTCATGCTGAAAAAGGGATGTTCATCTGGAGACGCAGAACATTTGGGAATGCCTTGTGCTTTTTTTTTTTTTTTTTAGGATAACTTGTAAATACACTATGCACTTAGCTAGGCAAAAGTTACAAAAATAAATGGGAGAAAATGCTGCTGCAGCAAGCAGCCTGCTCACAACATTGGAGAACTGCTCAGACATAGTCACCAGATGTATTTTCCCTTGGTTAGCTCGATGGTTAGGGAAACTCCTTGCTGATTGTTACCGCCTGGAGGTGGTGCTCTTGATGATGAGCTGTGGATCAGGCCTTACATAGCTTGGGTAGGTCTAAGAAGACGTACGCTCTTGATATCCAGAAGCCTTGACCTGCCTATTGTTGTACGCGGTGGTGCTACAGGGACAGCATTTTCAAGCTCCCAGCTCCAATTATGGCTTGTGTTGAAAGGAGGTTTAGAAATGAGGTTTAGAAATGCAGAACGCCAGCTGCAACTTTCCTTCTTGCTAACCAGTAAATATTTGGCTTTCATGCTGGCAGGATGCGAAGGCCCAGGTGAAAATGAAGTTTATCCCCAGCTGCGGACCAAGGGTGAGGCCTTACTGCTCAGCCCTTTCACCCTCCACAGCTGCTGCTCCGCGCTAAAAGCAGGAAGGCGAATGTGTGTAGAGGTCATAAGACACGAGAGCCAAATCGTGAAGGGAAACGAAAACCTCCCTGAAGCCAGCAGGAGATTAAAATGAATTAGGGCTGTGTTGTTGGCTGCAAACCTCTTCTCTTGAGCATCCATGAAACTCAGGTATTTTGGCTCTGCTTGCTGTTTCTTCTACGCGTGCAGAGGTTTGGGAGCGTGCAACTTGGCTATGGTTTCTCATTCTGAAACCTCGTTACTGGGGACAAGAGGACATCTTTAAGCCGGTTACCTGGGCCAAGGTACCTGGGGTCACCAATTGTATCCTGTAGCATTAGCCCTACAGGAAGGGCTCTGTGTTGAATATATTCTTGATGCATTTACCAAAAGATAACTATCCGTCTATTCTGCTGAAGTCCTGTTTAAAGACCCTATGCATGGCTAACCATCTATTAGTCATTTTGTGGCCTGAAAATCTCTATATTAGGTTCATGTTGACGGTAGATCTGGTCCAACGTTTGCAAAAGTAACTAATGGCTTTGAATGCTTCCGTTAGTTCACCAAGCGAGGATTTTTTTTGGAGGTGGCGATCTCTTCTATTGGACCCGCTGCATGGTTGGGGGACATTGTAGATGAGCTTTCGCATACAAAGGGCCCTTTTGCTCAAGCTGTTTCTTTCTCAGACTATAGAAGTGACAGGTTTTGGCATCCTTTCTCGTCTACGGGAGACGGCAGATATTGCAGCCTCTGACGTAGCTGGTTTTGCAGCGTCTCATGTGATTGAATAGTCCAATCCGAGACGTGCGTGATCCGTGACAGTGGTTACAAATGCATATGTCACGGTTAGGTGGTTTGGGAGCTGCTTGCTTCCTCCGGGCTCTTTTCTTTTCAAACTGTTGGATCCAATTTCTGTCTTGGACTTTGATGCCCCGGTGGAGATGATGTAACGATCATTTGCCAAGGGTTCCCGTTAGTCAGGATCGAGAACAGAATAGTAACCTGCGTAAAACTCCCCATTTCCTTTATTTTAGTGTTTAATAATATCTCCGTTGTTGCATGCCCAGCATGAAGCATCAGAGAAGACCTGATTTTCAGACGGTGCTTTAGTACATAAAACCAGCCATTGACTGGGTTAGACCACAGGTCCATCTTGCCCAGTGTCGCACGTGGCAGAGAGCGGATGCTGCAAGGGAGAGTGAACCGGGTCTGACCAGGGTTTTTCCCCGTTCCCCTCCGGCAGTTCAGGTCTGGGAAGTCCTGGTTCGGAGGTTGCACCTCTCGCTCCCAGGCTCAATAACTACTCATGCCCCTTTCCTCCAAGAACGTGTCCGATCCCTTTTTGAATCTGGTTAAACTCTCAGCTTCTACCACATCTGGTGGCAATGTGTTCGACACTTTAATTATGTGCTGTGATGTGGGCAGGTGAGGAAAAAAACCTTCCTTTTGTTGGGTTTAAACTTACTACCTCCTCATTTCACTTTGGGACCCCTAGTTCTCTAGCACCCATCCCCTGAAAGTCTCACCTCCCAAGGGGCACCCCAGATCTTGAGACATTTAAACTGAGTGCCTTATTTTGATCAGTAGGTTTGTCTCTTTTTTTTCTGGAGGGATGTAGAAGAAAAGAAATAAAGAAAGCAGGGTCTGTGCAAAGGCATAAATTCAGCTCCTGCTTGTCTCTGTCCCGATTTATTTTCCCCACAAGAGCACGTGGGTGCCTGGCTTCCTTAGCACTACATTTCAGGATACCCTCCTGGGATCTCTAAGCATCTCATTAGATTATTTTTTTTGCTGTTACAGCAGGAGTCCCTATAACACATTTAATAGAGCAGGGGTGGGTAATTTTATGACCGCTAATGTCTGTGTGTAGCTAAATCCCTGTTTTCTGGATTCAGCAGCAGTAGAAACTTCTTCCCGCTATAACACAGGCATGTTGTTTGCCCTTTCTTGCACGGCACGCAGTATTAGCTGTCTCCAGAGGCAGACCTCTGGGCCCCGCGGGTCTGCGGTCTGCGTCAGAGTGACAGCTCCTTGGTACCTAATGCATATTCCAGCACAGCTGCAGGAGCGTAGTTCAAGCCCTCTGTTTTGGCTGGCACGTCCTACCAGAGAAATGATCGAGATCAGGCAGGTTTGTTTCTTCCTCCGCAGCGGCGCGCTTGGCCCTGTGTTTGCACAGCCCTAGTGAGACCGCGAAACACGTCGGACTGCAAGTGCGCCTTTCTGTGTGCGGCTGGCTTGTAAAGGCTGGAGGAGTCCTTACAACGCCGACCAGCCAGGCATTCAAGATAAATATTCCACTGAATAATGCCATTGATGGGCTCTGGAGAGCGCCCTCCCGGTGCTGACACCGCTCCCAAAGCCAGGCTAGCTTTGGCGACACACAGCACCGTACCCAGATTCCTGGCGGCCCCAAGCAAACTGTTAGTATCAGGCCGCCCTTCGCCAGTGATAATGATAATTTTTAAATTATCGTTTTCGGGCCCCAGGCGGCTGCCCAGTTCACCCATGCCGGTGTCCGGCCCTGGAGACGCATGCGGCTACAAAACGCTGGCACGCTTTGCTGCGGTGCATGCTTGCATGTTGAATCTGGTTGGACAAGCTAACGAAGCTTTCTGGTTATCTGGGGAGACGGGGATCCTGAGGGCAGTTCTTCGCTTTACTGCTGATTTGCTCTGGACAAAACACTTAACCCATGTTCTTCTGCATAGCGGAAATCCCACTAAAAATGGCCTGCCTTTCTCAGGTACTTAGCACCTGGAGCTCCCCACGAAGGCCAGTTGAGTTGCTTGGTAATACTTATCCTCTAAGGCTGCTCACAAATGTGTATTTAAAGATGTGACGGGATCTGATCCCAACAATTGCACCTACTTCCATGCATGGGAGGATGCACAATTTTGGGATCAGGGATCCGATCCCAACCTATCCTATTCCACCTTGCTCAAGACTTCGGATACGGTCTCCCGCAGCGTTCCCCCAAGCAAGCTAAGGAAGCATGGGGCGGATAGAAAGGCTGGCTGGAGCGTCGGGCTCACGTTGCAGGCAGGGGCGTGCAGACGGTGGATTGCAGCTCTGCCCCGGGGCCAGAGCAGCTCCCTGCCCTGCCAGTGCTGCGTGGGCCGGTCTCCATGGAAACCCTGGGCTCCACCGCTTCTGGGGCATCCGTGGAAACTGGCCGCAGTGATGCGGGCAGGGGCTGCTGGGAAATGGAGTCCAGCCACCGACCAGCAAAAGTAGCTCCGTTCGTGGATTTCCTGGGACTTGAAATGGATAGAAGAGACCTATGTCCACTTAGACGTGCAACGGAGTCTCGCCCTGGATCGTGCAAACGCTCAGTGACAAAGCAGGGGATCGACACGAAGTCCCACGGGGCACACTAAGCACGGGGCCGTGCCCCCTCTCTCCGCTCGTGAACTGTTGCACGGTTTAGGTAAGCGGTTACTCATTCAGGTGTCTAACGTTAAGCAACCATTTTGGTAAATTTTGACCCGGAGCCCTGACATCTTTCTGTTCATCACCTGACCTGGGATTTCTGTTAATCGCCCGCTTAAATTCAACAAAAGCACTCAGTTCACTTGGACATTTTTAAAGCTGAATTTGTTTTAAAATAACCTAGAAAGGAGGAAAAGGTTTCCCTTTTCTTTTTCTGAGATGAGCTATAAAGAAAGCCTGAGCAGTATGGATGTATTTGGGAGCCATGTTGGTCTGAGACGAAAAGAAATGCAAAAATCCTGAAGTCTTGGTTCAGTGATGATTAGACCAACTGAAAAATTGCAAAAAAGAAATTATCTTTGTCTGCAAGCTTTCGGGCACGGGACTTTCCAGTTCTTTCTTACATTAGAAAGGCAGGTCCTGGCTTCCCTGGTTACCCTGAAAGCTTTTATTAATGATGGGGAATCTCATAGGACCCCAGTGTTTAAAAAGTATTTCAAACGAGTATTAGTTGTGTGCATGTACATGTGTGCATGCATGTCTGCTTTTTCCTTTCCTTGGCAGGTATCTGTCAGGCATTTTATGTGAGATAATACAAACCTGCAGGGCTGAGCCATTTTTTATTATTAATAAGCATTGCTTGCATATGCAGTAAGAAAGAAGATCAATAGTTGGCCAGCTTCGGACAGTGAGGGCAAGCATGATACTGCCTTGTCAAAGGTAGCGTCCTATAATTAAGATCAGACTGGGATTCCTTTCCACGGGCTGCGAGTGGCTGAGTTAATTTCCCGCAGCATTTGGATTGCACAGGTAGCTTGGGAGGAGAAATAATTAACGACTCCATGCGGCAAAGAGCTAATTATTATGGGGCGCAAAGCACTGGAGTAGCTGAGGCTTTGCATCGTCTAACGAGGGTTACTGTTTTCCTTTAGCAGGCGACTTTTCCCTTTGCATTCCTCCAGTGCTGATAAATGCCAGGACTTACGCAAGTCATCGTGACGGGCAGGGGCACGCGCAATAAATGCAAGGCCGTGCAGAGTTGAAATGTAACTCTACGGCTGGATTTGCTTCGGATCAGACCCTGACCCTGACGCCGGTGGAGCGTGCATTTCCCATGCATCCAGTGCTGTGTATTTGCTGATGCGGCAAATGGTGAAAGCTGTGCTAGCCTTGGCGGCAATTTGTGTTGGTTTAGGTAAAGTGGGATATTTTAGAGGGTTAACTGGTTAAGAGCAGGTCCAGTGTATAAGCCAAATCAAGCAAGCAAATGAATGGAAGTAAATAACCGTGAAGGAGCTATTATAGCCTTATTTCTGTGTTTATAAGGACAGGATTTAGCACTGACCTGCAATCTGAGCACACAACGGAGTATCCTCGTGTCTTTGGGCTCCCAGCCTCAGCTGCTAGTAACCCCTGGCTGTCTTTGGCCTCTCTCAAATGAGTCTCATGATCGCAGACGCATTGCTATTAGACGTAGAAAAGGCCCGTTGGGTTTTGCAAGGCAGAAGCTTGTTTTCCGGTCATGTGAAAGATTTTTCTCATCCTGAAATAGAGTGATGTCAAAACCTTGAAATGCTCTTCCAAGATGTCTGGGCAGGGGGGCAGAGTTGGACTGGATCAATCAAATGATTAGAAGCGTAGAGGAAGGGTTGGAAGGGGCCTCGGGAAATCGCATCTAGTCCAGCCCCCTGCTTCAGTCAGCATCGTCCCTATCAAAACCATCCCAGACAAGCACGTGTCTAACCTGCGCTTGAAAACCTCCGGAGGAAGATTCCCCACCGCTCAAAGAAGCTTCTTCTAGGTTTGGGATGCAACTGGTCTGTGTGCGCTGAATGTCTGTTCGGTTACAGGTTCAGACCAGTTTCTGATCACTTAAACTGGTTTGTGTGTCACGTCTGTCCCTGTTGTGTAAAACCCCTTGGAGCTGTAAAGTTCTGCCTAAGAGCCAATCTAAGCGTCTCTTGCAATTTGAGACGGCTGCTGCTTTTCCTGCCCATTACCGCCACAAACAGTCCATCGCTATCCTCTTTTCTAACACCCTTCAAGGGTTTGAAACCTCTTATCAGATCCCCCCCTCGGTCTTGCGTTCAGATCATTTTGAAACGTCACGTTTTCATTTTAGGGTTTGACTTTTTTACCTCTACTTAGTATAAATGAACCGTGCAAGGCCACGTTGTCCAGCCTGTAAGGCTCTCCGTGCATCTGGAAATTGGGCAGCATGGGAACGACCGGGGACTTTGAGAGGCCTTTAATCTAACAGCCTGCCCATCCCAGGATCCACTATCCCTAAATCGTTCCTGGCATATGTTCGCCTACCTGGTCTTTAAAACCTCCAGTGATAGATGTTCTACACCCTCCTGAGAAAAACTATTACTGTCTTATGGATAGGAAACTTTCATGATTTCCAGCCCAACTCTCCTTTGCTGCAGTACAATCACAAAAGGCGATGGGACGGGTGTATTGTCAGACCCCTTTTACAGATAGGAATCTAAGGAAGAGATCGAAATTAAGACCAGAGCCAGTATGCTCACAAAAGAGCCTGCACTTAGGCTAGGAACAGCTAAAATGTAGGTGTCCTCCCATAGGAGGCAGATTCAATTTGACCAGGTTTAGGTAACCAAGATCTCTATACAATCGGTAAAAATCTCCATGCATCTTCTAAAGGGCAATGCACAAAGCTCAGAGGTGCCTCAAGGTACCCGACAGGAAGCATAGGGGGTTGGCTGAAAATGACTTGCTTACTCCCAGGGATGCACTTGGTATGTATATAATATACACAATAAAAGGTGTTATTTTGGAACCAACCAAGAGTTCCAGTTTTTTGTATCGCTTACTCCCAGGAGTTTAGGCAGCTGGCTGACAGTGATTACACCCACCGTGTGCATTAAAAGGCTAGTGGTTAGAGCAAGCAGGGAATGGGAAACCCAGATTTTGAGCCCTCTTCAGCCTCAGGGGAGTCAAACCCATATCTCCTACTCCCCCAGAGCCACCAGGCTTTAGGAGTACCCTCCCTCCCTCCCTTTACCCCGCTGTTGAAGCTGGGCAGTACAGCAAGGGAAGTCCTGAGTTGTCACCCGTGCTCCTCCAGGTTATTTCTGATTTGTTACCAGTGACGGTGTAATGGGAAATGCGCACACGCTCGTGGGAGCAGGTCTGGGACCCAGGACTCTTCCTCCCAGCTGAGTCCTGGACTGGGTCATCAGTGAACGGGATGTGCTCCAAGCTGGTATCTCTGTCTGGGGATTTAGGCTCCAGCCAAGCTGCGTGGAGATTTGCACTGGTGCTGTGGAGCCTGTGGGATGCAAGTGGATCACTTCAGAGCCTAAGAAGCAGCCTAGGTTCCCCTAGGCACTTGGGAGAGTTTGCAGTCCCCACCTAAAATTAGGCACCTAGTCGTGTGGCTTCTGACATGGGGCCTGTCTGAATCCCTCCTTGGAACTTGAGCCTCTCAGTTCCACCAAAGTGCTGTGCTGTGGCCCTCCTGGGCTAATGGGCTAAGTGACATGACCAAGGTCACGTGGCAGACTGTGGCAGGGCCGGTCCCCAGATCCTCTGTCAGTGCTTTCACCGCAGCACAGCGCTTCCCTGTTGACACCAGATAAAAGCAGAAGCCATGTGTGCTGTGGCTTTGCAGCAGTGGAAATGAGAGCCCAGAGAAGCTGGGCTGCTGGGCCTATATTACGCTGGCTGTATCGCACCTTGGGGGCTCAAGGTGCCAGCCCGTCTAGATGCCGCCCCGAGGTGGAAGTAGCTCCACTGTCGAAATGGGGAGGTGCCTTTTGTCACAGCGAAGGCAACGTGGGAGCCCAGAGCTTGAGATGCAAAGCTGTGCCCTCTGCCAGCGTACCTGCCGGCCTCTGGTAGTGAATTACTGAGAACGTCCCTTTGTGGCTCCTGTTTTGCCATTTCCTCTGTCTTTAACTCTGAAAGACGCCGAAATCTTTCAAACTCAAATGCTTCCGTTTGGATCCGGAAGTCCCTATGGTATGCCAGTAGGCGACCTGTCTTTGCCCAAATCCAGGGCAAGGTTATTCTCCCCATTCAAAAAGCCCTCGGTCTTGGATTTGAGTGCAAGGTGGGGTGGGGTGGGGTGGGGAGGAGAGGACAGGTGGCTGCTGCAGCTCCGGTCAGAGCACCCCACCACCACCTGCCCCCTGCACCCACTGCCCCCCCCCCCACGACCCCTGGTACTTCTGCTGCCCGGGAGGATGGCAGCAGCTCTGGCCCCATCTCCAGAGATGGGCTGGAGGCATGATTTAGGGGAAGCAATTGTAGTGAGGATGGAGCAGTGGGGAAGCCAGGTGATAGGGGTGCAAGTGGCAGGGGTTAAGGTGTAGGAGGGTGCAGGCACCGCAAAGCAAGCAGGTAGTGGGCACAGGTAGGAAGGAGCAATGGGCAGGGGGTCGAACCACTTGAGTGCCCTGTGGCCTGCCCCGCACCCCACCTTCCTCCCTGCTACTGCTTTCCCTGCTGCGGTGGGAGAGGGGGTAGAAACAAATTTAAGACAACACTTTCCATGTCTAAGATCTAATTATTGGGGTGTCGTCTCAAATTCAAAATCATTTTGGATTTGGATGTTCTGATTATTTCAATTCATTTGTATTTCTGCTGCCTGCAGGGTAGGGAATTAATGACCTCTTTCTAGGCACCCTCATGCATCTGCACATGAAATGAGAACTGTTGATTTGCAAATTGTGTTTTGCAGATACCTTTCTATCCTGTAACAATGGGGCCACAGATGTGGTTCTCTAACTATGTTTTGACTGTATTCAACTTTTATTGATATAAGGGATAGAAATGGTAATGTCTTTATGGAAGACACCTTTTTCAAAGGGGTCCTGATTCAGACTGGGACTTTTACCTGCTGCTTCAGTGCAAACACAGTGCAAATAATAATTAAAAGCATCCAGACAAACCACTGGGGATTATATTCTGGGCAGCATTTCTGTGCTAAAAGAGGTGTCATCCTTAACTCCTGCAGCTCTGTTGGCTATTTTGAAAACTGCCACCTACTGTCAAACCAGAGTGAGAATGGGCTTCCCGGGCAAATGAAATAGGCTGTCATCTAGAAAAGTGCACTCTCATCACGACTAGGACATCTCGGCCCCTGCATGTGGGATTAATGAAATGCAGCTTTATTTTTCCATCTACTGCCAGCAGCAGATGCCGAGGTGAATATTGGAGTCCTGGGATACCAGGGAAAATGTATGATGAGATCACTGCTTAAGTGAGAGCTAAACTCTTCCTTGGCACAAATGCACTGATATCTGTGGAGAGCCATGTATTTGACTCCTAGGTCGGGAGCACTTCAGTGATGCTTAAGTATGTGAAGGTTTTTTGTTTTTCTTTTTTGAATCGGTGTCTCCAATTGCTCCAGGACTTTAAAAAAGCAGCCCCTCACCATCCATCTTCCACTTACATGAAACCATCATCATTGCACAGCCCAGTCTGGGTTCAGGAGCTGCATGCTTAGTTATGGCTGCAGGTGATTTTCTGCCACTTCACAGATAAGCTCCAGGGGTATGTCTTTTAAATGAATCTCTCCACAGGTATCTGTGCAAAACATGGCATACCTGTGCCACGTAGGAACTGGCAGATTTGTTCTTTCATTATTTAACCGTTTGGGGGAAAAAAGCCACAGGAAGAGAACGAAATTTGCTAGAGATGAAGGTGCTGCTGTGGTATGATAACAACATTGTAAGGCTTCTAGTGAGAGACTTTCAGAATTTAGTCTATATATTAAAAAGAAAGTTATGAGCAGGGATCCTGGTTTTCTCCCATTTAAAAAAAAAAGCCCTGATTTTCTGTTTTAAAAAAAGTAACCCCAAATCCACATTTTTCCATGATTAAAATGAAACATCACTATATCTATATCGATATACATATAGATCTATCTATCTATCTATCTATCTATCTATCTATCTATCTAATATGGATGGATAGATATAGATAGATATAGATATAAAAATCTAGATCTATCTTTATAGAGTGGTGTTTCAATTTAATTTTGGAAAAATGTAGCTCTAGATCTATATACTATATAGAGTGTCTGTCTGTCTGCACAGCTAGATAGCTAGTATATGGATCTAGAGCTACATTTTTCCATGATTAAAATGAAACGTATAGATAGATATCTGACCCCAGAAGTCATTCGTGTCTATCTCTCTAGATATAGATATAGATAATCGGACCCCAGCAGGGAGCCTGGACCTGATGACCGTGTACAATCCCTTCCAGCCCCTAACATCTATGAATCTATATGTTAATGGTATGTCATTGAAATCATGGAAAAATGTGGATTTGGGGTTACTTTTTTAACTGAAAATCGAGTTGTTCTCTTTTTTTAAATTGGAGAAAACCAGGATCCCTGGTTGTGAGGCACCTTTGCTATAGTCTATACTTTCTTCCCCAGGGTGCAGGATGGAAGGAAGGGGCCTGTCTGATTCTAGGGGTCCCTTTAAGCTAACGGGCTACAAGCAAATGAGATCCAGCGCCTGAAAGCTGAAGTTGAGAACTGTTCCAGTACAACGCAGGTTTGTAATAGGAAAACCTGTTAACCATTGGACCTGATTGCTAAGGGCAGCAATAAGCTGTCCATCAGGATGGAGTTGCAGATGGAAACTGGATGTCGTTCTGACACCTACCCTGCAGATTGCAGCCACCCGTCACGAAGGCTTGATAACATTCAAGAAAAACTGAATCCCCACCCTCCAGGAATCACCGAGTCAAAGTCTTGGGCCTGTGTTTTACCAGGAGTCAGAGGAGCACGTGATCATACTATTTCCTTTGGCACCGAGAGCCATTGCAGATACTGTCAGCATCGCTTGCTAGGCTTCATTTGCTAATGGTAGGCGAAGCCAGAAGTTGATTTATGCAAACCGTCTCAGGTGAATGCTGACAACCCTGTTGCATCCCCTGAGCAAGCAGTTAGCACATGCATGTGTGTTGCTAGAAAAGCAAGTTTTAGGGAGCAAATTGCATTGAACAACATTTCGTTAATGATAATCGGTGCATTTCATGTCCTTTGCTAGTAGACATGAGCCCAATTCACATCTTAATGAGGTTTTTCCATTGGCTTCAGGTCACAATGGTTACAATGGGTCAGATTTATTTATAAACCTCTCACAATAATCCAAAATCACTTTTCCTTGCATGACAATATTGTGTGCCTCGAGTCTGGCATCTTCAGCCTAGCTTAAAAGCAAATGCTGTGTACCCTCAGGAGCTGTCAGGAATCTGTCCTTTCCAAATGTACTCTGCACTGGTTTCCAGCCCTGATGGGTTATGTAATAGTAAGTTATCACTGCTGCAAGACTGAATATGGCCTGCTGTAAAAAAAAAAAAAAGTATCCCTAAATCCACAATTTTCTGTGATTTCAATGAAACACCACTGATATATAGAGTCAGAGATGTTAGGGGCTGGAAGGGACCTTACAAAATCATCGGGTCTAGGCCCCCTGCACTTGGGCAGGAAAGACAGCTGGGGTCAGATGAAATATAGAGAGATATATCTATATGTGATATATCATATAGATCTGTATATGATATCTATATACCATTAAAAGCATCTGGATATGTATCTCTCTATATATAGATGGATGAGGATGATATATATATAGATGGATGATTGCTAGGGTCAGATGATATCTATCTATAAATATATATTATCTATAGATAGATAATAAGTGCATAAGAAGTACAAGCCATCACATGACTTACTGTATTTCAGTCGTCTTTCAGTTTTGTCTTGCTATCTATGTGGTATTGTGATATCCCCATGCTATCCTGTTTACTCCTGGTTATAGAAAAGGGCTGTCTTCCTCATTTGTTTGAAGCAAAAATAAAACGAGTAATAATTTAAGCCTGGTTCTTTTCTCTGAGCAGCTATTAAGTCATTTTTTTCCTGTTGTTGCAGTGGCAGGACACTGGCTAGCAGTGCCCTCGTCTTCCTGCTCTCCCTGCAGCCATGTTATAGGACGTTTTTGGTAGTTCAGATGCTGTCTTGTAATTGTGGCAGTGTGGGGTTTTCTTTGCTTAATGAATGCCTGCAAACACAAGGGACTAGATGCAGGAAGCCATTTCCAGCCCTGTCTCCCTCTGTTCCATGAATATGGACCTGTACGCTTGCCTTTGAACCTTAGGCTTATTGTTTGTTATGGATTTGAGACCCAAACACTGTTTAAAAATCTTTTTGAAAATCCAGTTTTGAGCTGATTTTCCTGTGGTTGGCAAGGGAGAATGATGTGTGGAAATGAAAATCTAATGGGGACCTGTGAAGGACCAAATATAGGGACTGTGGGGAATGGTTCCCATCAGCAGGTCATGTAGCCTGCAGGTCACAAAAATGTTGGGCCCTTGAAGCTGCCACCTCGGGATAGACTTAACATATTCCTTGGAGGATAGGATGCCCTTGAATTTAAGACGCACACACTTTTTCAACTCTCCGGCTAAGTACAGACCTTCAAAAAGCCCGAGGCTGAATCAATTCAATCTTCTCAGGTCAGTCTTAACTGCGTAGATCGAACCACTAAGCAAGTGACCAGACATTCACTTTTGATTCTGGAAATGCCCTACATGCCTGCAGTGGCCCTGGCCAGAAGCCTGGGGGCGCTAGAGTATGCCTCCCTGCTTGGCTGGAGCAGACAGCTTGGGCCAAGGATAGCCCACCTACTGGTGGGGTTGGGTTGCAGGGAGCAGCAAAGAATTCTGGGATGCTGGGGGACTACGAGTTAACTTGAATCTGGGACAGAAGTTCAATAAACCGATTTAACCTAAATCAGTTGAGGCTGATACTACATCCACCCAGGTTTCTCTTCAACTCGTTTCGGCCACTTTAAAAGCGCTTTATGTGCGCTGAACTTCTGTTGTGATACAGATATGAACTGCTTTCCGATCCCTTATACCAGTTTGTGTGCAACTTCCTCAGTGTGAGAAACAAAATAAAACAGCAAATAAAGATGCATTTGCCAGGGTGCAATCTCTAAGACGCAAAGAAGAGCGTTAGCATTTTTCCAGACTTCCGTTTAAGGCATGGGTCATTTTTCAAAGAAAAAAATTGTTTTTAAAACATGCATATTCTGGTTAAAAAAAAAAAATGCCGTGCTTTTCCTAGGGGAGGCACTCGGAGGCGTCTTCTGATACAGTGAGGCCTCGTCCATGTAGTACTGCAGGGGGTCTAAGGAGCATTGCAGCCTGCCCCCAGGCTAACTGGCTTGACCACAACTACACAGTTTCCGATCTCAGAGGCAGCCTGCCCGGGACAGCTTGGCATGCTAGAGGGCAGGAACACCCATGACCTACGAGACTTGCCCATAGTCACATGGACAATTGTGGTAATGCTGGAGCTTCAGCCCAGATCTTCAGAGTCCTGGCTTGGTCCTTCCTGGGAAAGGGGAGACCTGGCTGTGTGTCCCTGTGGTCAGGGTTACTTAGGGTTTCAACCAGTGGCCATCTAAGATAAAAAACCCAGGTCAGCCTCCCCCAAGGGACTATAGAGAGATCCCAGGGGCCAAACTCAACCAAGTTGACTTGCCCTTCTGTGCTCGGGCACCTACATATCAGACACGAGAGCCCCTAAGTCTCAACCCTTATGTGCACAGATTGAATGGGGCCCTGAAGAGAGGTACTAAGCAAGGCCTAGGAGTTTTCAGTCTGAATAACCGCAATGAAGGAAATACGCTGTCGGTAGGGAGAGGTGGTGGGAAGTGTGAGAGAGCAGCCAGAGACCTCTGCAGTAGAGCCCTGGACTGTATGAAGAAGTCGGGAACTTTGCCGAACTTTTAATACATTCGTATCTCACGCTCCTTTTGCCTCCCACCTGCACCCAGAGTTTCAGACAGTCTGTCGTAGGGTAACGACTGGGGTCATCTAGACCCAGCACTCTTTCCTGCCTATGCAGGGGGTCAGACTCAATGATCTATTGAGGTCCCTTCTGACCCTAACATCTATGAATCTATGAAACATATTCACATCTCCTGGGTGTTTGGTGGGAGATAAATATGAGCCCCACCTGTGAGAACAGAGCTTTGCATCTAAAGTTAAAAGTTGGAAATTGAATTTTAATGAATCTGAAAGAGGAGCTTGCACTATGAAGAGAGGCCTGTATTATTTTCCTTTCAAGCTTCAATAAACCCACTTCAAAACTTCATTTGAAAATTTCCATTTACCCCTGTAGGAATGAAGCACAAGCTTTGAATGTAGCTTTTTTTGAAAACGGCCTAGATTAATTTTCTAGGCTAAGTGGGTTTTTTTTCCTCTCTTTATTGATCTGAAATAGCGCCGGTGCTGCAGTAGTTACAGATTGGTTAGGGAGGTGAGCTGCTAGATGGCACAATTCATTGATACAAGTTAATTTAAAGGAGAAATTCCCCTGCGGTATCTAATTACCCAAGACACGCATCCAGACGGTTGTTGTCACTGTTCCTTGTGTTGTAACTGGGAAAATGTTTTATTAAAATCTTTCTTTTTCATAGTCGATTTCTTCCATCGGGATGCTGGTCTCAACCAACAGTCCTTTCTTTGAACTTGGGGAATCATGTATGACTCCCAGCTTCCTCTTCTTTATATCGACCTAGCAAGTCAATCAGGAGCTGAATTATGTGAAAGGCAAGGATATTTTGGGGATATTTTGTATTGGTTAAACTGCATGGTTGGGAAAGATTTTAGACAAGTCATTGAGTGCGAAGTACTCTTCTTCCGTGCTTAAAAGTTAATCTAACATCTCTCCAAAAGACATCACTTTCCCCCCAAAAATATTCTTGCTTTCTACATGTGTCCTAGACCATCACAGCTACATCACCCCCACCCCACCTCAGGAACCAGAATATCCATTTCCAGGGACATTCATACAGTGTGAGGGGGGAAAAACCCAACTATTTCAGATCAAATTGAAAAGCCAAAATGTTTCTGGGGCATAGGTTGTAGCACAGACCATATGAGGACACCTCCTCAGCCTGACGCAGGGCATTTGTGCCTGAAAGCTTGCTAAGAAGAATTTGTGCAACTATTTGAATCGGTCGAATCAAAGATACCAGATTTACCCAAAGAGCCTTGCAAGCCAAAATGTTGAAATTTCTCAGGAACAAACTCGGGAAAACATTAAGCCGGGATCACCAAAAGATAGTCTTTTGCTTCCATTTCAACATGCAGTTATATAAAATGAGTAGCTTAATGTAGTCCAAAACCGGCCATGAAATGTTGAATGCAAAACAAAACATTGCAACATTGTGGAAATACTGTGGCTCTTTCCCTGCCAAAAATGTTGATGAAACAAACCTGTAAAATGTTTTGATTTTGACAAAACTGCTTTTTTTTTTTAATGGAAAATAGTTTGACTAAAAAAAAAGAAATCGACCAGTTCTGCCTGTCTCTCCCACTTCTTGGGGTTTTTGACTGGTTCTTTTCACCACGCTATTAGAGTGCTTTCCACAAAAAATTGGTAGCAATAGCTAAACCTTGAGCGGGTTTCCTGGAGTATCTGGTTCTTTTCCCTTTTGGGAGGCGAACGTCTGCTTCAGGAGGTGAGGTTTTGTTTTGGATGGTGTAGATGTTGCTTTCTTGCTCTCTCCTCCCAGCAAATCCACTGCACTGCAACTACACATGTCTGTGCGTGCCCATGACAGCGGCATAAAAAAACGAGCAAAGTTAGTAAGGAACGGAGGTGGTTGTCACCTCTGCCCACCTTGGGATGTTCAGCTCAGATGCTCTCATTTGCAAGGCATTTCGAGATGAAAGAGAGAGGTGTAATCTGAGCACATTTCCCTTTTCTCACTTATCAAATGCACGAAGGCACAGCCGTCTCGTTTTTGCACAGAAACAGGCTTTTCTCCCTTTCCAGACCTGAAGCCACCACCACTGGGGTTACTAGCCTCGGGTTAAAAGAAAATCATCTTTTAGTCTTCTCTCTCTCCTTATCCCCGTTGCATTCCTTATTCTGAGTATTTGACATACATTTATATATATATATATGGGCGCCCGCCTCCCCTTCCTGTTGAAGCTGGGCCTTGCGAGCAGCCCAAAGAGGGAGATATAGGGGATCAGGAGGAAAAGAACAAGCCAGAGGATGCACGGTTCAATGCACGGTTACATGGGAGCGGGCATTGGGTCCCTGCAGATGTATCCCATGGCCATCTTTTCTCTTTCTCCAGGTTGCAGAACGACGTGGGACAATATCACGTGCTGGCCTTCAGCAGCAGTGGGAGAAGTGGTGGTGCTGTCTTGTCCAAAATATTTCAACTTCTTCTCAGCTTCTTTGGGTGAGTTGAGCAAAGGGGTGTTATGCCCTCAGCCTTCCTTCCAGAGGTTGAAAATTGAGGTGGAATAACCAGCAATCGGTTATTCAGGCCAGATTCTGCCTTCTGTCCCTGATGTCTCTGAGCAGACATGCATCCTGGTCTATAAAGAGCAGTCATTCAAGGGATGCCCTAAAAGTCGCCGCCACCTGCAAAAATCCTTGATTGGGTACCAATCCTTCATTGGGTACACTGTCATGATGGGACCGACCTGCAGAAGAACCTAAACTGACACCGAGTCCTGCATTTCCATAACGAATATGATTTCCTGATGGTATCGGTTGTTGTGGTGAAAGTAAGATCGGGAGACTAGTCAGTTAATGCACCATTGTACGTGTATTTAAGATTGTACATAACTAGATTAGGAAATCCCTGATTTTAGGTAAACTGCCTTGCTTCTCTTTGGGTTTTAGGATGGGAACTATATATTTCTGTATCCATTTTTACCTGTCTACAGCAGATGACACTGAATCACTAACACAACTTCTATGTAATTTGGGATGGAAGAAAGGAAAAACAGAATGCAAAGATCCTCACCAAATAGTTGGGTATAATCTATATATGCTCATTAAGTGCCTTCCCGCTATTACTTGAGCACCTCACCACCTTTATTTAGCCTTGGGAAACCTCTCAGAGAGGGCAGTGCTCTTCCTTGCATGGTACTGAAGGGTAACTGAGGCAGAGAAAGAGTAAGGTCATACAAGGAGTCTGTTGTGGAATAGGAATTTGAACCCAGGTTTCCAAGGGATTGTCTCTACCATGGCATTAGTGCATCCTGGCAGAGCTGTTTCCTTACACACCCTCCCACCTGCACCCACAAGCACTTGAGTGTAGGCTGGTGAGGCCAGCCCAGGTTCATCCCTAATAGTCACTCCTAAGTATGCTAGAGACTGAGAGCTTGAGCGCATCTGTAAAGGGACCCCCTGAAGTGGTCCCAGAGTACTTCTTGGTATTGAGCATGCCTGTAGGTGTGGATGGGCAGACATGCTTGGGAATGGCTTTCATGGATCATGCCATCACCACCACCACCACAGGCAAGACAAACCTAAGGTCTGAAACTAGTGCTCTTTGAAATCTTCCTTCCATTAGGAAAAGCTAATCTAAAGTGGACCCAGGCAGAGTCCCATTTAACGCAATAACATTGCAATTATGCAAAGAAAATCAAATCCACATGTTTAATACGTTCTTTGTCATAAAACGTACAGTCTGAGCCTGTCATTAATCATCTGACATAGAAGATAACCGCACGACTACTCTATGTAATAAAATCTTTCTTAGGAGATGACAAATTTGGTCACCAGCTGAGAAACTAAGCCAATGAACAACATTCAGGAAAAGCTAAAAGATGAAATGAATAAACTCACTGGTCTGACAGTTCTGAAGACCTGCATTTAAACCTTGGTCCACGGACAAAGTAATAATGAGATGCCTGGTCTCCTCCTAACTCACTGGTTTTGGGTATGGTAACCTTTGCAGGCCTCGATTGAAATGGAGGCTACCTTGTGCTGGAGTTTGCACATGTACGTAGTAGACAACAGTCCAAACGATTGAGAAATCACAGCTTGAATGGACCAGACAAATTAAGGGTGCAAGAAAGGGAACATTATCCCCCTTTAGAGAAAGAGAACTGAAGCATAGACCACCTAGGTCCGGGAAGTGGTAGCAGAGCCCAGGATGTAGATACGAATCTCCCGAGTCCCGGTCCAATGCCAGAATGACAAAAAAAA
>JAGPOW010000261.1:260000006-260012994 GCA_030014935.1 Caiman crocodilus | reverse complement strand
TGAAAGGTAGACTTATCCCACGGCATTTAGAAACCATAAAATGCCTTACATAGTCTTGATCTCATCCTATATTAAGGTTTTACACCGTTCATAAAATCAGAAGTGTCATCATTCATGCCATTCATCAATAACATTTAACAGAGAAGGACAAAGGTACCACTTGGCAAGTTTCTTTATGAAAGATCATTACTCATTATCATTATACCAGAGTGGTTTAGCTTTCGTTAAGTGCCTACTGCAGAAGTCACTGAACTTATTAAATTCTTTATGCAGCATCTCTGATACGACATCATCAGTCCTTTATTATAATATAAATCAGCAGCCTAAGAATGTTAAACCTAAAGTATTTAATGGAGTCCTTAATAAGAAATAAATCAGTCATCTGTGCGTGTCATCCTGACATGCAGAATCCTATTCAGAAAGTCAGGGGACATTCCAGGTTAAGAAATGGCTACAAACTATTTGAGCTATATAACTATCTGATTCATTTTTGCTAGGTTGCTCCCTGGTTTATCTATTTCTCGGCTATCTGAGTTGCTTCTAATGGGGTTCTAAATTCAGTCCGCTCCCTGTGACCTCGAGGTACCCATTTTCTAGTCAACTTCTCTTAAGCTGTACGGTGTTGGCCTGCCATCTCCAAGTCCTAGAAATCAGCATTAGATCCAAGGGTTCATTTCCCTCTGCTTTCCCTATCTTCTAGAATATCTTGGAGACCTTAGTCATAGCCCTCCCTCTCCTGACTACAATAAATGCAATCCCTGGTTTTCCTCCTATCTACATGAATAATTGACCTCCTTTCTCTCGTTCTTGACTCGGCCCTTTCCTTTGGGCTTCCTGTCATAAAATGCCTAATACTGGAACCGAGCAGTTTTAGGGATTAGATCTGCCCAGGAAGACAGGGTTTTTTTTCCATTGGTGGACTTAGTACAATATTTGTTTTGACTGACTAATAGAAAATATTCTATTAACCAGAGCTATTGTGGTAGCACTCTTCATTATACAGATAACCCACAATGCTCCTTAGTATATGTGGGGATCCGTCAAAAAACAAGAGTTTCTAGGAGGTCCAACCAAGAAAACACCAATATCTTAACAAATTTCACATCACATTTAGCAGCACTTCCTCCAGGAGGTGGTAGGTTCAGGAACAATTTCACTGTGGCTGCATCTGCATGAGAGGCTTGCTGCTCAATAGACTAGTCACAGTCTGTGCATGTGCAGCAATTACTGCACAGTAGAGTCATCTAATGCACTGTTTTCTAGAACCAAATTGTTCCTGGTCAGCCTGAGCAGCAGGGGGCCACAGAGGAAAAACTGTCCCAGCTCGGTGGGATGCTGCCTGCCAGCAATGTGGGGGTCTGGCCCCATCCCAGTCTCCATGGGGCAAGGAGAGCTATCTGAGCAGCCAGGCAGCTGCCTCCTAGCCATGCGGAGGTCAATTCCCAATCTCCACGTGGCTGGGAGGCAGCAGCCCTACCGCAGCAGGGGCAGAGCAGGGTAGGAGAAGCCCTGGACTGAACTGTTCCTGTTGGGAACAGATTTGCTCCTGATGGGCACACGTTCAGATGCGTGTGGGGGGGTGCAGTTTAATGAGCCTGGTTTTTTTGCATAGAAAATTCTGGTGCATGAATTACATATGTAGATGTGCCCAGTCAGATGCAAAGATGGTGCTGATGCATGAATTCTGGTGCATGGATTACATATGTAGATGTGCCCAGTCAGATGCAAAGACACTTTGGTGAGCCATCATGATATCATTGCACAATATAATGGGCTGATCTATCATGAGACACTGAAACGCAATGTTTCCCACAGCGTTTTGGGAAACTCCATGTTGATATCTTTGATACACCAGAGCCTACTACCTTCCCACCCACTTCTTGTGGCCAGGCACATCAGTTAGCTCGATCCTTCCTTAAATGTCTCACTTCTGTTCCCCAGTCATTTGAACTGGTTTTGTTGCCTGGAGTATTCCCCAACAGAAACTCCAAAGCATGTGATTGTGCCATCTCTACGGCACTGCTTCTGTTCCTTGTGAGCTGGGTGAGCTGGGGCAGCGCGTGAATGCTTCCACGATGTTGGAAAAGGTTTGTCTGCTCCTGGAGCTGTTCTTCTTCGTATAAATGTGCATGTATTCCCTGAGGCACAGAACAGAAAGAGGGGGAGACTAAGGACTTACACGCCTACTGTTGGCAGTCATCCATCGCCATAGGAAGCTGCCAAGCTGTGACTTCATCCACACACGGTCTGGTGGCTCTGCACAGCTCTGCTAGAGCTGCTGTGCCACCATAGGACACCGGGCATCTGGGGGCTGCAGCAGCTAGGAGAAAACACGGGTACTTCCACACAGGGTTTTCTGATGCCTTCCCTGTGGTGATAGAAGTCTTCAGTTGCTGCTCTGTTGGTAGAATAAAGGAGTCCGCCTGCCCCAGGAGATATTTGTGTGTGGAAACACAATTTAGTCTGCAGACCTGAGTTTGGCAGTGCTTTGTGGCATAGCTCAGGCCTAACTGACGAGATTGGGGCTTAGCCCTGGTATAAGGAAGAACAGAATTCAAGTCCCTGCTCCACTAAATATTAATTATTGATATACAGTGGAGCAGGTTCAATGGGAGGCTAGGGAGCATAGCTAATAGTCTGGTTGTCAAGGTGTCTGGGTGAGATTCATCTGAATCACACAGGGCATGTCTACACATGCAGTTGTGTGCCTAAACTGAACGCTCCTTTGTTTAAAGCACATTAAGGCAATGTAGGTGCACGTCTACACATAGATGTGCTAATGCACATTAAGGCACATTACATTTAGGCTGGCGAAGCTAAGTCACATTAGTGCACAAGCAGCTGTGCTAATGCAGATTAACACGGTGTATGTCCATTGATGCACTCTGTAATACTCGTTAAGCATCTATATGTGGGCTAATGTGACTTAGCTATGCCATTATAAATTTGGTACTTGCTTTAAGCAGGTATCAAATTTAGGCAGGATAAGCCTAAAATTGCCCGTTTTAAGGTGCATTAAGGGCACACACATGTGGAGATGCACCCTTAACGCACCTTAAAAATGGTGATTTTAGGCTAATCCTTTTTTTAAAGGCCACGTGTAGACAAGCCCGGAGAGCAGGTGCTTATTAGGGCTGTGCAAAACAGCACCATTTTACTCCGACTTCTGTTTTGACGGAACAGTTTAGTTTCAAGTTTAGTTTAGTTTTGAAAGCACTGTTGCGTTTTGTTTCATCCAAACAGTTTTTCTGTTTCAACACTGTTTCGACTATAATGGGCTATAATGGGGAAGCATGAAACTGGAAGAGGAGCAGCCTCCTGTGACCCCAAGCAGATCAGGACCCACACCCTGGGGAGGAGTCTGGCAGAGCCCCACAGCCCTCCTGGGTATGTGGGTGGGAGCTGCCGCTGCCGCCTGGGACCAGTGCTAGGAGCGAAGCTAGTGGAGGCGGATGGAGTGCAGCCCCGGTGCTGCGCTCCTCTTCCCCCACCAGGCTCAGTTCCACAGGGCTGCAAGCAGCTGGGGACCGAGTCCAGAGCACAGCCCTGGTTCGGCCCACCGCCCACCACCGGGCTGAGCTCCATGGGGCTGGTGGTGCCAATCAGAGCATAGCCCTGCAGCGGGAAGCGGGGAGAGCCAGGGCTGCCCTCCCCGTGCTGCTGAGCCACATGGGGCTTCGGAGCACAGCCCTGACTCTCCCCTGCTCCCGCCATCTGACTGCTGCTTTGAATCTCGAAACGTTTCAGAAGTTTTGGAACATTTCACCTGGCCTCGTTTTGTTTCGAGGCTTTTTCAAAGCCCTCTGTTTCATTTCGATTTCACTGTTTCGAGCTCAAAAAGAGTTGAAATAGCATTGAAATGAAACAGCCGGCAATTTTCACACATCCCTAGTGCTTATACCTGGGTCTCTCGTGTCACAGACAAGTGCTCTAACAGAAGCACAAGTTATTCAGCAATGGGACTCTTCATCTCTTTTGCTTTGACCAGAAGTGCCATTCTGGACCCGAGCAGTTTTTTCTGTCAAATCTGATCGCTGCATTCACATAAAGTTGTGCGATCCAACGGAAGATCCTTTCACCAGAAAGTTCACGCTCAGCTATACTAGAGTTTGCAACTCTGGCTTGTATCTCTTAATGCTGCCTTTCTTGTTTACAACAGCTGCATCTTGCTAATCTCTCACCACCGCTGAACAAATGAAGCCAGTGCAGCTAAAGATCAAGGTCATGAAGCTCAGGGTATTCTTAACCATACTTCTAGCATGTAGTCGCATCAGGAAAGGATGCTAATAGCGTGTAGATAATAGCATGTAGATAATAGCATGTAGACTTCAACGTGCCGATAAGACTCAATGTTGACAGGATGCTAGGATGGTTGCATATCTAGATGGCCATCTCCATGCCACCGAGGATATGATTGAAAGCTCAGAGAGCAGGCATATTTTTCACAAGCCTCTGGCTTTCAGTGACCCTCATCAGGACGTTAACATTTCTGTTGTAATGGTTCTGGGTTACAGGTTATAGCAAAATGTCTGCTGGCTACCCTGACCTCCCTCTTTTAACTCACTGGGCGCATTTACATGTGCACCTTAATGTACATTAGCCTATTTTAATGTGCATTAAAGTGTCACTAAAAACCCCTGACGAAGGGTTTTTGAACCCGAAAGCTTGCCTAATAACTATTCTCCAACCATTTGGGTTGGTCTAATAAAAGATATCAAATTCACCCAAGGAACCTTGTCTGACTAAAAAAACCATGCTGTTTAGTTAATGTGCATTAAAATAGGCTAATGCGCATTAAGTGTCACTTAAAAACTGTGGGTGCCTATAAACGAGCACGGAGGCGGCTCTAACGTACTGGAATTGCAGCGCATTGGAGCAGACTCAATTAACTGAGTCTGCTGGAGCATGGCAATTACCACACTCCAGCATCCTCCTGCAGCTCATTTATCAGTGTCCCCGAGCTTAAAAACGGTGGTGGATGCATATGATCTAAAGCTTGTCAAATGAGCTTTAGTTCAAGCGCCGCCTCCACCATTTTTAAGCACAGGGACGCTGATACGCAAAACACGGCAGCACTTTGATTAGAGAAGCTCTCAGAACCACTCTGATTGAAGTACTGCCTCTACCCCTGGAGAACGTGTAAAAGTGCCCCATGCTATTTAGTCAATGCACATTAAGACAGGCTAATGCGCATTTTCCTAGTACCTCACAGTGGAGGTACTATATTTAATGCACATTAACTAAAGCGCATTAATGCACATGTAGATACGCCCATTGTAAAGAATTATTTTTCCATTGTCTATAGTCCATGCTTTTCCTTTGCTGCAGGCCAATGCTTCATGTCCTACGCTAGAGCCCGCAAACACCAATCTGCTGAGACGTGCCCACTCCAAGAGGTGTGGCTGTGACTAGGCAATGCTTCTTGGGCTGTGACTAGGCAATACTTCTGTCACTTGTGTGAAACCCTAGCTGGCATAATCTACAGCAACCTGTGTTTGCCGTTTTACCTTCACTCTGATCTAGCCAGCTTTTATTGCCACGAATGATTTCTTAGATTGATTTCTATGGTGATTACCCTGGCTGCTTTCTTCAGTAACCCAAACAAGTGTGTAACTTAAAAAAAAAAAAAAGTCATATAACTGGAGGCTTATGGGCATTAGATACCAGCTGTAAAAATGAGTAGTCACACATCACGTCACTTCTGAAATGAATATATGTGTGCAACAATGTATTGGGTACTTCTGTACATTTAGTTTTCATTCTTGATTTTTTTGTTTTACCGGATTTAAGAAAGTGACTTTGTATTTTTCCACAATGATTGATGGCAATAGAGAGTTATTTTTTTCTTTGCTGCAGAGAGCGCACGATCTGTTAGCCAATGTATAGGGCTCAGGTCTCAGCTGTACTAGAATAATGCAACTAAGCGTAAGGACATATGAACTGGCCAGCATCGGGTAAAAGAGGACAGGACTTTTTTTCTCTATAAGTTGCTCTGTGGTAGCTATTTCCACATATGCTCTTACCCTGGGATATATGGAATTTGAACCACAGTAACTTACCCCTCTTTTACTGAAAGCTAACCTGTGGAGTTTGGCTTTCATCTACCACCCAGTATGAGTGGGCCTAATGGAACAGCTGAGGCACAGTAAATCCCTGATCCTTTCCCTCTAGCGTATGACTTATGCCTTAAGTGGAACACAATGAAGCAGTGCTAGCCTAGTATAGATGCATTTAAACCATTTTTTGCCCTCACTTCTAGGTATCCACTGCTTGTAATCAACCCAGTTAAAGCACTATAAGTGACTGTTGCTCGGCTGAAATGCACTGCATTAAGAGATTTTGCTGGTCTAATTAGTGCCTTGTTAGACTTACGCTATAAGCTGAACAAATGTTAATCGGCTTAGTGCAGTTCAGCTTAGTGGAGCAGTTACACATTAAGGGAAAAAAACTCTGCTCTGATTTCCTCTCACCTGCACAGCTGTGACTTTCCAGTAGACACCTGATGAGCAGGGGCAGGGCAAAGAGCTAGGGGAAGGACAGGCTCCCTGCTTCCTCAGGGCAGAGCAAGTGCTGTAGCCCCAGCTCCTGGAAGCCATAGTTTCTCCAGCCACCACTCTGACCAGCTCTGCTCTTTCTGGGTCCAAGTTGGGGAGGGAACAACGCTGCTCAGATGGACTTCGCTCCCCAATGGGGGCAAAGCCAGCTGGGTCCACACAGGAGAGCCTCTCCAGCTCGGCCCTGGCTGGCTCTGCTCCTGGCAGAAGCAGAACCAGTCAGAGCAAGTGGTGTTGGGAGGCGCAGTGGGCCCACTGCCTCCTGGGATACTGGAGTGCTTCAACTTGGGCAGAAAAGCTACAGAACAAATGAATAAAACAGAAGCAAATTAACCAGATTGGAGATAATGTTACCTGGAGTGGGGTAACATGAAGCCAAATATGGATGGCTTTAAGCCACTTAAAAGGTGTTAACATGCAACCGGTCCAGGGGTTAAGATCTCCAGAAGCCGCCTAAAGTTACCGTGTAATAAGGCCCTTCTATAGACGTTTCATTCTCTTCCGTTACATTGCTGCATTTTTATAGTCTGGACAGGTCAGATTGTATTCCACCTATTAGGTCTCCAAATGGACCTAAGTGCAATTCTGTTTCATCCTCTTCAAGTCCCTGAAGATCCATTAATGCTTCTGCTTTTGTAACACACCATCGTCTTATCCTTAAGACTGAGTCACAAAAAAGCAGCAAGGGGGGAGGAGAACCCACCCACCTTTTCCAATAACTATTTTTCAGGGCCTCAAGCACAGGATGAAACAGAACCGCACTTAGGCACCTTAATCCACTTACGTGCCTAATAGGTGGAATAGAACCCGGCCCCACGTGAATGCAGCTTTTCTGTTCCTGACGTTGCCATCCGGCCATGTTCGGCAAGTCACTTAAGGCCTGACTTTTGCAAGCAGTGAGCATTCAGAGTATCTAAGAGGAGCTGCAGGGACTCCCTCCACAAGGTAGACCTCCGTCCTTTCACTGCCTCGGTTTCCCCACTTATGAAAGGAGCAGAATTGCATTTACCTACCTCACAAGAAAGTTGTGAGCCTCAATTAATATTTCTTAACAGTATTCCCACCTTCAAGCATACAAAACAAGTGAACTAGACCCCCAAATTCATGAGATTGAAAAGTGGCTCGACGTGCACTGGATATAGTTAAAGTTTCTCGACACTGCCTATTATATGACTTCATTTTCAGTTGCAGCTGTTCCATGGAGAAACTCTATTGCCTCCAAGCTTTTGGTCGACTGAGACCCAGCCCAGGCTTCTAGCACTTGAGGTTCTGGAGCAAACAATAGCAGTAGAAAGTTGTTACCTTCATGGTGGCTCAACCACTACAGCGTGCACACACATACACTCACATTTCACAGCTGTTTGCTGGATGACAGAGGAACGCTGTGATTCCAGGATCCTGGATTTGTTTCTAGATGCCTTAAGTGATTAAAGACCCTTCTGCCCTTGACCCATCCAGTGCATCTCCATCTCCTCCCTCTATGAATACCCCCTACTCCTGCCCTTCTCCTTGACCTAGTTCTGTCCGTCCTCCCATATCCTGTCCTTCCTCTTATTATTTCCTGTTTCCTCTTCCTGTTGCTTTCCTTGGTTCCTGGCCAGGTGTCCCCACACCGTTCCTGTCCTTTTGCTCCACCGTCCCTGGCTTATTCCACATACTGCTATCCTACTCTACCCACCCTTTGCTCCTGTCTGTCTCTCTCCCACCTGACCATACTCAAAATGAACAGAGAATCGCAGAGCGACAGAAGTATGGGACTGGCAGGGACCTCAGGAGGACGCCTCTAGTCCAATCCCCTGTTTGAGGCAGATTCACCGGTCTAAACCACCCCAGTCAAGTGTTCTTACCTGCACTTAAAAACTTCTAAGGATAAAGATTCTGCATCCTCTCTAGGTTATCTGCTCCAGTACTTAACCGCCCTAACAGCCAGAAACTTCTTCCTAATAGCTGCTCTAAATCTTCCTTGTTGCAGTTTCACCCCATCTTTTGTCTTGTGTCCTGTGGCAAAGAGTTGATCACCAGTCTCTTTCTAACAACCATTATCATTGCCCTCCTCCCCACCCCATCTTTTCTCCTCCAGACTAAATAATCCCAACTCTTCCAAACTGGCCACTTTTCCAGACTAAATAATCCCAGCTCTTCCAAACTTGCCATGTATGTCTTCATTTCTAGACCTCTCATCATTTGGGTTCCTCTCCCTTAGACTCTTTCTAATTTATCCACCTCTTTCTTGACATGTGGTGGTGCCCTAGACCTGAATACAGTAATCCAAGTGAGGCCCCAGCGGTGAACAGAATGGAAGAATCGCTTCCCGTGATTGCGCGCGGCACTCTCGTTAATACATCTCTGTTACTAGGTTTTTGGCAAAGACATGCTCTGAATGATGTGATTGTGTAAAGTAACACTTATGATGTTTATGATTTGCATATGCACTTTAGCGTGTTTTGCATCAGATGTGCCTTCTTTGAAACATTGCCAGAGATGATTCAAAGGATTGCGGGAATCATCTGTAATTTAGAGGCCTCAGGCATAGGCCAGCAAAAGTAAGGCACGGCTAAGCTGCTAGACTAAATGGAAAACCAAAAAAGATGGGAACGGGTGACAGAGAATAGAGAATTGGACCATAAAGTAGACTGAATTCCTCTTTGTCCGGTGTGTCTGGTCCACCAAAGCAAGCTCTCGTCAGCCACAGACACAAAGTGCATGGGTAAAACTTTCCAAAGCGTCTTAGCTCAGGTCAGCACTGTTGAAAATGTCATTCTGCATCTCCACTCTCCTCTTTCTTACCAGCATGCAAACTTGGCATGCCTCTCGTGAAGTCAGCTCTTACCTCCGATTTACACCAATGACTAGTGCCTGGAGCATGGCCCCGCGCACTTACCTGAAGCAGGAAGACCACATTGTTGATTTGACGGCTCTCTAAATAAGCAGCAGCTAGAAGCCCCTGAATTTGATGTGAACCAATTACAGGCACTTTAAATAGAGGCAGCTCAACAGGTATTAAATAGATATGGGATATTTTTGCCTGTTTTGAGAATCCACATTCATACTTTCCTATTATGCTTCCAAGAGCCTAACTAGGCCACTTTCTGTTTGTGAAATCTTTTTTCTTCTTATCTCCCTGGATTTTTAGATCAATAGAAATAAGTCGAGAGACCTCGGAAAGCCTTGTGCCACCCCTTTTTGAGGCTGTGCCAGGAGTTATTTTACATGCATTGATCCCAACTATGTCCCAGTGACTATGGGGCCCTAGATACAGGACAGATCATATTATTCCTGGCAGCTTGCTAAGTGTTTTTACCCAGGTAAAGCATGACTGGCAAACAGGTTATAAATTTGACATAACATATATGCAGCACGGTGCTACTGGGCAAAGCTCTGGCAGCTGTATCCTCTCGGTCTTCTCTACTTCCCATATATTCAGCTAAACCCTTTCATCAATATCTGCCTTTATTATTCTGGGCATTACCACTTTATAGTGGATGTGCTAACTGAATCATGTTGAACATGACTAGAAGATCCATCACACACCAGTCACCGCCTGTCAAAGACCGATCCCCTACAGTCACAAGTTAAAGCAAATTTGTGCCCCCCATCATCACCACCCTGCACGTATCTAAAACAAAACGAAGCACCTAGCATGGAGATTATGACCCTAATTCTACAAATGGGGCCATCTGTGCTAATAAAATTAAACGTGTGGTTAACATTTGACAAGATCTGGGCCAGAACAATTTGATTGTCTGCTGCCTTTAGCCTTGCGTAGTCAGCTTGCACCAACGCAAAGGGGGTGTAAAACAGAACAGTCAAAATCAGTAAAAAGCGTCTTTTTGGCAGAACCGCATTCACGGTTGCTGATACCAAAGGAATAATTTTTCACTCACTTAAAAACGGTCTTTCTTATGGTTTTTCCTCGAAAGCATTTTCCATTTTCAGTCATTTAACCACATTCCTCTCATTCTTTTCTTTTTTCTTTTTCTATTTCCCTACTGAAATGGGGGAGGGATAAAAGAACAAGGGAGGAAAGGAAGTGGGGAAGAGAGAACTGGACCCAGGACAATTTTTTTGAACCAGGAAAAGCACGACTGGCAGGCAGGTTATAAATTTGCCATAACGTATCTGCAGCATGGTGCTACTGTACAAAGCTCTGGCAGTCGTATCCTCTCGATCTTCTCTGCTTTCCGGGGGGAAAAAAAAAACCAGAAAAAACAAAAATGGTAAAATTTTCTTTTTCCCTCGCAATAAAAAGGTGATTTTTGCTGAAAACCCTTATAGATTGAGAAACTCAACCCAAGTCAAGTGCAGCATTCCCCTTCCTCTGCTTTGTACAGGGACTCCAGGAGGGTCGAGGCAGGGAGAAGCAGGTGTGGCTTCGGTAGACAAATGCTGATTTTTGCATTCACATTCATACCTTGTGAACAGTGCACCCGTGCTAAATGACTAGATACTCCCATACAAAGCAATGCAATTGCTAGAAGAGCCAGGTGGCTTTCCAAGATAAAAAATGCCTTGTTTGAAGTTTGGTTTCACCTTAGACTGTGGGGATTTGCTCATGACAAGCGTGTCACCGTGTCTGTCCAGCAAAATGCTGGCAATTAAAATGCTCAGAGTTTTTTGTTAAACGCACTTGTGCCTCTTTAATGCGCGTGTCAGCTAGGCTATGCATCCCCACATAAATGATAACAAGCTGCTTCTGCCACTGGTAAGTGCGGTTAATCCTTTAGATAGAGCGGTGGAGCCGTACGCTTGCAGATGTGAAGGCCCTGCATTCAAATCCTGTTAGCCTATAATTCGTGAAGCTGTGACATCGCTGCTTAAGGAGCACTCGGGGATTTTATACTTGGAAATGGTCTTAATCATACACTGCTATGGTAGTCTCTAAAGACTGCGGTTGAAATTGGACCCCTATTGTGCACCGTGCTATGAGGTTCCTTTTAAATTACTTTCAAATGTCACTGATTTGAATACTGGTGTTAAGGACTGCAGTCATGGGGATTAAAACTTTCAAGCTGGAGAACAATTAAGATATAGTTTCTAAAGAGCATCATTCCTCATCCTATTCCCATTGCCACCAATATTAGAGCCCTCGTAGTGTAGCCGTTGCCAGATCCAGATAAGAACGTGATATGACGGAGGCCTACAAATCCTGACTGGCACGGAGAAAGGAAATAGGAATTTACTATTTATCACCTTCCGTAGTACTAGAGCTAGGGGGCACACAAGGAATTCATTACGATTCAGGTTTCGAACGAATAACAGGAATTTCTTTTTCACACGCATAACTATTTTGTGGGACTTACCGCCGCAGGATGTTGCAGGGGCTGATCATTTTAACCAAGTTTTAAAAGTGGCTCGACACATCCATGCAAGTATATCAGTTACTTATTAGCTTTATATGCCATCCTTCCCAAGGGCGGCTTCCAACGAAAGACAAAACTTATCAAAGCACAGTGAAATGGGCGGACGCTGGGCAGATCCACCGGTGAGTATTAAACATGATAGTCAAAGGTAGAGCCTCGGAGTTAGGACTTCCTGGGACTTGGCGTGCTGGAAGTCAAAAGAGAAGAGGGATAGGGGACAGATTAAGTCTGAACAAGCCCAACATAGCTTCTTTTCCCACCAGCAAGCCGTCATGGCACTGTGAGACCGAACGCTGGGCTGGATGGACCGATGATCTGTCCATCTTAAGAATGCGGGTCATGTCGGAGATCCGTGATGAGTCAGTTATTTTCCCTTCTGCGAACTCCAGAGAAACCTGTACTGGAGTCTTACCTAATTAGGCAAAAAAAAAATGGTGCAGTTTGCATAAAACAAATGGGAGGGGGAGAACGATGCACATTTACTAGGAGAGTAGAGATCTCCTCCATTGGCCGTGCACCATAGGGGAAGCAGAGGAATGGCACACAGTGTTCAGCAAAGCAGGAGCGGTGGGAAAATAACTGGCCGTGTCAACGCAGTGGAGCAGAGCTGTGGCCGGAAGCACTGGAGACCGAACCAATGTAAAAAATAAGTCACTGAGGCACTGGATATTTCTGTATGTCCTGCAGTATTTGACACCACGAGGCAGGCTTGCTTCTGCGCTCGCTAGATTTGGTGTAGGCGGCAGCCGCAGCAATATCTAAAGAGTGATTCTATCAGGGCAAGACTCAGGCAGATAGGAGGAGGCCTTTTGGCTTCTGAAATTATCTTTGAGATAAGTAACTACCGGCATTTCTCAGAGATGTAATTACCTGCATATTGAGTAAAGCTGAGCTTGCAAAACTTTTTGCAAATATCATCTGGTGGCTCCCAACAACGTGACATCTCCCCAGTGATAAATATCCTCCTAATGAGATGCAGCAACCAATGCATCCTGTGTAAAACTAAAGAAGCGGTACTCCTGCTGTACTCAGCGCTGGTGAGACCGCGGCTGGAGTACTGCGTCCAGTTCTGGG